>CM034234.1:16135519-17335519 GCA_019916065.1 Vitellaria paradoxa | reverse complement strand
TTTCATTGGCCATGGTGGGAACTGCCGGGTTGTAGGTAAGGAGAAGAAGAGAAACACGGCTAGAGCTTAAAATCAAGGCTTTGATACCATGTAGGAGTTGAGAGAAAAATAAAATTAAGGTATTAATTTCAATAAATACAATAGAGTGTATAAATTAAGTACGATTCTAATCTTATTCTAGATAAGTATAAATAAAAGAAAATTGACCAACAATTAGGAAACTAATTAACTATACATATGGAAAGCAAAAGAGTATAAGGAATCTAATTTTAAAATATCCTTTATCAGACTGCATCATTAGAACTATTCATATTCAACTAGCTATTCTTGTTTTCTTTAGAAATGAACGTTTACCACAGGTTACAAACATTTATTATGAAGATCCTCCCCTAAAATGGAGATTATTTTGTATAATTTAAAGCATTTGTTATTGTCCAACTATATGCATCACCATGATAGACATATAGTATCTGATCTAGAGGTGGAATCAATTTATGGGCGTAAGTAATCAAAGAGAAAATTAATGCCAAATAAATTATATTTTCTTTCAAAATATATCAATAATTGAAATCATATTAGTATACATGCATTGAAAAAATGCTGAAAATTATAGTAGCATTTTCATTTTCCAAATGTAATGTCTTGATTATAAACCTTACATCTCTCATCAGACTCAGATGGGAAATAGAAGTCGGTGGAGTGATTATCCCAAAATTCTAGTCTTCTTATTTAACCCCTATGTCCATCACATATTTTAAGTTTGTACTTAAAGATCTGAAACATAAAATAAAACATCAAAGTTTTAAGATTAAGTGTCATATAAATACTATTCACAAGAACATGACTGATTACAACAAGGAAGAAAAGAAAAAGGAGAAAAAAAATAGAAATCACATATAATTTGCAACCTTATAAGGGCTGAAAGTTAGCTTCTCTAGCATTTCTTTGACAACCATACCAGTGCCTTGGCATTCTGGTTAAAACATGGATTTAATTAGAGCATTTAAAAAGAACTTTTTATTCTTGTTTCTAGTTTGTCTACTAGATCTTTGGGTGAAAATTTTTATCTCACAGAGAAATATCTAGTGTACACGGCAGGACATATGAAATGCGTGAAATACCTGCATATGAAAGAAATGGTTTTACAATTTAAACATGTATTGAAGGTTGTGACTTATGGGTGGGGAGATTTTCCAATCAATCTCCAATAATTTTCAAGACAATTGAAAGAAAAGCGATTAAAATAAACTAATAAATAACTAAAGAAAGTAGCGATTTATTCCATTCGTATTTCTACTACTATAAACAAGTTTTCTAGTTATCCTATCTAAGAGTGTTGTTGTATCTTTCCCAGTAAGGATTGGATAGTAACAAAGACTATGCATTTTTTCATCATATAAACCCTGTTGTTGCGTCAACTTTCTTCTCTTACTTTTGCTTGAACAAAGCCTTGAATTGGGATTTTTGGGCAATTGAGAACCCTATTGATTACTTAAAGACAGTCTATTACCTACCGATTAGAAGGTAACTTCCTTATTTTCTTTCTACCATCCTCAACATCCATAGTTTCCCACTTTTACTTGATGTGTTATGGTATTGGTAGGTAAGGGTGACAATTGCAAAGTTATGCTTTGAAATCCTATCATTTGATGACTTATTTCCTAGCCATTCGCACCATATTGTACAATCCTCATTAGGAACGTTATCTATTGAGAAGAACCTACCACGAATTTGTCCAATTCTAATGAAATTCAGTTCAAGATCAGAAATTCTATCATTACGCAAAATATCGGCGCAACCAAATCATAAGGACCCTCATTCTTAGGATCAGATGATCCCATTTGTACCATATTGTACAATCCTCATTAGGAACGTTATCTCTTGAGAAGAACCTATCACGAATTTGTCTAATTCTAATGAAATTCAGTCCGAGATCAAAAATTTTATCATTACGCAAAACATCAGCACAACCAAATCATAAGGACCCTCATTCTTAGGATCAGATTCATCGTCCTAGTCTTCAAATGAAATGTGAAAGAAAATAACACCATCATTGAATAGCCATGAATTTGATTCCATCAAAGTAGATCTGGCAGTAACAAGCCATTTCTTCTAGAGTTTACCATTAAAGTAAGAAAACAAATTAGTTTCATTATGGCATGAAATCAAACAAAGGCTATAAAAGAATATGCAACTCTTTTTCTTCCCAACATTCCTCAACTTAACATAAGTATGCGCATCAGACTTTACTTTCTTAAGTATTAATCTAACTCCCTTTTCTTTTACACTAGCAGTAGTTGGCTTTGGAAACCCTGATTCAATTAATAAGGTAACTTGCAATTTTTTAGAGTTGTTAAAAATGGTCTAGATTCTCTAGAATTTTCTATAATAGAATGTACTAGAAATATCAATGTAACTTCAAAAGAAGAAATATGCAGAACCTTGTAGAAAATGGAAGGTTCAAGGTGTTAGTTGGAAGGTGTGGAAGATTTAGGTGGACTAAGCTCAACTTTTTTCGAAAATTATGTTGAATAATAGGAAATGGCACCACCGGAGTCTGCCGAAGAGATGAGAACCAGGGTAATCTAGAACAAGAAAGAAGAGAGAGAGAGGAGAGAGAGAATAGGGATAATTGTGGGTTGGATGCTTGATGTATCATTGATGCTAGACCTTCACATATAAAGAAAGGGATTATATATGTGAGAAAGGAGTCTTTCAGGCAGGAATCAGAGCTTTCAATTTGTTAACAGAATGTCTAACCCTAATTAAAACATACCTAAGGAAAGGTAAGGGTCACCGACTTAATTCTCTCTCTCTAGATTAGTTGGATGAATTCCAACAATCCCCTAGTTCCAACTTCCAATTCACTGAATCTCTGATGATTCCACTAGTCATTAATTCATTCAAGGAGTCCTTAGACCTTGTTCTAAGTCCGAGGAAAATGTATCTTCCTATGGTAGGATTGTTACCGCAAATGGGTTATTGTCAACCATTCTGTGTGTAATCGAATGTAACACAACATATGTGGTGTGTCCGCGAGATGGTATAACTACATTTGGTTGTTTTAATCATAACCCAGTTACTCACATCTATAAATAGAGGAACCTGATCTATTTGTATGTATGTAAGCCAAAAACAAACTTGCCATTAATAAACACATTACTTCATCAACTTCTCTTACCTTCAACAAATTTGTTATCAGAGCTAACGATTTCTGACCTCTAACAAATTTGTTATCAGAGCTAACGATTTTTAATCTACTTCAATCTCATTCCTTCTTATTTAAATTATCATAAATCATCTTTAATCACATCAAGTTCTACCCAAACCATATTCTCATATTTTCCAAACCAAATTCCTATTTTGAAGGTATTCACTATGATTATTGGAGTTATCAAATGAAGGCTATCTTCTTTGGGATGTTGTTGAAAACACTTACTTAGAGTCACTATCACCATCAACCTTAGAAGAAACTTCACAAGGGAATGAAGGAAGCAAATGGACCGAGGCACAATAAAAAGAGTACAAAGTTATGCTCAAGAGATACAAGTGCACTCCAATTAATCCAACAAGGGGTAAGTAAATCCATCTACCCTCGCATATTTGCTGAAATTGTCAATCAAATTCGAAGCCTTGGAGACCCCATTCAAGATAAGAAGATTGTGCAAAAAGTATTTTAAATCCTTCCTCCTAATTTTTTTTTTTTTGGTAAGTAAGTATAAACCTTCGTCCTAAATTTGATCATGTTGTTGCTATTATGTCAAAAGATCTCTCCTCTTATCCTAAGCATGAGTTAATGAGTTCACATATTGTTCATAAACAAAGGATCAATTGATCATCTTTTTATTAGTTAGATCAAGCTTTTCAATCAAGACTTCTTATCTTGAACGAAAGAAATAAGGCTGATTAAGGTAATTGAAAGGGCTCATCCATAAAAAGGGAAGATGGCAACACTCTCACAAAAATGGTGAGACAAATTCAAAAAGTAGCAATTCTACTTGCCAAATCTATCATAAATCAAATCATGAGACAAAAGATTGTTTATTCAAATATAAGAAGTGTAAAAATGCCAACCACTCACAAAGTAATTATTAGTATCAAGACAAGAATGAGAGAATGCCAACTTCACAAAAAATGAAGGAGATCAATTATTTTCTTGCATGAATGCTTTGCTTGAATCTAACTAAGTTTGGTATTTAGATAACAATTGTAGCAATCACATGACTGGCAATCAAGATAAAATTAAAATCACCTCCAAAGTCAAGCTTGGTGATGGAAAGTTGCAAAATGTTATAGGTAAGAGTGTCATCTCAGTCTGCACTAATGGAAGTAAACAAAAACTTAAAAGTGATGTTCTTTATATTCCTAATTTAACTCAAAATCTCCTTAGTGTTAGACAACTATTGAAAAAAGGTAAAGAATAAAATTTTTGACAAGAAAAGTAATCTCCTAGTGGCAATTATTGAGATGAAAAATAATATTTTTCCTTTTATTATGCCAAAAATTGAGAAAGTTGCTTTTAAAAGTAAAGAAGTTGATGAAACTATTTTATAGCATTTAAGATATGGTCACTTAAACTTTAAGGGGCTACATTTTTTAAAGCATATGAATATGGTTATTGGTCTTCCATCAATACAAAGGAGTCATCAAGTTTGTGAAGGTTGCATGATGGGAAAGATGCATAGATTTCCTTTCCCAAAAACCCCAGAAACCCACCTCTCTTTGTTATCCCAAATAGCAACACTAGAGGGGGGTGAATAGGGTTGCTTAAAAATTTTGCAATAAAAATTTCAACCCTAAAACAAATATGTTAAGATGAATATGAAATGCACCAAAAAAAATTATTTAATATTTGAATGAAGAGTGAGTGCTAATGTTTGCAATAAATATAAAGAAAGGGAAGAGAAGCAAACATAATCGATTTATAATGGTTCGGCTTCAATGTTGCATAAGTCCACTCCCCAAGGCCTTCCTTGAGATTTCTTCACTATTCTTTGAAGAGCTTATTACACACTAGCTTCCCAAGTGCTAGAAACCTTTCCCAAGTGATTTTATCCCCAAATCACTCACACAAGTCTCTCTCAAAGAAAGTCTCTTGTTTTGGTTCTAACACTTGAACCAAAACCAACAAGAGCTCACCCAACTCTCACAAATTAAAAGGGTTTTAAATTTCCCTTTCTTACAACAACAATGATGAGTTTATAACTCAATCAAATCAAAAAGAACTCTCACAAGTTGAATATGAAAGATGAAGCACAAATGTGAGAAGAAATCACTCTATGTTTGCAAAGATATGGAATTTCTTGTATCTCTTTGTAAGCACTTCTTTATTGCCTTGTTCATACTATTGAATCTGAGTTTGAGGCTCTATTTATAGATGAAAATCTCCAAATGGCCGTTACTAAGTGAAAAGACATTTTTGCCCTTGAAAGAAATTGAATTTCCTTGCTTCCAATGCTGTCTTTCAGTTTCTGATTTCTGACATACAATTGTGACCGTTTTTCACCCTCATAACGTTCAAATCCGACATTGTCTCAGAGTGAAGACTTTGTAGATATATAAGTCAGCTATCACATGTCAAATTTTGAGCTTCATCCAACGGTTAGATACTTAGATATGGCTTCTGAACCGAGACCAGCTTCTGATAGCTTTTTCTGACATTCTGAATCTGTGTTTCCAGTTTAAACTTCTGTTTCACCACGATACTTTGAATTGGAAGAAACTTAAACTACAAAAGTTTTATCTTTTTGAGTCTACTTTTTACACACCAAAAATCAGAAATTTTAAAGCTGTAGAGTATGAGTTATGTCTTAAAAATTAAGACTAGCTCCAGAATCCAGAATTAAAATATTTTCTGTAATGACTAATATTCCAACTCATATTTTGACACTTTAACTTCAGATCCACAAAAATCTCCCTTCAGTAAAGTTGTAGATATGGAAGTCTAGTTTACTATATTAAAATTTCACGAAAATTGAACCGTTGGATCTTAAGATATCATCTATATACTAACACGTGTCTGATTTCTCTGTTTATCCGAGTTAACCTCTAGTTCAAATATTCATCTTACTTTGATTTCTATTACTCCAAACTTTGAAATTCCTTTATTCCTTCATCCAAATTATGAAAATATCTAAAAAATAATATCAATCTCTTTCAACTCTATTATCTTGAATCTATCAAATGAATTGTAACATTTCATACAATGTCTATTTGAAAATTAATTGTGAAAATTTAATTCAATGTTTGTTATCATCAAAATCAATTATAAAACTAACTTTATAAATCTTGGGCCAACACTCTTGGAGATCCAAAATTCCCTTAGAGTTAATCTATGCTGATATATGGGGCTTCAAGAACTCCATCTTCACAATAGTTATTCTCTTTGTGGATGATTATATGAGAATGATGGGGATTTATTTTCTTGAACAAAAGTCCAAGGTGTTCTCTATCTTTCTTCAATTTAAATCTTATGTGGAGAAACAAAATGGCTTCAAAATCAAGACTCTACAAACTGACCATGCAGGTGAAGTTCTCTATGTTCCATTCATGACATATTGTAAGGAAAATGGAATTCAAAGGCAACTCACAATTTAGAAAAGCCCTCAACAAAATGGAGTATTCGAAAGAAAGAATCGTACCATTGTGAAGATGGCTAGAAGCATGTTGAGGAGCAAATAATTACCCAAAAACTTTTAGGCTGAAGCTATTAATACAGCCATATATATTCTTAATAGATCTCCAACAAAAACTGTCGACAAGAAAACTTATCTTGAAGCACAGAGGAAAAGAAATACAATGGTGAAATGCCTTAAAGCCTTTGGATGTATTACTTATTCTCACGTTTTGCCCCAAATCAAGACAAGTTTGATGCCAAAGGTAAGAAACTTATTTTTATTGGCTATAGTGATAAATCCAAAGGCTGTCATCTTTTTAATCCCAAAATAAGCAGTCTTACTATCTCAAGAGATGTTAATGAAATGGCATTATGGAAATGGGAGGAAAATTCAGTCCAAACTCCAACAATATATGGATTTTGGGAATCTTCATCAAGTCTAAGAAAAGCCCAAAATTCTCCACCATCGTGTTTTACTTCTACTCCTACTCTCCAACTCCAAATTCTCTAACTTCAAGTTTCTCAAGCCAAGAAAGTCCAACTTCTCCTCTAAGAAGAACACATTCACTAAGAGAAATTTGTGAAACGTGTGATGTTTTTTACTCATGTGAATCAAAAACCTTTGAAGAAGCTGTCAAGGAAGGAATATAGAGGAACGTGATGAATAAAGAACTTATAACCATTAAGAAAATAAGACTTAGGAGCTTGTAGACTTGCTAAAAGAAAATGAGCTGATTGGATTGTAATGGGTATACAAAACCAAATTCAAAGAAAATGGCACAATCCAAAAGCATAAGGTAAGGTTTGTCGCTAAATCCTATTCATAACAGCCTGGTATTGATTTCAATTAAACATTTGCTCTAGTTGCTGGAATAGAGACTATTTGAATTGTTCTTGCATTAGCTGACAATTGGAGCTCTATGTGTATCAATCGGATATCAAATCAGCCTTTCTTAATGGAGATCTCGAAGAAGATTTGTATTGAGCAACCGAAAGGCTATGAAGCAAAAAGAGAAGAAAAAAGTCTATCAACTCAAGAAGGCCCTTTATGGCTTAAAGCAAATGCCAAGAGCTTGGAATAACAAGATTGATAGTTAATTTTACCAAAGAGGATTCTAAAGTTGTCCAAGTGAACATCACTTTATATTAAAAAGGAAAGTATGTATGACTTTCTTATTGTTTGCTTTTATGTTGATGATTTAATTTACATTGGCATTAATATTAAGATGGTTCAAGATTTTAAAAGAAATATGATGAAAAGATTTAAGATGGCCAACTTAGGTCCCATGAACTATTTTCTTGGAATCCGAGTGAAGCAATCAAAAGGACTAATTTTTATTTCTCAAGCAAAGTATATTGAACTTTTGCTTAAAAAGTTTCAAATGAGCAATTATAAGCCAATTGCAACACCTATGGCCTTGAATGAGAAGTTAAAACAAGATGGTAAAGCAACCAAGGTGGATGCAAAACTGTTTAGAAGTCTTGTTGGCTCGTTAATTTATCTCACCAACGATATCATACACTCGATGAGCAAAGTTAGTAACTTCACTTGTAGACCCAGAAAATTTTGAGTAAATCGTATGTCCAAACCGTTAATCCCAACAACAAATTGATTGCAACACATGCTTAATATAGGTTTAATTTCATTCCTACAAGGTTAATTTGAATTTGGTTGGGGTTTGAACCACTTATCAAACCTCGGTTTTTTTTGCTTTTCCTGGTTCCTTCTCATTCTCTTTGACCGAGACTCTCTCTCTCTCTTCCATTACACATACATATACACATATATGCTTGGAGGCCAAGCATTCTATAGTAGGCTACCTCCCATCTCCTACAATCCTCCTATTGTCATAGCCTGAAAAGGCTAAATTTGAAAAATTGGATGCAAATCAAATTGACCACACAGTGACTGACCTCAGCAGAGGCTTGGGCCCCCAACCCAATCTTGGGCGTACCCCAATGAGAGTTTCATGCCATGTGTCCAAGACTTCTCTCCTTTGGCCAAATGGCTAACTCTTGCATTCTTAAGCCTAAATTATTTTATAAGCATAATAAAATCCAAAATTTTCAAATTTACCGCAAATAATACTATCTATATTCCATTCCAACATAACTATTTCCAAAATTTATTTAAATATAGAAATAAAAATTTTAGGGTTAGCACATAAGCTCCATTTAATCACAGTCATAAATTACAATCATCATGTCATAGTTTTAGAGTTTTCAAAAATCGCGATATCATTTCACAATTTCATTAGTAATATTTTACTAATTAAGTTTTTTTTGGGGGATAACATTTGACTAATTTTTTTTATAGTTTTAGCAAAGAGAAAAAATGCTTTTTAGTCACAGATAATATTGTAATTAAGGACCCGTTTGGAAGTAAAATTTTTAAGAATTTTTAGTAATATTTTGATAGGAGCTAATAGGTGCAACTTTTTATGCATTTACTAAAATTTTAAAATTTTTAACAATTTTTAGTAATTTTTGGTTATTTAGTAAAAAGTTAGAAAATTTTTAAGAATTTTAAGAAATTTTACAATTTTTGATTGATTAGTAAAAAAAATTAAAAAAATCTGTAGTAAATTTTAGTGGTGCTGCCAAAGAACAACATTGGCATTTTTTTTTACAACCCCCCATTTTTTTTTTCAATCAACCAAACGGAGCCTAGCCTATGTTGTGCTGACAAACCAAACATGCCGTAGGTTCTACTAATGAAACGAAACCGATGGCGGCGAGGTGCTTGGTAGCTGAGTTGCAGAGAAACTCGCCCAACTGGACCAAAATAGTAGATGAAATAGTGAGGATAGAGAAGAAGACCTTCCCAAAGCACGAATCGCTTGCTGGATCCTTCGATGCCGAACTGAAGAAGAGGAACGGCGGATTGCTTTACTTGGAGGTCGACGGAGATGTTGCCGGCTATGTCTTGTATTCCTGCCCATCTTCACTCACTGCTTCCATTACAAAACTTGCAGGTTCAGATCCAACCCCTTTGCCTTTTTTTTGAAACTTTACATCTTAATCTTTACAAGTTAAAATTCTGTGTCTCTGGAGGATGTGCGTATAAGCTGTTATAGACTATGTGGGCATGGCTTTGTTCATTTTGTAATAGGGAAATTGTCAATCGGCAAATAACTTGATTATCAGATTGATTTGGTGATTCTGGAAAATACCCATTTATTAGAGAGACAAAAGAAAACTATAGCTACGAGGGAAGAGAATAGAAAAGAAATGACAAGGGTTTTCATTGATGTGTTCGTGAGTTTAGGAGAGAGAAAAACTTACTAATACAATCACTTGTTCTCAAATTCTTCCTTTTCTTTCCATTTCATTCAATTCGAACGGGCTATTAATGTCACAATTTGCTATCTCGTATATACTTCAGAACTATGATGTTTGCTTTCGGGGAATGGTCTGGTTCTGTATTTTAATTAAAACAGATTATACCTATATTATATTTTCATTAGAAAAGACCTCCAAAAATAATGAATTAATAACAAATTGTGTGACAATAACTGAGTTTTAAACTTTCACAAAAGAGTAATGAGTCAAAATTTATATCAAAGAGAGGGTGCATTTAGTTTAATCAATATTGACGCTTCTATTTTCTTGATTATTATTTTCTTTATAAATTACTTTTATATGCCAAAACATTTTAATAATTTGACAACTCTTTGACACGCCTATCCCGTTTTATATGGTTTTTTAGAGTGCAAATGTATAGCATTTTCATTTTCATTTTTTGCACTGATATGATCCACGTTACAGGTAACATTGGTCATGAATTAAGAGGAATGTAAGAATGGCTTTTAAGTTATGTTTGGTTGGGTAGAGTAAGGATGGAATGAGCATGAGAATTCCATTCTTATGTTTGGTTGCACTTCTGGAGGGTGAAATACCATACTAATCACAACCTTTATTCTCCTAATGGGAGAGAAGGTGATTCTCCTTAACAGCCAGTGGAATGGCTCATTTTCTTATGGGGACAATGAGCCTTGGTGGAATATTTACTAAATTAATCTCTTTTTTATTGCTAGAATACCAGCTTTTTTATATATTAGGGTAATATTGGTATTTACTATATTCTTATTCCATTCTTCCATTTATTCTACTGATCATATACACCTCTCCACCCTCAAGCTCATTCTTCATGCATATCAAATATAATATTCTCACTCTCACAGTCACTCCATTTCCACCCTTAAGCTCACCTCACACTTGACTCATTTCCCATTGTCAACCAAATATACCCTTAGTTCCAAGTAATGGAGGTGACCTTGGAAAACAATTTAAAATAGTTAAATTGATTCCTTTCAGTAAATAGAAGGATTGATTTCATCAATTTCTTATTTATTGGAAGTGTCAAAAGCTGAGTATTTTATTTCTTTTCAACAATAATCATGTTTTTATTTGCTCTGTTGTTTTTGTTGATGGGAAACAAAATTAGTGAAGGAGAATTATAGGAGGCAAGGACATGGAGAGGCGTTACTGAGAGCAGCAGTTCAGAAATGCAGAACTAGGAGTGTGCAATGCATATCACTTCACGTTGATCCCTCAAGAGCTCCTGCGATGGCTCTCTACAAGAAACTTGGTTTTCGGGTTGATAACCTTATAGAAGGTTACTACTCTCCGGACCGAAATGCTTATAGAATGTACTTGGAGTTTGATGATAATTACCACTCATAGATTCAATTCTTGCAAAAATGTTTTATGGCATTTTTTTTTTTTTTTTTTTTTTTTTGTGATTTTTGGGGATAGTAAACGAGATAATCCCATGTCCCATGCCTTCAAATTGAAGAAGTGTAGTCTGAGAAGAAGCATTCGATCTATTAAATAATGGAGTATTGTATTTTTCATTTCATTTATAGTAGGATTTAGTCGATAAATCCATGCTTGCATAAGTAACCTTCCTTTACTTATTGATATTTATGATTATATGTTTGCAAATTTTATGTAACCCACTGATAAGATTACCTAGACCTCACTGTCTAAGCAGCTGTAGGTTAAGGAAATTAAGATCCGGAAAATTTCGTGGAATCCCACAACCGCGAGCCACTGGCACTTAGATATGCAAGTAGACGGTAAAACTTCTGGTGGTGTCCACTCTTGTGCCACTGTGGCCTTCGCTGCTCGTCTCACAATTGTAGGCGGGTGTGACACTAAAACCCCGTTCGCTGAGAAACTGAACCTTCAAAGCATTCGTATTTTTTCTGCACCACTGCTATGTAATATGTATAGCTCCATTCGCTGCCTTATTCTTGTACAGGCACAAGATGGGTGATATTTGGTTCCTACTGTCCTCGCGCTGCTATTTCCGTTGTTGGGAATGGCTTTTTCAATGATTTTTTTAGCCTTCGCGGCAGGCGTTTATGTACTTGTACTCTTGGTCCCACTCTTTTGCTTGTTTAATCTACTTGTGATTCTGTTGATGATTCAAAGAAACTAGTTTTTACCCTCAATATGTGCTCCGTTATTGTCATAACTGTTTTAAGAGCCTAGTTTTTATTTATTTATTTGTTCTTTTGAGTGAAGATTAAAGATACACAACGTATTGCGGAAGGGGGAAATATTGTTGCTCCCCGAGCTCGGGCACATCAACGTGGGAACGCTAAGACGCAACTGCTTCCTTAACCTTACATAGCCCCTCATAACATGAAAAAGAGAAGGTTGGCATAGCAATGTTATGTAATTTTGTGATATTGATTTAAGGACTGTTGAATTAAAATTTAACGGTTTAATGTATTCATACTATTTTAATTAAAAAAAATGAATATATTTGAATCGTAATTCAAGGATTCTCATTGCAAATCAGAGTTGACGTAATATTCTTATATCAGTCCCTTTTAAAAAATAAATTCCTCATAGCAGAGGCTGGAGGCTAATGGAGTGGACCCCTTAGTGTGGTTCTTAAATTTATTTTTTATGGGAATTTTTTAAAAAGATTGTTTTACATAATATTTTTTAATATAAATATTTTACATTAAAATAACAAAGCCTTAACTTATTTCTTTTTTTTTTCTTGCTACTTTTCCAACCTTCCTAAACTTATTTCTTTTTTTTTGTTCTTGCTACTTTTCCAACCTTCCTATTGAAGCTAAGTTTGGGTTGTTTCAATTTTGAGTGGTAGTTTAACTGATAAAATTTTAAATTTGTTTTTCAGTGATCATTAATTCGAGTCTCTTCAAATCTGTTGGAGGGTTACTAGGTCCTTAACTATAAGTCTTAGAATTAATTGAGATGTATACATATTAGACCCCCAGTATTCAAAAAAAAAAAAAAAAAAATGGTGTGGTGGCTTCTTCTTGTAAAACAAATCAAATTGGATATACTAGATTAAATTTCTTTTAATTTTGCTTGAAAATAAATAAATAAAATATAAACATATTCTAAAACTTGATAAAAATTTCATACCAAATTAAGCTCATTTACTGTATGAATACTGCAATTTTCTGACTTTGATATCAAAGTTTAAAACCACTCAAGAAACACAAAAATCAAGCTAGCTGTATGCTTAAATCGACTGTGGAATTGTGTGTATATGTATGTAAATCAAACATAATCAATCTGATAATCTAGCCTGTTAAAGTCAAGGAATTGCTTAGATTTAAACCAAGTAGTGTCAAAGCCGAGGAGTGTTCAAATTTGAACCAGGTACTCATGAGCTGGAGCCAGAAAATAGCAATTCGGCTTTGTTTTGCATGGTTGGAGCGTCAAAGTTGGTAAAAAATTTATAATTTTTTATATTTTTTGAACTTTATTTACACCCAAAATTTTTAATTTTTTTTAATTTCATTACTTTTACCAAATCTACCCTAATTTTTATCAATTTTTACTTTTTTTTTTTCACATTGTTCCAAAAAACACACCACAATTATCTAAAATTTATCCATCTTTATTTTTTTTTTAAATTTAGTACATATTCCAACCAAAAACATATTATTAATATCATCGTTGATTGTTAACTTCTATCGTTGGAATTTGAATCAATACTCAGCCCCAAAACCCCCATTATTGGCCGCTACGTTCAAAACACATTTTTGAACACCAATCCTAGTCGCATCATGTTAGACCTTGAGGATCATACAGGCGGGTAAAATAAAAATCTTGGTGCGACTCCATTTTCAGTCAATTCACTACGGAAAATTGGCGGGAATTGAGGGTTAATTCGATTCTCACGAATTAAATCCACCATTTTTATTCCATGGGGGGTTTGACGTTAACTGGGTAGAGAAGTTACGGCGTCATCTCGTAATACGACGTCGTTTGATTCCTGGTTTGCCATTCAAATGGTGTTACCCCTGTACTTTGGACTCTTGACGCAATTGAGTTTGACCCTTCGTCTGGACTAGGGTTAGGGTTTATTTATTTTGCAATCTGTGTCTGTAGGCGTTGGAATTGGAGTCGAGCGATGGGGAGAATGGTGAGGAGCTGCATTCAATCGCTGCTGAAAGTGGTGAATTCGGGGCTTGGGATGGTTGGGATTGCAATGATAATCTACGCTTTGTGGATGATTAGGGATTGGACGAGGCATATGGACCATGCTCCTCCTTCGCCCTTCATACCTCCTGATTCTCCAGCTCCCTGGTTGGTACCTTCTCACACAACTTCCGTTTCTTAGTTTGTATCATGCTCTCAAAAAAAAAAAAAAAGCAATAATAAATGATAAAGTTCCTATCTTTTTTGTTTTTTCACGTTGCCGGGACAATCTTTTTGCTTTTTGCTTTTTTTTTTTTTTTTTTTGTGGGGATGAAAAAAGCTAATTATTTAAAGCGGCGACTACTCTTTACCCGTTTGGCCTAAGAACACATTACCCAATACCCACAAATTAGAAGTAAACAGATAGTTTTGTGATTTGGATTAAATTGTAAAATTAACAGAATTTGCCAGATTTAACTACATTTACCTTATTTGTTGTCAAACATTACATGTGGTTGTGCAAAAATATTATTAATTTTAAAAAAATTTTTCTATAGATCTTTGTGACAGAGATTTTGAGAAATGAAATAAATTTGACATTAAAAAAGGTGAAAATATAATTTTATATATCCATTTTGGTGATTTTTTTTAATCCAAACAATTTTGAGACGCTAGTTACAAACCCAATTTCAATTTTTCATTTTAATCCAAATCACAAGGTTATGTGTTGACTTGTAGACTAGAGAATTGTGTTTTTTTTAGGTAAAGCGTAATTACCCTTTATTTAAATTATTTTTCCTTGTAAACTTTATTCTTTATTTGTCTACTTTTCTTACCGTTTACTTTTGCTTGGTTGTCCAGTACTGGGAGGAAATGGCAGAGTATGTAATTTGGGTTCTATAAGTTCCCCGCCAGAAAGCTAAAAATTCAAGTTTCCACAACTAGGTCTGAGTAGGGGCTTTGTGGACTCAACCCTTACATTTAAATGATCCTATTCATTTTACCTCTCTTATTAATGCAATATTTTCCAATTTTGAATGGAGTAATGTGAAAAGAATGGCACCATCTTAGGATAAATGTTAGGATTAAAAGGTACATTATATAGTTTGTGAACTTCATGTTATTTTATGGTTCAATTCAAGATGTTGGGATTCAGGATTGATATTTAGATAAGCATTGAATGTTATTGATGATTTCTGAGGGTCAAGAGTTTGTGATATGAAATATGTTCTATAATTGAGAAGAAAATGGATGAAATCAGATTCTACTTTGGGGTTGGTTAGTTTTTATTGTATTTGATTTTGGTGAGATATAAACCTTGGGAGTTTTGCCTTTCCTATTGTGAATTCAGTAGTTATGAAATTCATTGGGTGCACGATGGATGCTCACATTGCAGTGGTTCGCTTACATTGGGATGACTGCATTTTTAATATCTACGGGCAGTGGAGAATGTCTGCTTGCTGGGTTATGATAATGCTTAATGTAGTCCTTCATAATATATGGAAATTATTTTAGACCTGAAATTTTCTTGAAGTTATTTTGTAAACAAAATTCAAATTATATGCAGGTTCATGTACACTTTCTTGCTATTGGGATCACTTTGTGTCTGATCACATGCTCTGGTCATATTGCTGCAGAGACTGCCAATGGCTGCTGCCTTTATTTTGTATCCTTTTAGTGAATTTGTTCCATTGACTTGTTCTTGTTCTTGTTCTTCTTCTTCTCATAATATTAATAAATTTCACTTATATAGTAGTGGAGTAAGATATGAAATCCTGTTTCCTCTTAATTTTGTGGAACGGTCTGGAATCTAGCTTACTGACTGTCCATCCTTTTCTTCTTTGGCCAAGTGTAAAAGAATTGTTATAAACATTGCATTTTGGAGCTGAAATCATTGTTTATGATAGGTATTGTGACTGAGCTATTATCTATTGTAGCAGGATCATATGATAGTCTTTTTCCCAGCTTGCCAGCGATCAGGCTTCTTGAAATGGGTATAGACAATATATGAGCATGAGATGTGAAATTTTACTTGTTTGTCTTGATGGATGCTATGGCATGCTAGTTAAGCATTTGGCACATATAAAACCAAAAAGGTTGTTGCTGATACTGCTTATGTCGGATAGATTGGAACCCAATGGTTTGGGCTATTCGAGTTGTTCAGAACTTTCTTAGCTTTCTTTCTTTTCCGTTTGAATTGTTTGTTGGCCATTTAACTGAACATCTTAACTTTTTTTATTTGGTAGGTAACATCTTAACCTGTTTTGTAAGTTTCTTAGTTTCTAGGTTTCAGCTAGTGGATGATGGTGCTTATTTTGACTCCTACTGGTGCATTATTTTGTAATTAAAGACTAGACCTTTATGTCAATTTATTACTTGTTTTCAATTCTATTCGTTGGTCTCAAAATTGTATTTCCTTCTGGCGTGGTCTTGAATTGGGTCAGCCTTGCCTTCAAATGAACGTTAAAAAAATGAAAAATTATGCATTTAACTCGTTCATGTTTTACCAAATACCTTTCATGTTTCTCTTCATTGGCTTCCTAACACTCAATTTGGATGGAGGAGGTGGGAAGTGAAGGGAAGAATTAGTTAGGATGGAAAGGGAAATGAGGAGAAGGGCAGGGGAGAGAGAAATAATATGTTCTTATTTGGTTTAAAACGTAATTAAGAGGAGAGAAGGTAACCTTTCATTCCTTTTGTATGGATAACCTATGATAATAAAGGTAACGGAGGTGGGAAAAAAAAAGTAATCTTTTTATATTTCTTTTAATATAAATTTTAACGTAAATCTATTAATTTTAGATAAAAATAATTTAAGAAATTACTTCGCTTCACCTCCCCTCACTTTCTTCCCAATTTTAAAGGGTACTCTCTTCCCTTCCAAACCATTCACTTTCCCTTCCAACCCTTCAATCTAAACAGAGTCCAAAAGTGGGGATTTTAATTGCAAGAATTTCCTCTTTCAATGTAACAAAGCCTTGTTATGACAAGGAGAAACATATGGATGCCCCTTAATTGGTCATAAAATTAGTACCTCTCTTTAGTTCTGTAAATTTCAACAAAGAAGCATAGGACATGCTTGTCACTTCAATTACTCCCCCGTTTATTGAATGGACCTCTTAGCTGTTAAGAACGTTGTCCAAAACTGGTACATACGGTTTTCCTAGTAAAACTTGTGAGTGAACCAAATGTAAAGATGGTTATGTTTGTCTTTTTGGGCAGCATCCCATTGGTGCTCTTAATATTAATTATTCGTTTACTTATCCGGGGAAAATGTATGGATGAGTTGAAAACACGGATACAGGGTAGAAGTTTGCTTCTATGCTTCAGTTAATTCTTGGTCTGAGAACTATATCAAGGAAGGTTAGTACAATAATCCTGTTTTCTTTGATTTTACAGATGGTGATTAAACTGTATCAGTAAAATTTAATATCATATTCAATAAATTTGATGCCCCTTGTATTTATTTTGATTTTTACTTTCAAGATTGTTACCATTTTCATGTCATTTTGGAATTTTATCTTTTATCCCCCTTTATTGGCTGAAGCCATGACACTGGCAAGGATATAAAATGAAAGTTGAAGTCATTGTCTTTTTGAAGGTATTATGACTGAATTTTGTTCTCTGATATCTATAATAATTTATCCGTCTATTTTTTTTTAATAAAATTAGGTTTTGTGTGTTGCTTTTTTGGGCATTATTATATTGAGGAAATAGATATTGTCACTCTGTTGTTGACCTTGATGGGTTTTCAGTATATGCTGCTTGTCTTCTTGCTGCTTATGTTTGAAGCTGCCCTGACAGCTGATATATTTCTGAACTACAAGTGGGAGGAGGTATGTTGCAATTAAAGTTTTCATTCTTTTAATCATCATCACCATCACCATCTTCATCATTATTATCATCATTTTTTGCCTCGACAACAGGACTTTCCAGTGGATCCAACTGGATATTTTAATGAGTTCAAAAATTTTGTCAAGAAGCACTTCGAGCTGTGCAAATGGATTGGATTGTCAGTTGTGTGTGTACAGGTCTCTCTCTCTCTCTCCCTCTCTATACGCCCCCCCCTTAAGCGCACACAGACACGCAAGCAGGGAACTTTTAGCATTGTTTAGAGGGGATCGAGATTTAGGTTCAATCATCGTTGAGGCCATTAAATTATTTTGCAGCAGCACCCGGCAATCACCGAAAGAAATTAAACATGCCAATGCCTTTTTAAAGTTTTTATGAGATTTATTAAATTGAAATTTGTACTCGTTAAATTTCACCTTCTTCAGAGGTTTATTTTTTTTAATTTTTTTTTGTTTAAGTTTTCCACTCTGGTTTTTCAGACATATTGCAAATTTGCTATGTTTGCCTGTTCATTAGTAGGCTATACTACTCTCAATACATGTTCTTATCCTAGTCGGAGTTCAGTTCATTTAAGTCATTTTATTTTGGTTGGCATGAGATTAATTTGTTAGTTTGTCCAGAGTGGGTTTCCCTGCCCATAGAACTTTTTCTTTTTTTGGGTTTCCTTGTCCACACAAATTGTTTTGCTCTTTTAATCTCTGTGTGTGTGTGTGCGCGCGTGTGTGATTAGTTTATATGTTTTACATTATTATAGTGATTTTTACTCTCATCTGGTCAACTGTCCATGCTCTTTGCTTGCAGGGACTGTGTTTGTTGCTATCTATGATTCTGAAAGCTTTGGGGCCACATCAAGAGAGACACTACGATAGTGATGATGATTACTCTCCTGACAGGGTCGCCCTCTTGAAGAATTATGTTCAACCACCTTATGTTGTTGGTGACCCCGTCCATAGATCCAAAAATGATTCCTGGAATATAAGGATTAACGATAAGGTAAAGTTGTTTGTAGTTCAGTTTGATAACCTTGAATTACTTGTATGAATCCTTATTTTATGCATCTGTTTTGCTGTCTTGTGGATGCCTTACTAAACTTTTAGCCTATCATATTTTTTAAAACCACGATCTTTGTTTTTCTTTAAATTTCCTTTCCCCTCCTAGATCCCTCACCTTGTGTTGTATTATTTGATATTGTGTGCTACCCATCCTTCTCTATCTCTACCAGCTTCCTTCTTAGAAGGATCTCTCCAATTTTGAACTTCTCTTGTGCATGTGCACATATTTCAACATTCTGTAAATATTATTCCTTTGTGCTTTCTTCCTATCTACATAAAAATTTTCATTCTAGAGTGCACTTTTTACGGACTCATCTCTTGACTTTCAATCTTTTACTACCAGCAAGATTGGATCCTTTATGAGTGCTTCAAGTTCGATTTAAGTTTTCTTGCTGTTTTATTTATTTATTTTTGAAGCTATTTGTTTGTTGCTGATTACAAAATAGTTGAAGCATTTTCTCTTTTCCTGCTCTCTTTCTACATTCACTGCCTTTATTTAATCTTGACATTTTTAATAATGAGTGAATTAAGGCAGTTAAGACAAATACTTTTGGATTAACTCTTGGTAGATTTTTCCATTTCCTCGTTCCTACTCTGCTTTCATCTAATTGTGCTTGTTCTGCTTAATTTTGAAATATATTAGTTTTCCAGCCTTTTGAAGTTGTGTTATGTAACCATGTGCAAAATTAGATATTCGCACTTGGCATGTGAAGATTTGCATTTGTAATGGACATTCTTTTCTTTGTGCCATGCTGATGACAAATGACTCCATTTGACGGTGTTTGTGAACACTGAACAGATCAGATGCAAATAGAAGGAACTTTTAAATATAGCTAAAATATAGGCAAATGTCAACAATTAGGTTGATGAGGTCGAGAAAGTACCTCTCATCCAAATAAAATAGACAAGAAAGAAGGTAGAACCTTGTTTGTTGAGTGGTAGCACTAGTCACCATGTTGTTTTCATCTCTTAAAAGATGTCCTGAATTTCTATCCATATGACCATGCGATGGTTTTATTAGGTTAATGCTAAATTGATGATGCAAGTTCATCTTAATAAGAAAATCATTTTATTGTCCCGTTAGTTATTTTTCTTTGGTTACTGGTTGATCATTCTCTTAACTCTTGCCAAATCCCATCTTCACCTTTTTCTGAGGCTATGAAGTGAATCCTTTGGCATGCCCCCCCCCTTTCCCCTCTTCCCTCATCATCATCATCATCATCATCATCATCTTCTTCTTCTTCTTTTAATTTGTTATTTTTTATT
Source organism: Vitellaria paradoxa (assembly GCA_019916065.1). Taxonomy (NCBI): domain Eukaryota; kingdom Viridiplantae; phylum Streptophyta; class Magnoliopsida; order Ericales; family Sapotaceae; genus Vitellaria; species Vitellaria paradoxa. The sequence goes on along the minus strand of CM034234.1, from coordinate 17,315,317 downwards.
TTTCAGGCAAACAGGTGAAGAGGATTTGGCTTGGGTAGAGCCAGAAGCACACCAAGATTGTTACCCATCCATTGGAGCCCAAGCAAGTTTACAAGGTCAGGTGAAAACTTTTGATGGGCTTGCAAGATGTGGTATGATTTAGTATATGGGCATGAACTCAAGCTATATGTTGTACCGGAATCTCTCGTGTAAACGAAAAAAAAAAAAAAGGAATTTACAAAAGCATTTTATTTGTGCATCTGATAAACATGGAAAGCCTGTAATTACAATCACTGAAAATTATAATGGTCCTTGTGTCTACTTCACAGGGCTACACGGTCCCATTCCCAGCAAAGCTTTTGTTCGTAGAAGTGAAATAAATTCCTTCTCAGTATTCCGTCACTTTTGACTCCATGACTCCGTTTTGATATCCTTCATCATTATCATTAGTACCCTTGGTTACGGAAGAACCTCCATTGTTGCTTACTATCGTTATGATGGGGATATCGAGTTTCATCTTCTTTCTTTGTTGAGGTGAATCATGTTGATTCTGATTTGAATTAGAACCATTAGTTTGCAATGATATTTAGGAATCTATGCTTGATCATCCCACAGGCTACCGTTCAAAATTTCCAGCAGTTCTCTATCAATGAAAATGGCCGACCAGACTGTTCGGCTCTTGGACAACTCTTGTTTGCGAAACCATCAAGATTACCACTGCATTGACCAACTAGCAGCTGATAGCATGTTTTTAGGTGTGTAGACCAATAGGAAGCACGTATTTACCATCAAGGTTGCTGTTGGTGAGTTGGGCTCACAAGGGACTTGGATACGTGGCGGACATGTGTCAGACTTGCTTTTTGTCATGTTCGTTCCCCCCTCCCCCCCCCCAGCCAAAAAAAAAAACCACAACTTGGACATGTCACGAACTCGTTTTGGACATGTCATGGACTTTTTTGGGACACATGTTGGAGTAACCTTGAGAAAATTAATTTTTTAATAATTTCTTTTGTTAACTTTTAATATATGAAATATAATTTATTGTCATTTTTATAGAATATAATCATTATGTGACTTCGTGGCTGACTTTTAAGATATGGAATATATGGTTTTTAATTTTAGTTAGTGTATATTTTATTATTTCTATTGTAGTTGAAGAAAATATTCATATCTAAGATATATATAAAAATATATATTTTTCTTGAGTTCCTGTCGTGTCATGTTTTTTATTTTTTTAAAATCAGGCATCCGTGTCATGTTTGTGTCTCAAGTTGGCATCCTGCTTCATTGGTGGACTAGTTTATTCTTCAACTACGACTCAAGAATTCTACTTGTTATTTTCCTAGTGGTACAAGTTCTTTCGATATCTTGTTGATTGTGCTTGTGTTGATGCTGATGTGATGAAATGGGAGTGTTTTTTTTTGGTAATTATGAAATGGGCGTGTTGTTCTGTGTGTTCAAAGAAGGATAATGGTTGGATTGGGGGAAATTGTGGGAATACTCAAGAGACTTTAGTACTTATGGTTGAAAGTTCTGGGGTGTGTGAGGAGGACATGGCTAGTAATGACAAAGGGATTGAACCCATTAAGCAAGTTTTTTTTTTTTCTTTGTTTTTTTAAAATAATATAGGGAGCTTGTAGAAGGGGGAGTAGATTGCTTTTAACTAATTGATGAAGCTTAAAATTGTGAGTTGGAATGTGAGAGATATGAAGGTCTATTTTGGTATGAGAAAATAGAATGAAATGGCCATCTCACACATTCATTCCATTACTTTGTTAGATACCCTTATTAGAGGAATGGAATGGAATGATCAATCTCACACGATCATTTCATTTCATTCTTTTGTACCAAACTAGGCTTAAGGGTGTGAATAAGAGAACAGTCATTAAATCATCTCTTAGGAGATGGGAGGCCTATTATGGCGTGATTATAGAAAATCGTACTTGTGGGGTGAGAGATTTTTGGGGTGGAAGTTAGGTGAAATGTGTTCATCTTTCAACAATTTATGCCTCGAGGGGATTTTCATTATGTGGGATGGTAGATTGATCTCATGCGAGATGGGAAGCTTCTTATTTCCGTGTCGGTTCAAATGCATGAATGATAATTTCAAATTGGGTTTTACTAGTGGTTACTTATAGTGTGTTATGGAGATAGAAATCGTTTCTTGGATGAATTGGTTATGTGTATTCTAGTATGTTATGGAGATAGAAGTCGTTTCTTTAATGAATTGGTTACTGTATAGATGGGATGTGCCCTGGTGCATTGGAGAGGATTTTAAAGAAACAAGGCACTTGAGGGAAAGGATGGGTTGTGTGCTTCAATTTCCAGCTCTATGAGGGCATTTTCTGAGTTCCTTGATGAGTTGGGCTGGGGGGATTTGCCGCTCGCCGGATGGAGATTTGCTTGGTCTAATAATTGGTGCAAGTCTCTTGTTGGTTGGTTTTTGGTCTACAATAGCTTGAATAACTTCTCTGGATTATTGTAATTCTGCTTCCAAAATTAACTTAAACATAGTCCTATTTGTGCTGGAGGATGCGGTTTTTGAAATTGAGAAGGTTGCAAAATGGCGGCGAATTATTACATCTTGTTCATAATATATATGCACACATATCATTTCTCTCTCTTTGTAAAAAGTATGTTTTGGGGTGCTTATTTTGTGGAAACTGTTGGGGCTGCTGCTTTTTTTTTTTTTTAACTACCTTTGTGGAGCACAATTTAAGGAAAATCTTCAGATTGCCCAAGTGAGATATAGCTTTTTTGACAAAGCGTCGTGATGCGTTTATATATTTAATTAGCGCAATATATGCCACATCTTTGTCTATAAAAGCAGTCCCACCTAATTGAGCTAAAACAACGTTTTTTCAACTCTACTTTTAGCCTTAAGATTTGCAAATCCATTATTTTTATTTTGTTTTTTTATTATTTTTTGTTTGTATCATTCTTTATTGGGCATAAAATAATACCTTAATCGCACATCATTTTTATACACTTCCATGAATAAAAATTGTAGTAGAATAGACTTTCGTTTTCAAGTGAATTTCTGATACCACTACAATGTAGTAGTGCCAACCAGGGTTAGCTTGTTATTTAATCGTGTTTATTCGTACTTATACTTAAAATATATCAAAATTTAATGAACGTATTGAAAAAATTATTTTTGAATCATGTCAATTTAAGGTTAATTTATTCATGTTGTGTTGTATTTGAATTTTTTTTTTTTAGTAACTGATGTTGCAGGTCATATTGTGTTAAGAGTCGCGCGATGTTGTCAATTCTAAATTTAAGGCAACCTAGGTTAAGATTTTATTTTGTTGTTAGCATTTGAATATTATTATTTATACGTGCAACTGATTTATCACATTGATAAAAGGCTCATAATACGGATAATAACAACAATGATTCCTTGAATTTGTCCATCCAATGAGGAAGCGAAAAACCGCAGACATATTTTTGCCCTCAAAATCCAATAATGCAGGACTGCTTCAGCTCTTATTTGCTTTAAAGTGCTTTTAATGGTTTTGAAACTTCATCACTGTTCAGTCAACACTACCTTAAAATTTGTGCCGCACCCCATGTTAAGGATCAGCTTAGAAGTTTAATTTTTAAGTAATTTTTGATATTTTTCAATCAAAACTTGGTAGGTGAAATTTTTTGTGTGTTGATAAAATAAGTAACATTTTTTTTTTACATATTTTAGTAATTTCTATGTATTTAGTAAAATTTTTGACAATTTTTTGATAATTTTTTTTTTGTATGTTTGATAAATTTTAAACAAGTTATTACCAATGTGCCAAAAAGTAATAAAACTTGGCGTTTTGTTACTTACTCATTTGCTCAAACTTGACCCATTTATGCTGACATCGTGTAGGTGTCCGCCATTATCTTATTCAATGGGGTAAATTACACCTAGATCCCTTGAGCATTAGACTAATATACACTAACTCTCTTGATATTTGAACCTTATACCTAGACTCCTTACTTCCCAAAAGTTTGTAACACTTTAGTTTATCCGTTAGTTTTTGTCCTTAGCTGGGTTTAACTTGTGCTGTGAAGTAATTAAAATGCCCGTGACCCTGCAATATTACTAAAATACTTATCAATGTGTAGTGTCACACTAGAATGGACAAATGACAAGTGCCAATCATTCTCCAATGACCTTCTCATCCGTACAAGACAAATGAAAAAACCATTAATCCGATCACTAGGTTAAAATAAAGTTTAAAAAGAAAAAAATACAAATTTTATCCAGTTCCAAAGTTTGGACTATATATTAAGCTTTGGTTTGGCTATCAAAATAGTTGTTTTTTTTTTTTTTTTTTTTTAGCTAGTTAGCTATTTTTGTGTTTGAAAAGTTAAGTTAGTTACTTTTTTTTAAATCCTATTTTTTTTAATAAATTTATATATTGACATCTATATCCTCGATACTTCATACTATTTTTCAAAACTTACTTTTTGAAGACATAAATGTCCTTAGGTCTTTACATGCCTAGTGCAAGAAGAGGGTTGATCCCATCGGGAAAAAGGGTCTACCCATTTGTAAGTTTAAGGATTCATATGCCTTCCTGCTTTCACATGCCTCCGCTAGAAGGGGTCGACTTCTTTTCTTTATAAAGTCGACTTCATTTGTTTAGTTTAGGAATTCATATGCCTATTGTCAAAAGAGGTCGATCCTCTCTGCTAATTGAGAGTCGATATCATTTATAAGTTTAAAAATTTATATACTTATAGTATACGAGAAAAATAATTTTATAATTTAAAAATAATCTAATAATTATTGTTAGAGTGGCAAGCTGGCAGCTGTTAGTTAGCGGCCACTATAGCAGCTACTACATGTGAGTTGCCAAACCAGCTCTAATAAAATTAGCATAATTAATTCATCAGCCTCTACCCGACCTTTCTCGATCGGTACACAAGTCTTGTACTATTACCCTTTAATAAGTTGGGGCCAATACTAGTTTATATTTAATTAAACTGCTCATGGGCTTATGCTGGAGTCTGCAACACTTCTTTCTTCTGCCATGTATATATATATATATATATATCACATTTTGCATGGGTCCAAACAACAACTAACCAAATCAGAACCCACACAGCAATTATTGAGATGAATTATTTCAGTAGCCTAATGACATATTTCTCCCAGCAGCCTAATAGAGATGATATTTAATTAAACTGCTCATGGGCTTATGATGGAGTCTGCAACACTTCTTTCTTCTGCCATATATATATATATATATATTACATTTTGCATGGGTCCAAACAACAACTGACCAAATCAGAACCCACACAGCAATTATTGAGATGAATTATTTCAGTCGCCTAATGACATGTTTCTCCCAGCAGCCTAATAGAGATGAGGTTGGAGTTTTGGCTCGACAACTGCCGCAAGCGGGATCTTTTTATGCGTAACGAGTCCGTAAAGTTCCTCGATTCCCAAATCTTCAACCTTCATATTTTCTGGTAACTTCCAAACAAAACCGTGCAACAAATTAGCCAAGGTTGATTTTACCAACTTCAACCCCAAGTTGTACCCAGCACACATCCTTCTTCCCGAACCAAAAGGAATCAACTCAAAACGTTGTCCCTTCAGATCAATCTCTTTCCTCAAAAATCTCTCCGGACAAAATTTGTCGGGTTCTTCCCAGTACCTGGGTCTCTCCCAATACTCCACGCGTTCACAAGAAGTATCGTTCCTTTTCGAATGTCGTAGCCGGCTACGCTGCAATCTTCGGTGGCGCAGTGTGGTGGAAGCAAGGTGGCCACCGGATGTAACCTCATCGTCTCCTTCACGACGGCGTCCAAGTAGGGAAGTTGGGAGAAGTCTCTCTCTTCTGCCCATCTCTCTTTCCCGACGACTCTATCGAGCTCTTCTGTTGCTTTTCTGATGAGGTCTGGTTGTTTCATAAGTTCAGACATGGCCCATTCAATTGTGACCGTTGAAGTGTCGTTGGCAGCGAGAAATAAGTCCTGAAACCGGTGAAGAAAGTAAGGATTTGTTAATGGACTGCCAGTTTTTTTTTTTTTTTTTTTCTTTTAACAGTTGTTTTGAGCTTGCATGCAGGGCAAGCTCAAGATTTGAGATTTTCTGAGATGAAAAATAGAGTTGAAAATGGAGTGTGATTGCGTTATAAAAATTTTGGTTGAATAAAGAGTTCAGTAAAATAGATTAGGCCACAAAAATTTAAAATAGACTAACTTAGAAAAAAAATAAACTAAAATTTTTTTTTAGTCAGACTATTCAAACTACCATCCAAAGCAACCCAAGTTTGAGTCTGCCCCTACTTGCATGAAATATTTATTTTAATCATTCTTAGTGATAATTAGTTAAAAAAAGAACTTTCACATGTTGATAAAACAATTTGTGGTTTTGGTCAAAATTATCATTTTTAGATTTTAGAAAGGAATATGAGTATAACTTCTATGAAAAAAACAAGTAAATAAAGAAAATGGTCTAAAAATAAATAAATAAATAAAAAACAACGTTCGCTTCAAAAAAAAACTAAAAATTTTGTTTTAATAGACTGAAATACAAGAAATTTTACTCTATGTGAAATTAGGCATGTAAAAAAATTTATATATTTATTTTTTAGAAAATTTTGCATAAACAAATACCTGAATTAATGCCTTGATACAATCACTACTGAGATTCACGTCTAGATTAGGGTCATCAGCAAACTGTAACAACACATCCACCATATCTTTGCGTCAAAATCCTTCTCTTCTGCTTCCTTCTTGGTCTTGTGATCATTGAGAACGTGAGTATAAAACCTATCTTGTTTTCTAAATAAAGTCTTCATTTTCTTCACATAACCTTGCAAATCTAAGAAGCTGAGCCACGGGATCCAATCGCCAACATTGAAGGCACCACTAAGCAATGCACACTCATCTAACATCTCTTGGAATTCTTCAAAACTTATTATTGATTCATTTGATTTGAATTTAGTAAAATACTTATTACCTAGTACCATTCTACTCATAGTAGTTAAGAAAAAATAAGGTAAATGTTCTCTAAGTAAAATTATCTTTCCAGAGAGGGAAAAAAGGCGTAACATGAACGCGCGCCTTTCCTCAACACGGATGTATTCAAAAGAATTAAGTCGTTTTGAGTGAAGAATTTTACCAACGAAGATCTTACGCACTTGGGACCAGTGTGGTCCATATGGCGCCCATAACACGTCGGAATAATTGTAATTTGTATACATACCAGCAGCTGTTGCAGGACGAGAGGCGAAAATCTGATCGTGTGTTTTCAAGAATTCCTTAGCCATTTCAGGCGATGAAACGACCAAGACAGGAATGGAACCAAACTTAAGTTGCATTATTTGTCCATACTTGTAGGATAGTTGGTGGAGGGTTTGGTGAAGGAGAGGACCTATTAGGTTTAAGTTGCCAATGATAGGCCATGGTCTGGGACCTGGTGGAGATTTGTGTGGTTTGGGGTTGAGAAGTACTTTAGAGAGACAGACTAATGCAGCTACTAGTACGAGAATAGCCCATGAAGGAAAAGGAGCCTCCATTGATATTGGATAATAGTGGCTTTGGTTGTGAACGTTTAAGGGAGGAGATTGGGAATTTATAGTCGAGAATTGAGATATCAATGCCCGGCACTCCTTAGTTCTCATAGTTATAATTTAATAGTGTAGCAGTGGCACATGTGATGCAGGTGTTAGTAAAATCGGGAAAAGCAACTTAAGATTTAATGAGTTTGATAGCTTTTTTTAAGTTAAATTTTAGTGATTGATTTAACAGAAGCCGTCAATGTTAACGATATTTCAATATAAGTGATATAAGTGTAATTATTTGAATGGTTAAGGAAGATATGTGTAATTTATGTAAATATTGTTTAATGAGTGGGTACTAATTACTTGAATGATTAAGGGAGGGATATGTAATTTATACAAGTATTGTTTAGTGAGTGGGGTACAATTTTTTTTATTCCACTAATTTGACAAAAAAAATTAATAACAATTGTAGTTTTATAGTTTGTTCAAAGAGAAAAAATTGAAATTGTTTGAAAATTTTTAATTTGTCAAAATAATTAATAAAATTGTATTTTTATAGTGTTTGTGGTTAGAAAAAGTTGAAATTGTTTGAAAATTTTTAGAGTTTATTTTTTGGTAAAATTTTGATACTTCAAACGGAGCTAATTGGACTTTGAAACAAATTCCTGAATCCCTTGAAAACTTTTCCCATGAAAATAGGATTTGTTTGGTTCGGGAAAAAAGTTGGATTGTTTTTTTTTTTTTTTAATTTTTTTGTCTTATATAGATTTTTTTATCAAAATTTAATTTTTTTTACAATATATAAATTTTAGACATATTAATTGTATTTATTAAAAAAATCAAAAAATTCTCGTCCTGTTGCATAAAAACTATTTGTTTAGGTAAAAAATCAACAAAAAAACTAATTTTTTAAATTTTTTTAGTTTTTAACCAAACGAACTTAAATTTTTTTTTTTTCATAAATACGATTAACACACTCAAAAGATATATTTTAAAAGAAAAAAATTAAATTTTAGTGAAAAGAAGTCAAGACAAAAAAATTAAGGGAAACATAAAAAATTAAATAGTAATCCAAAAGGTCAAATAAGTTTGTTTGGTACGATAAAATTTAATGAAAAAATTTTTAAAATTTGTAAAACTTATTTACTATTCTCACTGCATTGTATAAATTACGAGCATATAAATTACTTCACTAAATTACGGACGTATAAATTACTGCACTTTTTTTTTTTGAGACTCTAAACGTTGGGACTCTAAACGTATCCATAGCCAAGAATGTCCGCCTGAAAACGAAAACCATTCATTTTCAATGCGCAGCGATGCACTTTCTTTTAAAAAATTTCACGCGTCCCCATGGCTTATCCCAATAATTAGAAACGACAAGGGTGCCCTGATTTATTTTCATAATTACCGAAATGTCCTTCCCCCATTAATGTCATTGTCACCCAATCGCCTACTATTCTGCAGAATTGACGCTCGAACTGTCGGTGGGACCCTGAGATGGCTGGTGGGACCCTGAGAGGGCCAGTATCAGAATCGTGAATAAAGGAAATCACGATCAGCCATGTTGACAGCAATATCAATTGTTGGTTTTCATGATATGGGTGCGTTTGATATTTTTAAAAAATAAATTTTTTTTTTAAAGTTATAAAAATTATTATTATATTAATTTTTTTTATTTCACTGCACGCATTACGAATTCATAATTTTTTTCACTTTATCTCATTTTTTCTTACTTTTTTATCACTTCCAAACACTACCTATAGAGTTGAGAAAAAATATTTCAAGAAAGTTGAACTTTTTAAAATTTTTAGATGTACATCGAAAACACTTTCTTTTCAGTAATTCAACCTTTCAAAGTTATTCTCAGTTTTCTCTCTAGATAGATATGCGTGATCAAAAATTACCAAGTCTTATGACTTACCTTAGTATTGTTGAAATAAAAAATTAAAAGATAAGAAAATAAAATTGGAATTGGAGAGAAAATATAAACGCTAAATCTTGTCATATATTTCATAAAGGTAAAAAAGAAGCATTTATATTGGTTTACGACAAGAGGTATGTATGGTAATAATCTACATAACAAAATAAACTTAACTACTTACTAAAAAGTAAGATATAGAATATTCTAATATAAACAATATATGTAAATAACATCTAATATCTAATATAGAATATTTTAACACCCTCCCTCAAACTCAAGATGGTAAACCAACTTGAGTTTGGAAATAAAAGTATTCCAAAAGCAGTTGAACTGGATAACAGAAAAAGCCGTAAATGTAGAATCTGGAGTTGTGCAGCTGTTGACGGCGACGAAATTTTGAGGGTGAGTTCCTAAAGAAATTTCGCTGCCACTAATATGATTATTTTTCGAATTGGCAATTGAAAAATAATCAAACAAAATATACAATGTGCGAAGATGGAACAAGAAAGACAAAACTGAAAAACGTCAGAAGGAAATAGTAGCACTTTACTCTCCATAGTTTACGACCAATAAGAAAGAATGACATCTGTTACCATATCATAGTTAATTCCGTCAATAAATTGTACTATGAATAGGATGAACGATATAATATTAAGAGATCATCCTAAATAAGAAAAAGTACCAAAACGGTGAAATACGAAGAAATAGATATCAGAATCAAAATAAGAAAGGTCAAAAAACCCTAAAAATCGATTCAGACTGTGGAATAAAAAAAAAGAATTTTACAATGGTTGTGGTGGTGGTAGGGCAGAGAAAGACTCTTAAAAGAAAAAAATACCAGAGAAGAAAATATAACACAAAAAATATTTTACTATGATTCAGAATGTAAAATATCCAAGATCGAAAATCATATGCTCTGATACCATGTTGAAATAAAAAAAATAAAAGATAAGAAAATAAAATTGGAATTGGAGAGAGAATATAAATGCTAAATCTTGTCGTATATTTCATAAAGGTAAAAAAGAGGCCTTTATATTGGTTTACGATTAGAGGTATGTAGGGTAATAATCTACATACTAAAATAAACCTAATTGCTTACTAAAAAGTAAGATAAAGAATATTTTAATATAGGCAATATATATAAATAATATCTAATATATAATATAGAATATTCTAACAAGTATATATAAAAGGAATTAGAGAGAGATACAGTGTCTGTATCAGCGAAGATCTCACAACCATAGCAATTATTTCTTATCCACTCTTACATATATATTGTCTTGATTGAAATATTTTCTCAAGATACCGTATCTTCTAAATATTTTATACGTTAGGAAGATATATATGTGTGTGTTTGGAGTGATAAAAAGTGAGAAAAAATGAGATAAAGTGAAAAAAGTTGTGAGTTCGTAATGTATGCAGTGAAATAAAAAAGTTGATGTGATAGAAGTTTTTTAAAAGTTTAAAAAAAATTTTTTTTTTTGAGATGCCAAACGGTATATCATCTTATCAAAACATATGTTAGATGTTTATAATATTTATAATTTATTTTACAAATAAAATTAATTATAAATAATAAGTCAACTGGACCTGTCCCATCAAGAATAAATTGAGCTAGCTTGGGGACTGAATGCCAATAGATTCGCAACTCAAATTTAAAGAATTTGAATCCTATCATCTCATGACATCCTATTAACTTTTAAATTAACCCTGGGTTATTCCACTAAAATCCTTGTGCTATACTCTAGTCGTTCATGTTAAAATTCATTTAATTAAAACATTTTTTAATAAAATGACCAAACTTTTTAATAAAATGAATTTTGGTCTTAGACCAATAAACTCCACTTAATTAACCCTCCATTATAAGTTCGTTATTAAGTTAAGCTAAATGTCGAGCCTCTTAAATTAAATATTTAACCCTAAGTTTCTATTTATCCAAATTTTGATCATTCTCAATATTTTTATATTTTGTAAATAATTTACAAATAAATATTGTTATTCAATAAACAATTTATTGAATAAACTGCGGCCACAGATTTAATGATCAAAATGATAAATAGCTTAAGTGAGCATATCAAAATGGATTCCATCTTGTAAGTATATGTTCGCACGATTTATGAAATTAAATCTCCAAGTTATCGAAGTTTTGATCGTTTATAAGATCTCACTTCGTGATAACTCAAATAGATTAAATTCACGAATGCGAGTCCATTACAAATTCAAGATTAAGGTTTATTAAGTTTATTAAAATTTTAGTAAATTATGATCAATGGTATTTATTAACCATATTATAATTTACAACAGTCATTTCAATATATATATTATATATACACATTAACTTTCTTATTCAAAGTCACTACTTTAGTGATGAAGATATATCACTCAACTAAGAATTAGAAAAGTTACAGTTTTAACATAATGAAATATCCATCTTATTAATAACTATGAATTTGTTTTAATTTATAAAACTTGTAATTTAAATCTTTCTGTGTTGGCATCTTATGACCAATACTTAAATCATATATTTTATAAATAATGGACAATAATGCATACTTAAATAAATAAATATTTTATTATAACCAGAAAAATAAATTAAAATAAAATGTCATTACAAAACATGCTTTGAAGGGCATAAAAATAATATAAATCTAATAATTGACAGGACCGAAAATCAACAAATTCAACCATTTTGGGTAGGTTAGTTCGGTTTTAATATGGGTACTCAAATTATCAACCCGATCACTATAATTTGTATCCAATTTACAAACTGTTTGGAATTAAAAGAAACTCTAAAAATTTCTACAAATATGAATTACAAAACTGTAAAATTTAAATTTTTTATTTACTATACAAAATACGATATATTAACTTTTACAAATTTATACAATTCCAAACACATCCTTAATTTTGTAATTTTATTTTGAATATAAAGTTTCATTTAATATACTTATTTAAGGCCTTTTTTTTATTTTATGTTTTTACAAATAAAAAAATAACTCAAAATATATTTGATCACTTATATTTTTAAAATTTATTTTACAAAATAGAAAATAAGTATACATATAAAATACATAATAATTAGAAGTCATTCTGAGCATTTTTGATACAAAATAAAGAGAATTTTATAGTACAAAAATAGAAAATATCAAACTGAATGCGTTTTCAGTATTTAGAAAATATGAATATCAAAATAGAAAATAAAAATAAAAATAAAAAATATAAATATAAACCAAATGCTACATAAAAATTTGGTATACTTATTTTGGTCCTTTTTTCATTTTTCATTTTTTAAAAATAAAGAAAACAACTTAAAACGTATTCCATTACTCCTACTTCTAAAATATGTTTTAAAAACGAAAATAAGTTTACACATAATAAATAAAATGAAAAAAATTTTTTGAGATTTTTTAACCTAAAATAAGAAAAATTCTAATATATAAAAAATAAAAAATTTCAAATTAAATGGGTTTTCAGTATTATTAAGACAAGAATCTCAAAACAAAAAATAAAAAATAGAAAATAGAAATAGAAAACAAAAAATTGAAAATGCAAACCAAATGCCACCTAAAAATTTAGTATACCTGTTTTTGAACCTCTTTTCATTTGGTATTTTTAAAAATAAGTAAAATTGTTTAAAACATATTTGGTTACTCTTATTTTTAAAGTCTGTTTTAAAAAATAGGAAATAAGTTTACACATAAAATATAAAATGACCAAAAGTCATTTTGAGTTTTTTGGCCAAAAATAACAAAAATCCTAAAATACGAAAAATAAAAAATATTAAACCAAGGTAGTGTTTAGCAAACCAAAATACACCCAAAGTTACAAAAAATTAACAAAAGTTATTAATTTTTTTTCCAAATTCTTCCAATTAAAGTTCGCTAAATGTCACCTTTACACCATTTTTCGATTATCCAAGCACCATCTAAATAAATTTTCAGTATTTTTAAAATATAAATCTTCAAATAGAATATAAAAAATAAAAAAATAAAAAGTAAAAATGCAAACTAAATGCCACTTAATATGTTACTTACTCAAATTGGCTCAATTGAAAATAATTAAAATTGAATTAATTTGGTTTAGTTATATTTAATGATTGATCCGGTTCTAGATTTAATTTTTCAGGCCAGCAATGTGTTTGTTTTCTAGGGAAATGGGAGGGAATGGAAAATGAAATGATTTATCAAGAGTAAATAAATTGAATAGAGATTTAAATTTTCTTGTTTGATTTGTAATAAAAATAAACAAGAAAAACATGAAATTTAAAAAATAAAATTAATTGAATTAAAAAACTTATGTATTGATAAATGTATTTTGTTGTATTATATTTGCTTGAATCTACTTAGACAAATATATATATTTAAGATTGTAAGTTTGTTTCTTATTTTTCCTATCTTTTTTCTTCTCATTTTTTTTTTCTTTATTAAACCACACACCAAAAATAACATGAGTCTATCGTGAACCCAATTAGACAAGGCATATAAGAAATATAATTTATTGCCGTGTTTATGGAATATAATTATTATGTGACTTCGTGGCTTGATTTTTAAGATATGAAATATATAATTTTTAATTTTAGTTAGTGTGTATTGTATTATTTCTATTGTTATTAAATAAGGTATTAATATCTAAGACATATATAAAAAATATATATATTCTTTGAGTTCATATCATGTCATGTCTTCTGTTTTTTGAAAATCACTTAGTCAAGCATTCTTGTCATGTTTGTGTCTCAAGTTGGCATCCATGCTTCATAGGTGGACTAGTTTATTCTTCGACTGCTACTCAAAAATTCTACTTGTTATTTTCTTAGTGGTACAAGTTCTTTCGATATCTGGGTTGATTGTGCTTGTGTTGATGCTGACGTGCTGAAGTGGGACTGTCGTTCTGTGTGTTCAAAGAAGGATAATGGTTGGATTGGGGGAAATTGTGGGAATACTCAAGAGACTTTAATACTTATGGTTGAAGATTCTGCAGTGTGTAAAAAGGGTATGACTAGTAATGACAAAGGAATTGAACCGATTACGCAAGTTATTATTATTATTTTTCAATTTTTTTTTATTATATATAGGGAGTGTGTAGAAGGGGGAGTAATTGTTTTTAACTAATTAATGAAGCTTAAAATTGTGATTTAGAATGTGAGAGGTATGAAGGTTTTGGTTTCGTACGAAGGAATAGAATGAAATGGTCATCCCACACTTTTATTCTATTACTTTGTTAGATACTCTTATATGAGGAAATGGAATGAAATGACCTGTCTCGCACGATTGTTTCGTTTCACTCCATTGTACCAAACAAGGCTTAAGGGTGTGAATAAGAACACAATCATCAAATTGTCTCTTAGGAGATGAAGGCCTATTGTGGTGTGATTATAGAAAATCGTACTTGTGGGGTGAGAAATTTTTGAGGTGGAAGTTAGGTGAAATGTGTTCGTCTTTCAACAATTAATGCCTCGAGGGGATTTTCATTATGTGGAATGGTAGATTGATTTCATGCGAGATGGGAAGCTTCTAATTTCCATGTCGGTTCAAATGCATGGATGACAATTTCCAATTGGGTTTTACTAGTGGTTACCTATGGTGTGTTATAGAGATAGAAATCGTTTCTTTGATGAATTGGTTATGTGTGTTCTAGTGTGTTATGGAGATAGAAGTCGTTTCTTTAATGAATTGGTTAGTGTATAGATGGGGAGGGGAATTTAATGTTACAAGGCACTTGAAGGGAAGGATGGGTTGTGCTTCAATTTCCAGCTTTATGAGGGCATTTTCTGAGTTCCTTGATGAGTTGGGCTGGGGGGATTTGCCGCTCCCCGGATGGAGATTTGCTTGGTCTAATAATTGGTGCAAGTCTCTTATTGGTTGGTTTTTGGTCTACGATAGCTTGAATAACTTCTCTGGATTATTGTAACTCTGCTTCCAAAATCAACTTCAAAATGGTCCTATTTGTGCTGGAGGATGCGATTTTTGAGATTGGGGGGTTCCAAAATGGCGGCGAATTATTACATCTTAATCATAATATATATGTACACACATCATTTCTCTCGTCTTTGTAAAAAGTACGTTTTTGGGTGCTATTTTGTGGAACTGTCGGGGCTGCTGCTTTGTTTTTAACTACCTTTATGGAGCACAATTTAAGGAAAATCTTCAGATTGCCCAAGTGCGATATAGCTTTTTTGACAAAGCGTCGTGATGTGTTTATAAAGGCAGTCCTACCTAATTGAGCAAAACAACGTTTTTTCAACGCTACTTACTTTTAGCCTTAAAGATTTGCAAATCATTCCTTTTAAACAAAGTTCCACGCACTCACTCTTCTTTTTACAGAACAAATCCATTATTTTTATTTTATTTATTATTATTTTTTTGTTTGTGCCATTCTTTATTGGGCATAAAATAATACCTTAATTGCACATCATTTTAATTTATACACTTTCATAATTAAAAATTATAGTAGAATAACCTATTATACTTTCAAGTGAATTTCTCACACCACTACAATTACAATGTAATTGTGACAACTCGGAATTAACGTGTTATTTTTGAGTTTCTAATCATATTATTCGTATTATACTTAGATATATCAAAATTTAATGAAGGTACTAAAAAATTTATTTTTGAAATCGTGTCAATTTTAGGTTAGTTGTATTCATATTGTTTCGTATTTCGTTGTTTTTTTTTTAGAGTAATTGATGTTGCAGGTCATATTGGGCTAAGAGTCATGTGATGTTGTCAACTCCTAAATTTAAGGCAACGTATGTTAAGGTTCTATTTTGCTGTTAGCATTTGGATATTGTTATTTTATACGTGCAACTGATTTGTCACATTGATAAAAGGCCCATAATACGGATCGTAACAACAATGATTCCTTCAATTTAGTCCATCCAATGAGGAAGGGCAGAGACAGCAAGACATACTTTTGCCCTCAAAATCCAATAATGCAGGGCTACTTCAGCTCTTATTTGCCTTAAAGTGCTTTTAATGGTTTTGAAACTTCATCACTGTTCGTTCAAAACTACCTTAAAATTTGTGCCGCACCCCATTTTAAGGCTCAGTTTAGAAGTCTAATTTTTAAGTAATTTTTGATATTTTTTAATCAAAAATTAATAGATGAAATTTTTTATATTTGATAAAATAAATAATTTCTTGTTTTTGCATATTTTAGTAATTTCTATGTGTTTAGTAAAATTTTTTATAATTTTTAATAATTTTTTATGTGTTTGATAAATTTTTGATAATTTTTAAGTTGAACAAATTACTTTTATACCATGCCTGTAAAAGTGATATTTTGTCAATTATTCATTTGCCAAAACTTGTCCCGTTTATGCTAACATCGCATAGGCGTTCGCCACTATGTTATCAATGTGTAGCGTCCACACTGGAATGGACAAATGCCGAGTGTCAATCGTTCTCCAATGACCTTCCCATCCATACAAGACAAATGAAATAACCATTAGTCCGATCACTGGGTTAACGAAAAAGTTAAAAAAAGAAAAAAAAAAAAAAACAAATTTTATCCACTTCCAAAGTTTGGGCATATATATTAATAAAATGAGCATACATTAATTCATCAGCCTCTACCCGACCTTTCTCCATCGGTATACAAGTCCTACACTAGGTTTTTCTACCTTAATATATATAATAATTATACAATATATTAAAATCGGTTGAGAGGAAATAATTTATAAAAGTAAGAAGGATGTCATCGGTAGGCACCGACGACGCCCCATTAACTATATTAGTGCGCGCGGAGCAAAATACGGAGTAGAGATAGAGAGAGAGAGGAGTGATTGTTTGAAGGTCGCAAGCGATCCAATATATCCGATTGGATCACAGTACAATTTCCTTCTTCAATTTTTTGAAACCAGAGACGACAATGTCGCGATGGAATTGAATTTGCCTGAATGCTTCTAAGGTTTCCTTCTTCTAAAACTCTCTCCCCCTTCCCCCTCTCTCTCTCTCTCTCTGTGATTTTGTTGTCTTGTTCTAGAAAAAGATTAAATAAATTGATTTAAAGGTTAGCCCTGTTTTTATCTTTGTTTAAGAGAGAGACAGCTAATAGTGTGCTATTAATTTTTTTGGGCAGGTTGGTAAAGGTTTGTCTCAAGACGTCAGAGCACAAAAAGTAGCCTTCCAACACTGGATTGAAGTTCTGAGTTATTTTACCCCTTTCCGCTTCCCTTTTTTGTAAATTCGTCTATCTTGATAATGGTTAAAGATTGGCTGAGCGGATGTAGTTGGTGGGATTGACGATATCAAATGTGTCCATCCCACTAACCACATAAGCAAGACCTTCTCTGTTATAGATTATTGTTCGACACAGCAAAACTTTCTCTATTATAGACCATTGTTCGATCTTCGACCTTCTGTGTTGGAGATTAGGGATGTCGTTACTACTACTAACGACACCCAGCTTAATTTTATAAATTATTTCACCTCAACCGCTTTTGATATATTGTACAATTATTATATATATTAATATAAGAAAAACCTCTTATACTATTACCCTTTAATAATTTTGGGGCCAATACTAGTATATATTTAATTAAACTGCTCATGGGCTTATGATGGAGTCGGCGACACTTCTTTCTTCTGCCATATATATATATTACATTTTGCATGGGTCCAAACAACAACTAACCAAATCAGAACCCACACAGCAATTATTGAGATGAATTATTTCAGTCTTCTGCCATATGTATATATATATATATATATATGTTACATTTTGCATGGGTCCAAACAACAACTAACCAAATCAGAACCCGCACAGCAATTATTGAGATGAATTATTTCAGTAGCCTAATGACATATTTATCCCGGCAGCCTAATAGAGATGAGGTTGGAGTTTTGGCTCGACAACTGCCGCAAGCGGGATCTTTTTATGCGTAACGAGTCCGTAAAGTTCCTCCATTCCCAAATCTTCAACCTTCATATTTTCTGGTAACTTCCAAACAAAACCGTGCAACAAATTAGCCAAGGTTGATTTTACGAACTTCAACCCCAAATTGTACCCAGCACACATCCTTCTTCCCGAACCAAAAGGAATCAACTCAAAACGTTGTCCCCTCAGGTCAATCTCTTTCTTCAAAAATCTCTCCGGAAAAAATTTGTCGGGTTCTTCCCAGTACCTGGGGTCTCTCCCAATACTCCACGCGTTCACAAGAAGTATTGTTCCTTTTCGAATGTCGTAGCCAGCTACGTTGCAATCTTCGGTGGCACAGTGTGGGGGAAGCAAGGTGGCCACCGGATGTAACCTCATCGTCTCCTTCACGATGGCGTCCAAGTAAGGAAGTTGAGAGAAGTCTTTCTCTTCCACCCATCTCTCTTTCCCGACGACTCTGTCGAGCTCTTCTGTTGCTTTTCTGATGAGGTCTGGTTGTTTCATGAGTTCAGACATGGCCCATTCAACTGTGACCGTTGAAGTGTCGTTGGCAGCGAGAAATAAGTCCTGAAATCGGTGAAGCAAGTGAGGATTTGTTAATGGACTGCAAGTTTTTTTTTTTTTTTTTTTATTATTAACAGTTGTTTTGAGCTTGCATGCTGGGCAAGCTCAAGATTTGAGATTTCCGAATAAAATTAAGTTCTAAAGATAGAGTAGATGTGTTATAAAAATTTTGGTTGAATAAAGAGTTTAACAATAAAGTGGATTAAGTTACAAAAATTTAAAATAGACTAAATTTAGGGAAAAAAATGAACTAAAAAATTTTTTTGAGTCTGGCTACTCGAACCACCATCCAAACCAACCAAGTTTGAGTCGGCCCCTACATGCATGAAATATTTATTTTAATCATTCTTAGTGATAATTATTAAAAAAAAAATAGAACTTCCACATGTTGATAAAACAATTTGTGGTTTTGGTCAAAATTATCATTTTTAAATTTTAGACAGAAATATGAATATAACTGCTATTAAAAAAACAAGTAAATAAAGAAAATGATCTAAAATAATAAATAAATAAAAACAACGTTTGAATTAAAAATTTTGTTTTAATAGACTGAAATACAAGAAATTTTACTCTACGTGAAACTAGGTATGTAAAAAAATTTATATTTTTGTGGGAAAATTTTACATAAATATATACCTGAGTTAATGCTTTGATACAATCACTACTGAGATTCACATCAAGATTAGGATGATCAGCAAACTGTAACAAGACATCCACCATATCTTCTGAATCAAAATCCTTCTCTTCTGCTTCTTCTTGGTCTTGCGATCATTGAGAACGTGAGTGTAAAACCTATCTTGTTTTTTAAATAAAATCTTCATTTTCTTCACATAACCTTGTAAATCCAAGAAATTGAGCCACGGGATCCAATCTCCAATATTGAAGGCACCATTAAGCATTGTCCACTCATCTAAGATCTCTCGGAATTCTTCAAAACTTATTATTGATTCATCGGATTTGATTTTAGTAAAATACTTGTTACCTAGTACCATTCTGCCCATAATATTCAAGAAAAAACATGTTACATGTTCTCTAAGTGGAATTATCTTTCCAGAGAGGGAAAAAAGGCGTAACATGAACGCGCTTCTTTCCTCAATACGGATGTATTCATAAGAATTAAGTCTTTTTGAGTGAAGAACCTCACCAACGAAGATCTTACGTGCTTGGGACCAACATGGTCCATATGGCGCCCATAGCACGTCAGAGTAATTGTAGTTTGTGTACTTACCTGCGGCCATCATAGGACGAGAGGCGAAAATCTGATCTCGGGTTTTTAAAAATTCCTTAGCCATTTCAGGTGATGAGATGACCAGGACAGGAATGGAACCAAACTTGAGTTGCATTATTTGTCCATACTTTTTGGATAGTTGGTGGAGAGATTGGTGAAGGAGGGGACGTACTAGGTTTAAGTTGCCAATGATAGGCCATGGTGTGGGACCTGGTGGAGATTTTTGTTTGCGTGGTTTGGGGTTGAGAAGTACTTTAGAGAGAAAGACTAACGCAGCTACTAGCACTAGAATAGCCCATGAAGGAAAAGGAGCCTCCATTGATATTGGATAATAGTGGCTTTGGTAGTGAATGTTTAAGAGAGGAGGTTGGGAATTTATAGTCGAGAGTGCACGGCACTCCTTAGTTCTCATAGTTATAAATTAATAGAGTGTAGCAGTGGCACACGTGATGCAGGTGTCAATAAAATAGAGAAAACCCACTTAAAATTTAATTAGTTTAGTAATTTTTTTTTATGTTTTAATGATTGATTTAACAAAAGTCGTCAATGTTAATGACATTTAAATATAAGAGATTTTTAAGTGTAATTACTAAAATAATTGAGAGAGATATGTGTAATTTATGCAAATATTGTTTAATGAGCGGGTACAATTTTTTTTATTCCACGAATTTGTCAAAAAAAAATTAATAAAAATTGTAATTTCATAGGTCGTGCAAAGAGAAAAAGTTTAAATTGTTTGAAAATTTTTAATTTGTCGAAATAAGTAATAAAAATTGTAGTTTTATAGATCACGTGAATAGAAAAAATTGAAATTGTTTAAAACAAATTCTCGAATCTTCCCAGGAAAATAGGATTAGTTTGATACGAGAAAAAGCTAGATTGTTTTTTTAATCTTTTTCGTTTTATATAGAATTTTTTTATCAAAATTTAATTTTCTTTTTACAATATAGAAATTTTAGACATGTTAATTACATTTATAAAAAAATAAAAAAAATTTATTTATTTGAATAAAAACTATCTATTTGAAAAAAGTTATTTTTTTTTCATTTTTTTAGTTTTTATCAAAGCGAACTTGAATTTTTCAATTTTTTTTCATAAATGTAATTGACACGCTTAGAAGATATAATTAAAAAAATTTAAATTTTGGCATAAGAAGGCAAAAAAAAAAATTAACAAAAAAAATTAAAAGTTAAATAGTAACCCAAAAGGTCATGTAGATCTATTTGACATGATAAAATTTTTTAAAAATTTTAAAATTTTAAAAATAATTTTAAAAATTATTAATTTTTTATCTAATTACATAAATTATAAATTATTCTACTATACCTTATTTTTTTTCACTTCATGATTAAGAAAATCCGCCTAAAACGAAAATCATTCATTTCACATGTGCAATCCCGTACTTTCTTAAGCGTGGCTCTTAATTTAGTGGCAAGTTTCCCTGCCAGCTCATCATCACCTGGGTCGAGATTCGATCCAGGCCCTTCTCTTCCCGCTCGCCTACCAAAAGACCCAAAAAAAAACCTGCACTTTCTTTTAAAAAACTTCACGCCTCCCCATTCTCCTAAGCCAATAATTAGAAACGACAAGGCACCCTTATTTATTTTCTATAATTACCGAAATGTCCTTCCCCCATTAATGTCATTGTCACCCAGTCTCCTACTGTTCTGCGGAATTGACGCTCGAACTGTCGGTGGGACCCTGAGACGGCCAGTGGCAGAATCGTGAACAAAGGAAATCGCGATGAGCCACGTTGGCAGGACCGAAAATCAACAAATTCAATCACTTCGCGTAGGTTAGGTCGGTTTTAATATGCGCACGCAAATTATTAACCCGATCACTACAATTCATATCCAATTTAATTTTGCAATATTATTTTGAATATAAAGTGTCATTTTAGTTATTTTTGATTGTATGTTTTTAAAAATAAAAAATAACTCAAAACATATTTGATTATTCATATTTTTAAATTTTACTTTACAAAATAAAAAATGAATCCACACATAAAATATAAAATAATTAAAAGTCATTTTAAGTATTTTTACACAAAATAAAGAGAATTTCATAATATAAAAATAGAAAATATCAAATTGAATGTATTTTCAATATTTATAAAATATGAATATTAAAATAGAAAATAAAAAAAATATGAAAATACAAATTAAATGCCACATAAAGATTTGGTATATTTATTTTGGTCATTTTTTCATTTTGCATTTTTTGAAAATAAAGAAAACAATTTAAAATATATTTGGTTACTCGTACTTTCAAAATCTATTTTAAAAATAAAAAATAAGTTTACACATAAAATACAAAATCACAAAAGATTATTTTAAGCTTTTTTAACCTAAAACAAGAAAAATCCCAAAATACGAAAAATAGAAAATTTTAAACTAAATGGGTTTTTAGTATTATTAAGACATGAATCTCCAAGCAAAAAAATAGAAAATAGAAAATAGAAATAGAAAACAAAAAATTAAAAATCCAATCCAAAAGCCACCTCACAAATTTAGTATATCTATTTTGAGACTTTTTTCATTTTACATTTTTAAAAATAAGGAAAATAGTTCAAAACGTATTTGGTTACTTATATTTTTAAAATGTGTTTTAAAAACAAAAAATAGGCTTACATATAAAATACAAAATGATCAAAAATCATTTTGAGTTTTTTGATCCGAAAATAAGGAAAATCCTAAATTACGAAAAATAAAAATGTCAAACTAAGGTAGTGTTTGGCAGACCTAAAATATACCAAAAGTCACAAAACATTAACAAATTTATTAATTTTTTTCTAAATTCTTCCAATTAAATTTTTCTACATGTCAGTTCTACATCATTTTTTCAGTTATCCAAACACCATCCAAATAAGTTTTCAATATTCTTGAAATATGAATTTTAAACAGAAAATAAAAAATAAAAAATAGAAACAAAAAATAATAAGTAAAAATGTAAACTAAATGTCACCTAATGCAATAACCCAGATTTTTTATTTGATTTATAAATTTTTACTTAATAAATTTAGTTTGCTATTTAAATTTAGTGATTTAAATTTTTGTTATTTTTGAATTGTATTTAAAAAAAATTAATTTTTGGATTATATTTAAAAAGATTTCTAAAATTTTAGGAGAATGGTGTAATTTTTCTAAACTTATGGGGAGTAAGAAATTAATTAGTTGGCTAGGGTTAAAACTCTTCTTTTATAAATATATGAAGCTGTATTTATTTTGATAAAAAAAAAAAACCTAGTAAGAGAGATAAGAAGAAGAAGAAGAAGAAGAAGAAGAAGAAGAAGAGAATACAGTGCAAAAATCGACAGATTAAAGGTAGGGGGCGGACCTTTAATTTCTTTATATGTATATATGTATATAAAGTTTTTTTTTTAAAAAACAAATTTAATACTTTGCGAACAAAATCTTGTTTGCTAATGAATTATATATATATATATATATATATATTTATAAGTGAATGTCCATTGATTAAAAGCTCACGGATTGCTTTTGGATGTTAGTTCATCTCTTCTAAATACTATATGCACATATATGTATATATAATATATATCTATGTATATATGTTGGTAAATCAATTACTTTCAGGCACTTGACTTCGTCCCAATGGTTTTAAATGAATATATATATATTGTAGTGAACTAATGATTTGAATGAATGCCTGGCCGTGATTAGTTTTGACACAATGTGAAGCAAGGATAAATTGACTTATTTAATGACAAAGTTAAAATCTTAGAATCTACCAAGAGAATTGAGAGAAAACTCAAGACATAAGTTTAAAGAATGAATAATAGTTGACTTATTAATGGACTTGTATCAAAAGCATTTACAAATGTCCTTATTTATAGGAAAATTAGTTTTAAACCTAATCCTAATTAAATAGGAATAACACAAATCCAAAAGAAAATAAGAAATCAAATCCTAGTTAAAGTAGAAATAAAACAAATCTAATAGAAATTAGGAAATATCAAATTTATTTACATCATTCTCCCCCTCTTAAAAAAATAACTTATCCTCGAGTTATCTAAGGTAAGATCTAAGAAAAAAAATTGGAGGACCATCACGAGCAAGCATCTTTAATGCAATTTCTGTTGCTGATAAAAGTATGTATAATTCCAGTTTAGGAATAATCTTCATCTTCATACGTGATAGTGCTTGAATTTTGCTTTCTGCAAACAATTTCTTTAAGTAATTCTTCAGGGTTGAAAAATTCAATCATATTAACCCATGCTTTCTCAACGTAATAATTATCCACCCCAATAAAATTAATAAATTCCAACGAATTTTCATCTTTGACTTTTATTGTTTGGAGATCGATAAAATCACCAACTCCTTCACCATCAAATAATTAATCCAAGTTGTAATGCTCATCACCAAAAAGATCTATAACTCCTCCTCTTAAAGACCGATTATAATTTTACTTGCTTCCAAAAATAATTGATCTAAATTATAATTGTCTTCAAATATAGTATCCACAAAAATAGAAGTCTCTTTTACCTCGATATCTTCTGCAAGTATATCACGTTGAGGTGCATAATACGTAGGATTGTCATATCTTTTACCTATAGGTCGAGCTGCTACAAACCCTGAATCACTTTCATCATCATCGTTAACATCAAGATCTACCACAACTCGTCTTTTAGGGTTTAAAGGAGCGAAACCCTTGACTGTTTTACTGCGGGCAATTCCCTCAGCTAGATTCAGTCTTGTGTTTCCGTTCCTGTCGCCAACAATTCGCAATAGAGCTATCATCTGTGTACTGATCTTATCCAATTGATCATCCATTCGCTGCTCTAACGCTTGCATTGCCAACTGTTGTTTTAGACTTGAGTCGAGACAGCCTACAATCTCTTATCTATGTCACAAGATTGGTCACCTCTACCGCCATGGTTAGCCATCGGATTAGGAGACACCAGCTCTGATACCACCTGACTGCAACGTGAAGTAAGTATAAATTGACTTGTTCAATGATAAAGCCAAAATCTTAGAATCCACCAAGAGAATTGAGAGAAAACTCAAGATATAAGTGTAAAGAATGAATAATAATTGACTTATTAATTGATTTGTATCAAAAGCGTCTACAAATGTCCCTATTTATAGAAAACATTAGTCCTAAACCTAATCCTAATTAAAATAGGAATAACACAAATCTAAAAGAAAATAGGAAATCTAAGCCTAGTTAAAGTAGAATAAAACAAATCTAAAAGAAATTAGGAAATATTAAATTTATTCTACATCAGGTTTGGATTTGATCTATAAAGTTTTTTTTTTTTTATTTAAATCAAAGAGTTGGATCAATGTTTGCTGGCTTTCCATTACTTGAAAAAAAAATTTATTATTGTTATTATTCTAATCATTAACCTGATTGATTTTGAAGACACCCGATTGTTTGAACCTTTAGAAACTGGCTGGATGCATTAATTATATGTATATACCTGCATTGCGGTTGTTAACCTTATGGTTATTCGTTTGATGTGATTAAAGTTTGTGTTATTTAATGTATTAGTAAATTAACTGAATAATTAGGTTTAAATCTTGGAATAAAAAAATTTATTTATTGTGAATGTAAATAAAGTGAAATTTTATTTTGTGTCTTGTTTGGGATGGGGGTACTGAAAATATCGGGTATACGTACCCAAGGTTGAAAGTCCCTGAAACTCGCGCGGGGGTGGTTATTGAATCCAGTAGGCTAATAACCTATGAACGAGCAGATGCCTAAGGGTAGCATATTATATTTTTAAGGTTTCGGCCTAGGGAGCAGACACTAAATGATGGTATATATTGGTTGGGTCCTATTTCTACAGGATAACCAAACAAACACCGAAGGATGGTGTATATTAGTTATGTCCTATTTCTACGAGACAACCAAGCAGACACAGAAGGAAGGTCTATATTGGTTGGGTCATGTTTCTACGGGACAACCAAACAGCAGTACCTTGAAATTAAATTGTTTTCTTTTGGCGTGTTATGTGATGTCAAGACACAATTAAATAAAGGCAGATTAATAATTTAATTTAATTATTTTTTTATTTATTTGATATTGCTTTTTGTACATAGATGTTTCACTTAGTCACATGCTAGGACATTATTGCATTTATATTATTACTAGAGTTCCAAGCACACGTAGTATTAGTGCTCATCCCCTTACAGCTTGTGATGTAGGTAATGAATTTGAGTCACGCGCAGAACCCACTTACCATGGAAATTAGGAATTTATTTATTTGTTTTTATTTAATTACATTATAATTTTCTTTAGTGAATTGTTTTTAATGAATTGTAATAAGTATCTGTTTGTGAGATCATTATTAATTATTCTATCTAGCTTTGGGAGAATATTTGGGTTTAATTTTTGGAGCTTATTGCCGGGTTGACTTTGACTAAGGCATTTATTTAAATTTAAAGTTTAGTTTTATTTATTTTTATTTTTATTGCTCCATAAAATGTGTGCATGATTCTGGTGTGGGACAAGAAAAATTATTAAATGTTATTATTATGTGTTCGTTTGTTCACATATTCGGGTTGTGAAACCCGAGGCGTGACACCTAATATGTTACTTACCCAAATTGACTCAATCAAAAATAATTAAAATTGAATTAATTCAATTTAGTTACATATAATGATTGATTCGGTTCTACATTTAATTTTTCAGACTAGCAATGATGGGAGGGATGGAAAATGAAATGATTTATCAAGAGTAAATAAATTGAATAGAGATTTAATTTTTGTTTTGTTTGATTTGTAATAAAAATAAACATGAAAAACATGAAATTTAAAAAATAAATTAATTAAATTGAAAAACTTATATATTGATAAAATTATTTTATTTTATTTATTTATTTGCTTGAATTTATTTAGACAAATATATATATTTAGGATTAGTTTATTATTTTTCCTATCTTTTTTTTCTTATCTTTTTTTTTTCTTTATGAAACCTCACACCAAAAATTACATGAGTCTATTGTGAACCCAATTGGATCATTCATAATTTATTAATAATTTCTATTGTTAACTTTTAATATATGAAATATAATTTATTATCATTTTTATGAAATATAATCATTATGTGACTTTGTGACTGACTTTTAAGATATAGAATACATGGTTTATAATTTTAGTTAGTATATATTATATTATTTTCATTGTAATTAAATAAAATATTAATATCTAAGACAAATATAAAAATGTATATTTTTCTTGAGTTGCTATTGTGTCATGTCTTGTATTTTTTAAAAATCACCTAGTCAAGCATCCGTGTCACGTTTGTGTCTCAAGTTGGCATCCTTACTTCATAGGTGGACTACTATATTCTTCTACTACTGCTTAAGAATTTTACATGTTATTTTCCTAGTGGTCTAAGTTCTTGAGGAGTTGGGTTAGGGGGATTTGCCGCTCCTCTGAGGGAAAGGATAGGTCCGATGTACTTACACACCGTGTGTGCACGTCCGAGGACTTTTTATTTTTATTTTACAGCTGTTGTGGAAATTATATTTATAATTACTATAGATGGAAAACTATTTTGAAAGATTGTTGTTATTACTGTTAATGAGAAACCGCAGTTGTTATGGACACTACATCAAATCGCGATCATTGTGGGGGCTTACTAGACCCGCAGGCGGAACAAATTTTGAAACCGCAATGTAAGTATGTGGTTTCTAAAGAAGCGCTGCATTCGGGCTTGTTGAAGCCACGCAACCACATGGCGTTTTCTCCTTGCCATACCCTCCAGTGAGCTTCAGAGAGAGATTGCTGACATCCTTTAGAATCTCTTTTCTTTTTTTTTTTTTTCTTTTTCAATTTACGTTTTTTTTTGAATTTTTCACAAAATATTCACAAAAAAATAATATAATAAAAGACCTGGAGAAAAATAAGAAAACGTTTTTTCTGATTTTCCAAAAAGTAAAAAATTAATCAAAAAAGGTTAAAAAAAAAAAGATGCTTTCCCTTTTTTAAAAAAAAATACTGTTGTAAACATTATGTTAATTTTAATATTTTGTCTATTTTTATTACATCATATTAAAATAAATTATTTTATTCAAATATTTTATTACGCTAAAATTATTGTAAACAAATAACATAATTATATTATATTAATTAAGTTAATATGTAATATATATTACTAATTTATATCTAATAAATAAATAAATTAAATTAGTTAATTTAGTTAATAGGAAATATATATCATAAAATTATTTTTAATAAATAATAAAATAAAATGTATTAATTTAATTTAATTTAACAAACAATTCTAACTAATAAAAATTCATGCAGACATTTTGTTAATACTAATATTTTGTCCATTTTTGTTACATCGTAATAAAAATTTATTACATTTTTGTTCATCGTATTAGACGATGAGGAATAAATAATAACTTAGGCATATGCAATATCATTTATTAAATTAAAATAATTAATATAATTAATTAATTATTTATTAAGAATTATTTAATAATATATATTTTTATTAGTTAAATTAACTAATTTAATTTAGTTATTTATTAGAAATAAATTTGTAATACGATATAACAAAAATAGACAAAGTATTTGAATTGACAAAATGTCTGCATGGATTTTTATTAGTTAAAATTGTTTGTTAATTAAATTAAATTAATACATTTTATTTTATTATTTATTAATAAAATTTTTATGAAATATATTTCCTATTAACTAAATTAGCTAATTTAATTTAGTTTTTATTAGATATAAATTGGTAATATATATTACATATTAACTTAATTAATATATTATAATTATGCTATTTGTTTACAATAATTTTAAGCGTAATAAAATATTTGAATAAATAATTTATTTTAATATGATGTAACAAAAATAGACTAAAATATTAGAATTGATATAATATCTACAACAGTATTTAAAAAAAAAGGGAAAGCACATTTTTTTATTTTTTTGTTTAATTTTTTACTTTTTGGAAAATTCGAAAAAACATTTTCTTATTTTTTTCTTTTATCCGTGTCTTTTATTTTATTATTAGTTTTGTGCGAAAAATCCAAAAAAACGTAAATTGAAAACAAAAAAAAGAAAAGAAAAGAAATTTTAAAGGTTGTCAGTAATCTCCCTCTGAAGCTCACTGGAAGGTATGGGGAGGGGAAAACGCGATGTGGTTGCGCGGCTTCAACAAGCGACGAAAGCATAGCTGTCTTTAGAAACTGCATTCTCACATCGCGGTTTCAAAATTTGTTCCTGCTTGTGGGTCTAGGTAAGCCCCCGCAATAATTGCGATTTGATGTAGCGTTTTTCCTTAACAACTGCGGCATGAAACCGCGGTTTCTCACTTTGAAATAGTTTCCCACCAACAGCAATTGTAGATATAATTTTCATAACAGTCGTAAGACAAAAAAAAAAATTCGATTTTACTAGTTGTAGTTATTGTTGGACTTCTTTTTTTTTTTTTGTTTTACGGCTGTTGTGGAAATTATATCTGTAATTTTTGTTGATGAGAAATTATTTCAAAGATTGCTGTTAATGAGAAACTATTTAAAAGTTTAATTTTAAAATAATTTTAGATGTTTTTTAGTTAAAAATTGGTATGTAAAATTTTTTTGTGTGTTTAATAAAATAAATAGTATTTTTTTTACATATTTAAGTAATTTTTATGTATTTGATAAAATTTTTAATATTTTTATAATTTTTTGTATGTTTAATAAAATTTTTAATAACTTCTAAGTTAAATAAGTTATTACCTATACGTATAAAAATACAAAACTTGGTGCCTTGTCAATCATTCATTTGCCAAAACTTGGCCTATGGCCATTTATGCTAACATCGTATAGGCGTCCGCCCCTATGCTATCAATGTGCAGAGTCCACACTGGAATGGACAAATGCCAAGTGTCAATTATTCTCCAATGACCTTCCCATCCAAACAACACAAATGAAATAACCATTAGTCCGATCACTGGATTAACGATAAAGTCAAAAAAAAAAAAAAAAAAAATACAAATTTCATCCACATCCAAAGTCTGGACTACATATTAATAAAATGAGCACACATTAATTCATCAGCATCTACCCGACCTTTCTCGATCGGTATACAGGACTTATACTATTACCCTTTAATAAGTTGGGGGCCAATACTAATATATGTTTAATTAAACTGCTCATGGGCTTATGATGGAGTCCGCAACACTTCTTCATTCTCCCACATATGTATATATACACACACACATATATATATATATATACACATATATTAGGGGTGACAAAATAGATTGCTTGGACAGATTAGTGATGGGTTTAAATAGGTTGAAAGTTAAATTGGTGCAATTTAAACCTACCCATTAGTGATAAGTTTAAATGAATTAGAAGTTAAATGGATGCAACCCAAACTTACTCATTTAAAAAACAGATTGGATATAAGTGAGTTGAATACAGGCTAAAACAAACTCATAAATCCATGGTTAAGACCTTCTTCTACCCGCTCATAACTCGAGTTCCAGTCTTCCCTTCCCCTTTACAAAAAAAAAAAAAAAAATCTTACCTTTCAAAAAAAAAAACCTATAAATCCGTATCCAATTTATTTATTTATGACTCAACTTATTTAAAAAAAATTAAAAATTTATTTCAATTAATGTATAGATACATATATATAAATACACCATTATTATCCTGATCCATATATCAATTTTTTTCTAAAGATAAATAAATAAATATACAAAAAAATAAATAAATACAAAATAACAGTAGCACCCATCAGTTTTGCAATCCAACACCAACCAAATAACAGTCTCGGACTCAAGCTGAGTTGTGCCTTTGGGGAGAAAAACATTGTCTCGTGTTGTAACCTTGTCTCTCCATCACCACCTTTTGTGAACTCCAGCCCATTATTTCGTCTTAAAATTCAAAAGCAAAAATAGAATCATCACTTTGAGGCTTACATCTCCCTCACGTTGAATAAATGGATCAACGCAATCAAGAGAAATTTGAAGATGCGATCCAGATAGTAACAGCACCAAAAAAATTAACATGAACTATTGATTTAGGGCACGAACTGAAATTAGATCAAATAAAGTTGAAAACTAAGTAAATAACACGAAATCACAGGTCATTGACTATGAATATCAGATTGAAAAGGCTTTTCACGTAAATACAAACCCAGTATGCGATAACGTCGAAGCTTCGTCGGAGCAGAGGCGTCGCCGCCCGAGGAGGAGATTGGAACAACTACGACTAGGAGTTGCGAATTCTCCAGAGAGGATCGAGTCGCGATACTATGGCAGCATTTCAAATGGGAATTTAGAGAAAGCAGTGAGAGGGCTGCAGAGAGAGAGAGAGAGAGAGAGAGAGAGAGAGGGGGGGGAGGGGAGAGGGGTTTAAATTAATTTTTTTTCTTAATTTAGTTGAGTGTTTTAACGGATTTCATTTAATAACTCAATCATATCATTTATAAATGAGTATTTTATAAATGAATTTTTGGAAGTCGGTCACAATTTATAGACTTACAAAAATTTTAATCATACCAAAAAAATTTATTTGTGAATAAGTCACACTTGTAACAAAAAGATAAAAAAAAGATATTACGTGTTTTTCAATACATTTTAAAATTGTTAATTTTATCCGAAACGCTCATAACTTCTGCGACTTTTCGTCTTCTTCACAAAGTAAGCTAAGCTGATTTTTGAAACATGATCAAAACTGATTGAAAAAAGTGATTTTTGGAACATAATCAAAACTTCTCGGAAAAAGTCATGTGGCATTGTTAGACATGTCAGCAATGCGATTTTTGCAATAGTATACATTATATTCGTAACAGTACCACATAAATGTGGTACTGTTAATCTTATATTAGATATGTGATTTCTTTTGTATTTAATGGTGACATTAATCTCAGTCAGTGTTCGTTCAAATAAATGATGTACCATATCTTTACGCGATTTATATTCTACTTTTTATAAGGAAGGAAAACAAAAATGGAAGAAACATGATTCTCAGTTATCAAAATCTTTACGCGATTTCCGGCAACATTAGTCTAACTTAATTATAGAAATAAAGAGTATTCTTAGTACGTTAGAAATTATATTTAAAACAAACTCGTGGGACTCACTCAAAAGTGTAACCTAATTACAAAACTTTTTATACAAATATGACTCAAAAGTAATATTTTTTTTTGAGTGACTAATAAGTTTAAAAGACTGAAAAGTATGATTTAAACACTATTTTTTATTTATAAACTATCCAACAACAACCCAATTACTAAAATAACAGGACCCAAACCCTTATATGAGCTTAATCGGACAAGTTGATGGGTTTACCATAGCTACTCATTCGTCCTAATCAGAATCTATCTCTTAGCGATTCTTTTCTCCGTTAATCACCCCTTCCCATTGACTTTACCAACCTTAATATATTCTAACAATTGTCCGTGCCTAAAAGTATAAAAATATAATTTAGCGTATAAATAATTCAAATTTAAATTTATAAAGTAAATTTATATAAAAATAGTGTAAAAATAATTTATAAAAATAAAAAACATTAATAAAAAAAGATTAAGGCATAAAATTTTATTATTTATTATAAATATTAACACATTTTTTTAAAATATTAATTTAAAATCT
This sequence comes from Vitellaria paradoxa, assembly GCA_019916065.1. Taxonomy (NCBI): domain Eukaryota; kingdom Viridiplantae; phylum Streptophyta; class Magnoliopsida; order Ericales; family Sapotaceae; genus Vitellaria; species Vitellaria paradoxa. Next base: position 17,282,670 of record CM034234.1, on the reverse strand, counting down.
TTTACATAAAAAAGTATTCAAAAAAATATGGGAAGAGTGAGAAAAAAAGAAAAATAATATTTGCCCTCTAGCAAATTTAACAGTTGAAAATATCTTAAATTCAAAATTTTAAATTTTCTTATTATATAAATGATATCTTTTATATAAAAAGTATTAAAAAAATATGGGAAGAGTGAGAGAAAAAGAAAAATAACCATATAACAAATTCAATAGTTGAAATATCTCAAAATCAATATTTTAAACTTCCTTATTATATAAATGATACATAGTGTAAAAGTGTATATATTTAAAATTTAAGTTTTAAACACATTAAAATTGAAATTTTGATTTAAATATTTATTTTTAATAAAATTTTTAAAAATTTGTAATTTAAATATATTTTTTAAATAAAAAAATTAGTTAACTTTATCTAATAAGGTATCCATACATTATTTAATAATAATAGATAATATAAATAAAATATAATTTGTATAATTTTATAAAATAAAATATATGTAATATATATATATATGTATAATTTTATAAAATATAATACATATATTTATTTGATTTTCAAATTTTGAAATTATTTTATGATATAATATATAATAAGTGATGTTGTTGTAGAATTTAAGAGATGATTAGCACAAATGTCAAATAGAAGATGCGTTTTATTTTATATATATATATATATATATGTATATTACATTTTGCATGGGTCCAAACAACAACTGACCAAATCAGGACCCACACAACAATTATTGAGATGATGAACTATTTCATTAGACTAATAACACATTTCTCCCAGCAGCCTAATAAGATGAGGTTGGAGTTTTGGCTCGACAACTGCCGCAAGCGGGATCTTTCTGAGCGTATTAAGTCCGTAAAGTTCCTCCATTCCCAAATCTTCGACCTTCATATTTTCTGGTAACTTCCAAACAAAACCGTGCAACAAATTAGCCAAGGTTGATTTTACCAACTTCAACCCCAAGTTGTACCCAGCACACATCCTTCTTCCCGAACCAAAAGGAATCAACTCAAAACGTTGTCCCTTCAGATCAATCTCTTTCCTCAAAAATCTCTCCGGACAAAATTTGTCTGGTTCTTCCCAGTACCTGGGGTCTCTCCCAATACTCCACGCGTTCACAAGAAGTATTGTTCCTTTTCGAATGTCGTAGCCGGCTACGTTGCAATCTTCGGTGGCGCAGTGTGGTGGAAGCAAGGTGGTCACCGGATGTAACCTCATCGTCTCCTTCACGATGGCGTCCAAGTAGGCAAGTTGAGAGAAATCTTTCTCTTCTGCCCATCTCTCTTTCCCGACGACTCTGTCGAGCTCTTCTGTTGCTTTTCTGATGAGATCTGGCTGTTTCATAAGTTCGGACATGGCCCACTCAACTGTGACCGTTGAACTGTCTTTGGCAGCGAGAAACAAGTCCTGAAATACAAAAAATTTTAATGGACTACAAGTATTTTTTTATCTTTAACAGTTGTTTTGGGCTTCCATGCAAGGCAAGCTCAAGGTTTGGGATTTGTTTGAATAAAAGTTTTAAAGATAAAATGGGATATGTTATAAAAATTTCAATTGAATAACGAGTTTAAGAATAGAGTGGATTGAGCTATAAACATTTAAAATAAGTTGAATTTAAAAAAAAAAAATAACTTTGATATGTTGATAAAACAATTTGTGGTTTTGGTCAAAATTATCTTTTTTAAATTTTAGACAGAAACATGAATACAGCTTCTAGGAAGAATAAGAGAATTAAATAAAGAAAAAGAATTAAAAATAAATAAGTAAATAAAAAACAACGTTTCAAATAAAAATTTTGTTTCAATAGACTGAAATACAAGAAATTTTACTCTATGTGAAACTAAGTATGCAAAAATAATTTATATTTTTTTTGAAAATTTCACATAAATAAATACCTGAATTAATGCCTTGATACAATCATTACTGAGATTCACATCAAGATTAGGGTTATCAGCAAACTGTAACAACACATCCACCATGTCCTTTGGGTCAAAATCCTTCTCTTCTGCTTCTTTCTTGGTCTTGTGATAATTGAGAATGTGAGTATAAAACCTATCTTGTTTTCTAAATAAAGTCTTCATTTTCTTCACATAACCTTGCAAATCCAAGAAGTTGAGCCACGGAATCCAATCCCCAACATTGAAGGCACCATTAAGTAATGCCCACTCATCTAACATCTCTTGAAATTCTTCAAAACTTATTATTGATTCATCCGATTTGAATTTAGCAAAATACTTATTACCTAGTACCATTCTACCTATAGTAGCTAAGAAAAAACGAGCTAAATGTTCTCTAAGTGGAATTATCTTTCCAGAGAGAGAAAAAAGGCGTAACATGAACGCACGCTTTTCCTCAACACGGATGTATTCATAAGAATCAAGTCGTTTTGAGTGAAGAATCTCACCAACGAAAATTCGACGCGCTTGGGACCAGTATGGTCCATATGGCGCCCATAACACGTCGGAGTAATTGTAGTTTGTGTACATACCGGCAGTCGTTGTAGGACGAGAGGCAAAAATTTGGTCGTGTGTTTTCAAAAATTCCTTAGCCATTTCAGGTGATGAGACGACCAAGACAGGAATGGAACCAAACTTGAGTTGCATTATTTGTCCATACTTGTTGGATAGTTGGTGGAGAGATTGGTGTAGGAGGGGACCAACTAGGTTTAAATTGCCAATGATAGGCAATGGTGTAGGACCTGGTGGAGATTTTTGTTTGTGTGGTTTGGGGTTGAGAAGTACTTTAGAGAGAAAGACTAATGCAGCTACTAGCACCAGAATAGCCCATGAAGGGAAAGGAGCCTCCATTGATATTGGATAATAGTGGCTTTGGCAGTGAATGTTTAAGAGAGGAGGTTGGGAATTTATAGTTGAGAATGAGATATCAATGCACGGCACTCCTTAGTTCTCATAGTTATAATTTAATAAAGTGTAGCAGTGGCACACGTTATGAAGGTGTCAGTATAATAGAGAAAAGTAATTTAAAATTTAATTAATTTAATATTTTCTGTTAAATTTTAATGATTAATTTAACGATACTAACAATATTTTAATATAAAAGATATAAGTATAATTATTTAAATATTTAAGAAAAGTAAGTGTAATTTATTCAAATATTTTTTAATGAGTTTATTATCTTGTACTAATAGGCTTTCAATTGCTTAAAATTTTTTAGAGTTTATTTTTGGTGAAAATTTGATGCTCCAAATGAAGCTAATTGGACCTTGAAACGAATTAGTAATTGTTCACACCTAAATGTACAGACTTATAATAATTTAAATTTAAATTTATAAAATAAACTTGCATGAAAAATTGTAAAAATAATTTATAAGAATAAAAATCACTAATCATAATAGACTAAGGTATTTATATAATATTTAATAAAGATAAAATATTTTATTATTTGTTACAAATATTATCATATTTTTTAGAATATTAATTAAAAACTTTTATGTAAAAAGTATAAGGAAAATATAAAAAGAGTGAAAGAGTATCTTTTCATATGAAATGACTGAAAAACAACTAAAGTAGAGAGAAAAAAATAATCATTACTATTGAGCAAATTCAACGGTTAAAAATATCTTAATTTCAAAAATTTAAGTTTTTTTATTATATAAATGATACAAATAGTATAAAAGCGTATGCATTTAAAATTTAAGTTTAAGCATATTAAAATTGAAATTTCAATTTATATGTTTATTTTTAATAAATTTTTAAAGAAAATTTAGGTTTAAACATAATCTTTTGAAAATAAAAAATTTAGTTGACTTTATCTAATAGGTATCCATATATTATTTAATAAATATATACAATTTTATTATGTATTATTAATATTATCACATTTTAATTATTAATTTTAAAATTTTTACATATAAAAAGTATTAAAAAAGTATATGAGAAAAGTAAAGGATTATATTTTTAATGTGAAGTGATTGAAAAAGATAATTAAAGTGAGAGAGAAAAAAATTAATTCTATCTATTAAGTAAATTTAATAATTAAAAATACACAAATATCAAACTAATAAAATATATTAACGTAAGTTCTGGAATACGATAAACGTCCCCATAGTCAAGAAAATCCGCCTAAAACGAAAATCGTTCATTTCACAATTCACATGTGCAACGCTGCACTTTCTTTTGAAAAATATCACGCGTCCCCACCCTCTTCACCCAATAATAAACGACAAGGTACGGTGATTTATTTTCTATAATTACCGAAATGTCCTTCCGCCATTAATGTCATTGTCACCCACTCGCCTACGATTCTGCGGAATTAACGCTCGACTGGACCCTGAAACGACTGGTGGGACCCTGAAACGGCCAGTGGCAGAATCGTGAATAAAGGAAATCACGATGAGCCGCGTTTGACAGGACCCAAAATCAACAAATTCAATCACTTTGTTATATGGGTACGCAAATTATCCGGTTTTATATGGGTAAGCAAATTATTAACCCGATCGCTATAATTCGTATCAAGTTTACTTTTGTAATTTTATTTTGAATATAAAGTGCCATTTAGTATCTTTATCTTAGTCTTATTTTTTAATTTTAAGTTTTTAACAATAAAAATAACTTAAAATATATTTGATTATTTGTGTTTTTAAAATTTAATTTTAAAAATAAAAAATAAGTTTACACATAAAATATAAAATGATTAAAAGTTATTTTAAGTATTTTTGACATAAAATAAGAAGAATTCTAAAAGATAAAAATAGAAAATATCAAATCAAACGTGTTTTTAGTATTTATAAAATATGAATTTTAAAACAAAAAATAGAAATAAAAAATAAAAAATAAAAATGTAAACTAAATCCCACCTAAAGATTTAGTATATCTGTTTTGGGGTTTTTTTTTCATTTTACTTAAAAAAAAATAGCTCAAAATATATTTGGTTACTCCTGCTTTCAATATCTGTTTCAAAAAGGGAAAATAATCTCACACATAAATGCAAAAAGATAAAAAGTCGTTTTGAATTTTTTTGACCTAAAATAAAAAAAAATTTCAAAATACAAAAATAGAAACTGTTAAATTAAATGAGTTTTTAGTATTCTTAAAATATGAATCTTAAAACCAAAAAAATAAAAAATAGAAAAAAATAGAAAGAAAAACATTAGAAATATAAACCAAATTACACCTAAAGATTTAGTATGCTTGATTTGAGACTTTTTTTATTTTGTATTTTTAAAAATAGAAAAGACAGTTTAAAATGTATTTAATTATTCCTATTTTTAAAATATATTTTAAAAATACAGAAAATAAGTTTATACATAAAATGTAAAATGACCAAAAGTTATTTTAAGTTTTTTTGATTTAAATAAGAAAATCTCAAAATACGAAAAATAAAAAATGTGAAACAAGGTGGTGTTTTGCACACCAAAATACACTAAAAGTTACAAAAAATTATACAAAGTTATTAACTTTTTTCAAATTTATCTTATTAAATTTCATCACATGTCACTTTTACACCATTTTTTCGATCGTTAAAACACCTCCCAAATAGATTTTTAGTATTCTTAAAATATAAATTTCAAAACAGATTTTTAGTATTCTTAAAATATAAATTTCAAAACAGAAAATAAGAAATAATAAATAAAAAGTAAAAATACAAACTAAATACCAACTAATATGTTGGTCCAATCGAAAACAATTAAAATTGAATTAATTTGGTTTTGTTATATATAATGGTCGATTCGGTTCTAGATTTAACTTTTAAGACTTGCAATGTGTTTGTTTTCTGGGGAAATGGGAGGGGTGGAAAATGAAATGATTTATCAAGAGAAAATTAATTGAATAGAGATTTAAATTTTTTTTGTTTGATTTGTGATAAAAATAAACATGAAAAACATAAAATTAAAAAATTAAATTAATTAAATTAAAAAACTTATATATTGGTAAAAGTATTTTATTTTATTATATTTGTTTGAATCTATTTAGACAATTATATATATATTTAGGATTTTAAGTTTGTTTCTTATTATTTTTTTTTACTTTTTTTTCCTTCTTTTTTCTTTTTCCTTATTAAACTTCACACCAAAAATAGCACGAGGCTATTGTGAACCCAATTCGACCATGCACAATCGTAGCCCCTATCTGTTCTAAGGAAAAAGTGAGAGGAAAGATTGGGAGAAAAATAGATTTTTTTTTCTTGTTTGGTCTGAAAGAAAAATGCAAAGAAAAAAAATGGGGGGGGGGGGGAGGAATTCATCCCGACTAACCATTTTTCTTCAACCCATTTTTGAGTGGAAAATGAGAAAGGAGGGAAAGAAAAGAAAGGAGAGAGAGAAAGGGGTAAGGAAGTGAGAGAAAAGACAGAAAGTATTTAATTTTTTATTTTAAATATGAGTTCCATTTCTTAAAAAATATTTTAAAACAAAATTTAAAATATAATATATATTTTTATACATTGTCGTTCTTTCCAACCAGTCAAGAAAGGAAAATTCCCTACTCTTGAAAAGAAAAGAAAAAAAAAATCAATTATCTCTATTTTTTTTTCTAATCACTTCCCCCCTCCCACCAATGGGAGCCGCGTCCGCTTTTCCGGACCTATGGATACATACACTAGTGTGTGTATGTATTTATATATATATACACAACTGTCCAGGGACTCCAGACTTTATCAGTACAAACAAGGGAAGGGCTCAAACAGTCTTGAAAAAAAAAAAAAAATAGAAAAGAAAACTGTCGGCAGAGCTCTTCCTCTACTGTCTCCTCCTCGTTTTCTCCGTCGGCCGGGAATCTGACGACACGAACGAGCTGATACAAGAGGTGGTGGCGGCTTGGCACTGACTCACACAATGGGGGCTGGTGGCTGCTGCTGGCTTATCGGCAGGTTATACTACTCGGCGGCGGCGGTGGTAGTGGTGATTCCGTGTTTGGTTGTCTCCGCTGGGCCTCTCCACCGCGTAGCTGACCCACATTGGTATCCCGCCACCGCTACTTGGTATGGCAGCCCCGACGGCGATGGTAGCGACGGTAGGCCCCTCCACTTCAAGCATCCACACTCTCTCTCTCTCTCTCTCCCCCCCCCCCACGAACAAGCCTAGAATTTAAAATTTATTATTTTTAGTTATTTAAAATTATATTTTTATTTTTTAACCTTATTCACTAAAAAATTATATTTTTATTTCTATTAATTAAAAAAATTAAGACTGCGTTTAAAAGTTTAAATCTTAATAATTTTTTATTAATTTTTGTCAAAAAATTGTTATTGATAATTTTTTTGTGCGATTAGTATAATAAATAATAATTTTAATAATTTTTTTAAATTGATGAGTATTTTATAAAATTTTTAATAACTTTCATAAGTTTTAAAGTTGAGTAAATTATTGTGATTAGTTAAAAAAGTTACAAACATTAGGGTTTTGTTACCCATTTGTAAAAATTTGATTCCCCCCCCCCCCCCCAAAAAAATTGGGTTGACAAACGATGCCTTAAATGGGTCGGGTGCAGGCGGGGCATGCGGGTACGGGTCGCTGGTGGATGTGAAACCTCTCCGGGCGAGAGTCGGAGCAGTGAGTCCGGTGCTGTTTAAGGGAGGGGAAGGTTGTGGGGCCTGCTACAAGGTCAAGTGCCTCGACAAGTCCATCTGCTCCCGGAGGGCCGTCACCGTTATCATCACCGACGAGTGCCCCGGCGGCTACTGCTCCGCCGGTCGCACCCACTTCGATCTCAGCGGTGCTGCCTTTGGCCGCATGGCCATCGCCGGTGAGGGTGGCCAGCTCCGTAATCGTGGCGAGCTCCCTGTCATTTACCGCCGGTATGTGCATAACTAAAACAACTCATATTTCTTTCCTTTTTGGAAAAAAACAATCTCTCCTCTTTTTGGGTAAGCAAGCTTGAATTTTTACAGAACAATCTTTAGTTTTCATTTTTGTTCATTTTTTTTATAGGAAAATGATATTTATCAAAAACTTTACTAAAAATATTTAATTAAAATGATATGAGGATTACAATTTTTGTAATTAAAGTTTGATCTATATGTATATATATGTGCTTGAAGGACACCATGTAAATATCACGGGAAAAACATTGCCTTCCATGTAAATGAAGGATCCACAGACTACTGGCTTTCTCTTCTAGTGGAGTTCGAGGATGGAGATGGGGATGTTGGATCAATGCATGTTAGAGAGGTAAATACATATCTCCTTTTCATGTCTTTCCTTTTATTTTAATTTTTTTTTATTTTTATCACCCATCCGTTTGGAATTAACCCAATTAGTACACCAAAAATTCTACTTTCACTGTTCCTATTTTGTGCTGGTGATTACAGGTAGTAATTAATGTATTTCGTTTAAAATTATTATAATCATAAAATGTTATCTCTTATTTAAAAATCAAGCATGCAAAATTGAGTGACGAATAATACGAGATAAAGCTGTGAGCATGACTTTACCCTTAGTACACAAAAAGTTGGACTTTGAAATTAAATAGGAATGTATTGTACATTAAAGTGTATATATACATACACACGTGTATATATATATATATATATAAATTTTTGAAAATGTGAATCTCACAAATTAAGAACTAAGGTTAAAAATTATTATTTTTATTTAATGATTGAGATTATTTTTATATTTTTAACTTATCAATTAATTTTTATTTCAGTAGACCACACTATTATCTATTTCACAAAACGGTTTGAATATTTTAAAATTTACCATATTTAAAGGTAGAGATCATATGCAAATCAAAACTGTTAACTTAAATTCCTCCCAATTATAATTTTTAAGAAATTAAACATCCATATTAAAGTATCATAATTTGTATTTTCTTTTATGATATTTATCTAAAATTAATTAGAAAAAAAACTAAAACATATGTAATAGATTCTACAGTTTTGGAAAAAGAAATTAAAACTCATGGATCATCTTAATTTTTTAATTAAAATTTTTTGACTAAAGTTTTAATTGTATAAAAAATTTAATACTAATTTTGTGAAGAATGCAGTAAACAAAGTTATTTTTAGCATGTATATGTCCTCCAATTGCATGTTTACAAATTATTCTTTGTGGTAAAGTCATGGTAATGCAGATAGTTCAGTTTTCTACAAATAAAAAGTGCATGTCACAAATCATTACATTCAAAACCCGAAAGAACCTTTCATCGGTTTGGCACCTTCAAAAGAGTTGCACTTTCACACCTAACCAAAAAAGGACACCATAGAATCACATGCAACAAAACAATCAGAAACAGCTCTTTAGTAGTCTTTTGGCGTGAGAGAGAGAGAGAGAGAGAGCAGACAATTAATAATTCCTCATATTTGGGGAAGTTTCCCAATCCCACCTGGCAACTACTTTTGCTTCTGTGTCAACAAAGAAACTCAAATTTGCCCCATTTGATCATCGGGTTCAGCCAAGAAAATAGCATAAATAAATAACTTTTAATTTCACACATTTTAAAAAACAATATTTGTTGTAAAAGTAAACAGAGTAAAATATATTTAGTATTTGTCATTCGACCAAGAAAATTATTTTCTTAATTAAGGATGAGAATTTCTAAGTTGGACGAACTTAATTTTTTTTTGTCATATTTAAAAATGTCAAACCGAGACCAAATTAAATTCAAAATTATACAAAGAACTAAACTGAATAATTTTGATTCGATTTATTTTATGTATTAATTATATATATATATGTATATATATAAAATATCTAAAAACTTTACACTGTTAATATTATTTTGAATTAATGCTTAATTTCATATACTTATCAAGCTTATTTTTGAAGAATATAAATTAAAAAATTTGTAATCTGACATCTTATTAAAACTTTTATATATAATATCTAAAAACTTTACTCTGTTAATTTTGTTTTGAATTAATGCTTAATTTCATACATTTATCAAGCTTATTTTTGAAGAATATAAATTAAAAAATTTGTAATCTAACATCTTATTAAAACTTTTATTCTTAGATTTTAACGTGCAATTTATTTATTATTCCACTGTAATAATTCTTCCTAAGGATAATGCTCATCAAATATATGAAATTTTATAGTTTAACTTTTATTTAGGATGCTATTATTTACAGCTTTATATAACCCACAAATTGCACATAAAGTTTAAAAAATATCTACAAATTGCTAAAATTTTTTCAGCAATTGCTTGTTAAAATTATTTAATTTTTTCAGCAAGTATCTGTTAAAAATTTTTAATTTTTTCAATAATCAGTTTTTGAAATGTTTTGTTTATCTGTCGAAATTTTGTTTCAGTAAGTAATTATCGAATATATTTTATTCTTTAGTAAGTGTTTATTGATATTGTTTGATATTTTCAACACGTTTTTGTTAAAATTTTATGTAAAATTTTTTAGAGTGTGGGTTATGTGCAATAAATATGGAGGGTAAAGATGTCATTTTGCATTAGTGGATTTTTGTGATAAGATGGAAAAAATTTAATTGAGTTGTGGGAGAAAAAATAGGACTGCAAATAGTAGCACATTTTATTTATTTCACTTTACCTGTCTCAATTTTGCTAAACTTATACATTAACATTATATTTAATTTATTATATACAAATTCAGTTTTTCTTTTCGGTTTTAAGAAAAATTTTTAAAAATAACTTAACCAAACCAAAATATTAAAAAGATAAAATCGAACACCAATTTAACAAAAAGTAAACCAATTCGAAAAAATCGAATTATTCAGTCGAGCCAATAAGTTTTTAGCCCACACTTTTTCTAGGTAGGCTTGGCAAGAGGAAATAATGGTTTGATTATTGATTTGGGAAAGTGGTTCAATATATCATGACAGGATCAAAGGTCGGGTATCTACTTTTAAAGTAATGATTTTGATTCTAAATTCAAATTTTGATATTGATATGTTGTAAAAAGTGACACTTGTCAAACTTTGATAGGAGGGATTTGAATATTTTTGAAATTTTTGAAATAATTTAGGGATGCAAACGGCCTCTAAATAGAGTTTGATGTTGTTTATAAATATAATTAATAATTAAGGTTGAAACTTATTTGGTGATACTGGGCTTATTTCATCTCAAAAATTAGTTCGTAGGGTGAGATTTTCTCTCATACTTATATACTGAGAATTTCTCCCTTCACACACACATTAGATCCTGGGTCAAAGGTAGTAGCAATCCGTTCCTCCTGATCTCACTCATACACTTTTATACTGATAATTTCCCCCTTCACACACATCGGGTCCCAGGTCGGAGGTAACGACAATTCGTTCCTCCCGATAGACTGAAATTGATGGTACACCTTGAACTTTAATATCAGTTGTTGGTTAGTCTCGAGTTTATCTTATTCCCTTCTCTTACATTTATATATTGACTACCAATCCCTTCCTCGACTAATTTGGGACACGCAACAAACCTACTGTTTATTTAATATATGCAATTTAGGTTGAAACTAAGGTTTTCCTCGTCATTAGTGAGGGTTATTTATTAAAATTTTGATTGTTCCGTATTTCTCGCTGTCAAAAAAAGGTGACATTGATAGCCATTTTTTGTTCTTAATTTCAATCATGGTTATTCTGGAAATAGAAGGCGACTAGCTCCCACATATATATTATTTATTTACCATAATATCGAATTTTGACTAAAAAAATTAAAAACAAAAAACAGTGGATACATCGAATTTTAACTAGATAGCCAACTACTTATATTTTAATGTTTTTATAAGACATCTACATTAATTTTAACAGCAGTGAAGGCCATGGCTCCATTGCCATGCCATTGCTCTGCCACTGTTAATACCACTGTCAATAAGGCAGAAAAGAACTAAAAATGATAGGGAATTGGCAAACTTTGGAATTTGTTTATTAATTTGCTTCCTTTCTTATTTTGGGTGGTTGTGATGATTAATGTTTGGGGTGCAGGCTAGCTCTACAGAATGGATAGAGATGAAGCATGTGTGGGGGGCAAATTGGTGCATTATTGGGGGACCCTTGAGAGGGCCATTTTCAGTAAAGTTGACAACACTATCAACGGCAACATCTCTCTCTGCAAGAGATGTTATTCCAAGGAATTGGTCTCCCAAAGCCACTTACACCTCTCGCCTCAAGTTCTTCTCCTGAGTCATGAGTTCGTTCACTCTTCAGAGAGAGAGAGAGAGAGAGAGTGAGAGTGAGAGTGTGTGTGTTAAAAAGCTTCTTTGTTACCCATGACATGAAAAAGTAGCGGTTGGAGCGTATAAAAAGCAGTCAAGTCTCTCTCTTTTTCTTAAATCTTTTATTATGCTTCATGAAAAAGTAGCCGTGGGAGCGCATAAAAAGCAGCCAAGGCTCTTTCTTTTTCTTAAATCCTTCATTATGCTTGAGTGTATGTAGACTTGCTATACATGCAGGCCTCTCCAAAGGAGAGAGAGCTTTGTTGAAGATTTATTTTGAGGGCTGCTTTTTTTTTTTTCCTTTCCTTTTTTTCTTTTTTTGGTTTGATAATTCAAAATCTTCACTAATTTAATTATGACAAACTCTCAACGGACTGCAAGACTAATTAAGATATACAATTATCGTTGATATGGTGTTTATTGAGTTGCCAATTAACTTATAGTTTGTACTCTTAAATTTTTAATAATATCTTATTTTGAAATTTGAGCCTTTAATTGTCTATATTATTATAATAATAAAATATTAGAGATAGTTAGAGAAACTATAAAATTAATAAAGTTAACCACTTAGTGAAGTCTTTGTTTGCTTCGCTGGTAGCTCTTAATTACAAATAATTAACCACTCACAAAAATGTAAATAAGTAATTTTTGAATTTTTGTATATTATTTAAGTAATTTTACTTTTTTATGTTTTTATTTTCTTTAAGTATCGTTTAAGTACTAATTACTTTTATAATTACTTATTATTTATTATTTGAGACATTTTTTAATTTTATTCTAAATAAAATAAAATTTTAATTAAAGATACACGTACCTACATAATATGTGCCTTAATTTTAGTAATAATTAGAGGTTTAATTTTTGTCATGTTTAACCCACTACCTTTGAACTTTTAATCCTGTCCCATTTTAAGGTTTGCCCTATTAATTATAAAATTAAAATTTTATTTTTGTCGTAACGTAAATTCCGTTCGAAAATCTCTTATTAAACAGCCGCGTGGTACATTTAATGCGAAATTTATTTGTAAAAATTCATGAAAAATAAAGTACAAAATATTATGGCATGCCATATTTTCACTGGGGCTTGATGAATTCTTCCGAAACACTTGTGAACAAATGTCACAAATCTTACAAGCTTTTTCTTGCTGTCGTTTTTCTAAGCATTTCTTTGAAGGTCCACTAGATCAGCATGTTTCTCCCAAGGCCTATATATGACTCTTCCTCTCAACAATGAATCAAAATGAGACCTATAAGCTAATAATATAATTTAAAATTTGTGCAATGATATCACAAACGTGCTCATATAAAACCAGCTTCCAGTAAAAAAAAACACATTTGTGGCACAAATAAAATGCACAGGTGAAAAGTGAGGGCAGCTGTAACAATTTTGAAGCTTAAAACAGATTCTGTAACCCTTGAGGCAAGTCTCGTAGTGTGAAAGACAAACTAATTAATCATAAATTGAACGGGATATAAAAATACACCGCGCATGTTCATCACGACATTTGATTTTGCTTCTCGAAGTTAATACTTATAAATACAAAAACACTCAAGTAAAGGGTGGAGGGATTAATCAAGGATTCTTCGAAAATCAAGTTAGATGTAAAATTAGAGTATTTAGAGAGAGAGAGAGTGTATGTGTGGAGTTAGAACTGAGCATATGCCAATTGTGCATATGCCCGATAGTTGTAAATGTAGAAAGTAGAGATTAGTGGAATTTTTGATTCGACTATAACGCTTCTATTTGCATCTCCTTCTCCCCACTATATAAGTAACGGTTTATGATGCATTTAATGTGCATGTGGTAGGTTTCAGAGAGTCGAATGAGATGGGACAGTTTTCTGGATGATACCTTTCCAATTATGTCCCCTCTAGTAACAAGATTGGACTATTTTAATTAATTTCTAATTATATGGTTATGTCTTTACTATAATCATACTTCTTCTAGAGAGATGCAAATTTCGTGCCCAATGATCTTCCTTAAAGTACCATAACCTTATATAATCTGGATTTGCCTACATGTCAAGTTCATATTTAGTGCCATCATAAATTTAAAGGCGTAAATTCAAAACGATTATGAATTCAAAATTTCACACAAAATCTTTTTTTTTTTTTTCTTTTAAGATCACTCAGGTAAGCATGGTTCAAAAATGTCATCATATCGGTTCTACTATTTTGATGCGATTGTGGCATCATGTCATGGTATCGAGCGATTGGCGTCACGTTACGTTGATGCGTTATTGCAATTTTATGCACTTTTATAGGAATTGGGTTGTTTGTTAATAGGAAGCTAGTTGCTTGTTAATCAGAAGCCTCTGTTTTGGAGAGGTTGTACATGCACTGTTTATAAGAAGCCTCAGTTAATGCATTGTTATAGGTTGTTAATGATATGTTTGATGTTGTTTAAAAACCATGTTAAGGGAGTATTTAGGGACATGTTTGATGAACGTTTTCAACTGTTTAGGGATATGTTGCAGGTTATTTATTAGACAATTAGGAACTATATATAATATTGCAGGTATTAAATTACATCGCAGGCATTAAATACAATTTACTTGACTTAGGATCCGCTTGAGGCCATGTAAAACATTGAAAAATTTTAAAATTTTTGAAAACTTTTTAAAAGTTACAACAATTACAAATTCCACAAATTATCTCAAATTATCTCACTTTTAGTAATTCCAAATGCTCCCTTAATCCCTTAATGTGTAATATAGCAATAATAAATGTAGTAATTCATGTACCAAAGGTTTATCACGTTTGCTATCATGATTGTTTTAAATCCCCCTCGTGTGCTTTCAAGCACTTGTAGCTTTGAATTGAGGCTTCTATATATGTTTTGATGAAAATTAAAGTTCATCATAGTTGGTATACGTATTTGGTTGGGTAGTAAGAGCATCTAATCTAATAATTTGATATCACCATTTCTTGGCTCCCAAAATGTAACGAATTTGCACTTATCAGCTTCACGTATGGTATTGTTTATTTGGATTTGCTTCTGACTCGGAAATTTTTACAGCTGCACGTCGTCCACAGTGGCAATATTTTGTTTCTGAATCTAATAATGCCACCATTCATTTGATTTGTGCCTAGTCTTGAGGATTTTATTTTCTGCAATAAAATTTGGCAAAATAAATTTTAAACACTATTAGTATCAAAATTAAACCAAGTAAAAGTCAACTTTATAAGCTCACTTATACAGTAGAGAAAGAAGAGATGCGGCAGAGAACGGGGGAGTTTCTGATGGGAGGCAGAGGTACCCCGGGGGGGGGGGGGGGGAGTTTTTGATGGCAGTATAGTTTATTCAGTAGCAGCATCTGATGCAACAGCGCCTTTTCCATCCTCATCCTTGGATTCTACTGCTGCGGGGGTAGCATCTTTCCCTTCCATAGCAGCTTCTGAGGGCCGGGCCAACTTTCTCATTTTTGGCATCTTAATTTCCCTTCCTTGGCAGTTCCTGCGTGGTTGGCTTTATAATTTTTGACATCATTATGAGTCTATTTGAAAAACCAAATTTCATCCAAAACAAAGAAAAATTTTAATTTGTTTTTCTTACTACACAAATTACGAAATTATAATTTTTATCAATTTTATTAATTTTTTTTATTATCCAAATGCATCATATGTAGCATAGTTCTGACAAAAACACCAAATAGAGCACCTGGCCGTAAATAACGAGGTGACGATGAAGAAAGAGAAAACTAATTGGTTTACTTTTCCTTAACAGAAGATTGATCACGAATGTTATACAAGCAATCAGGGAATCTATTCTCTATGCCCACCCTGGTATAGCTATATATATATTAATTACAGAAATTAAATTAAATTAAATTTATAATACACACATACAGATTATGGACCTATACATGTATAAGTAATCTTTAATTTGTTTATAACATATATATATATATAATATGGAAGTGATCAAGATCAGATCACCGAAACCGTTGCGTCATAATGCTTTGAAACGATGCCAATGTGCTTGTTGGGTGCCAAGTTATCAACAACCAGAGAGCAATTGACCAAGGCTTTGATCTCCCTCATCCGAATGTTGCCAAACAACGCGCTGTGAAATACAACGCTCACCGGAGCTTTCACCCGAACCAGCAACGGGATCCGCCCCTTGTTCCGGCTCTGCATCAGGGCTTCCTGCAGACCCGACCCGAATTCGCTCCTTCCGGCCAGGGAAATCTTCATCACCGTCGTGTTCTTGGCGTCCTGGTGGAAGTCCGGCAGCTTTCCGGAGCTGAGGGTCGAGTCCTTGTACGAGACCACGACGGAGCTACCCTCGCCGTACACGAACCCGATTTTCTCGTTCGGGTTGTCGGCCTCGACGGTGACCAGAAACTCGGTGTAAAGGCTGTAATCGGGCTGGAGCTTGAAGGCTCTGACGTCGAGGCTTTGGACTTTGTAGGAAGGGATTTTGGGTCTGTAGATTGAGAAGACGTAGAGGCAGAAGCCGGCGGAGATGAAGATGAGGAGGAAGAGGAAGCAATAGCAGCAACACAAGCATCTGCAACAGCTACCTCGTCCTCTCTTGTGACTTTGGTACTTTGGAATATGGCGGCGGTACGGCGGCGGTGGCCCGACACCTCCGCTGTTTTCCGATAGCTTTACATACGAAGAAGGGTGGTCAGCATTGTTCATTTTGGTGGCAAAACCACGACGGCGGCGACTCGGGCTGGAAATTAGTACTGCAACATTTGCTGGATAGGCGATCTTCCTCTTCCTCCCATTGGGACCCAAAAAATCTGAACCAGATGAGTCTGAGGAGGAAGAGAAGGATGGGAGATAAATTTAGAGATGGCTCCATTGGTTAAGGAGGGGAGTATTGTTACATGTGTGTGGTTCAAAGATCTATAAATGTATATATATGTACACATACGGCATTTGTTTAGCTGGCTCATCCGGGTTTTGTGGGTTTTTTCTATTTTCTTGTATGCCCTTATTTATATATCATAGTAGGATGAAATGAATGCAGTTGCATTGCATGCCTAGCTATATGCACAAGTATGATGAATGGAGAATGCATAAGGCCAAAAAATGAATAGGCTGCTGCTATAAATAAATATAATAGCATATCGAAAGTTCCTTAAAATATTATCAAGGATTCAAGGTAAATAATCAGTTCATAAAAACCACATCTAAATGGTAGAGATTTTTAATAATTTGCAAAAATATATGTACATCTGACTTATCATCAGGTATAGTACTTATGGATGTGGCTCTGTTCATGCAAGTATGGGCACTGTGTTTCAGCCTCGTGCGATTGTGTATCCATCTTGTGAACTTTCTTGTCACAGAAATCCTGGTCAAATGTAGCACATTTAATGACAACCCACAGGATCTTAATCAACACCAATTAGAAAAGGTGTCTGCAAGTTTTAACAACGGGAGATGAGGAAGTCTTTGAAGGAAGGCGGATTGTCATTCTCGTACCAAAAAGAGAGGTAATAACACTGAAACAAATAAAAGATTTTGGCATTTGATGAAGAGACTAATAAATCATATGCATTTGTTGCACCCTTCCTTGACAATTCCCACCCAAAAAAAAAAAAAAAAAAAAAACGTTCTTCTGATTTCCATCCATTTGGAAACGACGGTTTGTTCTACAAAAGCAATTTTTTTCCCATCTCAAAAATGATAAATATCTCACTACACATTCCAACAAAACATAAACCCTTCTAATTACTATTCATCTAAACAATCAAAAACAACTCTCTCTATCTCTCTCATGAAATTGATGGAAGATTCATTCTTTTCCTTACAAATCTAAAATGCATCTATTCGTTGATTTTACTTGAAATTGAGCTCCTTAGTTTTACTTGCACACTTCTGAATCAAACCCTTTTTCTAGATTTCATGATTGAAATCATTACTCTCTTATGAGGAATAGCAATATAACATATATATATATATATATATATATATATGAAAGGTAGCAATATAACATATACATTTTACTATATGAGTTAAATTTTTAAACACATGTAAGCCAAAGATGAGGATGAAAAGAAAAATTGACATGTACCCAATTATTAGGTTATGTGTTATTGGTACATCTATTTTTGACATATTTTTCATTTTACATTTTTTAAAAACAAGAAAAACAACTGGAAATGCATTTGGTCAGTTGCATTTTCAAAACTTGTTTTAAAAAATAAAAAATGAGTTTATATATAAAATACAAAACGATTAAAAGTCGTTTTGATTTTTTTTGACCCAAAATAAGCAAAATTCTAAAATACAAAAAATAAAAAATGTTAAACCAAATATATTTTTCTATTTTTTGTATTTTGAGATTTTTAAAACATCAAACACATACAAGAGAAAATTAAAAACAAAAATAGAAACAAAAAATAAAAATACAAACTAAATGCCACTTTACTTATTTGATTAGGTTAACAGATGTAATGGAGGTATAAATAGATAGTATTGTAAGGAAAATTGGTATGAAAAGAAACATTTTGAGAATATTCTCTCATTTGGGAGGCTTGAATCATTCTCAAATTTGATTCACTTTCTTTTAGTTTTTCTTTCATTTTCTTTGTATCCAATCACCAATTTGAGTTCATTATAATCGATACTGAACCATTTGATCCTGTAATAACTAGCTTTAAGATTTAACAATAACAGAAAAATACATAACTGAGGCTGAGTTCTAGCAATTTTAAGAAATCAACAGTCTTATATACGACAATTATCCTACTTAATTTGATGAAGGAACGCAATAGATAAAGGAATGCGGGAAGGGCATTGACGAATGATATGACTAAGGCCTTGTTTTTTGAGATTAGGGGTGTTTAGTTAGTCAAAATCAACTAAAACTCACTAATTTTTATCAATTTTTTATACTTTTTTTAAATCAAATTTTATCACATATTACTTTTACATCAAATCTTTATACTTTAACTGTACTTTTTTGCCAAATGTTTACCAACTAAACACTCCTGTATAGGTGCCAGGAGGAACAGAGGAGATTCAAAGATTTAACAACCAAGGAGATCGGTTGCAATTTTCAATACTCTTCTAGTTTTTTAAACATTTATAATGTTACGTACATTATTTTTTCAAACTACGAAAAAGGATTTATTTCAGTCCTTACACTAAACTTTTTGAGTCCGCGGCTGGTCAAGAATCACAAGAAGCACAAATCATTGGTGATCTACAACTTGTCAAAGGATTGAATCGCATGAACGACACGGCAGATACCACAGCTGACTTCACGACTTTGACAGCCACCTTCTTCAGCTTCCGAACACACCCTGATTTTCCTGAGGCGGAGTCCAACGTCTCCAACTTGTAGGTTCTGAGGAAAATCTGCCTTTTCTTAGCCCTCTCCCTTCTAAAGCTTAAAGAAGTCTTCAGACCACGGCTTTGTTCATTCTTGATTCCTTCTGAAAACGCCCTCCGGTCATTTCCGGTGTCCTCGTCGCCTTGATCCAGCGGCTCGTACCCCCCAGCTGACCGTCGGCTGAATCGCAAGGTGGTCGACCTCACCAGGGTGTCCATCGTTACATAAATGGACTTTGAGAGACACAAGTAAATGCTTACACAGATTTCAGATACATATGGAAATTTGTATATATATATATATATATATATATATATACACAAAGAGTTATCCGTATGTGTAGCTTGTTTTCGTTTCAATTAGACAAGGTTTGACTGTTCTAAGCTTTTTCCTTCCATGGCGGGCTAAGTAAATGCCTGTCAACAACCCAGAGCTATAATCCAGTGTGACAAGACGCACATCAATCAGGACTGCCCCACACTTCATTTTGCTTCAAAAATTTAAAAAAAAAAATCGTTTCCTTTCTTATTTTTAAGTATTTTTTGTATGATTATTTTTTTAAATATGAAAAACAATTCCAAAAAAAAAAAAATTGACTTTCGGCTTTTTATCATATAAATGAATTAATTTGTAGTGGAGACTAGTTAGACGATGCAAATTACTAAAAAAGGTAATAATATATAACCGGAGACTTGATCAGAATAATATTGATAAATATGAACTTAATTATTATTAGGTGATGCAAATTACTTTGCTGAAATTTTCAGTCACATATTTTGGTTGAATTGTGATTTTTTAAGAAAATGCTATTTTTTTAAACTTTTTATACCGCATATGATTTCAAATGGTTAACGTTGCACCCATATTTTTATAATAAAATGCATTTTTAAGATAAATTTCACTTTTTTCCTTTGAGTTTAGCCGGAATTTTATTTTAAGACTTTGAGTTTTTTTTTTAAGAATTAAGAGTTTGAAAATATGCAAATTTATATTCACTTTAGATAACAATTATATGGACTATAAGGTATTGTTGTCATCACATTTTGGTAGAGTTGTAGGACAAAGTTAATCTTCCCGCTCAATAGTTATGTAGGTATTTGGTTGATTAAAATTAATCAAAATTATCAATTTTTATCAACTTTTTATACTTTTTTCTAATTAAATTTCACCACGTATCATTTTTATATCAAATATTTGTACTTTTATCGTATTTTTTAGTCAAACTTTTGTTAACCAAACACTTTTATATTTAAAATCGAGTATTCTACTAGAATCTCTATAGGCTCCGTTTGAAACTCTCCAAAAAATAAAATAAAATTCTACAAATCTCTACAAACATGAATTACGAGACAATAAAATTTAAATTCTTCACTCACTGTATGAATTACGAGATATTTACTTTTACAATTTTATATTATTTTATATAATTTTATATAACTCCAAACACACTCATAATTACGCTTAAAAAAAGTCGTTATATTGATAGCCCTTTTATTTTTTATTTGGGGGGGACTAATCTTGGCATGAATTGATTGTATTTTCATAATATCTAATTTTTATTTTCGCTCTTATTTTTTTTAAATCACAAGAATAATTTTCCTAAAATGGTTTTGGTCAACGGCAACAAGTTCGATGCGAATCATATGAAGGAGTGGACGGTTGAGATCATCGTATCGAGTGTTTTTCCAGTGATGGGCATGCAGCCGCAGCATTTGCAGTAGCAAGTACAAAACCACTTGGGCATTAAGGAAACAAATGCGACAGTGATCGAAAGCTTTCCATTGTTGACCATTGACCAACGTTTTAGGACTAAACATCAAAGGGTCTAGTATTGTAATTAAGGGAGTTAATACACATTTTCCGGGAAAGTCTGCCAGCAATTACCGTCACTGTCCTCCTCTTCGGTTGAGTTTAGAAGGAAAAAACAGTTAGTTTTTGTTTTAATTGATCATTAGTTAGTTATTAAAAAATTAATTTTTTTTGAAAAGAAAAAATTTACCTTTTTAGTAATTAATTTTTTAACTTTTTATTAATTTGATGTTTTTGCATCCTTCAAGGTTTAAAAAAAACTTAAAATGTAAGAGGTAAATTTAATCATTTTAGAAAAAGTTAAAAATTTAGGGCCCATTTGGAGGGTCAAAACTAGCAAAAAGTATCAAAAGTTACATTTTATAATTTTTGGTGCGTTTGATAGAACTACAATTTTTTTCATTTTTTTGATTTGTTACAGTAAAAAATAAAACAAAAAGTTATCACTTTTTTGATTTGTTACAGTAAAAAATATACCAAACACACAAAAAGTTACCTTTTTTTTATGTGCTACCGTAAAAAATTTATCACACCTAAAAATTGTAAAAAAACTAAAAAATACACTTTGTTCTACTAAACATACAAAAAAAATATAACTAAAAAAATACATAAAATTACCAAAATTTTCACTTTTTTATTTTTATTTTTGAACATTCAAACGGCCTCTTAATAGCTATCAGCTTTTTTTTTTTTTTCAAACACAACATTAACCTCTATTTAAATCTAATAACTATAGATTTGGTTCAAATGCAACAGCAATTGAATCTAATCTAATAAGATCTAAATTCGATAAGTATACTTGGATTCGACTTATTAATAATTAATTTTTTTTTTTTTGGTTCCATCTGAATCAGAAACGTGCAAAAACTACGTTGGTGGAGCAGGTGCTGCTCTTGGCAGCATCTTATTTTAAAACATTATTATTTTTTTTAATAGTACTATGGAGTGACAATGGTTGTATAATAGCAGGCGATAAACATGGAAAGTAAAATTTTAAAAACAAGTAAAAATATATTTTTTTATTTTGATAAATTTTAAAATTTTAAAAATAAACGCATAAAATGAAAAATTAAAACATTATCAGAAACGGGATATCGGAAATTAACTACTTGACCCCGAGCTGGATCCTGGTTGGCAAGCCCAACATTGAAGAAAGCCCATTTCATCTATCCAACGTTGAGCTGATGAACCCATCTAGACCGTTGCTTTAATTTCAATGGATGGATGAGATCGAGAAGGTCGGAGAACGCATCGTAGCTATACTTCTTTCTGAAACTCGGGTTGATCTGAGGGCCCAATCGCAAAACATCTAGATCGTCCACCGAAAGACAATGAACGGTGAGGATTAACCTTTCCTAAGCCCAAGTATAAAACCCTTCCCCTCTCTTCTCCTGCTAACTGCAAAGAAAACAACCATTTTTTGCCCCTTCAACTTTGCTTTACTTTGTATGTTGGTCCACGTACTTATGTTCGTCTAGTTTTGGGCCTTGAAATTTTAATTTCATTTTAATTCATTACAATTAAAATTATAATGAAGCATATTAAATAAAAACAAATTACAGCCAGGCCGTTCACGTGATTTATATATACTAAGCCACTGTAATTTTATTAACTATTTCTTAATTTCATTAGAGGAATATGCATACATTAATTTTATACCATTACATACATGAAATATAAAGGACATTTGGTGAAATATTAAATTTAATGAAACTTTAGATTTGACGAAAAGTTTTACCTTTTTTTTTTTTCCGTTAATATCTCTCAACTTTCTACAACTATTAATATCTTTTACAGAAATGAAAAGAATCATTTTAATAACTATCACTTAATTAACTAAATTTAATTTTAAATATTTTAGTAGTTCTTGCTTAAATGTTCTTTTTAATCACTCACTACTTTTACATTTTTTTTTTATACCTTTTCTAAATGCATGCCATTTGATTAAAAAATATTTACTTAAATCTTTTTGATTTAAAACTAATCATCTAATATTTTGTAAGTACTTCAATAGCTTTTTATTTTAAATTTTTTTGATAATTTATATAAAATTAAAAAAATAAATATTTAGTTAAAAAAACATACACTTAAAAAAAAAATAAAGGGAGGTGAGTGATGTCGGAGTTGAAAGTGAGGGAGAAATAATGTTCGTCGTCGAGAAGAGGGTAGGTGTTTTGCGTGAAACAAAAAGATTGAAAGATGAGAAGTTCGGAAACTTAAGGCTAACTGGGGGAGTGTTCAGAAGTATAATATTTAGTAATTTTTGATTGCAAATTATTTGTTGTAATTTTTGATATATTTGATAAAATAAGTAATAATTTTTAGTAAATTTCAATAAGTTTTTGTAGTTTTTAGATGTTTGGTAAAATTTTTAGTAACTTTTGATAATTTTTAGTAAATTTTGATAATTTTTAACAACTTTTAATAATTTTTAAGTTAAGACTGTAATAAATTAAAAAAATGATAAAATTGGTAATTTGTCAACGTTCAAAAATAAAAAATTAATAGTTTTTTACTTAAAATTTTCTATGTCAACAGCCCTTAAAGTAGTGAGTAGCAAATGATTCCCTTGTTTTTACGTCGGTCTGCCCCTGGTTTCATGACCTACAGTCGATGAAAGTAAACCATGCGTGTGTGTGCGTATGAGAGAGAGACAGAGAGATTCAAACCATGTGTACTTGGTTAGTTTTCATGCAACATGGCGGGAGAAAGAGGTTCCATATTTAACATTTGCGCTAGGAAAGCAATGTATCAGAGCATAGAAGCTTAAAAATAAATATCACCCTGCCATAGAAGGGCCTTGATGAGGTACAGAGTACATTAATGGCAGTCACATTAAACTGTTTGTATATATGTAATGTATATTATTTATTGTCTCGTGTAACACCTTAAATTACATATATATATATATATATACACACACACACAGACACAGACACAAAAACTTTCTTGGACCAAGAATATGCGCTATATATAAATTTGCATTTAAGGCTATAAATGTATACATATATATATATATATATATATATTCACATTTAAGGCTATATATGGACATATACGTCGGCTTTCTTACTACTGACTCATAAACTCGTGTAATAGAAGCAATTTGTTGATGTTGGGAAACAATTAGCCTTTGGTGGGTCCGCCCTGCTGATGGGCCATGCATGGAACCCGAAAAGGGTAGACCCTGTGACCCGTCTTCTTCAGCACCCTCTCTTTCATGTGACCCTTTTCCCTCACCAGGCCTGCAGGCCTCCATTAGCTCACACACTCCCTTGCCTGTGAATTGATTCAATACTTGCCCCTTCTTTTAATTGCTTTCCATCCCTTTAAATATGCGCTTTCCACTCTCATTTCTTGTCACCAGAGTTTCACATTTTCAGTCTTCAGCTTAAAAAGCTCGGTTAAAAAAGCAGAGAAAAAGAAGAGAATTTAGGTCATATTGTACCCCCAGTTAGCCAGCAGCTGCCATGAAGGGTTTTGTCTACATTGCTCTTCTTCTCATGAGTGCTGTTTTTATTCCACAGTGCATGGATGCAAGGCGCATTGCTAGGCAACACTCACGTATGTCTCTACCTCTCTCTCTCTCTCTCTCATATGATATCTGTATATGTGTATTGGTTGTATATGAATACAACTTATATTAATAGAACTTAGGATTATAATTAAATTTAGGGTGTCCCCATCTTTTCTTTCCCTAACAAAATTTTCAAATTGTCTCTTTTAAGTGACTTAGTCCTCGCCCAACAAGGTTGTACTAATTATAATTGACGAAAATAATATACGAACAACAACGAAAACCTATACAATACCTGCCGATATCACTTTCTCAATTACTACTTCATAAATTCACATGCATGCAGAATTAGTTTTTAGTTAGTGAAGTTTTGCTATCCGACTTAACAATACATGATTAAACATATGTTGGAGACTCTTTTTGTTATTATTATTATTTTAAATAAGTAAATATGCATATAGGCATTAGAATAATTAAAAAAAAACCCCTGGAAAGACAGTACATAATTTTTTAAAGGGTGATGCTATAGGACCAAAAATATTTTCTTAAAAAAATAATTAGAATGATATGGAACACTTATAAAAATAATAAATCCAAAAAACTATACTCTTATTACAACACCATTTTCAGTTCATTTAGGTTTCATTTGACGTGCTGAAAAATACTGAAAATATCTAAAAAATATTTACTTTTTATCTCTATATACGAATAACGAATTCACAATTTTTATCAAATTTAATCATTTTTTGTTACACCAAATACATGCTTAGTTAGATTTTTTGGTATATTTTTTTGATAGAAAATAAATTTCCTTTTTTTAAACTTTGTTGACGAGTCGTGTCCTAATAAAAATGCGGCACGGGACACAGCAATGACTCAGTGAGCTTCGCCAACTCTCTCAGTGAGCCCAAAAAAAAAAAAAAAAGTAGTTTAGTTACGTGCTATTAACTTTTTAATTTTTTAAAAAAATAATAAAAGTTATTTTCTTATATTTTAAATTTTTTTTAAACATTAAAGGATAAAAATATTAAATTAACAAAAAGTTAAAAATCTAATTAAAAAATTTACCTTTTTTTTTTCTCCCAAACACAGTAAAACTTACTTTTTTTTTTTTTTTAACCCAAACTCAGGTTTATTATTCTGCTGAATATAATGTGTGTATTATACTGCTTTGCAGATCGGGGTCACCATCATTCGACAACAGCGCCCGCAGGCACAGGAGACAAAGGAGTTGTGCTAGTGAAGGTGAAACCTAATGTAGTATACGCAGAGAGAACGCCGACGAAGCATCGGACGGCTGACCGTACATTGGAAATTGCGGGTTCAAGATTACCCGACTGCTCACACGCTTGTGGATCGTGCTCCCCGTGTCGGCTTGTCATCGTCAGCTTTGTTTGTGCATCACTAGCAGAGGCCGAGACTTGCCCGATGGCTTACAAATGCATGTGTAGACACAAGTCTTATCCTGTTCCATAATCAATACTTCTTTTTTTTTTTTTTTCTTACAAAATTTTCTTTGTAATGTAGTCAAGGCTATATGCGTAATCAAACAGTTTATGGTTATTTTATTTGATTCTTATGTTCAAATAGCTGCATTTATTATTAAAAAAAAAAAGTAATTCTACACAATAAAAAAATATAAAAAAAGAAGTAATTTTCATGGGATGAGCAACATTGTGGAATCACATGAAAGTGATAAATTCATAAAAATATATTTTAATTACAACTATGTGCCATTGTCACGTCATTAATTCCAGTTCAAAAAATATATTTTTTAGTTTAATTAATATCATATTTCATTAAGAAAAGAAAAAAAATATTACAGGTGTTTCGAATTATAAAAATTAGTATAAATTTGTAAAAATTACAGTCTCTTAATTTATACAATGAGTAGAAAATTTAAATTTTATAAAGATTTTGTAGAAATTTTTAGAATTTTGTAAAATTCTAAACACACTCATTATATCATAAAATTTTTATAGCAATTTTAATTGAAATGATGTATCAATATTAATTTTGTAATTATAAAACACTTTGATAAATTTAACATTTTGAAGTAATAGGCTCATATTCGATCCACATATTTTAATTGATAAACTTGATTATTATTATTATTATTATTATTATTATTATTTTGGTATAGTAAAAAATTGCTATTGAGAAAATGATATTATTCCAGAAAGGTATACCTGAAATATTGGAATTATATTAAAAAAAAAGCATTTTATTGACTTTATTATATCAAAATTAATAGACTGATAAATGTACCACTAGGAATTCTGACAATTTTTGTGGAATTAATTACAAAATTTTTGTGGTTTCGAAAAACAACAGTTAAAGATTTAGAAAGGACTTTCCCTATTTATTAATTAATTAATTATTCGAATTAATTAATTGGATGGCTTAATTATATATAAAACTAAAAGCGGTGACTTGAGACTCAACAAGTAAATGGTTTTTGCTAGATTTAATTTAAAAAAAAAAAAGCACGCGCGCGTGGAAATACGCTTTAATTTGGGTTTTAAATGAACGCTGTACGCCACAAAGTAGAATCATTAATCCCTAATCGTATTAATTAATTTGAGTTTGTTATTACAACCAAACAGTAGTAAAATCTTTTAAGTTTGAAAGTAGGGGTGCATAAAAAATCAAATAACTCAAAAATCAAGACAATTCAATCACTTTGATCCAAATTAGTTCACTTTTATACCATTTTTGGTTCAATTATGAGTTAAAAAATTATCAAATTGATATTTTCATTTTAGTTCTCGACTTAGCAGATATTCAATTCAAACTTGAACGAAAAATAACTCAATTCCAACCAATTAGAACTAATCCAACAAAATATAATATATAATATATAAATATTATAAAATCAAATAATATTATAATATATAAATATTGATCTTAAAATATGAATTAAATTGGCCTAAATTGAAAATAGATCCGACTCAATCCGAAATGGCCTAAACCAATAATCAAACCGAACCAACGCAATATTTTCAATTTGCTTTTGGTTCAGTTCTAATCAAAATCAATTCGGATTTAAGTCTAAATTTTAAAAAACTAAAAAAAATTGATTCGATTCCAAATTAAATATAAACCCAAATTTGCCATTCACACCCCTACTTGAAAGGCCTAAAGAGTGGGCCTATTACAAAAGATGCAGTTATCCAACATTCGGCTTATCACCTAATACAACCATTGGATGGACATTGGGCCCGCTTTGTGGCAATCTAAAAAATCTCCAATTTTTAACCTTTTTTTTTCAATTTTTTTTTTTAAATTTTTCTCACCAACATTCACTAAACACCAAAAAAAAAAAAAAAAAAAATTATCACAGACAAAATCAATAATTTTTTTTAACTTTATTTAACTTTTTTTAATTCTTCATTTAACTTTTACAAGTTTTTACTAAATATACAATTTTTGTTAAAAGTAACACATAGCAACATAAATGACAAAAGTTACAAAAAAATATTATTATTATTATTTTGATTTCGAAAGCACTACCTCGGAGGAGAGTAAGCAAAAACTGTCAAGGCAAAGTAAACGCTATTCTACACGAAAATTAAAAAAAAAGAAAAATATTATAAAAATAATGTGACGATGATAATTTTGTAAATGATTTGTAATTTTATGAGTTTTAATTTAAAATGATAAACTCAAATTCAACTACCTTATTGTAATAAAAATTTCTGATTTATAACATTATCTATGGGATAGTATAAAAATACCAAATAACACTGTGTAATAAAAATGTTATTCAAAAAAAAATTTACGAAAATGATGTGATAATTTTGTAAGCCTATTACTTTCAAAAAAAATAAAAAATAAAAATTTTATTATTCAAATGTTATTGACGAATTATTTCAATTTAATTTTTTTTTTAAAAAGTAGTAAATAAATTAATTATAAAGCATTTTTCGCCTTCTACCAAATAGTCCCTTTTCTGGGAGATTTGCTCACATCATGCAGAGGTAATCCATGCTGTAACTTTGACGCTGGAGGAGGAGTTCAATGGCCCGCGTTGATTTGGTCCTTTGAGGCAAAGAAAGGGGAGGGGAGGGGAGGGCAGGGGAGAGACAGAGTTGATCTTGATCGGGGTTTAGTTGGTTAAAATCAATTAAAATTTATTATTTTTATTATTTTTTTACTTTTCTTTTAATCAAATTTATATCACTTTTATATCAAATTTTCATAATTTTATTATATTTTTTGATTAAATTTTTGCTAATCAAACACTTAATTATTACCCTCAAAATAGCCCAAAAAAATACAACCACGTGGCTTGAGCACACTGGCCAGCCAATACAAATAAAGATTAGTGAGGGGGTTAGGCAGCCAAGCTGAAAGTGCTCAAAGCTACATTTTCAAAATCCTTCCTAACACCCTCTATTAGTCAACAAATGTTTTGAATGGGGGTTAGATATTCGAAACTCGTGTGCTGTTTGGTACACGTCAAATTCATCAAAATTTATAAAAGGATTATAAAAATTTTTAATTTTTTTTATTTTCATTAATATAATTTTACCATGTGTCACTTTTATAATAATTTTTTTATTTTTTTAATCATCCAAACACCACCTAATAAAAATAATTAAATTTGTCTTTCTCTACTCTGCTTTGTCTTTTGTCAAACAGCTAGCCCCGGTCAAACGCAAGACAAAGTTCCGCTTAGATACCATTTGGAGTAAGAAAAAATAAAATAAATTGAGATAAAATATGATTTGAAGTTAATTTTAACGTTTTTTTTTTTGAAAAGTCACAAACCGTGAGAATAATTTTTTAAATCTCTTCCCACGAATTCAAAAAAATTCACAAAAAATAGCGACAATGATACTCGTTTGAAAACTCTCAACACGAAGAATATGATTGTATAAAAAATTTACACATTCGGTTCACCTATTTCTAGATTTTTTATTTTTTTAGCGAAATATTGAAATTTTTTGAAATTAGTTATGGTGGAAAAATTAGATGTAAAGAAGTTGTTGGAGATTTATAGAGATTTTTAGAGATTTATCTTGATGCCAAACGGGGCCTTAATGGAATGACCCAGCTTCGATCGACCTTATTGCTTTACCAAATACAATCTACTTTTGCAGTGGTGTACGCAGAAATTTGGGTCAGTGTAGGTCAAATTACGTATAAAATTTTAAATTCTAAATAAATACATAAAATACGATAAAATATAAAATATTATACATTGATATTAAATACATTGCCACTTTTCTATTCTGTTATAATTATTTGCTCTATTCAAAAGTTACCAAAATTTTTACCAAACACACAAAGTTGCTAAAAATTACCAAAATTTGCTAAAAGTTGCCAAAAGTTACTAAAATTATAAAAAATTTTTAAAAATTTTACCAAACACCCAAAAATTATAAAAAAAGTACTAAAAATTTGTTGGTAAGAAATATCAAAAGTTACTAAAAGATATGCCTCCAAATGCATCCAAAAATTTTTTATAAATATTTATAATTTTTTTATATCAAATAATTAAAAAACAAATTTAACGTAGCCTTTACCTACACAGAGCACCATGTGACTCCGCCACTGTTCTTCTGTAATGTTGGTGTAGCACTGTGGAGCCGAGTGTTTTTTTAATATTTTATTAATTATTTAGGTTGAGTTTAAATTTTAAATCTTAAGTTCGTTTATTTAAATTTATTTATTTTTCAAAAATGTATTTTTAAAATAATTTAAAATATAATAAATAAATAATTTAGTACCAAAATTAAATATTTTTATTAAAAAATATAAATAGAGTAATATATATATATATATAATATTAAAAGCCGAACAACCCATCTTCCATTTTTAGATGCTGACTAAGCAAGATGTCCTTTGACATAACGAAGCACAACTAGTTTTTATGTCTTCCTAGGTGCAAACTGCATCTCATGGTGCTCTAAAATGCAACCTACCATTACTTGATCTAGTTGAGTAGCAGAATACAGGTCCATAGCCTGCACCACTATTGAATTAACCTGACTCGCATTCTTATGTAGGTCGGAAAGAAACCCGCAGTCGTTACTCGAAAGTACGCACTGAGTGAAACCCGCTCTGTGGATCAAGTCCGACAATGGCCCATGAGGTGGTAAATTAGCCTAGGCAAACTCTGGTTGACCAGCTCGATCGAGGGGAGAAGCGGTAATCCACTCTCTCGAAGGAGAGTCGAACCTGGGACCGCACACAGGCCCAGACCTTTAGGCGCCCCCAAACCCCCGCTCAACCACCCCCAAAGGGGCTGACTCGCATTCTTATCACGCGATAAGGAAGTAAAATTAATTATGAAAATACTCTTTCAAGGAAAAAAAATCTTTACTGAAAATCTGGAGAATTGTCTACCCATAATTAAGGAGAATTATTTTCACCAACTCGTGCTTACGAATTAAAGAGTCGTACATTTACTATTTCTTAGCTTTGTTTTTTTTATATATATTTTGTCTTGTATTTGAGTTTTATTCACAGAAAAGAATAAAAAATACATAATAATATTATAGAAGTTTTCGATACAAACATTTTCTAATTTGTAACTGATTATACCATTGGAGAGCTTTAGGTCCCGACCTCTTTCATATTGATAATTTTTCTATTCGCAAATATCTCAACCGAAGAAGAAAATTTAGGAGTGGAGCAACCACGCACAAAGTATATCCTTACCCTATACAATTACAATGAATTTAATTTTTGTACGTTTCATTTCATTAATTTTTAATATTGTTTGTTTTCAGTACAACTTCTAATCGAGTAATTCTCACCACCAAATTGACCCTTCCAAAATCTTCACTATTTTTGTATTCTCATGAATTTAAAATTTTCGTACGATAATAATTGCAACTCCCGTCACGTGCCTACAGTTTCATTCCTTCGAGTTCATGATAGGCTCAAATAGTCTGCAAACACTTAATTGGCAAATTTGGTAGAATTAAATAAAGAACATAACTATTGTTGTTTTGATTTTTATTTGTTTTCAAAGAAGAAATTATTGTGCAAGTAGGTGTGACTCTAGAAAATTGAACCAATAAATTAACTCACAAATTAAAAATTAAAATTGGGATAACATACTTAACTAATATTGTCAAAGTAACAAGACAATGTTTCATACCAGCATTTGTACTGATTTACATCATTGTGTTGACTTTTTGTCTAAAAAACATCAATATGACAATATTAAAATTACAAGTAAATTGAAAAATTCATATTCACTTTTTTTATAAATTAGGGCTCATTTGATTTATTTTTCTATTTTTGATTTTTGATTTTCTGTTTTGAACTCATTTTTCATTTTAGGCTTTTGAAAATAAGGAAAAAACTCAAAACGCATTTAGTCACTTATTTTTTAAAATTTATTTTGAAAAACAGAAAATAAGGTTACACATAAAATGAAAAATGACAAAAAGTTATTTTGAGCGTTTTTAATTTAAAACAAGAAAAATTTCAAAATAATAAAAATAGTGTATTTTTAGTTTCTTTATTTTGAGATTTTTAAAACATAAAATGAAAATAGAAAATGAGAAAATAAAAAATAAAAAATAAACCAAATGCCACCTTAGTTTTTCTTAAAATAAATAATTCTTTTAGTTTTTTTTAACAAGATGTGAATTTTTTTATTTTTTTGTAATTTGATTTGTGAATATAAATAAAATTTTTAAAAATTACTAAACCAAAAAAATTAAATTAATAAAACATGTCTTATAAAGCAAAAAGTAATAATCTAAAGAGACTAAAAAATTAGTTTTATATCCAAAACAATAGCTCCTTAGGTTTGCATGAATGTCATGTATACCTGTTTCTTTAAAACTTTTTACCCTTGCAGAATTATTTCCTAGAGAAATGACGAATCGCTTACGTTCAATAATAACCTTTTTTGGTAAATTTTATGGTAAAATTACAATTTTTTGGTAAAACCTTCTTGCTGCAGCTGTTGAAGTGTCAATTCGATTGGGATAAAAAACAATATCTGTGGACGGTGAGATTTAGTGCTTAGCGCTAAAAAAAATAAAAATAAAAATAAAATAAATAATTGTTGATCAGTGAGATTGAGACGGCAAGACGCATAAACAATCTAATTTTAAATATTAATTAACACAGTGATCAATAGTCAACACTTTGCTTGCTTCTACGCAGAGGAGTGAAATAAAACAAAATAACAATATGATTAAGAGTTAAATTGGATGAAACAATTGCTATTAGGATTTTGTTATACTGGAGTCAAGCCAACGAGTAAGAGTAAAGTAGGTAGTGTATGATATAAAAGTAAGGACAATTTGTAAATTGTTTGAAGTATTGGAACAATCTGTTTTAGAGAATATATTTTATGAGGTAAAATTATAAAAATATCTCAAAAATTATATTATTTCCTACAGAAATTTTGTTTCCAGTAGAGTCGGTGAATTTCGCTTGCCACAGCTTGCATCCACACTTGAAATGAAATGCCCTTGAATTTATTAATTTGGTTGTCAACATATATACAAATTATGGGAATGAATTATAGTTCTCATAATTAGATTACATATTATAAATATGACGTAGTAAAATAAAATATAATAAAAAATTACTAATATTATTTTTTTGAAGACTAAAATCAAATTTTATATGTTTATGTTTTCAACAATCATAAAACAATTTAAATAAATATTTCTTTGTCAATTACAAATCTCACAATATGAATTTGGGTGAAAACGAACTCATAGATAAGATGGTCATTTTTTTACTCAAATATGGATTGGCTTCCCGCAACAAACTATCAATTAGAATACTAAGACCAGAAAAATCAATCCTTTTTGAAAAGACAAATCCTTCTAAACTGAATATTCTCTGATCAGTCACTGAATATTTATAGTATCATTATTACATACAACAACACCTTTAGGTGGGTTATTATATGTCTCTTGTCATATACAAATATGTACAAAAAATCAAGAATCAACAAAGTTACCCCTTTGCGTAGTAACACCAGTATCAACAAAAACTTTTTCACCCTAACATAATTATATGTAAATTATTCATGATTATAATTATTATTTTATACCCATAAAAATGAAGATTTATGTGCTTAAATAAAATATGTGCAAAACATACATAAGTAAGCATTTTAGGATCATTCAATAGCTCAATTAAAAGAATTTAATATTATGCAATTAAAACTAGTGAGAGTGCATATCACCATTAGTTCCAGAACACCAAAAAGAGATGACTCATGAAAAATACATATATATATATATATATATATATTACTTCCAATTCTTAAAATTGGAACCATTCAACAGCATAATAATGGTATTGCTTTTGTTAACTACAAAATATATTGTTTGGCAATAAAAGAATAATATATTGGCAAAACAAAGGAAAACAATTTACTATAGGCATAAAAAAGATTTCCTCATCCATCATTATCGTCTCCTCTTTGAGTAAAGAGTATAATATGTTATGAGATCCCTTCAACTAATCACCATATGATAATGTTCAAGTACTTGAAACATAGTCCTCTTTAAGTAGACTAACATTTCAAAAAATTCAAGCACTCTCGAATTAGTGACCGAATAGCATCCCTATCATTATTGCACAGAATATCCCCTCTGATTATGTGTTTGTATGGAATAATACAATGAATATAGTCATGTACTGTACAAGAAAATTATATCTCAATGGATGTACTCATTTGAATAGCATGCCCATTTCAATTCAAAATCGTGTCATGATATAATTTATGTAAAATTGTCTTTTGTCACACCTATTATACTAATATACTAATAATCATATCCTCATAGCTACGCATCTAAATGTATCCTATGACATCAAATATATTGTCAAAATCATGTATAAAATAATATGTTATAGTATCCAACGTAAAATAATAAGTTTAGGTTCCTCATATGACTTATAAATGAGAGCATAATATTTAGAAATCTAGTTAGAGAGAATACACATTATCAATAAGTTCAAAAGGTCAAAAAAAGAAAAATAATTACCTCGCAAAATTTCATTAAAACCTAAAAGGATGAATTTAACTTTAGGGGTTACGCAACAAAATTAAGGGAAGGGAATGATATCTTACAAAAATAAAAAATTCATAAAGAAATAAAATAGAAAAAATATGTATATTCAACCGATTGATTCACGAACTTATGACGTGTTTCTGATTACCTTATTATTATTATTAGTATAGTTTATATGGAATTTAATGAATATCATTAAATCAATCTATAAATAAATAATGAGATTGATCCCACGTCACAATTTTTTTTTTCTTGGTGGTTGGCTTGTCAGCGTCTCTGATTGTGAAGTTTTCTCCTTCACCTCCTGTATAAATGTCACACTTTGTGTTTGTCGTGTTGTCAACTTTACTTGCGTGAGAACATTATCAATTCTTCTTCGTAGAGAGGAGAGAGAGAGAAATATATAGATATATATACATATAATTTTATATACGGAGAGAGAGAGAATGGAGGAGAAGGAAGCAATTGATGCAGAGGCAACGCTTGAAGGGCAGGCACAGATATGGCGATACATGTTTAACTTTGCGGACTCTATGGCGTTGAAATGTGCTGTGGAGCTCCGCATAGCAGATATCATACACTCCCACGGCTGCCCAATCACCTTGTCCCAAATCGCCTCATCCATCGACTCTGCTTCCCCAGATATCGCTTCCTTAGCCCGTATCATGAGATTGCTGGTCCGGAAAAAGATATTCACCGCTAGTCCTCGATCAGACGGTGGAGACCTCTACTACGGGCTGACACACTCGTCTAGGTGGATTCTACACGAAGCTGAGCTGAGCCTGGCTCCGATGCTGCTGATGGAGAATGATCCGACGGCCCTCGCCCCCTGGCATTGCCTTAGCAGGTGCGTGAGAGAAGGTGGGATTGCATTCAAGAAGTGTCATGGCCGTGAGATATGGGAGTACGCATCCATCAACCCCGATTTCAACAAGTTGTTCAATGATGGAATGGAATGTACGGCCAGGATCGCGATGAAGGCGGTCGTCTCAGGGTATAAGAATGGGTTCGGCCGCGTGGGATCGGTGGTGGATGTGGGTGGTGGGACCGGGGCTGCAATCGCTGAGATTGTGAAGGAATATCCTCACATTAAGGGAATCAACTTTGATTTGCCGCATGTTGTTGCAACGGCTCCTGAGTACCGTGGATTAGCAGTTTCTCATGTTGGAGGTGATATGTTTAAGGCCATTCCTGATGCTGATGCAGTCTTCATGAAGGTACGCGCGCGCGCGCACGCACATATGTTTCCCGTTTGGTTGTACAGAAAGTATAATTTTAGTTTTTTTTTTTTTTCAGTTGCTTATTTGGTAATTTCTAAATTTTAGTAAACTTTCGTTCAAAAAATTTTTTGATATTTTTTAATTTTTTATTAAACAAACAAAAATTATTATATTAAATATTACTAAAAATTTCAAATTTTATCAAAAGTATATAAATTTTAATTATTAAAAGTTACTAAAAATTTCAATTTTTTTGTGCAACCAAATGCACCCAAAGAGATAAAAAAGCTAACTTTTTTTTTTTGTTAGCTAGTAACTACTAACTAAGTAAAAAGTTAACTTTTCTTTGTGTTTGGAAAGGAAAAAAAAAACTAACTTTTTAGAATGTAATTTTTTATCTTTTTATTAATTTGATATTTTTGTCCCTTCAAAATTTAAAAGAAGTTTAAAATGTCAGATAATAGATTTGATCATTTAAAAAAAATAAAAAAACTAGTAGCTAATAGCTTTAACTACTAGCTATTTTTGTTAAACGAAACTTTAGAAAAAAAAATGACAACATGATTTTGTAAATATTGTGCATATTAATTGTATTTTTGTATTATACTTTGTGTGAAATGGCGGATTGATAAGAATTCTTATAAGTTTTTATGTTTAA
The DNA here is from genome assembly GCA_019916065.1 of Vitellaria paradoxa. Classification (NCBI taxonomy): domain Eukaryota; kingdom Viridiplantae; phylum Streptophyta; class Magnoliopsida; order Ericales; family Sapotaceae; genus Vitellaria; species Vitellaria paradoxa. The sequence continues at coordinate 17,246,096 of CM034234.1, read as the reverse complement.
AATTGAAAACTTATTTTATGAGTTAGATTTAATTTTATTTTATAACTAAAATAGTGTAATTTCTATATCATTTGATGCCACATCACAAAATAATAGAATTTGATGAGATTTTATTTTTTAAATCATCTAAGTAAATGGATAAATTACTCTCATATATCATATTTATCATATTTTTTATTTTCTACTAACATAATCAAATTTAATATTTCTCTTAATTCAATTTAATTCTTAAATTTAAGCCTGTATTTCAAATATAAAATTTTATCTATCAAATTAAATCAAATCAATTCTTTATTTTAAAATCAAATTATTTTTAGAAGAAGAATGTTTCCAAACATAATATTAAAGTGATAAATTTGAAAATCTCAACATTATATTAACGATTTATTTAACTAAATTTCTCAAGCATAATATCATTATATATAGACAAGCCAAAAATTAAAATGAGAATTAATTAAAATGCTTAGTTCTATAAAAAAATATATATAATGACTAGGATAAATTTTGACAGGACTAATTATTTATATTAATATTTAATTTTTTACTGCAGCATGTAAGACATCTGTAAAACTATTGTCCATTTTGGAGCTACCTCCAACGTCAACCTCTAGTTCCGGACTTCTGCTAATCAATTTATTCCACTTGGTTCAGCATAATTGCTTCAAGCCCACTTTTTACAATCTGTCCATTTACAACACGATGAAACCATTTCACCTCGGCTCATGTCCTAATAGGCCTTTTACAATTACTGTACATTTTAATGGGTGATTTTATTAAGGTCCCGTTTGAAGTAAGAAAAAATAAGATAAATTGGAATAAAATGTCGGCTTGAGATTAATTTTGGCGTCGTTTTTTTCTAAAAAGTCACAAATTGTGGGAACAGGTTTTTCAAATCCGTTTCCACGGATTCAAAAAAATTCACAAAAAATAGCGACAATGGTATTCGTTTAAAAACTTTCGACACAATTATATGATTGTATAAAAAAATTATACATTCGGTTAACCTACTTTTATAATATATTTTTATTTTTTTAGTGAAATATTGAAATTTTTTAAAATTAGTGATGACTGAAAAATTAAAGGTAGAATGATTGTTAGAAATTTATAGAATTTTTTGAAATTTTATTTTATGCCAAACGAGACTTAAAATGCTCCATTTATACATTTCGACGTCAATCTAAAAATTATGAGAGTTACGTCAACTATTAAAATTTTAGATTTAAAAAAAATTTTAGATTTACTCAATTGTTAAATTTAAAATTTCAGATATTAATTAAGACGTTGGCGAACGGGTTTAAGTCTAGATACCTTAAATTATACAATATATATATATATATATATATATATCAATCTAATATTTTTTTAATAAATTATTCTTCTAAAATGACATTTTTTTGTTGAAAATGATTGCCACAATAACTTGAAGTTGGCACTCGCCGTCTAGGAATTGAAGGAAAAAAGAAAAAAAAAGCAATAAAATCACCAAGTTTCCTTATTAAAAACCATGTCAAAGTTGACAATTTCCACGAACATATGCAGTGGATAATGCATGACTGGAGCGACGAGGATTGCGTGAAGATATTGAGAAATTGCCGGAAAGCGATACCGGAGAAAACCGGGAAGCTTATTATTGTCGAACTAGTTCTGAAGCCAGAAGGCGGGGGCATGTTTGAGGACACAGCGATGGCGTTCGATGTACTAATGATAGCTCACAGTTCAGGCGGAAAGGAGAGGACAGAGCTTGAGTGGAAGAAAGTATTAGAGGAAGGAGGGTTTCCACGCTACAACGTCATCAAAATCCCTGCTATGCTGTCTATCATCGAGGCTTCTCCTCTCTGATGACTTGGTCTTCCGTCTTGCTCTCCAGTTACCGTCACGTGATTTATGGGGCGGCTATGTCACGTACGAATTTTAATTTATAGGTATTGTGTCTGAATTTGGTGCGCTGCACTGTATAATAAGAGAACGGCATAATAAATATGTAAAATAAGCCTAAAATCAGTGTCCTTTATTGTCAACATCAATTGTAATTGTCAAATAATGGAGTTGTGATTTGGAATAACATTTTTTTACGATTTTCGAGGTTGGCTCATCTCTTGCTCTGGATGCACGCGGACGGACTCGTCGGTGCAAAATTGGATACCCCAAAAAGAAAAAAAAAATGTTATATATAAGTATTGTTTAGAGGCTTAATTTTCTACATAAAATTACCAATTTTTGAAATTTTGGTGTTCAACGAAATATCAAATTTTACTTCTTTTCTAATTAATAACAGTTTTGCCTGTCAATTTTGCCTATCACTAAGTGACCAACAAATTGTTCAATAACGCACGGTTAAATATAATTTAATATACACAAGAAAAAATTAGATAAATTGAGATAAAATGTCATTTGGAGTTAATTTTAGCGTCGCTTTTTTCTAAAAAGTCACAAACTATGGGAACGATTTTTCAAATCCGTTCCCACGGATTCAAAAAAATTCACAAAAAGTAACGACAATGGTACTCGTTTGAAAACTTTCGACACAAAGAATATAATTGTATAAAAAATTTACACATTCGATTAACCTACTTTCAGATTTTTTTTAACGAAATATTGAAATTTTTTGAAATTAGTGATGACGAGAAAATTAGAGGAAAATGAGTTATTAGAGATTTATAGAATTTTATGAAGTTTTATCTTATGCCAAACGGGCCCTTAGTACTAAATTTAATCAAGTCTATTTATACTTCACAGATATATTCTTACACTCTAACTTACTTTTTTATTAAATAAAATTATACAATTACTTTCATTTTTTTTAATAAAATATGTTGTATAATTTTAATGTCATTAATACTCTTAAATTGTGTAATTTTATTTAATAAAAAAATAAAATAGAGTGAAAGAATTTATTTGTGCAGTGCAAATAGTCTCACCTAATTCAATATTCATTTTAAACAAGATTGATCATAAAATTATAAAATCATTAGTAAATAAAAAAATCAAAATAAAAATATCATAAGTTACAAATAAAATTTTCCAATATACATAAAAAAATAATTATTATAAATTTAAATTAAGAAATATTACAACTTAATTATAAATCATCTGACACATAAAAATAGTAATAACATAAACAATATACAAATTTCATAACAAATAACTGTCCCCATAGTGAATAACGCACAGCTACATTGCCCTATAAATTAATACTATTAGAACACAAAACTAATAAAGGAATTTATTAGTTAAACTTCAAACTTATGAAAAAAAATTAAAATTAAAATCACATTTTTGCTTTACGGGCACTTTGGAATTCGAAATCGTGTACAATTATTTTATACAAGTAATTAGTGCCTAAATGACACTACTTGTCGAGAATTGCAGCCACTAAAAATGTATTGTTTTCAATATAGACGGTTGATTTAAAATATGAGTGTTCTAAATTTAAAATTTACACTTAAAACTATATTTGTTGACTATGGGTGCTCTGGGACTCAAAATCATGCGTATTTCATTCCTACAAGTAGCTAGTGTTTAGATGACACTACATGTTAGTCCCGCAACCATTGAAGGTCTTATACTCAATTTAGACATTGACTCAAAATATTATTTTTTTCTTTTTGAAAGGTAAGTAAATTAAATTAATGAACAAAAAGGTAAAGTACACAAGAGTATACGCTTGGGAAAATACATCAATCAAAGCTCAGAGAAATAATCATTAATACTGAGCAATTACAAATAAACAAAGAAAAACATAAACAAAGCTAACTACCAATAAGAGAAGGGGATATGTGCCAACTGTGAATCAAATGGAGATTAGCAGAAGTGTTTGGAAAGCCAGAACACTTCAATAATCTCAAAGGAACCATATTGTGATCATAGAAATCAGAGATACTTTGATCATGGGGGATCCACCATGTAGCTGAGAGTTTCTTTCTCTTCATAGATAGTAAACCCTTGTAGCAAAGGAGAACAAACAATGTAAGAGAGAAGAGAAGTACCCTTAAAGGTAGAGCAAATCCATTGCTAAAAAGCAAACCAAGAAGAAGAAGAAGTGTCAAAGTCACATTCGTCAAGAATGGTCTTCCAAACCTGAAAAGAGAATGGGCATCCAAAGAAAAAGTGAACATGATCTTCAACATTATCTCCGTACAAATGACAAGACGTGTTCAATCATTCCAAAGGAGAAAAGTCGATCTTGAGTATTTAAACATCCTTGAATAACAGGCCATACAATAAAGGAATGGCGAGATATATGGTACTTGAACCAAACCACATGTTTCCAAGACACTCTTAGAGAATGAGAATGAAAAACTTCCCAAGATACTTTAATAGAGAAATTTCGTGTACTATTCTATAGAACCCTGATGTTCCCTAGAGCAATTGGGAGGCATAGAGAGAGTCTCCTCTTTCAAATCAAGTAGCTTGATGAAATTTGCAATTGGCCAGTGCCAACTATCCAAGGAGATGATGACACTTACTTTGACATCATTTGACAATCCAAAATAAAAAATAACTCGAGTTGTGGGAACATGACAAATAGGGACTCTGAGGCATTCAAGAATCAAACTACAAGAGGTATGAGAACCATTACCGACCCATGTAGTAATAAAAGCCTGCACCTTATCATGTGGCTTTAAAATCTTCCGCCAAGTCCAAGAACAATTCCAAGGGACTTTTGCAACCCCAAATTGCTCTTTATGCAGAAGATTTAGCTTAATCAAGACACCCACAGAGAAGTAGAAGAAGGCTGGCAGAGTAACCAAATATACCTTGTCATTGAAGCAAGGTTCCAATCCTTTATCTTCTTCAAACCAAGCCCACCTTCATCCTTACTACAAGAATTTTTTTACTGCACTATGTGAAGAATAATTCCCAATTATTTAGAATTATCTATATATCCTTATAGTTCTAGAATTTTCCATAATTTTCTTATAAGTATATTTTTTGAAGCAAATTACTTAAATTTACTAGAATTTTCTATTGATATTTTTTGTTTATATTTAACTGTTTATGTTTTTTTGTTTAATTTCCTATTATCATTTTTTCTTAAAATGAAAATTAAAATTGTATTTGAAAACAATTTTATTTGCAATAATTAACTTTTATTTTTTTTTGCAGTAGTCAATTTTATTAATTTTTAAAAAAATTATTGATTTTGATAAAATATATTTCATATTAATTTAATTAATTATTAAAATGATAATCAATTAAATTTGTTTAATTATATTATTTATTAGAAACATTTAAATCAGTAAAAATAAAACATGTTAAATATAATTTAATTATATTATTTATAAAAAATCATTTAATAAAATATATTTATATTATTAAATTATTAAATTAATTTAAGACAATTTGTTATCAAGTGCCCTAGGCGCATCCATTAAAAACCAATAAAAATATGATATGTAGTAATGTTTCGTACTTTTTTTATGTATAGCTCTATCAAAATAAAAGATATTATTAAGTGGTATATATTAATTGGGTCTTATTGGATGTCCCACGCATCCGTTAATAGGATTCTTAATTTAATTATATTATTTATTAAAAATAACTTATTTTAATAAAATATGTGAATAAAATATTTTTTTAATATGATATAATAAAATTAAAACTGACAAAATGTTTACAACAAGAAAAAAGAGTGAAAATACCTTTTTATTATTTTTCTGTTTAAATTTTTATTTTTTTAAAATAAAAAAATAAAACAAGTTTAACAACCATGTTTTTGTTATTAATTTTTTAAAATTTATGAATTTAAAAAAAATAATAAACATAAATATTATTAAACGGGGCTATCTAATTGAAAACCAATGCCTATGAATTAACTAATGGGGAGAACATTCACCTCAATGTTCATTGTTTAATATTCATTCAATCAACAAAGTACGAAATATTTATCTTAGAGTAGGTCCAAGAACGATGAGACCAACAAAAACCAAAGTTCCGAATCATCGTATATATATGTTAAAGTCAAGTAGTTTTCTTATTTTTATGTGGTGAATCATGGGGCCAGTCAATTTTAATTGACAATTCTTAATACATAAATATATTTTTTATTATAATATAAATTTATTTTACCTACACTCCTATTATTTCAATTTTGTGCAATTTTATAGACACTTAGTCTTTTTGAGATTTATATTGCATTTATTTAGATCTTCTCTGGTAGATTTTTTTATCTAAAAAATAATTATTAATTGTTTGAATATTATGAAATTATCTTTATATTTTATTATTAAACAAAATTACCTTTATTTTGTTTTGTTAAATTTTATTACAAAAATGGTAAAATTTATTGACAATACTCTAATTTATTTGTCATATTCTACAATAAATTTCGATAAAATAGAATAAATAAATTAAAGTATTAGGATACGATTAGGTGTGGGTTGAAAATTTTGGAGATAAAAGATTACTTAGGTAATTATTATCTTGGTAATGGGTACTGGGGTAACAAGTTTGTAATACTTATAATTGAAACGAGAGAGTAAATATTACTCGTTAATAATTATATTATGTTTGGAATACTATATATTTTGAAGGAGTAAAAGTTAATTGTGTTAAGAATGAAGATAAATTGACCAAGGGTAAAAATTAATGCTTAATTTTAATAAAATGTTACAATAAAATAAATCAATATAATCATTGTTATTTTAATAATAATTAATTTTAGTAAAAAATATATTATTAAAATATATACTTTTAAGTAAAAATATTAATTATAAAAAATAATTTTATTATAGATTAATATTTCAATTGTAATTAATTCTAATAGTTAATTATTATTTGTTAAAAATTATTTTTACTATGATAAAATATTTAATAAAACAAATAATTTTAGTTTATTTAAATAAATTATATTAATACCATACACAATCTAGTAAATTATTATTTATGAGACATAATTTTCATTTAATAAAATGTTTTAATAACATAAATTATTATAATAAGTTATTATTATTTATTAAATATTAATTTTAATTTGAGTATATCAATAATTTTAGTCATAAATTAATATTTCAATAGTATTATTTTAATAAAATAAAATAAATTATTTTAATAATAAACTGTTATTTATTAAATATTATTTTGATAAAATAATTTAATAATTAATTTTAGCTATTGATTAATTTTAGTTTGATTAAATAAATTATTATTTTATAATATTCATGATAATTATTTAAAGAAGAATCTACTTTAAGATTTTGCACGGAGGTAAAATTCTAATAGTTAATTATTATTTGTTAAAAATTATTTTTACTATGATAAAATATTTAATAAAACAAATAATTTTAATTTATTTAAATAAATTATTGATTTAATAAATTATATTAATACCATACACAATCTAGTACATTATTATTTATGAGACAATTTTCATTTAATAAAATGTTTTAATAACATAAATTATTTTAATAAGTTATTGTTATTTATTAAATATTAATTTTAATTTGAGAATATAAATAATTTTAGTCATAAATTAATATTTCAATAGTATTATTTTAATAAAATAAAATATAATTATTTTAATAATAAATTGTTATTTATTAAATATTATTTTGATAAAATAATTTAATAATTAATTTTAGCTATTGATTGATTTTAGTTTGATTAAATAAATTATTATTTTATAATATTTATGATAATTATTTAAAGAAGAATGTACTTTAAGATTTTACAAGGAGGTAAAGAAATATTTTACAGGAGTAATGAGAAAAGAGTAAAATTTTTAAATTACTCCCCTTACTCACCCCTTAGAGTAAAAATTTACCCCCGTATGGAGATAATTGTTAATTTAGAGTAATTGTTACTCTCATCATTTAAACTGATATAATGGAGGGTAAAAATTATCCAGTAAAATTTACCCTCCATTATCCCTAAAACAAACATCTCCTTAGAATAAAATTTTTAGTTTGTTGGAGCATTTTTCTTTTATTAATTAATAATAAAGATATAACGATAATTTTATAGTATTGAATTAGTCAATTGTTACAATTTGGATAAAAAAACTTAACAAATGGTGCTTTGGATAAAAAATTTAATAGATGACTATGAGTGAATCTAATACAAATTGAAAAATTTAAATACATATTTATGAAATTTATAAAATTTAATTATACAAAATCGAAATGACAAGTGATGTAGATAAAATAAACTCTTATTAAGAGTGTTTGGGTGGTAAAAAAAAAATTACAAGAAAAAGTATAAAATTAAAATTAATTTAAAAGTAACATATAATAAAATTTAATTAAAAAAATTAATAATTTTTAATAATTTTGATAAACTAAACATTCCCGAAATATATATTTATTTGCGCTTCTAGTCCTGCTAACGACTCCATTGACTTGACCAGGAATATTTGATCAAGCCATCATAATTGACCAACTTTAGCCCATTACTGGCCTGCTTAAGGGCATCCCCATGTGTGTGTGTGTGTGTGTGTGTGTGTGTGTGTGAGATTGAGAGAGAGAGAGAGAGAGAGAGAGAGAGAGAGAGAGAGCAATGGAAGGAAGAAGGGAAGTGATTGATGAAGAAGAGGCGCTAACGCTACAAGGTCAAGCAGATGTATGGGAGTGCATGCTTAGTTTTGCACACACCTCAGCATTGAAATGTGCTGTTGAGCTCCGCATAGCTGATATCATACATTCGCACGGCTGTCCAATCACCCTCTCCCAGATCGCCTCATCCGTCGGCTCTGCTTCCCGGCCGGCTGATATCACCTCCCTCTCGCGCATCATGCGATTTCTTGTCCGCAAAAAGATCTTCACCGTTAGCTCTCCATCGGACGGCGCAGAGCCTCTCTACGGGCTGACCCACTCATCCAAATGGTTACTCCACGACGATGCTAACGAACTAAGCCTGATCCCAATCATGGAGATGGGAAATCATCCGTCGATGATGGCACCGTTCTCCCACTTGAGTCGCTGCGTGAGAGAAGGTGGGACCGCTTTCAAGAAGGCCCACGGCCACGAGATCTGGGATCATGCGGCGGCGAACCCCGAATTCAACACGATCTTCAATCACGGAATGGGAAGTACGGCTAGGATCACGACTAGAGCCATCGTCTCGGGATATAAAGATGGGTTCGAACGCATTGGATCACTGGTGGATGTTGGGGGTGGTACCGGAGCGGCGACGGCTGAGATTGTCAGGGCTTTTCCACATATAAGAGCAATCAACTTTGATTTGCCACATGTCATCGCCACAGCACCAGAGTATCCTGGAGTTACTCATGTTGGGGGTGACATGTTCGAGTCCATTCCGGCTGCTGATGTTGTCTTCATCATGGTAGGGGCCACCAATTACTTTCTTTTCGTTGTTGACTCCTCTTTTATCGGTTTGCGTACGACCTTCCTATTTGAATTTTTTTTTCTTTTTCCAAAAACAATAAATAAATTAATTATTTAGATTTTTAAATATGCAGACTGACCAAATCATAATCAAACTGATATAATTTTACTCGATTAATACATATTATTTAAATGTTTTGATTATAATTTTTTTAGTAATTCTTTTGGTTATCATTTTAAAATTTTAAAACTATTTGATTTAATTGCGAAATTTGTAAATTTCAAGTCCAACTTACCACTTCCTACTCCTAGTCGCCGTAAGGTAACGGCCACCAACTATATATATATATATATATATATTTTAAATGTTGACTGTTCTTATTTGTTTAAAAAAAAGAAGAAATTCTATTTCTATTTATTTTTGTAATTTTTTTAGGGACATAAATAATATGGTTAAATAATATTGAATAACAACGTAAATTTTAACAACAAAGTAAAGGGAAAAAAAGCAAATTGGCTAATAGAATCCCAAATTAAGCCTAGTGAGGTATATGGTGCAACTCATTCCATACATTCAAACATCACTTACATGATCGAAGGTGGAACTTGTATAATTGTTAAATCAACCAAATAATCTGAATTTGATTTGTGTTGGTTTTGCTAGAAGTTTATGAAATCCAATTCTCTTTAAATAGAATTTGTAGTTTAAACTTGATTAATTTAAATTTACGTAAAATAATCAAACTATTTAAATTTAATTTATTTAAAACTCAATTCTAAAGTTAATAAGTTAAACGTGAAATTGATATGATTTTCAAACCGAAAACAATGTTGCAAATGCTCCTCGTAAGATTTAAACCCTTACCCTCCACTTTTAAAGACATCCTTGTGTTACTTTTATGCCCATTGAGCTGACTCCTCAGGGCCATGACCCTACTCTTTTGTAGCCTTAGCAATAATAAAAATGCAGCAGCATATTTTTTTTTTTTAAATATAAGGTTGAAAGCATTAAATATATATTAACAAATAAATATAACTATATATTTTAAATATTTTTCTTCATGTGAAGTAACATTGTGAGTAGATTTTTAAGTTTTTCAAATTTGAATATAATTTAGTCACATTCTTTTATAAATAAATTTTATATTCATAATTTTATACATAATCATTATCTTTGCTAATAATTTATCTCAATATAATCCTTGTTGTTCTTTCTTAACCTTTTATGTGACTTAACCATGGTAATCATTTAGTATATTTTAAAACATCATAACATTAAAAATATTTTGACTCTAACCCAATTCTTTCTTTAATTGAATTAATCTAATATCAAATTTGAGTAGTTTAGTTGATATTTGGTTTGATTTTTTATTTTATATGTTTTATATTTTCAAAACCTAAAAATAAGAAAATAAAAAATACTCTATGTTGTCCCAAATAGTAACACTAGAGGGGGTGATTAGGGTTGCTTAAAAGTTTTACAAATAAAAATTTTAACCCTAAAACAAGTATGTCAAGATGAAAAGGATAATTAATTATGAAATGCACCAAAAAAAAAAAAGAATTATTCAATATTTGTGAATGAAGAGTAAGTGTTAGTGTTTGCAATAAATATAAAGAGAAGCAAACACAATCAATTTATAGTGGTTTAGCTTCAATGTTGCCTACGTCCACTCTCCAAGGCCTTCCTTGAGATTTCTCCACTATTCTTTGAAGATCTTATTACACACTAGCTTCCCAATGTGCTAGAAATCTTTCCTAAGTGATTTTATCCCCAAATCACTCACACAAGTCTCTCTAAAAACAAGTCTTTTGTTTTTGTTATAATACTTGAACCAAAATCAACAATAGCACACCCAACTCTCACAAATTAAAAGGGCTATAAATTTCTCATTTTTTACAGCAACAATGATGAGTTTAGAACTCAATCAAATCAAAAAGAAATCTCTCAAGTTGAATATGAAAGATGAGGCACAAGTGTGGAAAGAAATCACTCTATGTTTGCAATGTTATGAAATTTCTTGTATCTTTTTGTAAGCACTTCTTTCTTGCCTTCTTCGTCATCTTAAATCTAAGTTTGAGGCTCTATTTATAGATGAAAATTTGCAAATAGCCGTTACTAAGTGGAAAGACACTTTTGCCCTTAAAAGAAATTGAATTTCCTTACTTCTAATACTGTCTTTCAGATTCAAATTTTCTGAGATACATTTGTGATCGTTTTTCACCCTCATAACATTCAAATCTGACATTGCCTCAAAGTAAAGACTTTGTAAATATATAAGTCAGCTATCACATGTCAAAATTTGAGCTTCATCCAACGGTTAAATAGTCAGATATGGCTTTTGAACTGAAACTAGTTTTTGATACCTTTTTCTAACATTCTGAATCTGTGTTTCCAGTTTAAGCTTCTGTTTTACCATTATACTTTTAGAATTAGAAGAAACTTAAACTATAAAAGTTGTAGCTTTTTTAGTCTTTTTTCACACACCAAAAATTAGAATTTTTAATACTGTAGAGTATGAGTTATGTTTCAAAAACTAAGACTAACTTCAGAATCCAGAATTAAAATATTTTCTGTAATGACTAATATTCCAATTCAATTTTTTTGATATCATAACTTCAGATCCACAAAATATTTTCCTCCAGTAAAGTTGTAGATATGGAAGTCTAGTTTACTATATTAAATTTTCATGAAAATTGAACCGTTAGATCTTAATATATCATCTATATACTAACATGTATTTGATTTCTCTGTTTGTCCGAGTTAACCTTTAGTTCAAATCTTCATCTTACTTTGATTTCTATTACTCCCAACTTTAAAATTTATTTATTCCACCATCCAAATTATATCTAAAAAATAATATCAATCTCTTTCAACTCTATTATTTTGAATCTATCAAATGAATTGTAATATTTCATACAATGTCTATTTAAAAATTAATTGTAAAAATTTAATTTAATATTTGTTATCATTAAAATCAATTATAAAACTAACTTTATAAACCTTGGGCTAACACTCTATTTTTCTTATTTTAAGATTTTTCTTTATTTTGGATTAAAAACGCTCAGAATGATTTTTTTTCATTTTTAATTTTATGTGTAAACTTATTTTTTATTTTTTTAAAATAAATTTTGAAAACACAAATTATCAAATACATTTTAATTGTTTTCTTTATTTTAAAAAGTGCAAAATGACAATTGCACCCAAAATAGAAAACAGAAAATAAAAATAGAAAACAAAAAATAAAAAAACAAATAAAATGACACCTTAATAATTTACACTATATTTATAAACTATTAATTTATTTAAGTAAGTTTTGATTGGATGCAATTGTATAACAAGTTTAAGTTTATGACTCATATTCAATTCATTTATGTTTTAAGTCGAACTTGAGCATATTACCATGGACTCGAACTCAAGCCGGACATTTGGTTTGGTTATATTTAGAGTCTACTAGTTTATAAATATAGACATATATATATACTGTTGAAAATTTTAAAAAGAATTGGTGGTTAATGAATCAATGCAGTGGACGTTGCATGATTGGGGCGACGGAGATTGTGTGAAGATCTTGAAGAATTGTCGTAGAGCAATAACAGAGACAACTGGCAAGGTTATTATTGTTGATGTGGTGTTAGAACCCGATGGGAATGGCTTATTTGACACCACAGCTTTGGTATTCGATCTACTGATGCTTGCAACTACCTCTAGTGGAAAGGAAAGGACAAAGCTTGAATGGAGCAAGTTATTGGAGGCTGGAGGCTTTCCAAGCTATAAAATCCTCAAAATTCCGGCTTTGCCCTCAATCATCGAGGCCTATCCACAGTGACTCCCTATTTATAAATATATATAATTATATATAAACTACTATACTTGTCATAATTTTAAGTTGCCTGAAAACAATACTGTCCTTTGAAAAATTTAGGCTTGACAGTCCAATAAATAAGATTGTGTGTGTGCACTTATTTATATATAATGCCATGTGATTGATGCAATATCAATGCAATCACTAACCACCATTGTCCTAATATTATTCTGGAACGGATGACAGTTAAGCAATCTTACAAAATCACTGACGACACTGTATTATTGCTTATGACAAATCATGTGACAATTAATAAAGTACACGGAGCTACTAACCATATTATGGTAGTATTTGGAGTGGTAAAAAAAATAAAAAATAAAAAAAATGTGATTTTCAGTAAATTTTGGCATTTGGTGTTTCTAACTCAAATCACATTTTTTAAAAGTGAATAGTGCAACTTTTACACTTTTGTTGTAAAAAGTTAAAGAGAGAAACCGTGGGAACGATTTTTTCGGTCCGTTCCCATGTATTTATGTTAGATATTTTTTTTAAAGTTATTAAACTTTTTGACTTTTACGTGAAAAAATTAGAGAGAGAAACCATTAGAACAAATTTTTTGGTCCATTCTAATAAATTTATATCAGATTTGTTAAAATTTGTTTAAAAGTTATTACACTTTGTGAAAAATTTATTGGAGTTTGTAAAAATTTATTAGGATATATAGATATGTGTAAAATTTATAGAGATTTCACGAAATACGAGGTCAACAAAATGTATTAGAAAGTTTTAGAAATTTTTAGAGATTTTTTGTTAATTTTTAGCAAACCTAACGCTGCCTATTTTTTCAACGTTATGGCAAACTTGCAGCCTATGAATGCTTGAAGAATACAAATAATCATAACCTGTCCACAGGTGAAATATAATCAGAAATACGTCTTAACTCTAAATAACTACTTGCAAGTCGTATATATCAGCGAAATATAATTATAAATACGTCTTATCTCTAAATAATTACTTGCAAGTCATATATATTAACTGACAGTCACTAGATATTTTAAAATCCCATTTTAATTAATTTTTATTATAAACGGATCCTCTCCATTATCATCTGGCTTGATAGAGAAGATAATGGTTTTGACATACATTACATCGTTTACAGTAACTAAACGTGTGGGTAAAGTGCTTTACAGATTAGCTTTAGTGTTACTAATATATAGATGTTCGCCATGTTTCATGTTTTGATGCTTCATAAGCGTCAATTGAATTGGTAGAGATGTTTATTTGGGTTGAAAACCAACGTGAACATTCTCCATAGCAAATTCTTCCCTTGAATGTGGAGTTAAATAATTCCCTTAAGAGTAAAAATTATTGATATTTGAACATTTTGCATTCTTCGTAAAGATAGGTGTGCGTGTTTTAAATTTCAGTGATGAATTATTTTATTTTTTTTAATTATAGTGGGAGGATGTAATACTCAGTTTTTAAATTTAACCTGTTGGGAATTAGTCATTCCTAACCAGGATCGATGAGAAACAAAAATAACAAAACGAAGAATATTGAATCAAAATAACAATCACACAGAGAAACACAAAGATTTACGTGGTTCACCCTAGAATAGGGCTACGTCCACGGCTGCTACAGTCTTTCACTATGATCTGAAAATTACAAGTCCCTTTCTTTTTGTTGTACAATGGGATAGGCGCCCCCCTCATCTATTTATAAGTATAGAATTAGGGTTACACAGAAACACAAGAAAATTACGAAAGTACCCCACACTTGGGGGGAAGAGCCCCCAAACCCCTCCGTTGGACCCAGGGTTTGAGTGAACAGTACTTATCAGAGTCCACCGACCCAACAATCTCCAAACCTCTTCTGGTAATTCTCCATCCAATGGAACAGATGGATCACGGTTGATCAAATATGCTACAGTATTAACTGCATCTGCCTAAAATTGCTTTGGTAATCCAGCATGTATTCTCATACTTCTAGCACGTTCATTCAGAGTTCTATTCATGCGTTCAGCAATGCCATTCTGTTGAGGTGTCTTTTTAACAGTCTTCTCCATTCTAATTCCACTTTCCGCACAATATTTCTTGAACTCATTTTCTTCATATTCCTCTCCATTGTCTAATCTCAAACACTTAATTTTCAAACCTGTTTCAGTCTCCACCAAGGCTTTCCACCTTTTAAAGATAGCAAAAGTTTCATACTTACGTTTTAGAAAATAAACCCATACCTTTCTCGTTGAGTCATCAATAAAGGTAACATAGTATGATGATCCTCCAAGAGATGAAACTGGTGCAGGTCCCCACACATCTGTATGAACCAACTCCAACTTTTTTGACTTCGATTTTCTGCCATCATTTGAAAAACTGACCCTCTTTTGTTTGCCGAAAATGTAATTTTCACAAAAGTCAATGTCCATTGATTTCAAATCTGACAGTTTCTCCTTGTCTGCAAGTATTTTTATCCCTTTTTGACTCATATGCCCAAGCCTTCGGTGCCATAGATTTGAGTCTTCCTTCTCACCAGCAACTGCTACTACATTTCTATTGTTCGTAGTCATGTAAAGAGTGCCTTCTTTTTGACCACGAGCAACAACCATAACTCTTTTGGTAATTTTCCACAAACCACCCATGAAGGTTATAACATAACCTTCATCATCAAGTTGTCCAACAGAGATTAAATTTCGTTTCAAACCAGGCACATGTCTGACATTCTGTATCTTCCAAACTGATCCATTTGGCAACCTGATTGTTACATCCATTTTATCCACAATCTTTAAAGGTTCATCATCAGCTAGATAAACTTTTTCGAAATCACCACCAATGTAATTGTCCATGATTTCCCTCTGTGAAATAGAATGGAATGATGCCCCAGAATCTAAAATCCAAGATTCAAGCGGACTGTCAATGCTTAAGATCAAAGCATCAAGAATTTCTTCTGTTGCAGCATTAGCAGACTTCTGATTTTGATCACCTTTGTTCTTATTCACTGTCGGGCAATCTGCTTTTAGATGCCCCTTCTTTCCACAGTTCTAACAGCTTCGTCCCTCTCCAGTTCTTGACTTGCTTCTGTGTTTAGATTTTGATCTGTTGCGATTAGGATTTCTTCCTGCTGATCTTCCTCTAACTTCTGTATTCAAGGCAGAACCTGATGTTTCCCCTAATTCTCTCCTGTGAATTTCTTCACTCAGAATTAAATATCGAACATCATTGTAATTCAACTTTGCTTTTTCTAAAGAATTACTCACTGCCGTTACAATACCATTCCAACTTTCTAGTAAACTGGATAGAAGAATCAAATTCAATAGATACAGAACTCAATTGTGTTACCACGATATTGAATTCGTTCAGATGCTCAGCCACTGAAGCGCCTTCTGTCATCCTCAGATTAAACAGTCTGCGCATCAAATAAACTTTATTTGAGGCAGAGGGTTTTTCGTACATGTTTGAGAGTGCCGCCATCAGACCTGCTGTAGTTTTCTCCTTCGCTATGTTAAACGCAACGTTACGAGACAACGTTAGCCGAATAACCCCTAGCGCTTGACGATTAAGAAGAGTCCAATCTTCATCCTTCATGTTTGCTGGCTTCTTCGCTGAAAGAGGTTCATACAGATTTTTCTGATACCGATAATCTTTAATCTGCATCTTCCAAAATTTGAAATCTGTGCCATTGAATTTATCGATTCTAACCTTTTCGCCTGTAGCCATCGTTCCCACTCGAACCAATGCTCTGATACCAGTTGTTGGGAATTAGTCCTTCCTAACCAGGATCGATGAGAAACGAAAATAACAAAACGAAGAATATTGAATCAAAATAACAATCACACAGAGAAACACAAGGATTTACGTGGTTCACCCTAGAATAGGGCTACGTCCACGGCTGCTGCAGTCTTTCAATATGATCTGAAAATTACAAGTCTCTTTCTCTCTGTTGTACAATGGGATAGGCGCCCCCTTCATCTATTTATAAGTATAGAATTAGGGTTACACAGAAATATAAGAAAATTATGAAAGTACCCCACACTTGGGGGGAGGACCCCCCAAACCCCTCCGTTGGGCCCAAGGTTTGAGTGAACAGTACTTATCAGGGTCCACCGACCCAACAATAACCTACTTTGGATTTTTTTTTTTTTTACTGAGATTTTGGGCTACTTTAAAATGTTTGGACTTAAGTTATGGGCCTAAGGTCGGTGAACCATTTTAACTCATGCAAATAGAGAGAGAGGGGGGTAGTTTTTGCTTTCTTACACTAATCACTTCTACATTACAGATTTGAGGAGTTTATAAGGATAAGAACGATTTATACTCCGTTTAAAAACATTCGACTATTAAAATTGATTTTATTTTAAAATAAAGAATTAATTTCATTTTATTTCACTTTATTTGATAAATAAAATTTTATGTTTGGAATATATTTTGAATTTAAAAATTGATTTGATTTGATTTAAGTGAAATGTCAAATTTGACAATGTAAATAGGAAGTAAAAAAATATGGCAAATATAATATAAAAGAATAAATTTGTCCACTTACTTAGATTGCTTAAGAAAATAATAAATTCTCATTAAATCCTATTATTTTAGGTTGAATTTCAAATTCTATTGAAATCGCAAAATTTAAGTTATGAAATGAAATCAAATCCAACTCATAAAATTTTATTTTAGTTCTAAATATAAAAATTTATGAGAATTCTTATCAAATGAAATCAAATTCCATCAAATCCACGATTTTAAATGGAATGTTAGAGATTTGACGTTTGGACTCCTAATTGGCAATTATATTCTTCTTTTGCATTTTTGCGATATTGTGGTTAATATAGTCAATTTTGTATATTTAAATGTGACCATAGAGAGTTTATTTTGAATTTCTTGGTGAAAACTAAAAAATTGATAATGAGGTGTTTGGACATATATGTGAATTTTGTATATTTGAGTTGAATCGTAGAGATTTTATTTTGATTGTTTAGATTTAAGAAAAGATAAATATACTTTAATCTTGACACGTACATATTATTGATCACTGAGTTATTCTTAAACTTAAATTTAGGATTAAGTTTGGATTAGGCTCAAAAGCGAACTCAAAAGACCATCTCCAGTATTTTTCGATTGATTTGACTTGGAATGAGTTGATGTGGTGACTATTTCTACGCATTTGAACAGTTTTGGGGTTCGAACGCAATTGAGCATAATGCCTATTTTTGTTACATATTTTCAAAATTTTGAAAATTAAGTTTTTAAACTCTTAAGATTTTATTTGGATAAAAAATTAGTTTTAAATTCCCAACCATCAATCAAATTTTTTAAAAGCCCTAGTTCCCTTAATAAATAAGATCAGAGATCCGTGAATAAATAAGGAGAAAATTGAGTATAAAATCACATGAGAGATATTTAAAGAGCTAGTTGATATAATGAGGAACAAAAATACGTTTTCCTAAAGGCCATATTTGGTCTTCAGCCGGTAAACCCATGAAGCATGGCCCAAATTAGTAGCAACCCAAAAGCCTGCCAGGCTCGGGCTGTATGTCCGTAGAGTTCACTTAAACAACTTTTGGACACTGATGAATTTCAAGAGAATGAATTTTGAAATTTTATTTTCAGTGATAATTTTAAATTTATCATAATTTGTTATATTAAATTACTCAAACTTAATAATAACATTTATATTTATACTAACACAATTATATTTGAGTAATTTTTTTTTACAACAAATACCGTCAAATTTCTTAATTTCAAATCTTTTAATATAAATTGCAACTCTAATAGTTTGGTAAATACAACCCAAATAGTATTAGGAAAAAAATATTAATAGTGTTATAATATTCAAATTTTATTGACAAAAAATATTTTTTTTAACTTAGAAAACAAAACCTTGTCTTATGATTTAATATGAATAAGCTAAGGGTATAATTAAACCTTTATTACTTTCTGTGGGCAGTATCACATTACGAACATGTGGTAGTGACTCATAGCTCATAGTTTTTCAGGCCAATATATATATATATATGTTATATGTAGAGAGAGAAAAAGAGAGAGTGGATTCCATACTGGAGAGAGAAAAATCAAACAAAAACCAATCCTTGTAATCATGATTGTATATACTAGTGGCGGGGTAACACCATGTTTACTGCAATGCTACTCATAGTGAGGATTACTAGTGGTGACACAAGCTCAAGCCCTCCACGACCTTACCCAACAGGAAAAGATTTAGAAAAAAATTCCACCATGGTTTGAGCTTGTTCAATCATCAGCCACTAAATGAAACCATGTGGCATCATACATACATATATATATATATATATATATCTCTATAATTCTGAAGATCAACAATAATATGACCCGTGGCAAGCTTATAGCTTCTTATGTATATTTCAGTACTTATATACAACAAATAACATACAGTGATACTCGTAAAAAAAATAATAAAAGAAAGGCAAATTGCTACCTCTGGGTCCTCCCTTCGCCCCTGATGCTAAATGAAACATGAGTTGGATAATTAATGAGATTTTAGAGGCATACAACCAACCCATTGACTTGAAAAAATAATTTTAAATTAAAAATAAATAAATAATTCCCATGTGTAGCTTAAATTAATAATGTTTGGTGGTGGTTGCATTTCACTCCAAGTTTGTTCTTTATTTTATATGTTGTATATATATATATATATACTGTGGTAGTGTAAGAGGAATGATGATGTGATTTGTCTGGATAAGACTTGAGTTGGGTTTCCTCCTATGGACTAATTTTCCATAGTGGATGGATATCTTAATTGCACTGAGAAAGATGGAGGAAAGATAAAGAAGTCAAATACCACAGCGTGCTTCAACGAAGACCAAGGAGATGGGTTTTTATTACGAACCATTAATAACATATCTGCCATGCATGTGATCGATGGATTTCCAAAACAATGGAATTTGGGGCCATCATCAAGCATCAAAATTTGACCAACTTAGCATCATGCCGTCCCGTGATTATGCTGATTTGCTACTCAAGGTGCTCCTTTGTGAGAGTGTGTGTGTGTGTATAAATAATACTTTGCAAGTTGAACTTAATAATAACAACTAGTAACCAGTCCAAAACATTGATATATCTTTAAATAAAATTTAAAAAAAATAAATATAATATAATAAAATAGAAACTTATATTTGAAGAGGACGATTTTTTATAATTACTGGTGTCAACATTTACACAATTGAGATCGTGTCACATTAAATAGAGCTTACTTTTGTTATAAATGTGACATCGTTATAATTTCAATAGAGAGTATTGACACTTATAACTGTATGCAATATTAGTCATGCTTAAAACTCATTAATATTTGCATTATTAATTATTTTATAGGTGAGAAATTATTCTAAATAATCATAATATTCTTCATCATATTTAGTCTCGCCTGAATTTACTGATGCTCAAATTAAATTAGGCGTAGATGAGTAGCTAGGCGAGACTAAGTATGATGACATTTTAGTCTTTGTGGAAATTGATTTTGGCATATGTTGACATTTTCACTCCATCAGCCACAGGACACTGTACCAGATAAAGCCCACAGCATTGGGAACTTAATTGCACGAGAAAACGGCACAAAAATTGGGGCCACGGCAGGCATGACAATGAGATGTATCGGCATAAAAATTTATGGCATTTTGTCAAACACGTATATTAATCATCCCCTTAAAAAATAATTTTTTTTTTTATTTTTTTGGGTGTAAGACAAATTTTGTGACCAAACGAGTTTGTGAATGCTTTGACTAAATGGGATTAGGTTATCCATGAT
This sequence comes from Vitellaria paradoxa, assembly GCA_019916065.1. NCBI lineage: Eukaryota > Viridiplantae > Streptophyta > Magnoliopsida > Ericales > Sapotaceae > Vitellaria > Vitellaria paradoxa. The sequence continues at coordinate 17,225,236 of CM034234.1, read as the reverse complement.
TGTTATTTTTAGACTCGATGGTATTTGAATTGTAAATTTTTAAGGAATAAAATTATAATTCTAGTAGGATTTTACATCATGTGGCAATTATTATGTAAAAAGTCTTATTTAGGATATTTTAGTCGCACTGTAATTAAGAGTGAGAGTTTTCTGGAAGTTGTTAAAAAAAAAAAAAAAGTTTCTTATGTTGGTGGAAAGTTCTTTAATCTTTTCTATGTCGTGTGTATATTTACAGATAGATTAAATTGCCTTAGCCAGACTTAAAAGAGGCAAACTAGTGCGAATAATTTTCGAACTCTGCAAATCAATGGCATTCGTTGGATGCCTCGCCCTGGTGAATGATAAGCTTTTAGTTTTAGAAATCTTGTTTTTTGAAATTCAAACAAATCTCACATTTTGTTAAAGTTGTGGTTCACATGTATTATACAGTGAGGTACCAACAAAATAACAGATACTTGAATGAAATAAGTAAGAATGTGACTCGGAACGAATGGAATTAATGTAGTATTTTTGGAAGATTATAAATAAGTTACAAAGTAGGAATAGTACCGATTGAAGATAAAATGAAAGAAAATCGATTAAGATGGTTTAGCCATGTTAGAAGGCGTCCAACAGAGGCACCTATTAGAAGGTGTGAAAGTATGGAGATTGGCAGATTAGGAGAGGTAGAGGAAAACCCAAGAGAAGCTGAAAAAAAAACCATTAAACATAACCTGACCTATCTAGATTTGTCAGAGGACATACTCCTAAACAGATCTAATTGACGTCGATAAATCCATTTAGCCGACTCCACCTAGTGAGAAAATGTTTGATTTGGTTTGATTTGGTTTATAAATAAGTTACAAGGCCCCTAGATAACTTGGGGAAACACAAAGAAGATTTTAGTTAGTATAATACTCGTTATGAAGGTCGCTAGCAAATATAAGAGGTGTGTAATGAGTTTATAAGTTTACTTGGACTCTCATCCCAACAAGCAGCACAAAATCTATGTTTTACAGAGCCCATTTCGAGCTAGATTAGGAAAATCTTGAAGAAAAGGTGTTGTGCGCATTTGAAGAGTTTAGACTAGGATCTTTTAGCGTCTGTGACAAAAAAAAATGAAGAGAAATATGAGAAAGGTTTTTTTAAAGATTCTTTCTTATAATCCTCTAATTTTTAATTTATTATTGGGGATTTTGAATAGAAATATAGGCATATTGACATAGATAATTGTTAAGCTATATAAATTTTGTGTTTTGTGTTTGCTTTTCAATTAATTTTAAATATATTTGTCATTGTTACTAAAATTAATTCAAATTTTGAACAACAAACTTCATCACATATATATAGAGAGAAATTTGTTTTTAAAATATTATTAGGAAATGAAGAGATAGAAAACTCATAGAAACTCATACTTAAAGATGAACATCTATCTGCACTTACCTATAAAAAAGAAATCTTTCAAAAATAGTATATGCCATTCGAATGTTTATTTGTCATCTTTGTCATGTATTGATAGAAATGTGTAATTTTTCATTATTTGTTGGTAAAGATTACTATACTTTAATTGGTACAATCAAGTTATACGCAGAAAAAATATTTGATTATGAAGAGTTTATTTGATAAATTCTTGCATGCATACTCTTTATTTTCCTTTCACTTGTAATTGTGCATACTCTTTATTTTCCTTTCACTTGTAATTGTATTTAGTTGATCGATTGTTGCATGCGAACGATATGATTGTTGTATTTTAACCATTTATCTCCATGGATCCTAATATAATCCCTACAAAATCTATATAATAAAATAAGATAATTTTTAAAAATATTTATCTCATAAATTAAAATTTAACGATTAAAAATTATTTTTTTTTATTCAACAATTAAGATCATTTTTATATTTTTAATTTTTCGCTCAATTTTTATTTTAGTGAACTCAACTATTTCTATCTCACAAAATAATTTGGACATTTTAATTTTTACCATATTTCAATGGTGAAGATCATATACAAATCAAAACTGTCAACTTCAATTCCACCCAATTATGATTTCTAAAAAGTTAAACCTTGTTAATTAAAATACAATAATTTATATTTTGTTTATCAAAAATTAATTAAAAATTGAGAAACCAAAACACACGCAAGAACCATTAAGACCTAAAGTTTTGAAAAAAAAATTAAAACCTATGAATTATCATAATTTTTTCGATTCGAACTTTTAATTCAAAATTTCAACCATACAAAAAACTTAATACTAATTTTATTCATAGGCATGGATTGTTACTAGTGAATAAATATAATATAATAGTGATACGATATCTTTCTTATTTTATTCACCATACAAAAAATATTTTAAAAGAAATATGATGACTTTAGTTGTATTATCTATTTTTCAAAGTTTGTTTTAAGACCACCAAATCCAAAGATGTATAAAAAATAATTGTGCAAAGCCTGCAAAAATCACTAGTATACAGGTCCTCCATACCAAATAAATTATTAACAAGTCACATTCAAGAGAGCCCCCGAGGCTTTCCCCTCCTCCTCCTAATCCTTCTATTCCCTTCAAACTGTCTCATCTCTCCACAAAAAGGGCAAAAACAGAAAGTACCTTAAAGAACATTAGCAGCTCACAAAGAAGCCATAGCTAAGCTCAACAAAAAAGAACCATCAACTACAACCCTCAACGCTCAACCCTTTTTTTTTTTTTTTTCCATTTTTCGGCAAAAAAAAAAAAAAAAAATTAAGCTTGTTCTTCTAAATTAAAGAGCACAAACGAGAGGCCAATACAAAGGATTCTTGCTGTTAAAACCACCCAGAAGATCGCTAAGCTTGTGCGATTTTCAGCCCACGGCAAATGCCCGTGAAGTAGTTGAAATCGTGGTGCTGGACTCTCAGCTGCTTCAGCCACGAATCTGCCACACCCAAAAGCGAAGCTAATCTCTCTTGATCCCGGCCATTCTTGCTAGATACCCACATGCTGCCTTGCATCTTATAAGTGGCCAAACCAAATGGAGGGAGTGAGATGCTCTCCCCCCTTCCCTTTCCCTTCCTCTCAGCATCTCTTATTTCGTCTTCAAGGTCCATATCTATCTCAGTGACAGAGAATTAGTTTTTTCCATACAAATCGTTTTTTGGGAAAAGAAAACAAAGGTGAAAACGAAAGAGAAGATAAAGAAAAAGGTTTTGAGTCAAAGGGGGCCGAACAGAATACCTTGAAAAGAAGATGAAATGGTGTGGTAAGTGAGGAAGCATGCGGACAAGTCCTTTATGGTTCTTCCCATGGGAATATGGTAAATTGGGTACCTGAAAATTATTGATACCGTTAGATTAGTCAGTAAATATTTGTTTCACTTTTCCAGAATCTTCAAAAGAAATTGACATAATGATTGGGCAATTTTGAAAGCCCAGAATGGGTGCATTCCCAAACTAGTTTATAGTTTAAACTAATACCAAACACATAAATCTCCTTCTACTTTCTTTGACAAAAAGAGAGAGAGAGAGAGAAGACACCGAGTTCCATTCTTTAAGTGGATGCTCATGTCTCTCGCAATAATGTGAATGTGTATATATATAGAGAGAGAGAGAGAGACCAAGCAACCGCCATCCAGCTAGCTGGTGAAAGATCCACACTTCTTAAGGACATTAATCCCGGGTATCTTTGAGCTAATCCACTGATCTGGAAGCATGGTAAAATAAATGATGTCACTGGGAATCCCATAAATAATCATTTTTCAACTAAAAAAATAAAGAGCAGGTGTTTCACATGGAATGAGATTATGAGATACATCTTTTTTTAAACCATATGATTTAGGAAACACCACCACATCAAAGGCACGGAGGAACACATGCTCATAAAAAAAAATACAATCCCCCACAGGCCATAAAGAGAAGATGGCATATAATTGAGACCACCGACAAGTAGAAAAGAAATGGAGCAAAATTCATATTCTAAAGTGAAAAGTTTCAGCAGATCTTTAACAGATGCCTTTCTTGAAAGGATATCAAATGATTTTGTCAGAAATTTTACACCCAAAAAGAGAAGTAAAAACACAGAATAAATGTTAATGAAAATTTAAAAATCTAAAAAATCTAAAAGAAGAGACAAAATGGTCCGATAAAGGGCACCTTATCCATAAGAGGAACTCTTCCATACGGACTTGATCGTTCAAAATACTGAAAGTAAAGGTAACCCAATCTACTGTCCGTATGCCACATGCTATCTTGCTCAAACACTCCATCCTCTGAGGAACATCCATCCCACCTTGATAGCTTCTCGCTCTCGCTCTCGTCGCTAAATGAATCGCTGAATGAATCCCTCGTCTCACACACAGAGTCAGTCTCATCCCTGGAAAAGTTTTGCCAGGAATTCATTCGATTTAGCCACTCAAAAATCAATACTTGAAATTGATCATTTTGATCAATTACGTAATTTCTCCCTAGATAAAACAAAGCAATTTACAGAGAGGATCAAACTATGCAACAAAATAAAATTCAAACGATCAACAATCCTGTCAAATCATTTCAATTATCAACCTAATTTAAGAACACTAATATGAAAAGAAAAGGCAAGAAAAAATAAAAACAAAAAAAAAAAGCAAGAAATCATCAAAATGGGAAAATTTTAGCCAGCCCATATGGGTATTCCATGCAAAATTCAAATTACAACATTTTATAACCAAAACATCGCATTAAGATGGCTTCAGGTTTAATTTTGATAGTTTAAAAGCGATTCTAAAGGGTCCTTGGAGCAAGGTAAGATTTTCTCCATTGTGACAGGGGACAAGGCTTACGTCTAGCACCCTCTCTAGACCCCGCAACGCAAGAGCCTTTGTGCACTGGGTTGCCGTTTCTAAGCCATATTCTATTCAATAACAGTAATGTTTGTTCTAAAGAGCAAAGGAAAAAAAAAAATCAAATGCGAAGCATGAAAACGATACCTAAAGCTCTGGTGCGACGAGTTGCTGGTAAAGATTTGGATTGCAGAGAGGTAAGGCACATAGTACTGAACAAGGGTTTCATTATTGTCCAAACTGATTGGAACTCCAGCACCATAAGCACTCCATTCATCGAAACAATTCCAAAGACCAGCCAATGTGAAATATTCAACTTTTTCCCTCACCCAGGGGTGCCAAAGCCTATTCAGGTTTCTGATCTCACTCTGCACAAATTATATATATCAAATAATAAGGCATATAAATAATCATCAAAACATATCATATGGTTTCTCTGAGTTTGTCAAAATTAAAGGAACACATTGAATGGGAAAATGGACCTTGGGTAGGAACTGGGATGGGACCACTGGGGTTGTGCAATCGAGGAAGCATTCAAGGTTTGATAGCATTGACCCTTTTCCCAGAATCATATTCTGCGAGAGAGACAGAAAGTAACAGAGGGGAAGAGAGAGAGAGAGAGAGAGAGAGAGAGAGAGATTTCAATGGTTCTCTCTCAAAACCCTGAAAACAGAGAGCGCACAGAACAGAGGAAAAACACAGGGATGGGGAGAGAGTGTTGGGATTTCCTTTCTTTCTTAAGGCCCGAGAGAGATTGGTTTCCAAATTTTCTATTTTTTGACTTTTGGACACCTAATTTATAGCAGAGAAAATAAAAATTAATATCTATCTCTAAATTCACGGGAAGATAGGTCTTCGTTGGCAAAGCAATGCTGTTATTTCTAACATTTTTTTCCCCAGTTACTCCGAGATTTTCTCGTCCTGTAGTGATAAAAAAGCCACAAAATTCAATCTTTTTTCCCCCTACCCTTCAAGGAAACTCCAAAGAAAAACCCAAAATGAGACAAGCCCAATTCACAAAAAGTTGCGACGATTCAAAGCAAATCAAAAAACCCCACCAAGCAAAAACCCGGATAGAATCATGTCAATTTATTTTCCCGGAAAATGAGATACAAGTCTTCGAATTTCCGAGAAAATACCCCGAGTTTCGGGCAATCTGCCTACAAGAGAAAAGGAAAGGCCTAGAAAATTATGGAGAAGGTTGTAATTTGAGACCCAGAAACAATTCTGACTCTCAAAATCATCCTTTCCTCAACAGATACCCATGTATTCAGATAAAAAGTATCAAGCCCACGGCAAAAACACAACAAACAAGGATACTACACTCAGTGTAGGAGTTATATGACCATGTATATACACACAAACAAATTCATATGCATCCGTATATATACATCGCAACCGTCATCGCAGACTATACGCGCGCCCGCGCGTAAGTGTATTTGTGTGCGAGACTCCCAACAGTCCTAAACAGTCAACAAAACGAATAAAAGTCATCTTTTTACGGTGGGCATTCTCCCTCAAAATGAAATAAAAGTCATCTTTTTACGGTGGGCATTCTCCATCAAAATGAAATAAAAGTCAAAACGCGTGTTTTCTATAATTAATTTCATGTGTTATCATATTGTATCCCATAGTTTGGCTCTAATCATACACAGTTATGTTCTTAATCCTATTCCACAAGATATCAAGGAAAAGACTACCATTAGTCATGACTAGGGAGGGCAATGAATGAGTTAAGGGCAAAATTTACCTTATCATTACCAATAACTATTTATAATCTTTATTCATCAAGGCAGTGGATGAAGTATGGACTAAATTTGTCTTCTCAATACTATTACCTATTTATAACAATTCTATTCATTAGTCATGACTAGGGATGTCGGTGGATGAAATACAAATAAATTTTGTCCTATTATTACCATTACCTATTTATAATAACTCTATTCATACTTTATCCAAACCCATATCGATGTGGAAAAGAATATCAATATCTTATTCATATTTATCAAAATATGTTTTATTTACATTATCATTGAATTTTTATAGTCAAGTAGTAATATTTGTATTATGTTATAATTTTATTTTTGTCGTTCTGAATGTGCATTATATATTGAGGAGCGTTTGAAGTATCGAAAAATAACGAAAAATATAATTTGATTAACTTTTTAATGTTTGGAGCGCAAACACCAAATCATGTTTTTCAAAAATGAATAGTGTCATTTTTAACTTTTATGTTAATTTTTTGGAGAGAGATTCCGCTCAAATTGTTTTTTTGGATCTGTTCGAATGGTCTTATATCAGAATTTTTTAAAAATTGTTGAAAATTTTTGGGATTTAGAGAAAATTATTAGAGTTTGTGGAAGTGTTATTAGAGTTTGTAAAAATTTTATTAGGGTTTATAAAAGTTTGTTGAGATATATATATATATATATATACATTTATAGAAATTTCACAAAGTACGAAGAAAGTAAAATGTGTTAAAGAATTTTAAAAATTTTCAGAAGTTTTCAGAGATTTTCTCTAACTTTCAACACACCAAATGCACCCATTATATTTGCAGTTGAAAAAAAAAATGTTAAAAAATTTAGCGGCTAAATGTATAAATGGAAGCCTCTTGATAATATCTTACTCATACCCATTAAGGTACAACTCATATTTATTCATTAGGCTTTTCAGTAGAATATACCTTATTTATATCAGGTTGATTATGTAAATACTAATTGAATGTGAACAAATTTGATATTTTTAATCATAACCAATGCATTTGAATCATTTATCATGCATAAATTTCATGTGATTTCTACATTGGTGGACGATCTCAATGTATGAATTGCAATTATGATTTTAGATTAGTGTAATTTATTGTGGGCAATCCAAACGTATAAACAGCAACTATTATTTTAGATTATTGTAATTTATTCAGCATCCGATCCATCCTTAGCCAACATATGAGCTTCCTAAATTAACTAATTTCTTGCCTAATTTACATACTTTCAACAAAAGCAAACTCTGAGCTAATCAAGTGCCTAACATCCGTAAATATTATCACATAATATCCCAATTACGTGCATCTACATTAGGAATACTATCACGTAACAATAAACTAAAAGCCTCCAAGCACGCCTGCCAACGTTTCAGCAATAAATGCAGAAGATGCCCCTTATTTCTCATTCGTGTGAGTTTTAGTGAACTAATGGAGTTAATTAAAATCAGATTTTTATATGAATTGTAAAAACTTATGTTTTATCAAATCTTGATCTAACCCAATCTTGAGAACCCGGCTTGACTCTAAAATGTAAACAGTAATCCTCAAACTTACCCAATAATCTCTTTTTTATTTTTAAACATTTGTCAATTTCAATATACATTTTTTAATTTTTTTTGTTCGTTTTGTAAAATTTACTTGGGTTAAAAATAATATTATTCTTAATTATGTTAAAATAAATTTCTTAATGATTTTATAAAAAAATAACTTAAATTAAAAATATCATTATTAAAAGTACGTTTTATACTGTACTTTATAAAAATAACTCAATTATTGAGTACTATTAAATAGTTTTTTAACTAAAAGGTTGACATGATCAATTTAAATTTAAAATTTAACTCACAAGTCTAATTAATATTTAGACATTTTCTTTATATTTTTAAATTTAAAATATATTATTATTGTGAGAGAAGTTAAAATTTTTATATTTTTTAAATTTAATTAATATTTAATAAATTTTAAGCGGATAAATTTCAGAAACCACTCTTATAGTTTACACATCGTCCCATTTTAATACTTATAGTTTTAATTATAACAAACCCATGTAATTATGGTTAACTTTCACTCTCGTCATCCACTTTTGCTTCAAATGTAATTATATAATTTAATATATATATATATATATATGTACACAAATAGCATCAAAATAAATATTCAAAAAAAAAGGGAAAGAAAAATAAGATATACGGGTCCTGTGAGTACCAGATTCTATATCATCCCTCCTATTCGGTGTAACAAACACGTTTGATGAGGTCGCCGAATATGTGTGATGTGTAGATGACAAAATTGCACTCACTTTCCCAAACTAAAATAAGGAGGAGAGTGTTTTTTATATCATTTGTTTGTTAATTCATTAACTGTTTTGCCTTGCAAAGAAGTAAAACCCTGCGATCCGTAGCCACCAGCCTAAGTGAGGCTCGTGAGATTCGAACTTGAGATCACAGAAGGAGCAAACTCCTTGGTCCTAAATTGAATACCGCTGGGCCATCCATTGGTGGTTAAGTGCTAGTTAATATAGAACAGACTGTTTCAGCCTAATAAATGAAGTATGCTGTGTTGTGCTGTCCCAGCCCAATTGAGATCTGTCTACATGCAGAGGCTCACTTTTCTCACGTTTTATCCAGTGCTAAACCCCGGATGAAGAAGACAGCCAGTTCATAGCTTAGGGCCCCAGCAACCCCCCTAGCAATACACCTCTATAGCAAGAAATAGGGGTAGTGTGTTTAAAAAAAAAAAAGTGTGAGAAATGGAAATTTTTAATATAATTTTGTGAGACTCTAGAAAAGTATAGTATAAAATATTCCGTTTAATTAGGGATAATTTTTGAAAAATAAAATATTTGGACAATTAATATTAACACTAGAACTTTCATTGCTTTACTGTTAATGTTAAAATTATATATATATATATATATATTTTACAAAATTGATAATTTCCACTACAATGTTAAATTTTAGGATTTTTATTTTTTTATTAATTCATATTCTCTCAAAAACAAATCCATATTTGCTTCATTTTTATTGTAAACTCAGTTGCCAAATTTTTAAAACTCGGTACCTAAAATTTGACCTAATTTGGTATTTTGTTGAGAATTATGGGTATTTTAAATATATGGATTTTAGTTATTGTCCTGGGTTGGTAAACTATTTCATTTTGGGCTTAGTTGAGCCCGCACTACTGTTATTGGGCCAGAGGGCCATGCTCATTTTTATTCCTTTGTTTTTTTTTTTTTTTTCCTTTCCTTCTTTCCTTCCTTCCTTTTTTTTCTTTTTTTTTTTTAATTGAGTTTTAAAGTTTGGTTCACTTGCTTGCTCTTATTATTTTAGTTCCTAATAAATTATGATTTTTAAACTTCAAACCTCTGTTTTTTTGTCTTTTTCTGTTTTTTTAAGTGATGGAAATACAATTATTGTTAAATGAAAACATTAATAAGTTAGTATTTTATTTTTGTTACTTTTTCTTAATAATAAGAAAGAATTGATAATTCAACTGAAACTAATTTTTTTAATTTATTTAAAAACATTAAAAAATACATAAGATCAATGGACAAATTAGAGGAAAATTTACCTGACCCGACCCAGAACAGAGGCGAACTAGCCAGAAAGCCGGCCAGAAAGCAGGCCGGCCCAACTCATTTTCCATCACTATTTACGGTCCGCTAAACTGTTCCGCCCGTTAAGTACCACAGCATGCTTTTGTTAGTTTATTTTTCATTAGTCACTGTAAACCTTGTTTTTCAAAAGCTGCATTAGAACATGAGAAGCTTATCCAATTGTGGGCCCCATCCTACTAGGAAATGATTATATATGCACATATATATAGACTAATAGCTTATCCAGTTTGGGGAGGGCGCAGGTTTGTCAACGAATTAGCTAATATGGGTTGTTCATCTTTCAAATCTTGACAGTATCAATTAATGTCACAACATCCCAATTTTAATTTACGTGAAAACAACTATGTAATTAATAAAAGATTTGAATAATATAAATAAACAATTATAGAATCTAATCATGCGCTATATATAATAAATGATTATTTTTAGTAATTAAATTTTATCACTAGAGGTTTTCTTAACGATATATAATATTGCACCCGCAAAAAAATAAAAATATATATACTAAGATTCTGTTTATTTCAATTTAAGAAAGACTGCAATAAAAGAAAATTATCTTATTTAATAAATGATCGTTCTAGTTATGAAGGCACATGGGACTTTGAGTGGGAATTATGATGATTTACATGCCCCGGTTTCTCCCCGAGAATCTCCAATCTGGGACAGTCGAGAAGATTCTGGCATGGCTATTGAGGATCCGATACCCCAGGTTTGTGCGTGAAAAATCAAGTCAAACGCGCTGGTCACTTGGCGTTTGCGTAGTTCAACCATCCAAGCATTAAAGGGATGGAAAACAACTGAGAGCGTGTAAAATATATGGGGATGACAATAGGGCAAATAATGCAGAGAACGGATCTGATCTTCTTATCACATCTTCACGTATGTTGACCGGGGGACAGAAACTTAAATAATTAGATTAAATTGTCGAATAAATAAAATGTAGGTAGTATTTAATTTGTATTTTTATTTTCTGTTTTGAGATTATTTTTTTAAGAATACTAAAAATACATATAATTTGATATTTTTTATTTTCTATATTTTGATATTTTTTTTATTTTGAGTTAAAAAAAAACTCAAAACGATTTTTATCCATTTCACGTTCTGTGTATAAACCTGTTTTTCTATTTTTTAAAATATGTTTTGAAATTACAAGTAACTAAAAAGTAACTAAATGTATTTTAACCTAAAAACGTAAAAAAAAAAAAAAAAAGACCCAAAACAAAATAACATACCAAATGAACCCTTGATTACAAGATGTTACCGGTAGTGTTAGAAAGAGAATTGAGAGAGAATTTGCTCTCTTCAACACTTTCTATAGCTTCATTTTACCCTTGCGCTAAGTGTCTCTTGCTAAAAAAATAGGATGGCCAGTGAATCAAACATGTAAGTTAATATTTGGGGCAGAGAGCCTTGTCTTCCCCCATCTTGTCTCAGTCCTCATGAAATCAGCTTTAGCGCCTGTAATATAAAGCTCCAAGAATCCTAGTCCTTTTTTTTTGTTTTTTTTTTACCCTTGAAAAATTGAATGCAAGAGATAAATGCTTTCTTCAAGAAAAGAAGACAACGTTAAAGCACATACCATGACTTTTTAATCATGTTATTTTGTTTTCATGCATTTAAAAACTCCAAATGTCTCTTCTTTTATGATTAAAAAAAATAGGAAAAGTTGCCAATTTTATTATTCTCCTTCCACTAGGAGTGGGGGATATATATTAATGGGAAATATCAAGTACATTATAAGATAATAGGGACAAGATGAGGGCTCAATCTTGGTGAATCCAATCCCAAGAAAAAGCACATTAGCTCCTTGGATTGTCATGCATGCATCGTGGTTGGCTACTAGTCTTTAGTGCTATAAATATATATATACAATTAATTATAAAATTAATATTAATTAGGTGGCATGTGTCCGTATTAATGATGTCTTCATGTGAAGAAATTAGAATATGACTATAATTATGCTGACATAATAAAAACTAATGTTTGTTTGTGATATTTTATTCTTCAAGTGCAAGGAGTGTCATTATTAACGTTAGGTTTAATGCACCAAATTTTGGTGTAAATATTTGAAAATTTTTAAAAATCTTTGAAAATATCTATACATTTTTACAAATTCTTACTTTTTCCAAGTTCAAAAAAAGTTCAATATAAAAAAAATTCAATAACTAGAATTTAGTTAATCAAATAGTAAAATTTTTTTTGTTATTCTCATTATGGACTCCCAATCTACCCAATAACATCTACTTTGTCTATTTTTTGTGGGGTCGTAGAAACCGTTGTGACGAATTCGCACAACCAACTTCCGTCTAAACGGATTATAGAAACCGTTTCGACGAATTGTAGTGTAAAGATACAAAATTTTGAATCGATTTAACGGAAATCTAATACGTCAGAGTGGGAATCTTACTATTCATCTCCAAAAAATGTAGTTTGAGATGTATGTACCAAATGTAAAAAATTTTTCCAAACCACATTTTATCTCACTTTTTATCACTCCAAACACACTCTAAATTGGTGAGTTTAGAATCTTTCTCAAGAAGAATTTGACGCTTGCACTTAATTTACTCTCTCCAGTAATAGGTGGCTCAAGCTAAACCAGACTAATTTTTACAAGTTTTGTGGTTAAAAATATGACCTAGAAATTTCTTTGCACAGCACCACCAAAAGTAACTACCAAAAAAAAAAAAAACAAAAAAGAAGAAGAAATTGATTTATTTTATTAAAATATTTTAATAAATAAAATAATATTTATTATTAAATTAAAAATAGTTATTATTAAAAATCAATATTTTATAACATTAAATTAATTAATTTAAATATATTTTTATTAAATTAATTAATTAAATTAATATGAAATATTTTTTATTAAATTAATTAATTTTATTATAAATAAAATTATATTATTAAACGTGTTTTTTGTTTTAATTTAAATGAAAAATGGTAATTGGAAAAAAAAATTACAAGTAAAATATTGAACATAAAAAAAAAAAAAACACACAAATAGCACTGTAGATTCACATTTATTATCCATGCTGGCCCTCTCTACTTATTTGCCTGGCAAATAAAATTGACAATAATAAATATATAGATAGCAAAATTGACAAAACGACCTACATTTTAATCCTCTGGCTGCATATATATATATATATACATACGCACATCGACAGAGATAGAGAGGCGGTCCCAAAAAAAAAGCCCATATGAAAAGGCAATGGTGAAGATACTGATCCCCCCACCTAATTCCCCTTTTCGAATAAAAGAAAGTAAAGCAATGGAGGGAATTTAATCTTTACTTGGGGTAGCTGATTTTTGCAACGAAAGATATTGTAAAGCTAAAAGGACACTACAAAAGCTAGTGGAAACAGGTGATTGTTTGTCCACTTGACCAACTGTTGGAAATAGTTAGCCAATTTACAGATAAAAGTATACTTTGTATTTGTGTAATTTATCATTAATTTTACATTTAGCCCCTTGTATTTAAAATTATTTCATTTTATTTTTGATCTTTTAAAATTTTCACTTTATCATTTTCGTCATTTATCATTAAAAAGTATTGATAAAAAATAGAGCAGTTTAAAAATACTATAATAAAGTAAAATAATTTAAATATAAGAACCACAATGATATAGATATAAAATATAAAGTTGACAAGTAGAATATACCCAATTCTTTTATAGGCAAGTTCAATAAACCTCTCAAAATCTTCCTAGCTAACTTTGATGTCAGTATCTAATTAAGGGCATGGTCTTCAATTGCCTTCTTTTTTTTTTTTTTTTTTAAGGTCATTGTTCCACTTAACCTTTGGTATAAAGGCACTTCGGGTTTAAGGATTTGGGGTTTGCCAATATAGATTTTTTAAGATTCCTTGGTTTGATTAATTAATTTTAATTTAATAAATACGTCGGTGTATCCATGTCAATAAACAAACTTAATCTTGTGATTAGGTCATACAAACATGTTTAGGTCATACAAATAACTTTTATTAATAAAGATTTCAATTCTATAAATAACTATATATCGGCCAATATGTTTTTGTTTGCACATTCAATAATAAATCTATGGAAAAAATTGAATGCAATCTAATTATTGCTCATTTTCTCGCAATGACTATAGTATTAAATTAGTGATTTTGGATACGTACCAAGTAAAATTCAAGCATGTAAACAGTAGATTGTCAGATAAAAAACATGTATGTAAATTTTAAGTAAAATAGTAAATTCACGACTTAATATATGATCTCTCTCTAACGTCATTTATTAGATCAGGAATATAACATTTCACATCAAAATCAATTGATGTCTAATGAGGAACGTTAATTCCTTTTATGACATTCAAAAGTCATACTGTACGGATTTTTTTTTTTTTTTTTTGGTAAGTAAATTTATAATAACTGTGCTCAAAATTTTCATTTACACGGACTTATTTTTTAAGCGATTAGAGAGAGTAAAATTGTATCCGCACAACATACTTCAATCTTTTTTAACTTTCGATGTGAAATTTACTTTTTTTTTTAACCAGTATCTGCTTTTCAAACCATTATACTTCAGTGCCATAAAATTTGCTTTCATTCCTTATGGTGCCATTTAGTGGTTCAAATTTAAGCAAAAATTGATCAACTTTTACTTGTTAGTTATTTGGCAAAATATGAAATTTTTTCTACTTTTTTATTCAGTTACAATAATTTATTCAACTCAACAGTTACTAAAATTTTTACCAAACACAAAAAATTGCCTAGAATTACCAAAAAATTTTATTAGACACACAAAAATTGTCTAAAAGTACTAAAAATTACTATTTTTAAACCAAATACACTAAAAATTTTAACTACCAACTTTTAACAAAAAAATATTAAAAGTTACGAAAGATTAGACTTTTAAACTGATTCTATGTATCCAACCAACAGGTTGTCGATTTGCCTAACCAATGTATAAATAGCCTCAAAGCATATTAATTACAACAATTTATTATTTAATATAAAGTAACCTCTAGCGAACCATATTGAAAGAAAAAAATGTAATGAATTGAGAATGAATTTTAGCACGATTGGACAAGCTTGCCTTGTCTTTCGAGGTTACATCCTCTCCTTTGGCCCTTTAACCATTCAATGGTAAGGAAACTTTTCCTTCCACTTGCAAGGCTCAAGACCCACAAAGCATGTGATATCCTAGCTTTGAATGAATCCCTCCCTATAAAGAACTTCTTTTTGACTAGTACTGTATGCGTATATATATGTAGTTGATCTAGCTGGCCCGACAACAGGTAGCTTGTGAACCAAACATTGAGCTGATAATCATACAACCATGCATGGCAATAATTAATTGAACCACATTCATCAGCATTAAAGTTCTCCCTATAGGGCTTCCAACGGCATAGGTTTGTTGTGCAAATCAAGTAAACAGCCAATTTTTTTTTTTTAATAATTTATAGAAACTACCTCTGCAGATTATAATGAATTTCACTTTGATTCTTTAATTAAATTTATTAACGAAAAATGTTACGTGTTAATAGCATATAATGGATCCATAGCATTTTTTTCTCCATTAATTTTCTTAACAATTGTTAATAGTGAAACTTAACTATAACTATCCGAAGTTAATTGTTCTAGTTGTAACTGTAGGGACTAAAATGAGATTTACTGTTAATTATAGGGGTGATTTCTATAATTTATCTATTTTCTTTTTCATTTTGTATTTAGTTTAGGCTCGATTTGCTTAGAAAAAAATAAAATTTGATTTTTTGTAACTTTTTTTTCGTGTTATATAGGTTTTGTTAACCAAAATTTGATTTTCTTCTTAAAAGTTGTAATTTTTGGGTGTGTTAATTACATTCAGGAAAAAAAATAAAAAAATTTACATCCAATTGAGAAAAAGCTATCTATTAGGGTTTAAAAATTAAGGAAAAAGTTGATTTTTTTAATTTTTCTAGCTTTTATCCAAATGAACGTGAACTTTTTTATTTTTTTACGAATAAAATTAACATGCCTAAAGTTACAATTTCTAAAAAAAAAAATTAAATTTTGATTAAAAAAAGCCATATAAGATGAAAAAAGTTAAAAAAAAAATTTCATACCCATGTAAATAAAATGTGGTACATTCAACTAGCTGTTATCTATATAATAAAATATGACGATTTTTGAAAATATTCATCTCACAAATTAAGATCCAACAAATAAAATTTATTTTTTTTTTATCGATTAAGATCATTTTTATATTTTTAACTTCCCGCTCAATTCTTATTTTAATTGACCCTATTGCCATCTTATGGACAAAACGATTTCGACACTTTAAATTTTATCATATTTCAAGAGTATAGATCATATATAAATCAAAACTGTCAACTTAAATTCTGCCCAATTATGATTTTTAGGAAATTGAACCTTCTAAATTAAAGTACAATAATTTATGTTTTCTTTTATAATAATTATTAAAAATTAATTGAAAAAGAGAGACCAAAACACATGTGATAACTGTTATGACTTAAAGTTTTGGAAAAAAAAATTAAAAATCATAAATTGTCACAGTTTTTTTGATTTAAATTTTTTATTCAAAGTTTCAACTATATAGTAAATTAATACTAATTTTGTTCAGCATGAATTATTGCTAGTCTATCTATAATAAAACACAACGATTTTTTAAAATGTCCCTCTCACAAACTAAGATCCAACGAATAAGAATTATTTTTTTCATTTAACGATTGAGATCATTTTTATATTTTTAATTTTCTGCTCAATTATTATTTTAATGGACCCTACTACTATTTATCTCATAAGACGGGCTGAACAAATCAAAACTGTTAACTTAAAAATTTTGCCCAATTAATTATGATTTCTAAGAAATTGAACTTTCTAAAATAA
This sequence comes from Vitellaria paradoxa, assembly GCA_019916065.1. Taxonomy (NCBI): domain Eukaryota; kingdom Viridiplantae; phylum Streptophyta; class Magnoliopsida; order Ericales; family Sapotaceae; genus Vitellaria; species Vitellaria paradoxa. Next base: position 17,208,238 of record CM034234.1, on the reverse strand, counting down.
AATATCATAATATGTGTTTCTGTTATGATACTTATCAAAAATTAATTTTGGGGGGGAGAGAGAGAAAGAAATTAAAACACATGTAGTAGAAGTTTTGAAAAAAATTAAAATTCATGTATTATTATAGTTTTTTGATTTAAATTTTTTGTCCAAAATTTCAATCATATAAAAAACTTAATACTAATTTTGTTTACAGTATCGTAGGCACAAGTTATATACTACTGATTCTATTATATAGAAAAATACTAGAGATAGTGGTAAAGTTAAAAAAAATTTAATGAAACTTTAATTTTAGTGAATTTTTAGTTTCTCAAAATACATTTTAACCTTCCATAAAGTTCAAATTTTAAATTAAATAACTTCTAAAAATTACTCCCAATTAAATTATTTTACAAATTTTAAAATTTTAACCACCATATTATTTTACTTTTATACCCCCAATTAAATTACACACACGTATCAGGCATGCACACTTCTAAGACATTTATGAACAGGATGGAGAATAGAAAAGTTCAGGTGCGAATATGGTTGTTGTGCTTTTTTTCATAACACCATCACTTTAAATTCAATTATTATATTAATTAACTAAAGAATAGGATGGGAAAATCAAAATAAAAATATTTAAAATAAATTTGAGTGTAGAAAAACTCAAAGAGCAAATTAAAAAAATAAATATGAATTTATAGTGATCCAACTAGCTACTAATCTAAAAAGTTTCTTGTGTTTATTATTTACAAACATATGATATATATTTATAGCAGTGAAGTATATAATGTAAGCAATAAATTATATTACATGTGAATTATGGAATATCAAACTAATAATAGAAATATTGGGAAGCATACCAGATTTTAATTGTGTTATAGTTGTGGAAGAAACTAAAATAATGAGAATGTCTAGAGTTAAGTCTTCCATTATGTTACAAGTTATATGATAATTTTTAATGAGAAGAACTGTTTATATATTTACAAAGGGAAGAGATCTAACAAGTGTCCACCTTAATTCAACCACTTTATTCCCCGTTCACCACTGTAATCTCTAGCCTCAAACATTGCAATTCCCTCAACTCCTCGATCACATCCATTTTTTTAATTATTTTTTAAAAAATAATATATTAGTTATTACAACATAAAGTACTAATCATTACAATATTTGTGTGGTAGTCATAGTCATAGGGGCATCAATCAGCATCACATAGCACCCCAATGTAAAGATAAAAGGTGCGTAGGATGGCTTGAGAGTTGGCGTTGGAGGTTAAGGCAGATGGTCATCGGAGTGCGAATGTATTTTTATTTTATTATTATTATTATTTTTGGATTAGGGGAGGGGGCACCGGGGGGGTGGGGGAGCAGGGGGAAATATACACAAATTTAATACACGTAGAAGACGAGGTTTACCTCCCTTCTGAACGCTGGTATCTAGCTGATTAATTTTAGAATTTTAAATATAAATTTAAAATATCTATTTCCATTTTTATAGAAAGGAAATATGCCAATTAAATAATAAATTTTATTTATTATTGTCATTAGAAGGAAGAAAGAAAGAAATATAAAGTTTTACCAAATTGAGGCCGGTGTTATCTTTATTTAGTAGTGTGTATATATAAATATTATTTTTAACGTATAAATAAATAATATATGATAAAAATAAATTAAATTCATTATTTAAGAGTACTAAAAATTTTACTTTAAAAGGAATCTTTAATTAATTTTTTTTACTAGAAAAAAAAACAAAAAGGAAGGATAAGTTTTTTTTTTTGGTAAGTAAAAAGGAAGGATAAGTTACTTTTTAAGTAATGTAGAAAGTTTAGGACAGCATTACCATAATTTAAAAAAAAAAATTAGCTAAAAAAAATTACATTGCATTAGAATCTCTTAGAGTCTCTCCTCATAAAAATAATAGAATAATTTATTACTTTTCTTTTTCTTTTTTTCTCAATTAAATCTTTAATTTTAAATGTTGTGTTATTAATATTTTATTTAATTTAATTTATTAAAAATTAAATTATAAATAAAAATTAATATTATCTCTTAATAAATTAATATATAATTAATAATAATATGATTCTTAAATAATTTTATTTATATTAAAAATATAAAAATTAAACAAAGAGTGCAAAATAAGAGGTAACTAATATTTTAATGCGATAGATATTAGGTGCAGAGACCTTAATGTAGTTGTTATTGAGTAAAGAGTTTATAATTTAAAAAAAAAAAAAAGAGTCACTTGAATCTATAAAGTAAACAATTTTTCATAGACATTGGTGCAAATGCTGTATTAAAAATGTCACTTTATTTCTCATAATTACTTGGATAATTCTTTTGAATATTATAAAGAAGCAAAAATCATTACCATAATTTTACCCTAAATAAATAAATAACAAAGAGCAAAAGTATGGTGCCATTTTTATCCTATTTTTCATTTTGTAATTTTGAAAACGAGAAAAATAATTCAAAACGCGTTTAACTGTTTGTATTTTTAAAATCTATTTAGAAAATAGAAAATGAGTTTACACATAAAATGTGTGTTAAGAATAAAAGAAGAAGAAAAGAATTATGTATTAATATTGATCATTGTGCGTGAGAATACAAGACTACAAGGTTCTTTATATAAGAGAACAATAATCCTAATCCTGATAGAAGATAGTAATCCTAATTATGATTGGATATACAAAATAAGGAATGAGATACTAATCCTAATTATGATAGGATATATATATATATATATAGAAATATTCTAGAAATAATCTAACACCCCTCGGCAAACTCAAGGAGGTATAGGAGAGACCAACTTGAGTTTGGAAACCAATTTATGAAATCGTCCAGGAGGGAGAGGTTTGAAAAATAAATCAGCAGTCTGAGCAACGGAGTTCATATGAAAAACACGTTGATGGAGGCACAGAAAAACGCGTTGAAAGGTTAAAGGCGCATTGAAGCGCGTTGAATGAGGCGCAAAAAAAGCGCGTTGAAGGAGGCGCAAAAAAAAGAGCATTGAAGGCGGCGCAGAAAAGCGCGTTGAAGGAGGCGCGAAAAAAAGCGCGTTGAAGGCGGCACAGAAAAGCGCGTTGAAGGAGGTGCGAAAAAAAGCACGTTGAATGAGACGCAGAAAAATGCGTCGAATGAGGCGCGAAAAAAACGCGTTGAATGAAGCGCAGAAAAACGCGTTGAATGAGGCGCAGAAAAATGCACTGAAAGAGGTGCATTGAATAAGGCGCGAAGAGGCGAGTTAAAAGGTTGAAGGCGCACGAAAGTGCGTTGAAGAAGGTGCGGAGAGGCGCGTTAAAAGGTTGAAAGCGCATGGAGGCGTGTTGAAGGAGGCGCGGAGAGGCGCGTTGAAAGGTTGAAGGTGCACGAAGGCGCATTGAAGGAGGCGCGGAAAGACGTGTTGAAAGTTTAAAGGCGCACGGAAACGCGTTGAAGGAAGCACTGAGAGGCGCGTTGAAAGGTTGAAGGCGCATGGAAGCGCGTTGAAGGAGGCGCCGAGAGGCACGTTGAAAGGTTGAAGGCGCATGGAAGCGCGTTGAAGGAGACGCCGAGAGACACGTTGAAAGGTTGAAGGCGCATGGAAGCGCGTTGAAAAGTTGAAGGAGGCGCGGAGAGGCGCGTTGAAGGCGCAAGGAAGTACGTTGAAAAGTTGGTACAGCAAGATAACAAAATAGGTGGTGAATTGTGGAAGGAAGAGTAAGGACTAGTAGAAAGAGAATAAGCAATGGCAGTGATCGCTGTCATAATATCGAGAAAAGGTTTAAACTATCCAGGGTCAAAAACCTTATACTCTGATACCATGTTAAGAATAAAAGAAGAAGAAAAGAATTATGTATTAATATTGATCATTGTGTGTGAGAATACAAGACTACAAGGTCCTTTATATAAGAGAACAATAATCCTAATTCTGATAGAAGATAGTAATCCTAATTATGATTGGATATACAAAATAAGGAATGAGATACTAATCTTAATTATGATAGGATATATATATATATATATAGAAATATTCTAGAAATAATCTAACAATGTGAAATGATAAAAAGTCATTTTAAAGGTTTTTAATTCTAAATAAAAAAAAAATTCAACATACGAAAAATAAAAATATCAAATCAAATGAATTTTTTTATTTTATTATTTTTTGAGATTTTTAAGTTATAGGGAGCGTAAAATAGGAAATAAAAAATAAAAATAAAAAATGAAAAATAGAGTGTGGGAAGACAACGCGCTATAAAAAATGACATCTAAGATTTTAGGCGGTGTTTGGTAGATAAAAAATAAGATAAAAAATATAATAAAAATAAAAACTGTGATATAAAAAGTAAAATGTGTAAATTTTTAACTAGGAAAAAGTACATAGATTAATTAAAATTGGTGAATTTTAGTGATTTTTTTGGGTGGTGTTAGGGCCCTAAACAGTTGGTGGGTTGCGAACGCGCCATCAAGAAGAGTGTGGGGAGAATGATTGCAATCTCTTAGTAGTTTTCGCTTGTCTCTCTTCGCTCACGGAGACAATCCCGACTGTCCTCTCTCTCTCTCTCTTTCCAATCTCTCTCAGAACTAACTGTGTCTGTCTATCCCAACCTTTTTCTCGCTTTCTTCGTTAAATCACCATCTTTTGTAGTTTTTGTTCTGCAACAATCACTCTAAATGTGCTTCGATTTCGACTCACTCCGATCTCACTCTCGGAACTTGAAATCATCGATGTGCCGAAGAGGAGCAATTACAGAGGTAATTTGTTGATTCAAAACTTCTGGGTTCATTTGAATTTTTCGAATGTACCAAGTAGGAGGCTTTAAATTTCTTTTTCTTTTTTCAGTACCATTTTCCGATGATCTATGCCATTTATCATTTTGAAATTGCCGACTAAGAGCTTGTGTTGAAACCTGGTTTGATGTTTTGAGTGGTCAAAGATCTTTGTTTGGGTGCTGAGAAAGAAGGAAAAGAGAGAGAGAGAGAGAGAGAGAGAGAGAGAGAGAGAGAGACAGAGGGAAAAAAAAAGATGATAAGTTTTAAATTTTACTGATAAAGTTTGTCCCTTTCTGAGTTTTGACCTCAGTCTTTGTGTAGCACTCTGTTTATTCTCCTGGATTTGTCTTGGTTTTAAGATTTCCTTGCTCCCATCTTTCTTCCTCAAATAGAAGACATTTTTACTTGATTTAATGGTTTGGTTCGGCTTTTCCTTTTCAAATTGATTATGTTACGATGAATCCATCCCTTTGTTTAATCTATTTTGCTTTTTCCCCCACTCGATTCTAAACCCTTTGGAGAGGAAAAATCAAAATTTAAAACAGACTTTGTTTCTTTGTTTGCATGATTTAATGGTGATTTCCATAAAAAAAATCCCTCTTTAGAAAATTCTGCCCAAATTTTGGGTTTTTTAACAATTTATATTGTCTTCTGAAATACCTTTCTTCTCTCTCTCTCTCTCTCTCTCTCCTCCTTCCCCCTCTCTCTCTCTCTCTCTCTCTATATATATATATATATACACACGTATATATGATGTAGTAATATTTCCTCAAATACATCTATAGATTCTGAGGCTGAGTTGTATATACATATAGACGGGGTAATATTTTTTTAGAAACATCAGTGGATTCTGAGTCTTAAGTTTTTCTGTGGATAGAGAATATCTTTGCTTACCTTGTGGGAAATTCTTTATTTGCCTCATGTTTTAAACTAGCTTAATTACTGTTTAACTGTTTGACAAATAAGTGAGCATCCTGTTTTCTAGTTTGTTCTTGTAGTGTATTTACTAGTTATTATTACTGTTTTCCTTGTCTTCTTCACTTGAGAGTATTTTATATTGTATTTGTGGATATAATTGAATTTATTCTTTCTGTTTAATTTTATAAATAAGATTCCAGTTGAAGAACTTGTGATCTGGCAGCCTTGTGTATTTTTAAATTCCTTAGTCACATGCGGAACTTTTTTTAAAAAATCTTTTTCTGCTTGATTTATTGAGTTTGCAACTTTGCATGCAGCCTTCCATTGTCAAATAAGATAAACAATTCAATTAATTAATACTTTCTCGTTTTGTTTAGCTGGTTTCGTTATCGATTCACGTCATCTCCAGTGGATTGACATTTGACTAATATAAACAGAATCAAGCATTCTACACTAAGTTTCAAATTGCCCTGGTCTGGCGGGTGGGAATCTTTGAGGTTTCCTCATTTTTCTGTTGGTTTTGACTATACAACCTGATTGGGGCTTTTCATTGGAGATCTGAAATCAGAAGAGGAGGAAACTGGAGCCTATTTTCTATCGGATGTCTTGTTTCGCGGGCTGAAGAAATGGGGGGTTGTGTCTCATCAAGTAGCCGCAGTAGCTGTAGTAGCAGGAGCAATGGAGAGACTATTTCTTGCTCTTTTCCGGGGCTTGGTTTGTGCAGGAGAAAGAGAAATAGTAGAACATTTTCTGACCATGTGACCACGTTGCAGCATTTGCCCTCCATTCCTAACAGGATATTCACGAATGGGAAGAGCCGAACTTCTTGTATATTCACTCAGCAGGGTCGAAAGGGTATAAACCAGGATGCAATGATTGTGTGGGAAGTAAGTTCTGTTCTTCTATTCTCGATTAAATATTTTGTCAATTATGCCAGTTAATTTCTGAAGCTTTGAACTTCTGTAGGATTTCATCTCAGAAGATGTGACTTTCTGTGGTATCTTTGATGGCCACGGTCCACATGGCCATCTTGTTGCCCGTAAAGTAAGGGATGTGTTGCCATTGAAGCTGTTGTCATTTTTGGATTCCTTTGAATCGAAGCAAAATGGGTCCGGTGCTACTTGTTGTGCTGGGAATCTTAAATCAGATGGAGGGGATACTGAGAAGGATGGTGCTACAGAGGATAATAAAGTGGACACTTTATGGGGAGAAGCTTTTCTTAAATCATACAAAGCCATGGATAAAGAGCTAAGGTCCCATCCTAACTTGGACTGCTTTTGCAGTGGTAGCACTGCAGTCACTATAGTGAAGCAGGTATGGCAGAATGACTACTGGCACTTGAGCACTTATATTTTGAGACTTATTCTGTTTAATCTCTTTTTATCATGTTTTGTTACAAGGGTTCAAATCTTTACATTGGAAATATTGGGGATTCCCGGGCGATCTTGGGATTAAAGGATGGTAGTGATTCCATGGTGGCTGTTCAATTGACTGTTGATCTAAAGCCTGATTTGCCAAGTATGTTTAACCATGATTTGATTCATAGGCTGATAATTTTTCTCGACCCGTTCGTGTTGACCTGAGGTAATTTTTAACAGGGGAAGCTGAGAGGATTAAACAGTGTAAAGGAAGGGTCTTTGCATTGCAAGATGAGCCTGAAGTGCAAAGGGTCTGGCTGCCATTTGATGATGCCCCTGGCTTAGCAATGGCTCGGGCATTTGGGGACTTCTGTTTGAAGGATTATGGGGTGATCTCTATTCCTGAATTCTCGCACCGGATCCTTACAGAACGAGATAAATTCATTGTTCTTGCTTCTGATGGGGTAACTTTTCCATCCTTGCATCATAATTTAGTATATGCAGATTAGTAATGAGGCATTATTGGTTCTTACGAGTATTTGTGTGAACATATCTGTAAACTAAGATTAAGTAGCTGAAATTATGTGAGATGATCAACAGAACCTAATGAAAGTGAGAATTACCATTCGTGGCACCTGAGTGGCATCAACAATTGCCTAGAAGAACTGTGTTCATGTTGGACATTGACAATGACACCTCTTGGACACTACTACAATCATAAAATCACAAAAGTGGATGAACAAGTCACATTATTTTTGAAAATCTGCTAACACTTCTGTGATGTTAAGGAAACACTTGGGCTCTAATTGGTTCATGGATTTAGTGAGGGCAAGGCAAAGAAAATGTAAAAGAAATCATTTTATCTTTTCTGGTTACTAATGGAAAGAAGAAATAGTGAAAATTTGGAAAACATTTCTGCTTTGTGGTGGAGCTTAGCCTTAGTTTTGTTTGGCTTCTATACATGATCTGTACTGTGATTGCATCCTCTTTTGATGCTTTTGTTTTAGTTAACGATCATATAAGAAGAAGTGTAATAATATCTTTTTGCATAAAACATGTCCTTTCCATTCGGAATTTTTTTTCCCCATGTGGGTGTGACTAACTTTCTTTTGAAAAATGTTCAGTGCATGCGCTCTCTGATAGATTTTACTGAGATTACTATTTTGAAGAACCTTGCGATTTGAATGGACCTTTTTACTTGCATCAGATGCTACAGTTGGTACCTAGGTGCAGTTAATAGTGACACTAGAGAATTATTCGTGTTTAGCTATGCTAACAGAAGGAAGGAAAAGAAGAAAATAAAGTGCTTTTCAGTAGGACATATTATGATGCAGAATTTTGTGACTTGTTGACTGTATGGACACCAAACTATTTGTTCACACTGTCAGTAATGCAATAACTCCTATGGAAAATATCTCTTCCCCCCTCCTCCTCTCTATCTCTCTCTCTCTCTCTCTCAGAATGAGGAAATCCCTTCTTTTTTATGGTTTCCATCACCTGAGGAAGAATGTCATACTGTAATCCCTTTGGGATTAGTATTTAGTTTATTTTACAAGTTTGATTAGGAAAACTCTTAGGAAACTTGTCGTGCTTAGGATTGGATTGGGATCTGCCTAATATTATAAATATAAGTCACCTTTGTAATTAGTTTTATTAATTTAATTTTATCAATTCAACTTAGATTATTTAGAACTTTAGTGTTTTACCTCTTGTTCTTGCATATTCAAGAACAACCAGTCGTACTCGAGAATAATATATCATCAAATGCTTTGCCTCTATGCTATATAGCAACCTTAGTTGCCACCATTACGTAAATATGTATACATCTAAAATCTTCGACTGTGGATCACTGCCATCCTTCCACAGATGACGAGCAATTGAATGTTGAAACTCATTACTACTGTTTTAACGAAACCCATAATTGACTGAAGTTCAACTCATGACACATCATAACAAACCTTAGTAGGCATGATCTCCTCAATTCTAGAACAGAAAAAAACAACTCATGTCCCAAATAATAGCAACAAACTAGCAGAGTAAGTCAAGCCAAGCACAACCCTTGATTGAATTATTTCCTAACAAGGGTTGGACAATTGTATGCGTCTTCCCTTCAGCCTTTGGAGTTTCTATCGGAGAATGTTTCAAGTCTTGTTGTTCAAAATTTTCAACTCCACGTAGTAACTAGTGATAACCAAATTTGAAAAAAAAAAAAAAAAAAAGTTGATCGCCATGCAGAAGTCAAAGTGTTTGTTCTGGAAGGAATAGCTGTTATTTGAAAATGCTATAGAGAAATGTTTGGAATCAAATGGTTCTTAACAAATTAGACGATCAACAGTCATGTGCTTAACCTGCATTATTTTAGTAAGTTACTGATACAACGATCCTTGAGATGTTCTTATTACCCTGCTTTTAAAAGATCCATTATTCTAGTGAGGCGTTGATGCAATGATCCTCGCAATGTTCTTATATTACACTGTTTTTAAAGATCCATGTCTTCTAGGGGTGAAAACTAATCAAGCTATTCTCGAGCTATTCAAGCTCGGCTCGAAAAAAGTTAAGTTCGAGCTTGATTCGTGACTAAAATGAATTTAAATCAAGTTTGATTTGTGACTCGTTTAGATTCGAACTTGAGTTCAAGCCTAAAAAAGATTGGTTTGAAAACTCGTGAGCCACCTTAATAAAGTAATATACATATATTTTTAATAATTTTTTATATTTTATAATAATTTATTTATTATATTTTAAATTAAAACGATATCGTTTAATTTATTCGAATTATTTGCAATTTGAATTCAAGCTTAAATTCTTATTTATTGAGTCGAGTTCGAGCTTATGTAAAAGTTTGAACCGATTTCGGGGTCGGGTTCGTTATAAATAGGTCGAGCCAAGCTAGAATAAATTAAAATTCAGCTTATTTCCACCTTAATGTGAGATGTCAGTAGTATCAAAATTTTAAATCAACTTTCTTTCTTTTAATTTTCTTACGGTACCCGGGCTTGTTCTTCTCAGGTTTGGGATGTATTAAGCAACGAGGAGGTGGTTGAGATAGTATCGTCAGCTCCGACGCGTTCATCGGCTGCAAGGATCGTCGTTGATTCCGCAGCGCAGGAATGGAAATCCAAATACCCAACGTCAAAGATGGACGACTGCGCAGTGGTTTGCTTATTTCTAGACGGGAAAATGGACTCAGAATCCGATTACGATGAACCTGGCTTCTCTTCTGCAACTCTTCAGAGCAATCATTCCGGGAACGCAATGGAATCCGACGATGGGCAGAACTCTGAGCCCTCTTTGCATAGAAATTTCACTGTTAGATCCTCGGAAGAAAACGATCCCTACAGGAGAATACCAGTGGAGCCTGCCAGCGACGTAAATGGGGAAGAAACTGCAGCTCGCGAAGATCAGAATTGGTCGGGTTTAGAAGGCGTGACTCGCGTCAATTCACTTGTTCAACTTCCCAGGTTTTCGGAGGAAAGATAGCTAATTTATTTTTATTGTTATTTTTTTTTTTTTTGTGATTTTCTGAGAATCTGACTGGGTTTTTAGCTTTTATTTTGATGCTAGATTTCTCAGTCTAACAAATCCAATCAAAGGAAATGGCCTGGACTGAGGTTTTTTTTTTTTTTTTTCCTCCTGGTTGTAGTATGTTTTCTTATTGCACAAAATTGGGCATGCTCTCTCATCAGCTGAACACTCTCAGCCTATTGTTTTTGATGTTTCGATTTTGAACTTTTGGAACTAGGGGAAAAAACCCCCCACACGCACACAAAAAATAAATAAATAAAAAAAATAATAATAATAATAAATAAATAAATAAATAAAAATAAAAAAGTGAATTTTTGGGATTGAGAAATTCATTTTAATGAGATGAGAACTTGAAATTTTAAGTACATTGTTTTTATTTCGACCCTACTCCTTGATGAAAAAGGCCGTTGCACTCGGTGCAAAATTCAGTTGCACCAGGGGTAGAGAAAGGTTCATGTATTTAAAATTTCATATTTTTATCTCATTAATATGGAATTTTTAGATCAAATGTTTATTTTATTTTTTATTTTTTGGAATTTTCCCTTAAAGGAAAGGAAAAAAAAAAAGAAAAGAAAGATGATAGAAAAAAGAAAATGGAAGTGAAAGATGCTAAATTCTTTCCTTGGAAAATGAAAAGAAAAGTGATAGAAAAAGAAAATGGAAGCAAAAGATAATAAAAATTCTTTCATTTTATTTGATTAGGTCACAAAAATGTGAACATTTGTTAAAATAAAATCATTATCTTTTGTTTAGTTATTAAAAAATAAATACAAATAAGTAATTATGTTTCCTACCCAATTTTGTTTCTCATTAACAAATTTGAGATCCAGACAGAACTTTGTCTTACCCCTTGAAAAGGGAGTGCTCTCTGTGATACTTACTAGTGGAATGAATAAACTGTAATTCCATGCTACATGTAGTATATATGCAAGCTGAATGGATTGAAAACAGATGATAAAATTTTCCTTTTTTTTCCCTTTTTTCTTTCCCTTCTGCTTGATTGCTTAGACAAGAAAAATGAGAAGTAAATAATATATGGTAATAAAAAGATTAAAACAAACAAGCAGTTTTATTTTTTATTTTTTTAAATTTAAAATTCAAAGTGTGGTAAGAGTCTGTCCTTGACATTAAATATCAATTATTAATACCAATAATACCCACATTTGGATATTTATTGCATGGGCAAAATTACACTTTGTAATTTACCCACCTCAATTTGGTCCCTATAATTTTAATTGTAACAATTAATCACTACATTTACATTTGACCGTTCTGTCAAATTTATTGACAAAATATCACGTGCCAATTGCATATGATTGCATATGATGAACACGTAAATTTTATGTCACATTTACTTAATGACTATTAACATATGGGAGAAATTGAAACTTGACCCTCCTAAGTATAGAGGGGTTAACTGTTACAATATCATATTTAAATAAATAAATAAAATATAGGATTTTTTATCACTGACAGAAAAGCACTCAGATAATATTATTCCCAACTCACATGTTAGAACAAACATGGCATATTGCAGTAAATTTCCACATCAATTGAGTGCTAAATAAAATCAAATTTCAATGATGATTAACATTCAGTATTCCCTGAAGCATATAGAAGATTACAAGCTTACAACATAACTGAATCCACCAAAGCTGCCCACTCTAGCAATCCCTCGAGGAGGAGCTGAGTCTAGGATGCAAACATGTCAAACTTTACCCTGTACAAAAACAGAGAAGAGCATCACCCCGGCGAAAACTAGTAAGGATAACACTGTCTTAAGAGAAAATTATATCAAAGGAAAGGCAAAAACAATGAAGTACAATAATACGAGACATTCAGACCTCTCATTTTTTGTTAGACAAGAGTGAGTCTAAAAGGTGCACTCTACGTGTCATGCAATCCTCCCAGAATTCAATCCTCAATTGTTAAGTCAACTTTTACTCACCTTATCAGCCTTAACAAGGATTCCATGTGCATGAGAGAACGCAAAAGTGGTAAACAATGCCTAACTCAGAAACTAAGCATAATATGAAGTAAGATAATAGTATATATTGCCTCAGAAGATCACAATCTTAGGCAATTCTCCACTTATAGGACAAGACTAACTTGGGGAAGGGAGTTACTCATATGTACTCATTTTTTAATGATTGAATTAAACAATTTCTTTTTTTTTTTTTTTTGACAAATATCTATTCACGTTTTTCACATTTCCCTAACCATACCAAACATAAATAAAATAAATTGTACATTTTTTTATTTTAATTTGCTTTCCAACCTTTTCTGTCCCTTTTTTTCTTTTCCTCAATGAATCCTTATTCCAAACAGGGCCTTAAAGTCGCCACGCCACAAATAATAAATAAAGCAGATTGAGCTAAGGTCATTTACTCTTCATACTGTTAATTGATGTGCTGAAAAATGAGTTTGTATCATGTAATCAAATGAAACACAAGCATGTTCCACCTTAAGCTATCTAGGGAGAGAGTTTTCAGTTATCATCCTGTTTTAGCCAGCAATGAATGGATTTTAGAGCCTACTACCCTCTATCTCTTCCACAAGTGCCAAAGGATAACAGAAACAGTCCAGAAAGAGAAAAAGGAAAAGAACATCAAACAGACAAGCACAGAAAACTGTGTCGGGATCCTGACTGTAGAGAAGTACAGAAGCTAATAAGTTTGAAACTAAATTGATGCATGCTTAGGTGTACAATAAATGCAACAAATAAATAGGTCACCTACCACCAATCTTCCTGTTTGCAGAAGTCTAGCAATTGGGGGCTAATGAAGGATAAAAAGTAATTCCGCTCTAGGGAGGTCACTGTTATTTGATACCCGTGAGCAGTCACTTCAGCTATGCTACATGGACTCAAGTAAGAGTGTCAAGTGCGAGTATGTCTCCAAATATCAGACCTCCCAAAGCTTTAATTTTAGGTTATTAAGATATGGATCCAAAAATTGGATAGGATACGTGGACATGTTGTGAATATCTAAATATAGTATATATTGTATAATATATTGACATAAAATACAATAATTACTTAGAAATGTACTCTAAATTTAAAGAAATTATGAGATTCTAATATTTTATGTACATAAAAGATTGAAAATTTCCTTAACAATCAAATGTATATTCTTTAAGGGATGCTAAAAATTAGAGGATCCAAGTATATAGTTTGAATATCAGTGTCAAATACATATCGCATATCCTTATCGTTGTCATATTCAATGGACACAGGCACATTGGAGAAAATAGAAGAGTACATGTAACACTGCACTTCAGTGAACCTTTTTTCAACTAGATTGGCCAAATAACTGTCTTGCTTCCTAAAAGTAATATTTTTGAACAATCAACATCTGAATAATTTGAGACATTTATTTTATTTTTTCATATTAGAGGTATCCTACCTTCTTATACCCATATACAAGAACAAAGGAGATATTCAGAACTGTGCGCACTACTGCGGGATTAAATTGATGAGCCATACGATAAAATTATGGGAGAGAGTTATTAAGAGAAGACTAAGAAGAACAACAAACGTTTCAGAGAATCAATTTGGTTGCATGCCCGATAGATCAACCATGGAGGCTATGTTTCTCCTGAGGAGGTTAATGGAACAGTATAGAGAAGGTAAAAAAGATTTATATATGGTGTTCATTGATTTAGAGAATGCCTATGACCGGGTTCCTAGGGAGATTCTATGGAGAGTATTGGAAAAGAAAGGAGCGTGTGTCGTATATATTGAGGCGATAAAAGACATGTATGATAAAGCCATGACATCTATACGGACGACTGGTGGAGAGACTACAGAGTTTCCTATCACGCTTTGTCTGCACCAAGGTTCAACGTTAAGTTCGTACTTGTTTACTCTAATTATGGATAAGATTACAAAACATATTCAGGATGAGGTGTCGTGATGTATACTATTTGCAGATGATATTGTTTTAGTAGATGAGACCAAAGAAAGAGTGAATGATGAGCTAGAATTGTGGCGGAAAACGTTAGAGACGAAAAGGTTTAGGCTAAGTCGATACAAAACAGAATATATGGAATGCAAGTTTAGTCAAAGTAGAGTAACTGGTAGCATAGAAATAAGTTTAGGCACACAAAAGATTGTAGAGAAAGAAAACTTTAAGTACCTTGGATCTATGGTGCAACAAGATGGAAGTATTAATATTGATGTAAGTCACAAGATTCAGGCCGGATGGACCAAATGGAGGAGTGCTTTGGGGGTCTTATGCGATCGAAAAGTCCCCCTCAAGGCGAAAGGAAAGTATTATAAGGTGGTGGTAAGACCAGCGTTGCTATATAAATCAAAGTGTTGGGCAATAAATCATAATCATGTTCAGAAGATGGCAGTTGTGGAGATGAGAATACTAAGATGGATGTGCGGGATTATAAGGAGAGATAAGATTAGGAACGAGGAGATTAGGGACAAAGTAGGAATATCACCGATTGAAGATAAAATAAGAGAAAATCGATTAAGATGGTTCGACCATGTTAGAAGGCGTCCAACGGAGGCACCTATTAGAAGGTGTGAAAGCATGGAGATTGCCAGGAGTAAGAAAGGAAGAGGAAGACACAAGAGAAGTTGGAAAAAAATTATTAAACATGACCTTGCCTACCTGGATCTAACGGAAGACGTGACCCTAAATAGATTTGATTGGCGTCGTCAAATCCATATAGTCGACCCCACCTAGTGGGAAAATGTTTGGTTTGGTTTGAAAGGTACCCTACCTTCATGGGATTAATCTCCCAAAGTTTGTAACCCACCCAACCCACAAAAACTAGGAGCCAGGTAAATTTAACTAGATTTATATTAGTACAAATACATAAATGAAACACGATGGATGCGAACTTTTATGCAACAAAAGTTTATAGGAAGATGAAAACAAACATGTAGGTCATTTCCCAACACAATGGAAGAAAATAAAAAGATGGGAAATCTTCCCTCTATGGATGGAGAGAAAATTTTATCGACTGCAAATGGCAGAGCTGCTTGCAACTGGTGGTTTGGAACCCATATTGAATATGGCTTTTTCTACGTATAATACGCTATAAAGAGATCTCCTAACATTTTCTAAGAATCTAACCAATGTTGAAGACGAGTCACCCCATAAGGTTTCTAATACATAAGCTAACTGGCTTAAGCCAGAAATTCAAAAGGGAAAAACAGTTCCTTTAGATTAGAATTCAACTACATAAATGAAACAAGATGGATGTGAACTTTTATGCAACAAAAGATCATGGGACGATGAAAACAAACAAGTAGGCCATTTCCCAACACAATGGAGGATAAGAAAAATCTGGGAAATCTTCCCTCCATGGACAGAATATTATCTACTGCAACCGGCAGAGCTACTTGCAAGGGCATTTCCAAATATTGATTTCTATAAGCATTTAATGAAGCTCATAATATGCTCAAGTCAATTCCACAAACTGAAAGTCCCATTCTACTTGATATCCGCTAGTACATCCCAATTGCAAAGCCAAAAAATTTTTTATTACAAAGCAATCACGTGCTTTCTCATGGTCTCAAAGCATGATCTTTCTAGCCTTCCTCATGCCATTATTGGCATCTTCCAATTCCAATCTAACAAATTTTCCATCTAATAAGTCATCTTCTTTTCACATTGTCAAACAACCTTAATTGACTTTCCCTCATTTTTAATTGAACTAAACAATACAATAAAAAATTAATAAAAAAAAAAAAGGCAAACCAGTGCACAAGTCATTCGCATTGTTGGGTCTGGGGAGAATTAGATATAGTCAGCCTTTCCTCCGTAAGCAAAACAGTACAAATGGAGGGAAAAAAAATGTCATTTCCCATTTTGGCAGGAATCTAATGATCCTGGTGACTTACAATTCCCAGTTTACATTATTGTTGACCCCAGTTCCAATAAAAGAAGGTCGACGCTGATAAAACATGTAACTGAAATACCTACCTCGTGGCATTTCACCATAAAGTCTAGTATATCGATCTAAAATTTGTGAAGTTATATTACATCTGTATCCGAGGTGAAAATGGAGCAGCTGGAAACCCCATCATCAAATAATGGACTTGATTTCAGTATCAAAAGACACCAAAAAGTCCCTTTCCTACAGTTTTAAGCTCATTTCAGTCCGATCATTATAGCTTTTCATCAACACATCCAAATAGAGGTGAACTGGATTGAAATTAGCGAGAGAAATATATATATATATATATTATGCAAATTGGTATAAATACGAGGGAAATCATCAAAGAAGAGAGAAGGAAAAAATGTAAAATCACCTCAACCGACAAAAAAAAAAATCAAATGCCGACAATCTTGAAAAGTATGAAGCAAAGGAAACCGGAAAATATGAGTAAGAAGAGGTAGTCAACGAATACGAAAAACTTGGTCGAACCGTGGTTCTTCTTCACCTTCTTCTTCGGCTGATTGGGTTCCTCAATCAGTTCTAGTTTCGCCATTTATGAAACAGAATTGCAGATCGAGATTTAGGGTTTTTTAAGTGGACGATCGCAGGTCTGTTTCTGGCCCAATTCACGGATTGAAGCGAGCGTTTCGTTTCCCGCAAGTGGGCGTACAATTCTATTTTATTTATTTATTTATTCTTACTAATAGTTGAAAAAATTAATTATCAACATTAAAATTTACATTTAGGTTGGTAATTGAAAAATTAATTATATTTATTGAAATTTATTTTTACATCAATTTTCATCATTTTCAAACAATTTTCAACCATAAAAAATGTGATTCAACATAGAGTAATGTGTTTTAAAATAAAAATTAAGGTAGTAAATGTTCCTAAGGCATATGTTAGCGTTTGTCTTTATTGTATATAAAATTTATATAGATGTATTTAATTATTTATTTTATTATTTTTAAATCTGTAAATCTTTAATTTTAATTTGATAAATTTTGTAAATTGAATTTACAAAGTTTAATGGAGTTAATTTTTTATTAATAAAATTTATTCTTTTATTTTAATTTTGAAAAATCGTTTTTAATTGTAAAATTTATTTAACAAAATCGTAATTATAAAATTTAATGAAATTATTTTCTATTAATAAAATTTATTTATTTATTTTTTAGTTGTAAAGACCATTTTTTTATTTTAAGTTCTATTTATAATTTATTATTTTATAAAAATTTTAAATTTAAAAATACATTGGGTCAGTTAAAAAAGCAGAAGGTTGGAATTTTACCCTATCCCAATGGCAGGGTCAGCCCAGATTAAGGTCAGTTCAGGTCTCCCCCAATTGACATTTCTGCCCATGCCCAGGAACACGACACATGGGCCTGGATGGGAAGGTTTTTGCTTGGGGTTTTTGGAGGCCGGTCACTATTTATACACTTATAAGGATTTAAGTCATACCCAAAAAACTTGTTTGTAAATAAGTCACACTTGCAACAAAAAGACAAAAAAGGACATCACGCGTTTTTCACCACATTTCAAAACTGTCAGTTTTATCCGAAAATAGTGTACACTTCACTCATAACTTCCGTGACTTTCCATCTTCTTTACAAAGCAAGAAAAATCGATTTTTGGAAACAAAATCAAAACTGTTTGGGAAAAACTTAATTTCGCGACTTTTCATCTTCTTTACAAAGTAAGCAAAATTGATTTTTGAAAACAAAATCAAAATTGTTTGGAAAAACCTAATTCCGCGACTTTCCATCTTCTTTACAAAGCAAGCAAAACCGATTTTTGGAAACAAAATCAAAACTATTTGGGAAAAACCTAAATCGATCATCATTCCTAAGTATATTTATTTTTTTTATTTTGAAACAGTATCGGTACTGTTTTGAAGATATCTCAAAATATTAATCAACTCCATGGATTTCTCTTGCCCAAAACTTATCATCTGCTTATAATTCATGGTGCTATTTTAAAAACAGTACTGTTTTGAAGACAGTACCGGTACTGTTTTGAAGACAGTACCGATAAAACAGTACCGGTACTCTTTTGAATCGGTACTGTTTTCATATTGCCTAAAAAACATCAATCGATACATAACAAAAACCAACGATATGAGCCAACATCATCATATTTTTTGAAACAGTACCGGTACTGTTTTGAAGATAGCTCAAAAAGTCAATCGGCCCCATGGATTTCTCTTGCCCTTAAAACTCGTTATCCGCTTATAATTCATGGTGCTGTTTTGAAAACAGTACCGATAAAACAACACCGGTACTGTGTTGAAAACAGTACCGATAAAACAGTACCGGTACTGTTTTGGACCGGTACTGTTTTCATATTACGTAAAAAACATCAATCGATAGATAACACAAACTAACCATACGAGCCAACATCATCATATTTTTTGAAACAGTACCGGTACTGTTTTGAAGATAGCTCAAAACGTTAATCGGCCCAATAGATTTCTCTTGCCCTTAAAACTTGTCATCCGCTTATAATTCATGGTACTGTTTTGAAAACAGTACCGATAAAACAGTACCGGTACTGTTTTCATACTGCCTAAAAAACATCAATCGATACATAACATAAACCAACCATACGAGCCAACATCATCATATTTTTTGAAACAGTACCGGTACTGTTTTGAAAATAGCTCAAAACGCCAATCGGCAAAATCAATCCATGAAGAAGATAGGCCAAATAAGTTCTATCTTCTTAATATCTTCACGACTAAAACTGTAAATAATGAAACTGAAAATAAGGAAAGAAAAAAAATGGAAGAAGCGTGATTCTTGGTAAACATATCTTCACGTGATTCTCGAAATTCCTGAAAATAACTTGTGTAACTTTGTTATAGAAATAAAGGATATTATCGGTATATTAGAAACTATATTTAAAACAAACTCGTGGGACCCACTCAAAAGTGTGACTTAAATACAAAACTTTCCACATTAATGTGACTTAAAAGCAATACTTTTTTTTAGGTGTGACTAATAGTTTTAAAAGATTACAAAGTATGACTTGGATACAATTTTCCGTTTTTGCTTCGGGCGTTGGCCGGTTAAAGCTCATAAACCCGGCCCGGATCGGGCTGGACAACACACTGGGCTTTTGGCTGACCCGTATACAAGTAGTTTCACCGTAGACTCTCAAAAAAAAAAAAAAAAGAGAGAAGGGGGGGCATGTAGGAGGTATTCGAAGTCATGAGAGTAAATATAAATTTGTGAAAATCATAATATCATAATTTGTACAATGAGTAAAAGTTTTAAATTTTATAAAAAATTTTTAGAGTTTTATAGAAGTTCAAACAAGTCAGGAGGTGTGTTCTAAATTTTTCGTGTATGAATTCACATACAAATCGAAGAATTGATATAAAATAATTATTATATTCTATATTTTTGACCACTTTTGATCGGTCACTGTTGTGCTTTAAAAGTCTTAATTCAAATTTGATTGGACTTACCTATATTATTGCTAATTTAGGAAGTCCTTTCATTGCATCTAACTTAACCAAAGATATTAGATTGCGGGAGTGCGAATTATTACATATTTTGTACCTTTAAAAGTTAACAAACAAATCCCTCAACTAAAATGATTACTTTCTATCTAAAATAATAACAAATTATTAAAAAAAATTATTAAATACACTATTTTTGGTTTATATCACACTCAATCGCTCCTTTTTCTGGTCCTAACTTCGTCTCTATCCACTGAATTATTTGAGTAACATAATACTCTTAACATTTATTAGGTTTTTCTCGAACTGGTCCCCTGCTATCTCTTTGAGTCGTCCATTAATGTTGTCTTGCTCCATCCAGTTGCATTAGAGCTTTCCTTTTCAAGATTTCCCTTTCCATGTACACGAAACCATTAATCCCTCATTTTTTTCTTTTTAACCCAGCAGAAGAATCACCCAACATGATAATCGGTTCAAACAATGAAACAATTATTGGTGGGGTCAATACAAACTTTGAACCAAATGATGGACGATGTCGAAAGGGAATTAACTCTTTTTTTTTTTTGTTGAAAGAGAAAGGAAATTAACTCATTTATAATAAATTGGGCTCTTCCTCCTTCAAGTATCCTTTCGACACAACTTTGGCATAAAATTACTGCTAACGACAATGATACAATTGCGATTATTCACGTTGATCGATGAACTGTTGCGATAAGGACAACTTCCTACTCGCGACTACCCACACCAATCAGTAACTACAGATGAACAATCATGATTGTCACTAGCGTTTCTTGTACAAAGTTAACATTGACAACAAGCTGCCATGGGAAGAAAATGAAAAAAAAAAAAAAAAAAGAAATGAAAGAAACACGTACATTTAAATTATTGGTATGTTTGGAGTTGTATAAAAGAGTATAAAGGACCCATTTGGAGTAAGAAAAAAAAAAAGATAAATTGAGATAAAATGTGGTTTGAGGTTAATTTTGGTATCGTTTTTTCCTGAAAAGTCACAAACCGTGGGAATGATTTTTCAAATCTGTTCCCACAGATTCAAAAAATAGTACTCGTTTGAAAGCTTTCGACACAAAGAATATGATTGTATAAAAAATTTACATATTCAGTTAACCTATTTTCAAATTTTTTTATTTTTTTAGGAAAATATTGAAATTTTTTGAAATTAGTGATAGCGAAAAAATTAGAGGTAGATGTGTTGTTAGAGATTTATAAAGTTTTTAAGAGTTTTATTTTATGCCAAACGGGGCCAAAATTGTAAAAGTTAATATATCATGTTTCGTGCAGTGAATAAAAAATTTAAATTTTATAATCTCGTAATTTGTATTTGTAGAGTTTTGTAGAATTTTATATTTTTTTTTTTTACCAAGTCCAAACAAGGCCATTATCAGCCACTGGATTTTGTCATTGCATCGCGAGTGCCAATTTTTTGTTGTGTTCTTTAGGGGGTGGCCTTTCATTTATTTATTTGTTTTTAATTTAAGAACAAGGTTAGCTGTGCCGTTCAAATTTTCCAACAAAATTATATATATGGATTCTCATCTCTTAACATGAGTCACTTTGGTTAAGAATATGTAGTGATTGAAAGCTACACATAGTATTTTATTTATTTATTTTTTTTTTTTTTTTTGGGACTGCTATACGTGTTTTTATTGAATCAACCAATTTTGCCACAATTACCAAAAAAAAAAAAAAAACCAATTTTGCCACGAGTTGCATAATATCAATGTGGTTTGAACTTAAAAATAAATAAATAAATAAATAAATAAAAGGTTAGTTCCAAAAAAAAAAAAAATCTAGATATTGCAGTACTTCTTGGGTGGTTGTTAGAGGAGGAGGATCTTATCCGGAGACACAAAAATCCTCTGAAGTGAGAGCAAGTCCGAACGATAAATGATTCCCTCGGCAAGGTGGGTGGAGTGCCTCCGGTGCATCAATATGTACGTACATATATTTCATTGAAATATTAACGGGACGAGACTCGAGAATCTATAATTAATGTCGGTAAAATTACAAATTTTAGATGAATGGAGAGTAAAATTAATTAGAAAAACAGTATGACAAAAATGTACAATTAAAAATGATGAAATTAAAATTTATAAGTAAATAAAATAAAAACAATTAAATTTTAGTATAATTTTTTATATTAATGTCTCGGTCTATATTATTGTTTTATATGTTCCCAAGCAAATGTATATATATATATACGCGTTAAAGAGCCATTTGGAGTTTCAAAGAAGTTCAAAAAACTCCAAAAAAATGTTAAAAATTATAACTTTCTTAAACTCCAAAAAATTTCAACTTTTTCAAAAAATTTGCTAAAATCTATTGGAACAAACTATTATAGTGCGTTCTAATGGATTTTGACAGATTTAAAAAAAATTAAACTGACATTTACACCAAAAAGTTTCACAAAACTTCAAAAATTTTCAAGATTCTTCATTAAAATATTGCCACATGTCACTTTATATAATTTTTAACAATTTTATATCAAATCTAACACAAACATCTAACTATCGTTTCAAAACAACTTTTTACACTCTAAATTCTAAAAAATTTTACTTTGTTAACTTTTGGAGTTGTTTTACACTCCAAACGGCATCTGAATATATATATATATATTTGTTTATGTTAAGCGAGGCCAAAATGAAAGAATGCACAATGAAATCTTTTAAGGTAAAGTACAAAAATTATTCTTACACTTTATCCTCGATCTCATTTTAGTTCCATTAGTTTCAATTATGACAGTCAAATCTCCGCACCTCCGATCAAGCAGCAATACAATCTTTTCGTCTGCTACCTGTTAATTGCAACCGTTAGGTCGAGGGTAAAATCATCATTTCTCCATAGGATTAGGGTTTGAGAGAAAATGGGTGGTAGTTGAGGAATTATGAAACTACTGGCCTGCTGCCATGGTAGCCCCAGCACCGGCATTAGAAATTGGATCGGTTGCCTGAATAATAGTCACTGGAGTCGTTAAAACTACTGAAAAAATGGGAGGGATAAGGCTGAAACTTTAGAGATTGATTATAAGGTTTTTTAGGGTCAAATTCACTCAAAAATTGGAATAGCGCTGACAGTTTGGAGATTTTTTACTAATGCCGATTGAACAAAAACATAGAACATTTCTTCAATTTAGCATGAATCATTAAAGAAATTCAATTGAAATTAGTCATTTGAGAAGGAATTTCATTTTGATTCGAAAGGACATGAATGGGTGAATGGAGTTAGTATTCGCTTGAGTTTTAACCAAAAAAGAAGATGTTACTAAACTAATATTCACATAGGAGGGTATCAGACTCACTATGGGATAATTGAAAACGGGTAAAACATAGCCAAAAATTACATTTATACCAACCAGAATGTTGGGCAGCAGATTTAGGAGTTCTTCAGTAGTAATGGTGGCTACTAGGTCACCAAAAAAATCTATAATTAATGTCGGTAAAATTACAAATTTTAGATGAATGGAGAGTAAAATTAATTAGAAAAACAGTATGACAAAAATATACAATTAAAAATGATGTAATTAAAATTTATAAGTAAATAAAATAAAAACAAATAAATTTTAGTATAATTTTTTATATTAATGTCTCAGTCTATATTATTGTTTTATTTGTTCCCAAGCAAATGTATATATATACCCATTAAAGGGCCATTTGGAGTTCTAAAGAAGTTTAAAAAACTCCAAAAAATGTTAAAAATTATAACTTTTTTAAACTTAAAAAAATTTGCCAAAATCTATTGGAACAAATTATTATAGTGCGTTCTAACGGATTTCGATAGATTTTTAAAAAAGTTGAACTGACATTTACACCAAAACAATTTCACAAAACTCTAAAAATTTTCAAGATTTTTCACTGAAATATTGCCATAAGTCACTTTATATAATTTTTAACAATTTTATATCAAATCTAACACAAATATCTAACCATCGTTTCAAAACAACTTTTTATACTCTATATTCCAAAAAATTTTGCTTTGTTAACTTTTGGAGTTGTTTTACACTCCAAACAACATCTAAATATATATATATATATATATATTTGCTTTGTGTTAAACGAGACCAAAATGAAAGAATGCACGGTGAAATCTTTTAGGGTAAAGTACAAAAATTATTCTTACACTTTATCCTCGATCTCATTTTAGTTCTATTAGTTTTAATTGTAACAGTCAAATCTCCACACCTTCGATCAAGCAGCAATATAATCTTTTCGTCTACTACCTGTTAATTGCAACCGTTAGGTCGAGGGTAAAATCATCATTTCTTTATAGGATTATGGTTTGAGAGAAAATGGGTGGTAGTTGAGGAACTATAAGACTACTGGCCTGCTGCTATGGCAGCACCAACGCCGGCATTAGAAGTTGGATTGGTTGCTTGAATAAGGGTCACTAGAGTCGTTAAAACTGTTGGAAAAATAGGAAACTGTAGAGGCTGATTGTAGGGTTTTTTAGGGTCAAATTCACTCAAAAATTGGAATAGCGCTGACAGTTTGGAGATTATTTACTAATGCTGATTGAACAAAAATAAAGAGCATTTCTTCAATTTTAGCATGAATCATTAAAAAAATTCGATTGAAATTAGCAATATGAGAAGGAATTTCATTTTGATTCGAAAAGGCATGAATGGAGTGAATGGAGTTAGTATTCGCTTGAGTTTTAACCAAAAAAAAAGAGGTCGCTAAACTAATATTCACATGGGATAATCGAAAACGGCTAAAACATAGCCAGAAGTTGCATTTATACCAACCAGAATGTTGGGCGGCAGATTTAGGGGTTTTTCAGCAGTCATGGTGGCTACTAGGTCACCAAAAAATCAAGCCTAACCACCTATGATTGAAAGAGAGAGGTCGACAAGCATGGCGTCCGATGGCATTACTATAAAGGGTCGAACGACGTCAAAAAAGTCATTGAAAAATAAAGAACAGTGAAAAAAAGTTAGAGAGAAAAATTTTTTAAAGAGATGATAGTTTTACCTTCACTTTAATTGTTACAATTAATGGATAATAGATAGAAAAACTACGTTGCTACTTCACTGAAAGTGCAGGGATTTGACTGTCACAATTAAAAGTAGCAGGAGCAAAAGGAGATTGAGGGTAAAGTATATAGGGGTAATTTTTGTACTTTATCCTATATATGTATAAGAGCCGAAATTATATATTAAGCCATATATGAGGGCGAGGGGGGCCAACTAACATGGTCCTATTTGTGGAAATGTCCAAGTGGTCCTATGGTGGTGACAACATTCACCTAATTTAGTTTATATCCTTGTTGTCGATCTTATACATAGGACCACGGAAGATGAGCCAGAGCCAATGAGATGGATTTTAAGAATGTATATATATATATATATATGTAGAGTGAAGACATGGCAGTTAACAAAGATATATATATATAGTATAACAACAATAGTTTTTTTACAAAAATTAAGTCAATGTTATCAAAATTTAAGTATTTTATACAATGGTATTTGATGATTTAATAGTAATGTCTAAATAAAAATAATCAAGAAATAATCAATATGGACTATCTTTATTTTTATTTTATAAAATGTTTACTTTCTAAAATCTAAATGTTTAATTACAATAGTAGCAAAATATTCATGATTCATTACAAGAGATTATGAAGAACTTATGCCTGTGAAAAATTTTATCCGCAGGAGAGTGAAGCAATGGATTAAGCAAAGAAGTAATACCTTCTATTTTATATCGCGTGAGTGTGAAATTGAAAAGCACTATATATGAGGATTCAATAATCTATCTAATACAAAATTTTTTCCATAATACTGGAGCGAATCTCATAGAAACAAAACCATGAAAGAACTAGTAAGAAGCGGGTGGAAAAAAAAAGTAATAACTTCTTCCCTACATCTATAAAATGAATGCGTTATGTATGAGAAAATAAGTTTATTCATCTTTGGCTGATATAACGTACAAGAAAATAGAAATAATATATGTTAATATAGTCAAAAAGTGACTTCAAGGCCTCTTGTATATTATTAAGGCCAATTTTGCAAGGCAAAAACTACTTAGAAATTGTAACACAATGCTTCATATGGTAACATTTTTATTTATATTTTTAAAATTTTCTAAACAAGCAATAGAAACATGTTTGCTAAATCTATTTATTTTTTTTATTTTCAAAAAATAAAAACTTAAATAGAAAAACGTAAACAAAAAAAATGTTTTTGCTATGTTTTTTTTTTTGTTATAAATATTTTGTAAATTTTAACATTTTATCTATTTTTGTTGCATCATATTAAAATGAATTATTTTTTTCAAATATTTGAATAAAATAAAATTATTTTTAATAAATAATAAAATAAATTTAATTTAATTATCTAAACTAATATGTAATATATTTTATTAATTTATTTTTAATAAATATTTAAATTAATTAAATTGAATTAAATTAATATGAAATATATTTAATTAAATATTTTTAATATATAATAAATTTAAATTAATTAACTTAATTTAATTTAATTAATATAAGTAATATTAGATATACTTTATTAAATTATTTTTAATAAATACGGAAATTAAATCATTTAAGTTATTATGAAATATATTTTATTCAATTGTTTATAATAAATAACATATCTATAATTAATATATTTTATATTTATTGAATGAAATGATATAATAATTACATTTATTCAAATTTTTAATAAATAATAAAATTAGATTATAATTTAACTTATTTTAAATTTATTGAATTAAATTATTTTAATTAATTATTTCATTTAAATTAAATTAATATGAAATATATTTTATTAAATTTAATTAATTTTTTAAAAAAGTAATAAAATTAAATATTTTATTAAAATAAAAACTAATAGTTGTAAATAAAATTATATTTTCAAACGTAGTTTTAATTTTTATTTTAAAAAAAATGATAATAGAATAAAAAAATATAAACAAATAAATATAAATAAAAAAAATGACTGTGCTACGAGCCCAATATAATCTAGGATCATATTACCCCCAGAAGGATATATGTATACCATTAACGTTTCATGGAAATTGCAAAACAAAATTTGC
Organism: Vitellaria paradoxa; assembly: GCA_019916065.1. NCBI lineage: Eukaryota > Viridiplantae > Streptophyta > Magnoliopsida > Ericales > Sapotaceae > Vitellaria > Vitellaria paradoxa. The sequence goes on along the minus strand of CM034234.1, from coordinate 17,181,291 downwards.
AACTTTGGGCAAGACATGTCTGAGCTCCTCTGTTGTTTCCTCTGTCGTTCTTTTGGCATGATCCCACGGTGGGACGTTAACCTCTCTGGGTACATGATTAGTTCAAGACAGCCACAGAGGTCAATTATCACCAGATCTCATATATGCTGACAAGACTGCCAACTCTACAAACTTAATTGTTACCATTAAGCTACATTGTTAACTATTACTAGATATTTAATTTCAAAGACAATAATGAAAATCGAAATTTTAAAATTTTGCAGGGAGAACTGTAAGTTGGTGGAGAGGAGTCAGCAGCATTGCAAGATGCGCTGGGGAGATTGATCAAATTCATTAATCAATATATTATATTAGATCTGGGTTATGATACGTATATATATATATATATATATAGTACTGGCTTTATTACTTTTTGCATATATATATATATATATACACACACACATATAAGATACTTGGGAAGCTGTCAACATGATTGGTTTTGGTCCCCCTACGCCTATTTCATTGGTCTCCATCGCTCCCCTTAACAAAAGAATCTCCCCGCTATCTCAAAACGATAGCCCAATCTTGTGGTCTTCATACAATCGTACTAATTGTTTGATGGAGCTTTCGAAAATTTTGCAAGGGATGGTTATTGAAATTTCAGTACCAAAGGGAGAAGCCTCAGGATACACAAATAAATAATTAAAAAATAAAAATATTTAGATAAATTACACTTTACATCCTTTTATTATTACATAACCTTACCTAAAATATAACTTATCAAAGAAAAAATGAAATAAAATAAAAGCATTTGTGTAGCAGACCTTAACTCTGTGGAGAATAAGCCTTTAATGAGTTGAGTAACTTAAGTTTTAATCAGGCCGTGTGTTTAGAAATTTGGAGGCCTTTAGGCGAAACTTTTAGTAAGAGCTAATTCCTTATCTCATTTTTTTTACTTTTTGAGTTACAAAATTATTTATTAAAAATTTATAAAATACTAAAATCAAGTAACCACACAAAATATATATATATATATATAAATAAAATGATCTGCAAATTATAAATAAAATGATAGAATGAGTTGATATACTTGATATATCACACGATAATAGCTATTTTGATGAAAATAAAAATTAGATTTGTAAAATGAAATGGAGATACAGATTAGATTTGGACAATGATTATGGATTTGTAGAATGAAATGAACATGAGAATTAGATTTGGATGATAATTTGACGATAATGATTTAATGAAAATAAGGATTGGAATGGTAGGATGAAACGAAGATAACGATTAATATTGAGTTGATTTGTGAAGATAAGGATTAGATTTGGATGATAACTCGATGGTAAGAATTAGAAGGATGAAATGAAGATGAGAATTGGATTTGGATGATGATCGAACGATAATGACTTGATGAAAATAAGGATTGAATTGGTAGGATAAAATGAAAATAAAGATTAATATTGAGTTGATATATGAAGATAAGGATTAACAACTCGATAAGAATTAGATTTGTAGAATGAAATAAAAATAAGGATTAAATTTCGATTATGATATGTAAATGAGTCACAAATGTGGATAAGATAAGAATTTAATTAAACGCCTTAGATTTGGATTTGGATGATGAATATTCTCACAGACAAAATGATAATTCAATATAGATATGATTTGTCTTTCAATTTTTGGTTTAGTGTCCATAAATAAAATTAAAAAAAAATAAATAATTACGAATGTATAGATAGAGTTTAGAAAGTTTAAAAGTCCTCTCTTTTTAGGTATCAAGATAAATTTTAAATAAATTAAAAAATGATAATTAGTATATTAATAAAATTTTGATTGATTTAAATATTATTTAATATTTTTATTACCAATAAAAGTTTTTAAAATTGTGCTTTCCTTTTTTTGATAAAATTTTAAATAAATTAAAAATAATAATTAATGCATTACTAAAATTTTGATAGGTTTAAATATTATTTAAAATTTTATTATTAATAAAAAATTTGAAAAATTGGCCCTTCTTTTTTACGAAGCCCTAAGCGACCGCTTCAAATGGCCTAGGGTTGTCACGGCCCTAGTTTTAGTTTGATATTATCATTAAAAATATAAACTACAAAATAATGTGCAAGTATCTATGCTATATATACTATAAAATTAAAATAATATAATTTATCTCTTCTCCTCTCCTTCACTTTCATCTTACATGACATGTCTCTTTACTTTCTATTCAACTTTTTCTTTTTTCTTTTTTTTTTTTTTTTTACAGATTTTTGAATTTTTTTTTATAATTCCTTCATTCTCTGTTCTTTTTTTCTCTTTTCTCATCCACAAAATTTTTGTTTCTCTCTTCCATATCGTTAAAACGTTATAACTTTATTTTTTTTCTTTTACCTATAAAAGCACTAAAATTATGGCATGTTATTTTAATAAATTTTAAAAAACTCAAAAGTTTTAGAAAAAAGATCAACTTATTAGGATTCTAAAAAGGGACCCGTTTGCTTGGGAGATCCATTTGCTTGGGTTTCGAAAAATGACCCATTTGATTATAAATTTCATAAAAATAAACTTATTGGTTTCAAAAAAAAAACTCTCAGTTACTTATAAATTCAATATAATTATAAAATTTATATATTTCAAATATGTTAATAATTAATTTAAAAATACAAATTAAAAATTAAATTAAATTAGAAGGCACAAAGAATGCTAAAATAATAATTAGGGTATTTCTCCCATAACAAGTCTTAGTATTTTTAAAATTTGAATAAAATTAGTTTTGGGATTGATTTTTTTTTTCTAAATTCAAATTTTAAATTTTAATTGGTACCATATTTTTTTAAATTAATAATAGTATTTTAAATTTAAGTTATTTTTATTAAATCAATCAAAAAATTATTACTAAATCTTGTGTAACATTCTCAATATTGGTTAATTATCGTCACAAATTTACATATTTGAATAATTAATTAAGTTTAAAAGAAAATTTAAATAAATTTAAAAAAATCTAACTCTTCTCATAATAACAACTCTTAGTATATTTAAAATTTAAAATATAAAAAAAAAACATCCTATTAATTAGGCATGGAAGTACCTAAATATTAATTGGGTTAGAAAGTAAATTTTTTAAGCTCAATATTAAAATTAAATTAGTCATGTTAACCATAAGTTAAAAATCTAATTAATAATATTCAGTTTTTGAGTTATTTTTATAAATTACAACATACAATTAACAAAAATAATATTTTTAGTTTGTATTATTTTTATAAAACCAGTCAAAAATTAGTTTAATAAAATTAAAATTAATAATATTTCTAACTCAAGTGAATTTTGCAAAATGAGTAAAGAATTAAAAAATAAAAATAAATATTAAAATTAATAAACAATTTGAAATAAAAAAATAGATCAGGTTGATTAGGTAAGTTTATGATTTAATATATATTTTAGAATAAATTTTAATTTTTATGATTGGGTCAAATCAAAATTTAGTAAGATATAAACTTTTAATATTTATATGAAAAATTTGACTATAATCAAATCTATCGACTCATCACTAATGTTAACATAAAATAAAAAATATAAAAAATAATTCAGTAATTATTTTATAAAATTATATAACTTTATTAAAATATTTTATAACATTATTAAAATTATATTTTACTTAAAAAAATTATATAATTTTGTGCATCACACGTGTTGGTCTTAATCTATTTAAATGTAATTTAACCACTAGTTTTGTCATGTGGGCTCTTTAATACGTTTACAGTCTTCATTTGAGAGAGAGAGAGAGAGAGATCCAATAAGTGTAGCATTATTTGGAAGAGGTAGCTATAGTAGTTCCATCACTGACAGAGGTCCAAATGGAAGCTGCAGCAATTTTGAGCAACGGCGACGAACATGACGTTATCAACTGGTTTGAAGACATAGCCGAGAACGCCGGCCAAGTTCAGACCCAGACCCTCCGCCGCATTCTTGAACTGAACCTGGGTGTGGAGTACCTCAAGAAATGGTTGGGAGACATCAACAACAGCGATAACAATGTCATCAAAGATATGGAGGCAAGTGATTTGGAATCACTTTACGCCTCTTTGGTGCCTCTTGTCGCTCATGCAGATTTGGAGCCATACATTCAGCGGATAGCCGATGGGGACACCTCTCCTTTGCTCACCCAACAACCCATCACCACTCTTTCCTTGAGGTACCTGATCCAGTTGCCCCTCCTTTTCCCGTTTTAATCTCTCCAAGCTCCCATCGATTGAATGGTTCGGTGAAGCACTCCAATCACAATCAATTGCGTACGATTTACTATCAGGATAAGTATCAGTAAAAAGTTACATTAATATTCCCTTCTCGCACACTAATATTCCCTTCTCACACACTAACATACAAGTGATTAATTGTTACTTGAAGTAGTAAAGAAAAATGAAGGAAAAAAAATGAAAACATGAATATATATACTTATGAAAATATGTAGACATTTATATATGTGTGTGTGTTTTATTTAACGTAAAATATTTTCGGGGAAAAAGAAAGGTGTTTTGTGGTTAATTTTTTTCTCATGGGTTTCATTTATTTACATGGTTGTTGTTTGCCGTAGTTCCGGAACCACTGAAGGGCGACAGAAGTTTGTACCTTTTACTTGCCATAGCTCCAAGACCACTCTTCAAATTTTTAGGTTGGCAGCATCTTATAGATCAAGGTTCTCTCTCTCTCTCATTTAACTCATAAACTTCTTTTTTTGCTAGAACTACAAGTATAACTCAACTCGAAATTGTAATTATACGATAAGGATGCCCAAAATCTTATGAAAAAAACTAAAATATTACAACGGGTAATGTGAAATAGCATGAAACTAAAATCTGCAACGCATATACCACACATCTCTTTATAACTTGAACATTTTTCTGTTGGTCATAGGGTTTATCCAACAAGGGAAGGAGGAAGGATCCTGGAGTTCATATACAGCAGCAAGCAGTTCAAAACAAAGGGTGGCCTAAAAGCAGGAACAGCGACGACCCACTACTTCGCAAGCGAAGAATTCAACCTCAAACAAGAGCAAACAAAGTCGTTCACCTGCAGCCCCGTGGAGGTGATCTCGAGCGGCGATTACAAGCAATCCACCTACTGCCACCTCCTCCTCGGCCTCTACTTCTCCGACCAAGTCGAGTTCATCGCCTCCACCTTCGCCTACAGCATCGTCCAAGCCTATCGATCCTTCGAAGAAGTGTGGAAAGATTTGCGTGACGACATTAGAGACGGCACTCTGAACCCGAGAATCACCATACCCGAGATCCGAAAATCCGTATTGGGTATCATATCCCCAAACCCGGGTTTGGCTTCGCGGGTCGAAGATAGTTGCGAAGAGCTGAAGAAACTGGATTGGTTTGGGCTAATTCCCAAGCTATGGCCGAATGCCAAGTATTTGTATTCTATAATGACGGGGTCGATGCAGATGTACCTGAGCAAACTAAGGCATTATGGCGGGAATCGCTTGCCGTTGGTGAGTGCCGATTACGGGTCAACTGAGAGCTGGATCGGGGTGAATTTGGACCCTTCTTCTCGGCCAGAGAATGTGAGTTTCGCAGTCATACCCACGTTTTCTTACTTTGAGTTCATACCACTATATAGAAACAGCGAAGATTTGATGATCACTTCTTCGGGGACTGATGACTTCGTCGAAGGCGACCCGGTACCGCTCTCTCGAGTGAAAGTTGGACAGCAGTATGAGATCGTCCTCACTACTTTCACAGGTAAATACCCAGCTAAAATATGTTTGGTTTTGTTGTTTTACGTTTTCTTTTTTCTTTAAAAAAAAAAAAAAAACATGAGAAAATTATATTTGGCTTAGAGTAAGTTTTTTTGGTGAAGGAAAAGGTTATTTTACTATAAAATATATATATATAATAAAATTTTACTAAAACGAGGTGACAATAATAGTATTATAATAAGATTATATTCTTATATATATATATATATTGAAAAATTTTACTCCACCAATAATACATTCATATATTTGTTGTCAAAACTCTAAATTCACGACGGTTCAATCTTTCTTGTCAATTTTTCAAGTTTTATGACATTATCTTCTAAGAAAATTATTTTTATTTTTCCAAAAAAAAAAAGGAAGACATTTCTGATATAGAACAGAAAATTGCCCGATAAGTTAACTTCATAAGGAAAGCACATTTCCTCTGGATAGAACAGTACATGCATATATATATATATATATCCCAAATCAAACACTTTTTTTCTTTTCTCTTTTCCTTGTCAATCTCCTCAAGGGATAGTTACTTGGTACTTATTTCCTAGAGCCATTTGAGACCATTTTTTTGTCTGAAGATTCCCCGATTTTCACCATCACAGGCTCATAGCTAGACCAAATTTTAATCGTTGTCCTGACTCGATATAACAAAAACTGTGAAAATGATATGTCTGTACAGTGCCATTGTTGTTGTAACATATATACAACAAGCCAGTTTCAAGTTATTTGACATTGGACTGTTCATGATTTTGATGCCAATTTCAAGTTATGTCTGTACAGTGCCACGTGTACACAGTTCAGGAGATATATATATTTTTTTTAAAACTGGGAGATTTTTAAAAACCTCGCTAGGGACGTGGATGGATTTAGAGCCAAGTAGCGCTGGGCCTTTAAATCATCCCTTACCATTTAAATTAACAAGTGTTTCGTTATATATAAGGCGTAAGAAGCGCCAAAATTCTATGGAATCGAAATTCAACCTAATTTAATTACTTCAGCTCGATTTTACCATTACATTTGTTTCAAATTTTAAATAAAAAAATATTTACACGAGTCTTTCGAGTCAGCTCGATCAATTATCAAGTTAATATATTTATGTACTTAGTTCGTACCAACTTAATTTTAAGTTTTAGTTTATATAACACTAATATATTTTGAACTCTAACTCATTGATAAAAGTAAATTGGTTCAATTTGATTAATTTATGCTGGTTTGATTCCAACTAGTCTTGATAAAAATTGAGTCATATTCTGATTTATTATAAATATGAATTGAGCTGACTTATGCACACTTTCAAATAAGAGAGCATATATTATTCCTCCTTGCACTATAGTAGGTCTACTTTTGGCCACGAATTACTAATAATTGATGAGGTATCTATGGTCACTATTTGACTTTTTTTTTTAAGGGGGGGGGCGGGGGGGTCCTAGTATGATCATTCCTTGGAATTGTTTGTCGTTTTCTTACAATGAATCATTTCACGCAATGCTCGCACCGTCGAGCTAAAACTATCAAAGTCACATGTACCATTATTTTCAGGGCTTTATAGGTGCAGACTGGGAGACGTGGTGGAAGTGGCTGGGTTTCACAAAGGGACCCCCAAGCTGAGCTTCGTGTGCAGGAGGAAGCTAATCCTAACAGTAAACATCGACAAAAACACCGAGAAAGACCTCCAATTAGTGGTCGACAGAGGGTCCCAAATCCTGATTAGCAAGTCGGGAGCCGAGCTGGTCGATTTCACGAGCCACGCCGACGTGGCGAAGCAGCCGGGCCACTACGTAATTTACTGGGAGATCAAGGGCGAGGTGGAAGACAGGGTCCTACGCGAATGCTGCAACGAAATGGACGCGTCGTTCGTCGATCACGGCTACGTCGTGTCGAGGAGAACCAATTCCATCGGGCCTCTGGAGCTGCGCATTACGGAGAAAGGGACTTTAAGAAGGTTTTGGAGTATTTCATAGGGAACGGGGCGGCGCTGAGCCAGTTTAAGACCCCAGGTGCACCAGCAACCAAGGACTCCTCAGCATTCTCAATCTCTGCACCGTTAAGAGGTTCCACAGCACAACATATTGTTAAGACAATATATATATATATATATATATTCGTCGGTGCTTGGTTGGTTGGTCGGTGGTAACTGATACCCTCGCTAACAATTTTGAGATACGAGGATAATAATATTTATAATAGGTGTTGTTTAACCTTGTAATATGTTTATCTTAAATGTTCGAGTATATTTCACATTAGTAAAATTAAGTCTCTCGGATCAATAAAATAAAAAATTCTTAGTGAGCATCTCCATTCAAATTAAGTATCTCGTACATTAGATTTGAAAAGTAACCATTCCTTATCATTTCTTAAATTCGGTGCTTAAAATAATTTAGGATTTAAATGTACCACTCATTTTTCATGGTAATTTTGAATTTGAGCTTTTAACACTATTCTTACGAGATCATTATCTTAATTTCTTTTAATAGTTACAAGATATTATATCATTTTAGATCCTGTATGTCAAGAAATACATGATTGTGACAATGATTGTGACAAGAGCTATGATTTATAACGTACTATAGGATACGTTGACCTTTGGGAGTGATTCTAGACCAAATTTGAGTATTTGTAAGTCATTACTATATTCTTAAGAATTATATAATCCTTAACAGCCAGCTTGAAGCCTAAAAAAAGAAAAAAACATTAAAAAAATTTGTTCCATGTTCATTTTAAATCTTAAAATTAAATATTTGACCCTCAATCTAGATAAAGAGGCCTTGTTCATATTGTCGTGGGAGGAGTAAGTTCAGCTTACTTACCCATAAATAAAAGGTAAAAGTGCAGACTGAATGAAAATTTAATAATATAATAATAATAATAATAATAGGACAATTTAGTTTTATTGAAATTCATTGTCTATGTAGTCCTAAAATATATATATATATATATAGAAAAAATATAGAAATAAATTTGAAAAAAAGATAATAAAAGATCATGAGACAATAATTCTAAATAAAGGTTCTGTCATGTCTTGGGTTTTACGATCTAAACATGCAATCACATCACATAATCACATAATCAATACAAACAATCCATCATAACCATATAACCTGTTGAAGTGAAATAAAATAAGTAAAATATGATATTATTTATAATAAATAATAAAATTTTATATATTCATTGAACACTGTATAATTAAATACCTGTTATTCGAGGAGGTGAGAAACTTTGGTCCGTCATGTCCATAATACAAAACAAAATGCAGGGTAAAGAAAAATCTGGAAGGGGACGCTGCTCATCAAACTAAATCAAACTAAGTCTTTGTTTATTAGGTGAGATCAGCTATATAGATTTGTCAATATCAATTAGATCTCATTAGGTGTTAAAAAATTTAAAAAAATTCGACAAAATTTTACGCTGACTATCAACTACCTAACACAACCCTCCTCCTTTATCCGAATTTGAGACCGGCTATAAAAAAATGTAGACGGAGTTGAAGGAAATGCTGCTATATATTATATTTATATATAGTATAAAAATGATAAAATTTTATAAATTTCTATAAAATTTAAATTTTTTATTCACAGTACGAATTACAACTATGTAATTTTAACCAATTTATATTAATTTATATAGTTTTAAACACTTCAGCATTTTAAAGTTGCCGATTGGTCAATATATGGACCCTCATCACGTGCATTGTCCATGCATTCATGACCCCCCATGTTGGTGAGATCTGAGTACTGGACAATGTGGTTTCGAAGAAGTTGAGCACATGAAGACACCTGCACCTGCCGCGCAAAAGAACGGTCCTCCTCCTCCTCCGTCCGACACTTGTCAGACAATGGCCTCTGCATGGGGCCGCCAAGTGGCCGTACATACATTCAAGCCCGCGTACGGGGAACAAAATAACACCGATGAGTGGCCCAAGTTGCTGCAAACTTGAGCCATTCGGAGTTTCAAATTTTTTTGAAAGGTTGTAAAAATTTTTTAATTTTTTTAATTATATTTCTCTATATATTATTTTTACGTTAATTTTTAATTATTTTAAATTTTTTAAGAATTTCCAACGCTAGTTTATTGTAAGCAATTCATCGTAATGATATTTATTTAAAAAATTTATTAAAAAGTTTTGCCAAATTAATGTGTTGTATTTTAAATATATCTATTACTTTAAAAATATAAATTAAATAATTAACCTTTTATTATAATTATGCTATTATTATACTATTTTGATATAATTTTTTAATAAATTTTTACGGAATATTTTCATTCATTATGAATCGCGCGACCTTCGTAAAAGCCATGCAATCATATCACACCATGAGGCGGTTTGAATTGTTAAAAAACTTTAAAATGTTGATAAAATAAAATCTTTTAGATTTGAAGTATAAAAAATTATTTTAAAATAATAATTAAATATTTATGTTTAATTTAATATAAAATTGTTTAAAATTATATAAAGTAACATGTGACAATTTTAGTAGATAATCTTAAAAATTTTTGAATGAAATTTAGTAGATTTTGTAAAAGTTGAATTTTCTCGAAATTTGAAAAAGTGAAAACTTTTAAATTTTATTTAGAATTTTTTAAACTTTTTTAGAGTTCCAGATGGCTCCTATATATGGCTCCGTTTGGAGCTACACAAAATAAAATAAATCCTATAAATCTTTACAAACACGAATTACGAGATAACAAAATTTAAATTCTTCACTCATTACACGAATTACGAGATATTTACTTTTATAATTTTATTTTATTTTATACACTTTTATACAACTCCAAACACACTTATATATTAAACCACGTGTAAAGGAAAGGATCTTGTCTTCTCGTGTCAGATATTTTTTCTTTTTTAGAAAGTCTCCTTGTGCTTTTCAGTTTTTTTTTTTAAGAAAATTAATTGCCTTTTAAATTATTTTTATTATTTTATTTCATATTTATTTAATTTTCTTCTCTTTCTCGCTCACATTTCTCTACCATTGCTGTTGTCGCAATATGTCAGGATTGTACCATCCATTTTATACGTTGAATGCTTGGTTTGACAACAAAGAATAACCTTTTTTTTTTTGGCTTTGTTGGTCTTAAATGCTTTTTTTTTTTAAATTGGATTTTGTTTCTAATTTTATTAGTATTCGGGCATGTTGTTATTGAGGAGAGTTGGCTAATGTTTGATTTGTGAGGCTAGGGTTGCTTTAATGATTGAAGAGTTGGCTAATGTTGGATTTGTGAGGCTGGGATTGCTTTAATGATTGAATTGTTTTTGTTTTATTAGATACGAGGTTAGATAGAAAATATCACCTACTTTGGTTTTTTATCTAACAATTAGTTTAATTTTCTTTTGTTGACTTCTATCGTATAATATTATTTATAATGTTATTTACATTACATTAGAGATATTATTTTTACAAAAAAAAAAGTTAGCTAAACACATAATAGAAATTAAGAGTGAAATGCTATCTCTTATCAACTCTTATTCAACCCATATGGCATGAATTAAACATGAATTAATAGCACAATTAGTTTGAAGTTAAAATTTAAGGTAAATGGGAGTAATTTTTAGTATTTTAGTCAATTCATTCAAAACTAAACATTTGTTCCTCAAGAGTGAAATATTAATTAATTTAAATTTTTATAAACCGTACCAAATACAATTAACAGCGATAAAATATAACAAGGCTAATATTTATTTCATTTTCACTCCATACCAAACACATGCTATAAATAGTTTCAAAATAAATAATAAATTTGAAAATCATCCTTTGAATGATGGTTTATAATCCCTAGATTGATTGTCGAGAATTAGTTAGGTTTAGTTTAGAAAGAAGAAAAATTAATTTTTTTATAACTATCGACTAAAAAGTTAATTTTTATTTAAAAAGAGAAAAAAATTTACTTTTTAAGAGTTAATTTTCCAGTTTTTTGTTTATTTGACATTCTTACCCTTTGTGCTATAAAATAAGGTAAGAAGTAAGAGGATAAATTTAAATTTAAAAAAAATTTAAAAACCAAGTAGTCAAACTACTCTTTTATCTGGAGTCATAATTTTATCCAAAACGAAGCCTCAAAGTCTTTGTAAAATTATATAAATTATTATAAATCCTTAGATTAATTGTTGGGAATTATTTCACTTTATCTCATCGGACGCTGATCAATCTTATTGTAGTGGATGCAATTAACATGGATGTCATTATATAGCATTAATTAAAGGCAATACATATATGAATGTGATTGAGCTGTATAATCATTATTACTCATCAAATCTTGAGCACGGCCCAATATTCTTCAAGTTGTGCATGGATGATGTTAGAAGTGATTCCAAATTTAGTATTTTTTCGAACCAAAAACATGATCCTTCTAAATAAAATCAAACTTCCTTCTAAACAAAATCAAACTTTCCAATCCATGTGGGGGTGACAATCAGTGAAGGAGTTATGTTAGGACCCTCAGAAAACCACGGGAAAAGGCTATACATATATTTATATTGTAGTTGGGTTCTTCCTAAAATTTTAAAAAATATTTATTTATCAGAAAAATAACACTAGTGCACATAAATTTTTTTGATAAAAAAATTTAAGAACAAATTCCCTAAATTTTAACAAATTTTTTCAATTATTATGTATAATCCAAAATTTAAAAGTTCAAATGATTGCACGTACATTAATTTGTTTATTATTTATTAAATATAATTTATAATATTAGTTATAATTTTTTTAAGCTTAACTTTAATGTAAGAAAAAAATAGAAACAAAATTTAGCCCCTCCTATCAAAAATTTTGACTTCGTTGCTGGAGGCAAGATTAGACATACGATACCCAACCAGCAACAAACCTGATTGAATATGATATCGTACTTTGCAAATATATCTGTTCGTGTGCGTGTGCGTGTGCGTGTGTGAGAGAGAGAGAGAGTGAGTGGCGTTTGGCAAGTAATTTTTTCAAAGTATATACATTGGGCTCCATCGCCATGGGGCAGTACTAGAAGGAATTGGAATCCAAAGCTGCTTAATATTATTGGGTCCTTGATGAGGGCCCCACCCCTCGACATAGAAGGTGTGTTTAGAGTTGTATAAAGTAAAATAAAATTATAAAAAAAATATCTCGTAATTCATGTAATAAATGAAAATTTAAATTTTATTGTCTCGTAATTTATGTTTGTAGAGATTTGTAAAATTTTATTTTATTTTGTTTAACTCTAAACGGAGTCATAATATAAGAAAACAATATGAATAATCTTTTCAAGCCCCATGGAAGCAATAGGCCATGTATGTATCAATTTCACTTGCTTATTTTGTGGCCTTTGGTCTTCGTTGTTGTCTACCACCTTCCGGTCTACGTCGGACAATCCCAAAAAAAGTAGTGTGAAAGCATGTTTGCATATACGTATACGCAAACACACAAATGCGCGATGCACTCGCTTGTTTGCATTGCATAAAATTCTCAATCCCATTTGTGGTGAAAGCAAAAATAATAGTGAAAGGGAAAGTTTCAATAAAAAAGAATTAATATGAATAGACAGGAATGAATTTAAGATTTTCACTAAGGGAAGCAGTGGGTATCAAACATCTATGAAAAAGATATCGAGTTACATTGGAATTAAGAATATAAGAGAAATAATATTACGTTTAGAGAGAGAAAATTATTTATGTACATTAAATTGGTGAATATTTTTTACAATTTAATAGTTCAACTGGTTTTTACTAGCAATTGATATTTAATAGTAATATCTCTCATTACTTAAAAAATATATAAGTATTATTAAGTTTGTTGTTTAATTATAGAATTTATCACGTTATATTATATTTTTAATATTATGCGTAAAAATATTTAATAGTGTAGTGGAAGAATATACTTTATTTCACAAAAATAATTAAGTTTAATTCTTGTACACTTCCTTTACTTTGGAAAAATTTAAGTTAAACAAAAAATTTTTTAATTAGCCTAAAATATCTTAAGTTTGAATTAATTTAATTATTTTTATAAAGCTAAAATAAAAAGAGTATTTAACAATTTGACGTCCAAAATTAAGCGGGTCATTTGCAACCCTCCCATGGCTCAACTCATGCGAATGGAAGTGATCTAACTATAAGACAAAGTTTTAATGATCTTGATGTAACTAAAAAATATAGGTATTTGTGGGTTCAATGTCAAAATTGTTATGGATTAATTATTGTAGAAGCATTTATCATCAATATTCATAAGTAATGTTGCATAATAATTGAATACATACAAACCAAGTTCTAATTTTTTTTTAGAGGCGTGCGCACAAATTGATGGATAACTCAGGTGTCCTGTTGTAATATGTGGTTCATATTCAGACTGAAGAATTAGGAAAGGACGAAGAGTTTTCGGAGCGAAATGTAGCGGATTGTAGTAAGCGGGCTATTAGTATATACACGTGTTTTTATACCATGTAACCCTACAAGAGATTTTGCAGTTAATAAAGAAAATAATCCAGTCATTATAGACGTAGGCAATTTGGCCAAACATGTTAAATTCTATGTTTGATTTCTTGCCTTACTGTTGCTTTATTATTCATATTCACACTACAAACTAGTATCAGAAAGTCGTAGTTGATATGGCTGGGACTTCTATAATAGTGAAATTCGATGTGATAAAGTTTGAAGGGATTAGAAACTTCACATTATGGCAAAAGCGTGTGAAGGACTTGTTGACACAACAGGGGATGAAGAAAACCTGAAAGAACAAGCAAGCAAATTGGGATGAACTCGACAAAAGAACCATCGCTACGATTCAACTCTGTTTGGCAGACGAGGTTATGTACCGCATCATGGATGAGAGTTCTCCTACAGATGTCTAGAAGAAATTAGAGAGTCGATATATGTCAAAGTCGCTCACCAATAAATTATATCTCAAGCAAAAGCCATATGGATTGAAGATGTTGAAGGGTACAGATCTGATCACCCATATAAACACGTTCAATCAGATTATTAGTGGTCTGCAGATTGAAGCTACATTCACACATGAGGACAAGACCCTGATGTTGTTAGTATCCTTTCCCACTTCATATGAACATCTTGTGACCACATTGCTGTGGGGAAAAGCAAGAACCCCTAGATCTGGACGAAGTGTCAACTGTTTTACTTTCTTTTAATCAACAAAGGCTAAGTAACAGCGAGGATACCCAAGGAGTAGGGCTTGTGGCAAAATGAGGTTCCGATAGGGGAAGGAAGAAGGAAAAGAATACTAACAGACGGCCTAATTCAAGGTCTAAATCATGTGGTAGAAATTTGAAGGGCGTTAAATGTTACAAGTGGGGCCATCAGATGGGTCACTACAAAAAGGATTGTCCAAAGTTGAAACAAGGAGATGAGAAAAAATCCGAAGGTAGTTCAAGTTTTGCTAACATTGCATAGAATGATTCAGATTCTATAGATGGATATATGATGTCAATTTCAGTAAGTAATCTTGATTGGCTACATGACTCGTGGGTATTAGTTTCTGGCTATTCGTATCACATGTGTCCACATCGAGATCGGTTTGACTCTTATTATTCAGTAGATTGTGGTTCTGTTTTAATGGGTAACGACGCTGTATTCAAGGTTACCAGGTAGGGAACCATTAAAATCAAGATATTTGATAAAGTAGTGAGGGTGTTGGGTGATGTCAGGCATGTACTAGAATTGAAAAAGAATCTCATCTCTCTAGGTACTTTAGACTCGAGTAGCTATAGTTACAAGTCAGAAGGTGAAGTCTTGAAGGTTACAAAAGGAACTATGGTAGTTATGAAGTTATAGGTGGAGCATCAGTTGCAGAATCTGAATCAAATGATACGCTGTTATAGCATATGTGACTTGGCCATATTGGGAAGCGTGGTATGAAGGAACTAAAAAAACTAAAACCAAACCACGCCTTTTCCCACTAGGTGGGGTCGGCTATATGGATTTGTCGACGCCAATTGATCTGTTTAGGGGCATGTCCTCCGATAAATCTAGGTAGGTTAAGTCATGTTTAATGGTTTCTTTCCAGCTTCTCTTGGGTCTTCCTCTACCTCTCCTACTCTACAATCTCCATACTTTCACACCTTCTAACAGTCCTCTGCTGGACGCCTTCTAACATGGCCAAACCATCTTAATCGTTTTCTCTCATTTTATCTTCAATCGGTGCTATTCCTACTTTGCCCCTAATCTCCTCGTTCCTAATCCTATCTCTTCCTTGTAATCCCGCACATCCACCTTAGCATCCTCATCTCCGTAACTGCCATCTTCTGACCATGATTATGCTTTACTACTGCCCAACACTTTGATCCATATAGCAGCGCTGGTCTAAACCGCTAACCTTATAATACTTTCCTTTCACCTTGAGGGGGATTTTTCGATCGCACAAAACCCCCGAAGCCACTCCTCTATTTGGTCCATTCAGCTTGAATCCTGTGACTTACATCAGTATCAATCCCTCCATCTTGTTGCACCATAGATCCAAGGTACCTAAATTTATCTTTCTCTACAATCTTTTGTGTGCCTAACTTACTTCTATACTACTCGTTATCCTACTTTGACTAAACTACATTCCATATATTCCGTCTTGCATCGGCTTAGCCTAAACCCTTTTGTCTCTAACGTATCCCCGCCACATTCTAGCTTAGCATTCACTCCTTCTCCTCGTCTCATCTACTAAAATAATATCATCTGCAAATAGCATACACCACGGCAACCTCATCCTGAATATGTCTTGTAATCTTATCCATAACTAAATCAAACAAGTACGGGCTTAACGCTGAGCCTTGATATAAACCAATCATGATAGGGAACTCATTAGTCTTTCCACCAGTCGTCCGTATAGATGTCATGGCTCTATCATACATGTCCTTTATTCGCCTCAATATATACGACACACGCTCCTTTCTTTTCCAATACTCTCCATAGAATTTTTCCTAGGAACCCGTATCATATGCCTTCTCTAAATCGATGAAACACCATATGTAAATCTTTTTTACCTTCTCTATACTGTTCCATTAACCTCCTCAAGAGAAAGATAGCTTTCATGGTTGATCTTCCAGGCATGAAACCAATTGGTTCTCTGAAACGTTTGTTGTCCTCTTAGTCTTCTCTCAATAATTCCTCCCATTGATTTCATCGTATGGCTCATCAATTTAATCCCGCGATAGTTCGCACAGTTCTGAATATCTCTTTGTTCTTGTATATGGGTATAAGGATACTTTTCCTCCATGCATCAGGCCATCTTCTTGCTCTTTAGCACTACATTAAAAAGTTTTGTCAACCACTTATGCCATCCTCTCCTAAGCACCTCCAAACCTCAATAGGGATACTATCTGGCCCCAACCGCTTTCCCATTCTTCATCCTTTTTAATACTTCTTCCCTACTGGTTCTTCCTATAGAACATAAAATTTAATTCTTCCCTAAAAGTGGTAAACTGCCCCAAAATGTATGTCACTTACTACTGCTTTCGTTAAATAACTTGTAGAAATAGCTCTTCCAACGCTCCTTTATCTCCTCTTCCGTTACTAATACCTTTTCATCCTCATCCTTAATGCATTTAACTTGGTTTAAATCTTTGGTCCGTCTATCTCTAGATTTAGCAAGCCTTGAATATCTCTCTTTCGCCCTCCCTTAGTGTCAAGTCGCCTATATAAATCCTCAAATGTCCTTTGCCCTTAGCCTCACTAACTGCCTTTTTGGTTTCTCTTCTAGCTTCTCTATACCTCTCCAAGTTCGCTTCATTTCGGTCGTTTTGCCAAGATTTAAAACACTCTCTTTTAAACTATTATCTTGTCCTTGGACGGCCTCGTTCCACCACCATAGCTTCTTTCTGTGCCGGAGCCTCCTGTTGGATTCTCCTAAGACTTCTTTCCCTACCCTCCTAATACACTTTGCTGCCTTATCTCACATAATATTTGCACTCTCATTTACCGTCCAAAATGTTTTCCCCTAGTACTCTTTCCCTGAATGCTGCTTCCTTATCACCTTTAAGTTCCACCATTTAGTCTTTGAGCATCTATACGACTTCTTTTTTCTAGTCCACCTTTGAAGCTGCAACGTCTATGACCAACAACCTATGTTGGGCAGTCAAGCTCTCCCCCGGTATAACTTTACTATCTTTACAAACTACACGATCTCTTTTCCTAGTTAAGAAGAAGTCAATCTGTGTCTTTGAGGAGTCACTCTTATAAGTCACCAAATGTTCCTCTCTCTTCCTAAAAAAGGTGTTCGTCACCATGAGATCATAAGCCACTGCAAACTCCAAAATATCCTTCCCTTCTTCATTTCTATCACCGTAACCATATCCCCCGTGTACTCCTATGTATCCATCTATGTCGCGTCCTATATGACCATTCAAATCTCCTCCTATGAAGACCATCTCTCATTGAGGTATCTCTAATAGCATTCCTTCCAAGTCTTCCCAAAACTTCTCCTTATGTACATCTCCTAAGCCCACCTGGGGGGCATAAGCACTAATTACGTTTACTATCTCTTCTCCTAACACTAATTTAATTGCAATAATCCTATCTCCACGGTGTTTCACATTAACTATATCTTCCTTTAGGTCCTTGCTTACTACTATGCCGACCCCATTTCTCGATCTATTAAGTTCCGTATACCATAACTTATACCCAGTCCTCTCAATCTCTTTAGCTTTCTGTCCCACCCACTTCGTCTCTTGCAAGCAAGCAATTGCAATTCTTCTCCTTTCCATTGTATCCACCACTTCCATAAGTTTCCCAATTAAGCTCCCAATATTCCAAGTACCTAATCTCAGCCTTCTATTTTGGACTAGCTTCCTTGCCCCCCCCACTCATCCAGGAAAGTGCGAGAACCCTTGCCTATTTAACACCGCACCCGGGCGCCAATGCAACGGTCCTTGCTTATTTAACACTATACTCGGACCATACAGGGCGTCGCTAAGTAGGGAACGCCCCCACGAAATCTCATTAGGTGTCATAAAATCCATAAAAAATTTGACAAAATTTTACGCTGGCTGTCGACTACCTAACACAACCCTCCTCCTTTATCCGGGCTTGGGACCGGCCATGAAAAAAACATAGGCGGAGTAGCAAAGAGAAATTTGCTAAAAGGTGCAAAGATATGCAAACTGTATTTCTGCAAATTCTGTGTCTTTGGGAAGAAGTGCAGTGTACAGTTGAAGAAGGCCGAGCATACTATTCATGGTGTGCTAGATTATGTGCACTCAGACGTGTGAGACCAATGAGAGAACCGTCTAAAGGCGGTGCCAAGTATTTTGTCACCTTTATTGACAATTTCTCTTGAAAAGTTTGGGTATACTTCATGAAGCACAAGTCTGAAACCTTTGTCAAGTTCAGATTATAGAAAGTTGAAGTTGAAAATCAAATGGGATGAACGATCAAATACTTGATATCTGATAATGGTACAAAATACAAAGACAAAGATTTTTTGAAGTTTTGCGAGAAGCAGGGCATTCAACGGCATTTTACAATGTAAAAGACACCATAGCAAAATGGTGTTGCTGAAAGGATGAACAGGACACTTGCAGAAAGGACAAGGTGTATAAGGCTGAATGCAGGGATTCCAAAGAGTTTCTGGGCAAAAGCCATTGACATGGCTTGTCACATCATAAATAGATCACCGCAGATTGCATTGAACAACAAAGTTGCATAAAAAGTATGGTCTAGCCACAACGTTGATTATTCAAATTTGAGAATTTTTAAGTATCCTGCTTATGTTCATGTGTCTAGTGATGAGAGGTCTAAACTTGACCTGAAGTCCAGAAAGTGCATTTTTCCTGGGTATAAGAAAGGTGTTAAATAGGATAAGCTTTGAGATCTTGAATAGAAAAAGAAGTTGATCAATCGAAATGTGAAGTTTGATGAAACTTCTATGCTTAAGGCTTTTCAAAAGGGTAAAAGCAATAATTCAATTGATGATAGTGGGAGTAATAAACGGGTTGTACAATTGAGTTTGACAATTCTAATGAAGAGACTAGTCTTTCGGGTGAAGATGATAATGATACAGCTAACCAGGAGCACTAATCCATTGCTTTGGGTAGATAATGACATGCCATTAAGCCACCAGTGAGGTACAGTTTTGAAGATATAGTTTCTTATGCTCTCATTACCCGTAGCAGTGATTCTATTACTTTTCAAGAGGCTGTTAGTTGCTAGGAAAAAAAAATGGATGGAAGTTATGACAGAAGAGATGGAATCTTTACACAAGAATGGTACTTGGGAGTTAGTGGAACTTCTTGAGGGAAAGAAACCAATTAGGTGCAAATTGGTCTATCGAAAAAAAGAGACTATTTCAGGGAAAAAAATGAGAAAGATTTAAGGCCAGATTAGTCGCAAATGGGTACTCACAAAGATAAGAAATTGACTAAAATGATGTGTTCTCTCCTGTTGTTAGACACACCTCCATCAGAGTAGTGAGGGCTATGGTAGCACACTATGATCTGGACTTGGAACAGCTAGATGTAAAGACCGCTTTTCTTCATAGAGATTTGGAAGAGTAGATTTATATAGAATAGCCAAAGGGTTTATAAGACCAGATACAGGGCATCTTGTTTGCAAGCTAAAGAAGTCATTGTACGGGTTTAAGCAGTCTATTGGGCAATGGCACAAGAAGTTTGACTCGTACATGATCCAGATTGGCTACACTTACTGTGAGTATGATTGTTGTGTTTACTATAGGATATTTGATGATAGTTCTTATATTCTGTTAAGGCTCTACGTGGATGGTATGTTGATAGTTGTAAAAAGCAAGACTTAAGTAGACAAATTGAAATCACTATTGAGTAAGAAATTTGAAATAAAAGACTTAGGGGCTGCAAAGAAGATCCTTGGCATGGAAATTCACTGGGATAGGAAGTCCAGAAAGTTGTGGCTATCTCAAACTGATTATGTGTAGAAGGTACTTGAGCAATTTAGCATAGCAGATACAAAACCAGTTAATACACCTTTGGCGAGTCACTTTAGGTTGTCATCTCTCAGTCTCCAAAGATTGAAGATGAGGTTGCAGATATGTCAAAGGTGTTGTATGCTAGTGCAGTGAGATGTTTGATGCATGCTATGGTGTGCACTAGACTAGACATAGCACATAAAGTAAGTATGGTAAGCAAAAATATGACAAAACCGGGACAAGAGCACTGGAGAGCAGTAAAATGGATTCTTAGGTACTTAAGAGGCACAACAGATTGGGATATTATGTTTGAGCAGCAGAATGGTGGAGTTTCGATTCAGGGGTACGTGGATGTTGATTATGCAGGAGACTTGGATGATAGAAGATCCAACACCGGCTATGTGTTCACTTTAGGTGGTAGACCTATTTGTTGGAGATTTATGGTGCGATCATTTATTGTACTATCCACAATTGAAGCAGAATACACGGCAATGACAAAAGCTGCTAAGGAAACTTAGTGGTTGAAAGGGCTAATCATAGAATTGGGCATTGAGCAAAATGGAGTAAAGCTGTGGTGTAACAGTCAGAGTGTTATTTTCTTGGCAAAGTATCAGGTGTACCATGCTAGAACAAAGCACACTGACGTAAGATTTCACAAGATCAAGGAGTTGCTTAGTTCAAGTGAACTAGTGATTGATAAAGTTTACACATCAGAGAATGTAGCAAACATATTGACAAAGTCAATCACTACAGAAAAGTTTAAGCATTGCTTGAATTTGATTAACTTCTCCAGGTGCAAGATAGGAGACGGTTCTCCCCAACTAACTTGTTCTAGATGGAGTTTTGTAAAATTTCCTAAGGCATAAATATTCACTAAGGTGGAGATTGTTGTGATATGTAGTTCATATTCAGACTAAAAAACTAAGAAAAGACGAGAAGTTTTTGGAACGAAGTGGAGTGTAGAAAACTCCTCCGCAGAGGTACACATGTTGTTGCGTGGGGGTGTCGAGGGTGTAGCCCCTTGAGATTCAGTATGGGTATTTTAGTATTATTGATAGGGTTAAGTTTTTTTTTTAATATATATATATGTGTGTGTGTGTGTGTTTTTTGTACTATGTAACTTTATAAGGGATTTTACAGTTAATAAAAAAAATATTCTAATTGTCATGGACGTAGGCAATTTAGCCAAATCACGTTAAATTTTGTGTATTGATTTATTGCCTTCTTATTGTTTTCTTCATTTATATTCATACTACATGTCTAATTCAAGTTGCGGATCTCGATTAATTTTTGGTATCCTAAAGTTGACAAATGAAGTGAATCTCCCGTGGCTCCGAAAAAAAAAAAAAAAAAAAATAAGTGCACATAAATTGATGGAACAAAGTGTTGGGTTTGCACTTACGATAGTAGAAGTTGCTGGACGAGGAACGTTCCTAGAAGTTGCTCGCCCGGGAACAAAAGATCGAGCCAAAACAGGGCATCCTGCTTGAATTTTAAGCTTTAAAAGAGTTGACACAGCTAGTCAAGACTACTATTTTTTAAAATTAAATTAAAATTTTAGTTAATTTGTAATTTATAATAATTTGTTAATAAAATAGCAATAAATTTTGAAATTTAATTGTCATTCGCTCAAGTCAATAGATATTGAGTTGAAGCCAAAATCAAAGCCAATTAATAATTTTGGAGGTCAAGTTCTCAAGTTAATATTCAAGAAATTGTCTTCACATCCATCAAATTAAATAAATTAATTTTGCTACTATATTTTTTTTAGTTAAATATAGGATGTGTTTGGAGTTGTATAAAAGTTTATAAAATAAAATAAAATTGTAAAAGTAAATGTCTCGTAATTTGTGCAGTAAGTGAAGAATTTAAATTTTATTGTCTCGTAATTCGTATTTATAGAGATTTGTAAGATTTTATTTTATTTTGTTTAACTCTAAACGGAACCATAATTGAATTGATTTGACAAACTTATTCTTATTTCTTTTTTTTAAAATATAATAGATAAAAAATATAAACTATTTAAAAATTAGATAGACATCTCACAAATAATAAAAAATTATAAATACCTCCTCTAATAATTTGATAATTATAGAGACATCTATTGCTTTAAAATATTACTTTTTATTTATTTTGTCGTTACCGTTATATGTTCTAATAAGAATCTAAGGGCACGATTGGATGGTGTTAAAATTTTAGGGGGATAAGTTTTAGAAGGGATATAAGATAAGAGGGGGTATTATTTTTAAAGAGTTGGCCCATATTGATGTGATATTTATGGAGGGGGATAACTTTTGACTTGATTTGGATGTTTTATAAATAAGAGGGGGCGAATGATGAAAAAATTAATTAAATGACTCTTTTGTCCTTGTGGTGTCCTAAACTTGGTTACCTATTAAATTAAATATTAAATTACAAAACCCACTCTATTTAATTATTTTTGGACAATTTGAAGTTATATTATTTATTTCATTGAAAATTTAATTTTTTATAAATTTATTTAAAATTTTTTTTTAAGTATGTACTTTTGAATGGTTGGTTATGATCTAATTTTTTTAATTATGTTTATTTTGACTTGTTGGCATATCTATTATTTTTTTATTAGCATTATATTTATTTTAATCAAGTTAACAATACCATTAACGAAGGTTAAAAACGTCAAAAATTTATCCACTTGAAGGGGGATAATTTTTAGCTAGCCCAAACCCTAGCTAAAAATTATCCCCTTGCGGGGGCTAAATTTAATGCTGTGCAAAATCAAAACCGGGGAAGATTTGGCTGCCAAACCAAACAAAAAATGCGGGGCCCACGAGCAAAATTTATGCCCCCGTGCTTTTACGGCATCCAATCGGCCTGTAAGCACAATATTTCAATTTTAATTTTGTCTTCGTCAATAATTATTACGTACTTTAGTTTGTGACAATTATTCCTCAAATGTTTTGATTTGAATCCTTTAGTTCCATCAAATTATACGTTTAATATAACATCTTTAAGTACATATTTGATAAGAAATAAAAATTTTGAGAGTAAAAGATTACGAGAGTAATTATTATCATATTAATGGTTACTGAGATGACAAATTCAAGATACTTACATTTGCAATGAGAGAGAGAGTAAATATTATTCGGTAATAATTATATTTTATTTGAAATACTAAAAATTTTGAAAGAATAAAAAGTTAATTGTGTTTAGAATAAAAGTAAATTTATCAAGGAGTAAAATTAATATTTAATTTTTATAAACTACTATAATAAAATAAATCATGATAATAATTTTTATTTTAATAATAATTAATTTTATTAAAATATATAATTTTAAATATAATACTAATTATAAAGATAATTTTATTATAAATTAGTATTTAAATAGTAATTAATTCTAATGCTGAATTATTATTTGTTAAAAATTATTTTTATATTAATAAATTAATTTAATAAAAAACTAATTTTATTTTATTCAAATAAATTATTAATTTTAATAACATATATTAATATAATACACCATTTCGTAAATTATTATTTACGAAATACAATTTTTATTTAATAAAACATCTTAATTAGTAATAATTAATTATTAAAAATTATTTTAAATTGACAAAATAAATAATTTAGTCATAAATTAATATTTTAATAATATTAATACTTGTTAATGGGTATTAATGAAAAAAAGAAAAAGTTTCATAATAGTTGGTCTCATCAAAATTTAACCAATATTTCTTAGGCTTGATTATATAATATTATAAATTAATACTATTTGGAACATAAATTTATGGAGAGAAGGAAAAGTGAAAAAAATGGTAAGATTGTAAATTGAATGAAGAAAGTTAAATTTATTCCATTTTCTTGGTTAAATTAGAAAATTCAGATTAAAATGGATAGGTAATTTAAAAAAATTTTTATTTGAATAAGGCTTGGTTTGGAAGCAATTTTTTTTTATTTTTAAATTTTTTCATCTTACATGATTTCTAACTAAAAGTTTGAATTTGTTTATTTATTTGGTAATTTTTAGAAATTTATTCGCGTCTATAAAAAATTATAAAAAAATTCACGTGAAAGCATTTTGTTTTGTAATTTTTTTGGTGAGCATAAGTCTAGAAATTATTAATTAAAAAATTAAATTTTAATGAAAAGAGTCGTATAAGATAAAAAGAAATTAAAAAAATACTAATTTTTCGTTCCTAAACCAAACTTAAATATGAAATAATTACATTAATGAGAAAATTTTCCTTTTATTTATTATTCTTTTCCATCCAACAATTCATAAATTAATAATTTTATCTTTTATTTAGTATTATTTTCCATCCTCCAATTTATGTTATAAACATAGCCAAATGGTTAAGAAAATTTCGTGAAATTTAACTTAATTTCTTTCCAACTATTTGAAAGTAAACTGTTGGGGGGAATTGCATTTGCTGGCTAGTCAAGCGCAACGGCGGAAGCATCCGCACTTCCGTTATCCAAAACCTCGAAAAGTGATTCTCTCTCTCTCTCTCTCTCTCTCTCTGCGTCAGTATAGACACACACAACAACGCAAACGCTATTGAACAGTGCACTCTGAAACCAAATGTTCCGAGCTCTCCCCAATCTCAGGCGATCCCTCAGCCAAACCCTCCACCACCACCAACGCAACTATAAAACCCTATCATCCACCGCCACTGCCACTCCCCAAAACCCTAAGATCACCCGCCGATTCTGCTCCTCCTCCTCCTCCTCCTCTTCACCCTCACCTTCATCCTCCGAAGCCGAGCTCCGCAAGTACCTGGGCTATTCCGTTCTCCTTATTGGCTGCGGCATCGCCACCTACTACTCCTTCCCATTCTCCGAAGACGCCAAACACAAGAAGGCCCAGATCTTCCGCTACGCCCCGCTACCGGAGGACCTCCACACGGTTTCCAACTGGAGTGGTACTCACGAGGTCCAAACTCGGGTCTTCCACCAGCCCGAGTCGCTACAGGAATTGGAGACCGTTGTGAGGGATGCCGACGAGAAGAAGCAGAAGATCCGGCCCGTTGGGTCCGGGCTGTCGCCCAATGGAATTGGGTTGACCAGGCAAGGAATGGTCAATTTGGCGCTGATGGATGAGGTTTTAGAAGTGGATAAGGAGAAGAAGACGGTCAGGGTACAGGCTGGGATTCGAGTTCAGCAGCTTGTTGATGGGATTAAAGATTATGGGCTCACTCTGCAGAACTTCGCATCTATTAGGGAACAACAAATCGGTGGTATCATTCAGGTTTGGATTTTGTGACAATTAAATAATTTGATTATATATTATATTCGTCTGATTCATTGTATCTGCAAGGGAAGGCTGGCTGGATTGCGGAGCTATGTGCACTTGGTTGCCCTTTTCGTGGAATAGTTGGTCAAGCCCTTGTGTTAAAAAGTAGCAAACTTGCTAATCCTATGAGTATTTGGCTAGAACAAGTTGAAATAAGAGTAATTACCAAAAAAAAAAAAAAAAAAGTTGAAATAAGAGTCCTTTTTTGTAGTCCTATTGAATATAGTGTGATCATATTTCAGTTCTATCATGTCAGCATTTTTCTGTTACCAAATGTAAATTATTATTATTTTTTGATAGGTAATCTAATGTGAATTATTCAAAATTGTAAATTGATACTCGTGTAGACCCCATATATACATATAAATAAAACATAGTAAAAAAATTCATTTAATCCATGGTTTAGTGATTATTGTAATGGTGCTTGGTGGTGATCTTGACACATTAATAACTCCTTATATTTTCATCGTATCACCCACACACACACAGTCATGCACTCTATTTTTGGGCTTATGGTGGACATCTTGTATTAACAGTTGTGTGGAGTTAGATGCTAGTGGTCTGTGCCTATCTGACAGTAGGGCCAGGTTGAGGTTCACAATAAATCAATTGTGAAGTGAAATGCAGGCTGAATATGGGTTGGTGAGAATGAATATGGTTGTTTGACTTTGCATAATCCCTGTTTGTAATATATGGCAGAGTGGCGAAATAGGACCACCTAAATACTTGGAGACTTTATTGATTTTTAGAAGTCCATGGGAATTAAGTAAAACAATATTGGCTTATTTGTTAGATTAATGCAAAAACTTGTTGGAGTTGGACTAATATTATCAAAATGTTTTGAGGGCTATAAACTTTGGAAACACATTACATCCTGGTTATCATGTTAATTTTGATACTTTATGATTCATTGATGTGACCTTGTTACAAATGGCCCATTGTGCAACTGAATGACTCAAGCAATGGTATATCAGGCTTGGGAAACTATGTTGCTTTGGAGAAGCTAGGAATGCCTCGTAGTTGAAATCATCTTGACCAAGAGATTAAAAATATGGATACTTTGTTACTTGTCTGAAAAATAGAACAAATTTTGTTGAAAAAACAGGTCCAATATAATCTTCGAATGTTGAGTAATTCCCAAGCTTATACCGTGTATTGGATCTGTTTTTTTCATAAAGAATATTAAATGTACATGGCAATTTGATTTTTTATGCCATCTCTGGTGGTTTATTTATATGGTATGCTAATGCTTATTTCTTAACTGTCAATAACTGAACTCCTTTGCACAATGCATCTTTAGGTTGGCGCACATGGCACTGGTGCAAGGTTGCCTCCCATTGATGAGCAGGTCATCAGCATGAAACTGGTTACTCCTGCCAAGGGAGCAATAGAAGTTTCGAAAGTGAAAGATCCAGAACTCTTTTATCTTGCTCGCTGTGGACTTGGGGGCCTTGGAGTAGTTGCAGAAGTCACGCTTCAATGTGTTGAGAGACAAGAGCTTGTGGAGCACACATTTGTCTCCAATATGAAGGAGATAAAGAAAAATCACAAGTAACTATTTCGCTTTCTCTGGTAAACCAAATAATTATATATATATATATATATATTTTATTGACAAGCTTAAATGTTAGTTCTCAAAATAATGTAAACTCCCTTTCTTTCCAATTAGCTTGCATATGCAACTATGTAATCAAGAATTTGTATTCAATGATTTTTACCTAAGATTTCCAGCTACTGGAAATTAGGATAAATTGATTATAGAAATCATCTGACTTTACCCTGTTTTATTGGAGATAGACACCGCTTTGTTATGATTTACTAAAAAATGTTTTTTTTTTTTTTTTTTTTTTGGGTTAAGATTTTAAACATTGCGTCCTATGTCCTAGATATATAGCTTCTAATGGTTCTTCACATAGGTTACATGTTTGTATCTTGGTGTTTAAAACCCATCAAGAATTAGACTTAAATGGAAGAGGCATCATTGCTTTACATTGTTCTTCATTGAAGCATTTGGTGTGCAAGATATCCCTCCCTTTGTCTGTCTATATTGGTGCTTGCACACATGTATGTGTACTGGATGCATGCACACGTCTAATGTTGCAAGTGAAATTTTATGAAGCAGCCTCATTGATTAATTCACTCTTCTAGACTATCACAAAGTTTCTCTCTCTCTTTTTCTTTTGCAGGAAATGGCTTTCTGAGAACAAGCATATCAAGTATCTTTATATTCCATATACTGACACCGTTGTGGTTGTGACATGCAATCCTGTTTCCAAATGGAAGGGTCTGCCCAAGTTTCAACCAAAATACAGTCATGATGAAGCTATACAGCACGTCCGTGATCTCTACCAAGAGTCTCTCAAGAAGTACAGGTAAAGCAGTTGTCTGATTTTGCTACTCTTTTATATTGCTAGCCATTAATATTTCCTTTTCAGAATTGGGGCAAAATGAGAGAAATTTTATCATAGTAGTTCTTCTGGTTATATTAATGACCAATATCCAATGTCAAGCTTCCTCTATTCAATTGTTCCCCCTCTTTGCCTGGCCTTTCTGTCATGAATAATTAACTCAATGGTCCATTAGGAATGTAAGTGTCAACATGAATTTCAGCTTCTGGATGTAGTGAGGACCAGCTGCACCAAAAAAAAAAAAAAAATAATAATAATAATAAATAAATAAATAAATAAATAATAAAAGAAGAAGAAAAAGAAACAGAATTATTTATTATATTCACTTGAATTCTAATTTGATTGATTTTTGAGTTTTTCTCAGTGTTTGCTATTTTCACTTGGCAGTTTGTAATATTTTGTTAATGATAATTCATTCCTAGTTAAAAGAAATGACCTTCATGTTTCTGGTAATTTATGTTACTGTTTCTTTCCATAATTTCCTATTTTTTTCATTGCTTAGCTATGTTATTCGCAATTCTCTATTGCTGTTTATTTTGGTTGGTTAACTGCTTTAATAGCTATTTGCAGGGGTGGAGTGATTGCAGCCAAATCTCAGGACGACAATGAGCCAGACATAAATGAGATTTCATTTACAGAGCTAAGAGATAAATTATTGGCCCTCGATCCACTGAACAAAGACCATGTTATTAAGGTCAATCAAGCTGAGGCAGAATTCTGGCGGAAGTCAGAGGGATACAGAGTAGGCTGGAGTGATGAAATTCTGGGCTTTGATTGTGGTGGCCAACAGTGGGTATCAGAGACCTGTTTTCCAACTGGAACCTTATCAAACCCCAGTATGAAAGATCTTAAATACATAGAAGAGTTGCTGCAACTTATAGACAGGAATGCGATCCCTGCACCTGCTCCCATAGAGCAGCGATGGACTGCTTGTAGCAAGAGCCCTATGAGCCCAGCTTCAAGCACAGTGGAGAATGATATTTTCTCCTGGGTAATTTCATCACATCTGGTCCTTTGCTTTTATTTATTGTCAATGGGTGATTTCATTTAGATCGTCGATTTTTCAAGTGCCATGCCAGCGTGCAAACTTTTAAATCAGGCAGTATTCTTGTTTTTCAGTTATTGTGAGCAATTTTAAGCACCATCATTCTAATTTTTGCAGTGTCTAGACAAAATTTGGCATGCGTTTGGTGGCCTTTTAGGATGTTGATTCAATTTTTTTTTTCAGCTATCTGAAGATGTTTGTTTATTTATTTATTTATTTATTTTGTTTTTGAGGATAAGTGCTAGCTCAAGCTATTAAGTACCACCATTCTAAATTTGGTAGTGTCTAGACAAATTTTGCATGATTTTGTTGCCTTTAAGTATCTTGATTCAAACCTGTGAAGACTGGTAATTTCTCATAATTAAGCTTCATTGGATTTATAGCTGGCTAGCCGCTATGTTTCCAAAAATTCTATACATTTAGTTGATTATAGATTTATCAAGTTTTCCCACAAAAATTTTAATGTAGTTTCCTGGTTTTCTCAAGTCATGAGTCTGTAGCTTTTTCAATTTTTTTTAATTTTTTAGTGGATTATGCATTTGTCTGGCTTTCTATTTTTTAGAGTTCTAAGAAAAAATGATGTTTTTGCAAAGAAAGTTTAGTTATACTAGAATAATAAAAAATAAAATGCTCGAGGCTTGGTGAATCGTTTGAAAAATTAGCCATTGTATCAACAATTCCGTAATTCAAAACTAGGGCTTTTATCGTTCTTTTTTTTTGGGTATATGAATCTCGTAACGCTTTACAATTAGTAAGACAGTAACCGATCTCACCTCCTAAATCCTTTCGTCAAATCTAATCTCTCATCTTTTCCACAGAAGGAACCTATTTTGGCACTTCTTAAAAACCAGAACGGGAGCTAGGGGCTGTTAAGTGTGGCTTTGTTCAATAGAAGAGAAGTTCCCTATTGTGGATTTGTTCAATTAATAGGTTTGTGTGAGAATTTTATTTTATTTTTTAATGCAACGCCCGCACTGTTGTGAACTTATTCATATATGTTATATACATATATCTATAAGTTGAAAATCAGAGAATAATAGAAAAGGGTTAATTGATCTCCACCAGTCCATTAACCTTGTATATATACTGTTGAATGTCAACTGGCTGTCCAAAAATACATGATACGTTTCCAATAATTAAGATCCTAATTGACAATGAATTAATGATAAATATAGAAACAAAATAGGAGAGAAATTTCTTATTCTAACATTCCCCCTCAAGTTGGAGCGTACAAATCAAACATGCCCAGCTTGGCTGACAAATTGTGAAAAGAGGATCGAGACAAAGGTTTGGTAAGAATGTCGCCCAATTGAGAGTCCGAACGCACATATGGTGTGCAAATATCACCTCGCTTCAAACAGTCTCGAATAAAGTGACAATCAACTTCAATATGTTTCGTGCGTTCATGAAATACAGGATTATTGGCAATGAAGATGGCAGATTGATTATCACAAAACATAGACATTGGTCGAGGAACCGTTATACCAAAATCATGCAAGAGTGAACAAACCCAAAGCATTTCAGTTGTTGTATGAGCCATGGCATGAGATTCAGCTTCTGCACTAGAGCGAGTAACAACATTTTGCTTTTTGTTTTGCCAAGTGACAAGATTGTCACCAATAAAGGTACAATAGCCAGAGGTAGAACGCCGATCAATATGACTGCCCGCCCAGTCAGCATCACTGTAACCAGTCACCGAAAGAGAAGACGGCCGATACAACAAACCTCGACCGGGAGCACCTTTTAAGTAATGTAGGATACGACACACTACCTCAAAATGGGATGTACGGGGAGCATGCATACATTGACTAACAACACCTATAGCATAGGTAATATCCGGGCGAGTGACAGTAAGATAGATTAATTTACCAACCAAGCGTCGGTACCGACCAACATCAGGGAAAGGTTGGCCACCAGTAGCATCAAGTTTGACAGATGTATCCATAGGAGTATCCGCAGGGCGAGAACCAAGTAAACTAGTTTCAGATAAAAGATCCAACACATACTTGCGCTGGGAAAGAGTAAGTCTTGCCCGAGACCGTGCTATTTCTATGCCAAGAAAATAGCCAAGAGCACCCAAGTCTTTAGTATGAAAATGTTGACGTAAATGAGACTTCAAATTAGCAATACCTGTCATGTCATCCCCTGAAATAATGATGTCGTCCACATATACAATCAAAATAATAGAACCAGAAGACGAGTGCTGAGTGAAAACAGAATGATCAGAGGTGGACCGTTTCAAGCCATACTTCAATAGAACATCACTAAAGCGGTCAAACTAGGCACGAGGAGATTGTTTCAAACCATACAAGGTACATCGTAATCTGCAAACTAGGTGTTCATTCCCAGGGACCACATAAGCAGGGGGTTGTTCCATGTAAACTTCCTCTTGAAGCTCACCATGAAGAAATGCGTTCTTAATATCCAGCTGGTAAAGTGGCCAAGAGCGATTCATAGCTACAGCAAGAAGGATATGAACAGAGTTCAAACGAGCAACTGGTGAAAAGGTCTACAAGTAATCAACTCCATAAGTTTGAGTATAGCCTTTAGCAACAAGGCGTGCTTTGAGTCTCTCAACGGCACCATCTGGAAGGTACTTCACAGTATAGACCCAATGACATCCCACAGGTTGCTTATCAGGAGGTAATGATACCAGCTCC
The DNA here is from genome assembly GCA_019916065.1 of Vitellaria paradoxa. Classification (NCBI taxonomy): domain Eukaryota; kingdom Viridiplantae; phylum Streptophyta; class Magnoliopsida; order Ericales; family Sapotaceae; genus Vitellaria; species Vitellaria paradoxa. The sequence continues at coordinate 17,149,330 of CM034234.1, read as the reverse complement.
CAGGTATGATTCTGGTAAAGTGCCTGTATCTTCTCATCCATAGCATGCTTCCATCTAAGAGAAGATAATGCAGCTTGGAGTGAGTTTGGAAGTGAAACGGAAGACAGAGCACAAACAAAGGAATGCAAACAAGGAGAAGTACGATGATAGGACACAAATTTGGCAATAGGATGGTGGGTGTACGCACGCTTACCTTTACGTAAAGTAATGGGTAGCTCATTATCAGAGATAGGGGTTGGATCCTCAGGCAAATTAGACGAAGTGGATGGGCTATAAGAAACAATTGGTCTCTTTGGAGTCCGTTGATACACTTGTAAAGGAACACTCTGATTGTTTAGATTGTCTTGATGTTCCTGCAAAGAAGACTGAGAAAGAGGTAAAGTGGGACTAATCGCCCTTTCACCAGGCTCCGCCTCAGGGGAACAAGGATACGACTCCCCCTGAATATGATCATAGGATAATGAGGTTCCAGAAGTAGAGAAGAAAGCAGTGGACTCAAAAAAGATAACATCAGCACTCACGAAATATCGACGAGAAGATGGGTGATAAAAACGATATCCTTTCTGTGTACGAGAATAACCCAAAAAAATGCATTTACGAGAACGAGGCGACAATTTATCTAAGTCAGGATCAAGAATATGAACAAAGGCAAAACAACCAAAAACTCGAGGAGTAAGAGGTTACTAGCAGAATAAAGAATAGAGAATGGAGATTTGTTACCCAAAATGACAGAAGGCATACGATTGATTAGGAAACAGGCAGTAAGGATAGCATCCTCCCAAAAAGGTTTTGGCATATGCATGTTAAACATCATGGTACGAGCAACATCAAGTAAATGACGATATTTGCGTTCGGCAACACCGTTTTGTTGTGAGGTATGAATACAAGTGGTCTGGTGAATAATCCCTCGATCTGCACAAAAGGAAGCCATAACAAATTGCACATATTCCAAAGCATTATCGTAACGAAAAATTTTGATACGTTTGCCAAATTGGGTAAAAATCTCATTGTAAAAGCGAGTCACAATATAAGGTAATTCAGATCGCTTTTTCATCAAGAATAACCAAGTCATACGAGAATGATCATCAACAAAAATAACAAAATATTGGTAATCATTAATACTAGTAATACGGGAGGGTTCCCATATGCCTGTATGAACTAAATCAAAAGGCTCTGTTTGACGACTGACACCATTACTAGAAAAGGAACTACGATGATGCTTACCAAGTTGGCAAGCCTCACATTCTAGACTCGATACATGACTCAAATGGGAAATAACAGACTTCAACTTATTTAAAGATGGATGCCCAAGGCGAAAATGCCACTAGAGAGGGGAGACAGTTGCACTCAAAACAGGAGAATTTTTGATAGAAAAGCTTGCAGGATCCAGGTAGTAAAGCCCGTCTTTCTCATGCCCCAAACCAATTGTCCTCTTTGTCTGGAGGTCCTAAAATACACACAAGGTAGGAGTAAAGGTTACAGAGCAATGTAGAATTTTAGTCAACTGACTAACAGATAATAAATTGAATGGAAAGTTAGGCATATAAAGGCTATGAGGTAAATGAATTGAAGGATGAGGAGCAAGAACACCTTGTCCTTGTACAGGACGAGACGATCCATCAGCTAAAACAACATGATGATTAATGGAGTTTAACTGAGAAAAGGAAGAAAATTTACCAGAAATATGAGAGCTTGCTCCAGAATCAATGATCCAGGAAGAAGGAGTGGACACAGTGCAAGCCACATTACCTGAAGTTGCTAGTGTAGCAGTAGAAGCAGAGTGGGAAGTTGGGTGGTAAGATCTTTGTGAGTGCTAGACTCTGAGGTTTCTGAGCCAACTGGCATTGACTGATTGGATCCCACAGTAGGAGAACTATCTGACACATGATTAACTTAATCTGGCCGTACATACTTAGCCCAACAGTATGGTTTAGTGTGATTGGTTCTACCACAGTGAGTACATTTTCTATCTCCTCGCCCCTGAGAAGGACGACCACCACGGTTTGAATTCCGAAAAGAGCGACCCCCACGTCCTCGCGTATTACCACGAGAGGCTTCACTAGAGATCAAGGCAGATGATTCTAAAGTGGAGGGCTGAGCAGGTGAATGATGGCCCAAGGATGATCGCAACAGACGGGAATAAGCATTTGCAGCAGTAGGCAATGTTTCACTGGCAAGAATTTGATCTTTGAAACGACGCAGATCTGGGTCAAGTCCAGACAGAAGAGAAGCAATCATAAAATCTTTCCAGTGTCGTTTTTGCTGGTCCAAATCTGTAGTAAATGGCCGATATTGTAACAACTGATCCCAAAGATTCTTCAAAACGCTATAATACTCAGAAAGAGAACGACCAGCTTGTTTAGTGGTGAAGATCTGCTCGTATAATTCAAAGACTCGTGAAACATTACTTTGTTGTGAGAACGAATAAGCCAGAGAGTCCCAAATTTTCTTAGAAGAGTCACAAAATTCCACGGTAGTAGCAATATGAGGTTCAAGACTATGCCATAACCATCCCATGACAATAGAATCTTCACTAAGCCAATCATCGTATATACTATCATCTGATTTGGGTGGAAGATCAGTAAGAAATTTTAATTTCTTTTTCCCACGAAGATACACTTTCACTGCATGAGCCCAAGCTAAATAATTTACACCATTCAGCCTTTTTGAAGTAATAGAACGAGGAACATCTTCATCTTTAATTAAAATTGATTTTGAATCAATAACAGGAATTTTCCCTTCAGCCATGTGGAAAGAAAAATAATAGAAAATCACCCGAGAAGGAGAGTATCGAAAAACAGAATACCAATAAAATCCACCGACAATCGTGTCACCAGATAAATATGAGAAACGCCATAATCAGTGGTAAACCATCAGAGAGAACCACCGGAGATGAAGACAATCAGGCTGTGATGGTTCATTTAGGGTGACGACACACATCAATGAGCAGCAATGAGGAGAAACGACGATGGGTCTGAACGATCGGCGACTAGCAACGAGAACGGCGATTTGCACGAGAAGCGACCTATAACCGGCGGCGAGCAGCGACAGACGGCGGCGAGATCGATGAGGAGCCGGCGACCTACGAGCGGCGACAAGGAGTAGCGATGAACAGCTGCAAGATCGTCAAGGAGCAACGAGAGCATCAGTGACGAACGGCAACCTGCACGAGGAGCGACCTATAACCGGCAGCAAGCAGCGACGGATGGCGGCGAGATCGATGAGGAGCTGGCGACCTACGAGCGGCGACGAGGAGTAGCGACGAACAATTGCAAGATCGTCAAGGAGCAGTGGCAAGATCGATGGGCTTCGGGCATGACGAGATCGACTAGGAGCAGCGGCGAGATCAACGAAGATCGACGAGCCTTGGGCGAGATTGAATACTGATGAATCTCACCGAAGGACTTCGTCTGCCTTGACGACAGCCGCCGCCATCAAGTAGGTTTTTTTGTTTTTGTTTTCTTTGTTTCTTTTTTTTTTTTTTTTTTTTGTGAAAAAAAAAGAAAGAAAAGGAATTGGAGAGAAGGCTCTGATACCAAGTTGAAAATCAGAGAATAATAGAAAAGGGTTAATTGATCTCTACCAGACCATTAATCTTGTATATATACTGTTGAATGCCAACTGTCTGTCCAAAAATACATGATACGTTTCTAATAATTAAGATCCTAATTGACAATGAATTAATGATAAATATAGAAACAAAATAGGAAAGAAATCTCTTATTCTAACACTATACATATTAGTTTGTCTTTTGGGTTTGATAAATAAAGATGTGAGATTGTGATTGATTCATGCGAATACAGGGAGAGAGAAGAAAGAGGAATATAGGGTTTATTTCGATTTTTAAAATGATTATATTGCCACTCATGTGAGGGGCACATGATAATTTCATAGTCAGATTTTGGATGGACTGGGATGGAAGGACCGTGTTGATACTTGATCAAAAGTACAGGAGGTTGTAGGACCAAGGGTAAACTACAAGGGTGATAAGTGTATTTACCCTAGGTTTTAATTTATGATTTAAACATTTCTGTATTTTTGTGCCACTTTTGAAATATTTCTTTAACACGTTCAAGACTTGAAGTATATGTTTTTGTATGCGGTCTCTTGCTTTTTGGTTGGCTTATTTCGTCATATTAAAGCTTTCAATCAGTTTATGAAAATCTTTAGATTAGTGAAATCTGCACATACTGGAATTGGATCGAGTTTGATTTTCATGTGCCTAATGGTTTTGCTTTACTTGTGGCATTTAGGAGGAGATTCAGTTTCCAGTTGCAGATTTATATTGTTTGATTGGGCACTTTGTGTTTTTATATACTTGTAATTCTGGTTTCAGGTTGGTATAATTATGTATCTTCCTACAATGGATGCTCGACAGAGGAAACAAATAACAGACGAATTCTTCCACTACAGGCATTTGACCCAAATACAGTTATGGGATCAATATTCTGCTTATGAACATTGGGCTAAAATTGAGGTATTAATCAGATCTAAGATATGCTATTCCTCCAAATTCCTGTCTCAAAAATTTGAAATTAGGGAATAGTCTTTAAGAAATTAATGACGAGAATTGAAGGATGCAGTCAAATGTTAAGAAGTTTCCATAGATGTTTCTGAGTGACAGTGCTCCAGTAAAATTCATTTTTCTCAGAATCATTCACCTATTTGCATAAAAAACGTAAAAAAGTTTTTGCCTCTCGATCATCTGGCTAAAACTCTGGCTAAAACTGGACAAAGAACTAAATTTTGGCATTATTTGCACAATATAAGCTGTTATTGTTGTTGGATTATATTCCAATGTGCTTCAATAAAAGCACAACCTTAGTAACTATTATTTCCTTGGAATTTCTGTCCTTCCCATTATTTTTTTAAATTTTCAAGAGATTTTTAGAAGGCTCCAAGGTTCACATTCAGGGTTAAATTCTTTTTGATTTATACCAGTGTTTAGAGAAAATAAATTAAAATGAATAATAAAGTTGCCTCTTCCTTAACAACTTAAGGTTTTGGGTGAGATAGTAGTTAACACTCTAGCATGGTAGGACCCAAGTTTAAATCTCACTCACCCAAAAAAATAATAACCAAACCAAACTAAACCAAGCATTTTTCCACTAGTTGGGGTCGGTTATATGGATTTGTCGACGCCAATTTGATCTGTTTAGGGGCATGTCCTCCGATAAATCTAGGTAAGTTAGGTCATGTTTAATGGTTTCTTTCCAGCTTCTCTTGGGTCTTCCTCTACCTCTCCTACTCCTGACAATCTCCATACTTTCACACCTTCTAACAGGTGCCTCTGCTGGACGCCTTCTAACATGGCCAAACTATTTTAATCGGTTTTCTCTCATTTTATCGTCAATCGGTGCTATTCCTACTTTGCCCTTAATCTCCTCGTTCCTAATCCTATTGTTGAAATAAAAGAAGAAATAAAATATTGAAAAGAAAAGAACTGTATTAATGTGTGTATTGAATACAATAGAATAGCAACCCTATTTATAGATGTGCCAAAGTAGAATCAGAATAGGAATAGGAAGCTAAATTAGAATAGGAATAGAGAACTATAAGAAAACCTATAATGAAAAGGAAAAGAATTTCCTAATTATAATTTCTAAATGTCTATATCTTATATATGTCAACACCCTCCCTCAAACTCAAGATGGAAAATTAAATACCAACTTGAGTTTGGGGACTAAGAACTAGAAAGTATCATGAATACGCTGTAGTTTTGAGAGATTACACGCCTTGAGAGATCATGAACATAGATTTGATTAGACGCCATAAGATCACAAGTCCAAATCTACTAACGCGTCTCGAGCTCACAAAAAAACGTAGATCCAAATCTACTAATGAGCCTCAAGGACACAAAAAACGTAGATCACGAATCCAAATCTACTAACGTGCCTCGAGGTCACAAAAATGTAGATTACGAGTCAAAATCTACTAACGAGTCTCGAGGTCACAAAAATGTAGATCAGGGGGAAACGTGTTGAATGGCCAAGATACGTAAAGCCAAAAGCGCAAGATAGCATGTCCATGTCTCTAAACGTGTGATTGGGGTCTTCAATAGAGAAACTGAAGTAGCAACAAATATCTCCAAAAGAGAAACTCAAAAGCCAAAAGCGCAAGATAACATGTGCATGTCTCCAACAGAGTGATCGAGGTCTTCAATAGAAAAAACTGATGTAACAAGAAGTATCTCCAAAAGAGAAACTTGAAATTTAAAAATTTCAAAAAAAAAAAAGATATAGGAATAAATAAAAAATGATATGAAATTGGGTTGAGGAGCAGCGGAGGCAACGGCGACGCTAGGAAGGGCAACACTGGTGGCCAAAGATGTGGTTGTTGGATATCTAGTCTACCCAGGATCAAAAACCATAGGCTCTGATACCATGTTGAAATAAAAGAAGAAATAAAATATTGAAAAGAAAAGAATTGTATTAATGTGTGTATTGAATACAATAGAATAGCAACCCTATTTATAGATGTGCCAAAGTAGAATCAGAATAGGAATAGGAAGCTAAATTAGAATAGGAATAGAGAACTATAAGAAAACCTATAATGAAAAGGAAAAGAATTTCCTAATTATAATTTCTAAATGTCTATATCTTATATATGTCAACACCTATCTTTCCTTGTAATCCCGCACATCCACCTTAGCATCCTCATCTCCGCAACTGCCATCTTCTGACCATGGTTATGCTTTACTGCCCAATACTCTGATCCATATAGCAGCGCTGGTCTAACCGCTACCTTATAATACTTTCCTTTCACCTTGAGGGGGATTTTTCGGTCGCACAAAACCCCCGAAGCACTTCTCCATTTGGTCCATCCAGCTTGAATCCTGTGACTTACATCAGTATCAATCCCTCCATCTTGTTGCACCATAGATCCAAGGTACCTAAATTTATCGTTCTCTACAATCTTTTGTGTGCCTAAACTTACTTCTATACTACTCGTTATCCTACTTTGACTAAACTAACATTCCATATATTCCGTCTTGCATCGGCTTAGCCTAAACCCTTTTGTCTCTAACGTATCCCGCCACAATGCTAGCTTAGCATTCACTCATTCTCTCGTCTCATCTACTAAAACAATATCATCTGCAAATAGCATACACCACGGCACCTCATCCTGAATATGTCTTGTAATCTCATCTATAACTAAAGCAAACAAGTACGGGCTTAACGCTGAGCCTTGATGTAAACCAATCGTGATAGGGGAACTCATTAGTCTCTCCACCAGTCGTCCGTATAGATGTCATGGCTCTATCATACATGTCCTTTATCGCTTCAATATATGCGACACACGCTCCTTTCTTTTCCAATACTCTCCATAGAATCTCCCTAGGAACCCGATCATATGCATTCTCTAAATCGATGAACACCATATGTAAATCTTTTTTACCTTCTCTATACTGTTCCATTAACCTCCTCAAGAGAAAGATAGCCGCCATGGTTGATCTTCCAGGCATGAAATCAAATTGGTTCTCTGAAACGTTTGTTGTCCTTCTTAGTCTTCTCTCAATAACTCTCTCCCATAATTTCATCGTATGGCTCATCAATTTAATCCTGCGATAGTTCGCACAGTTCTGAATATCTCCTTTGTTCTTGTACATGTGTATAAGGATACTTTTCCTCCATGCATCAGGCAGCTTCTTGCTCTTTAGCACTACATTAAAAAGTTTTGTCAACCAACTTATGCCATCCTCTCCTAAGCACCTGCAAACCTCAATAGGGATACTATCTGGCCCAACTGCTTTCTCATTCTTCATCCTTTTTAATACTTCTTTAACTTCTTCCCTACTGATTCTCCTATAAAACATAAAATTTAATTCTTCCTTAAAAGTGGTAAACTGCCCCAAATGTATGTCACTACTACTGCTTTCGTTAAATAACTTGTAGAAATAGCTCTTCCAACGCTCCTTTATCTCCTCTTCCTTTACTAATACCTTTTCATCCTCATCCTTAACGCATTTAACTTGGTTTAAATCCTTGGTCCGTCTATCTCTAGATTTAGCAAGCTTGAATATCTCTCTTTCGCCCTCCTTAGTGTTAAGTCGCCTATATAAATCCTCAAATGTCTTTGCCTTAGCCTCACTAACTGCCTTTTTGGTTTCTCTTCTAGCTTCTCTATACCTCTCCAAGTTCGCTTCATTTCGGTCGTTTTGCCAAGATTTAAAACACTCTCTTTTAACTCTTATCTTGTCTTGGACGGTCTCGTTCCACCACCATGCCTCTTTCTGTGCCGGAGCACTCCCTTTGGATTCTCCTAAGACTTCTTTCCCTACCCTCCTAAACTTTGCTGCCTTATCCCACATAATATTTGCACTCTCATTTACCATCCAAATGTTTTCCTCTAGTACTCTTTCCCTGAATGCTGCTTGCTTATCACCTTTTAAGTTCCACCATTTAATCTTTGAGCATCTATACAACTTCTTTTTTCTAACCCACCTTTGAAGCTGCACATCTATGACCAACAACTTATGTTGGGCAGTCAAGCTTTCCCCCGGTATAATTTTACAATCTTTACAAGCTACACGATCTCTTTTCCTAGTTAAGAAGAAGTCAATCTGTGTCTTTGAGGAGTCACTCTTATAAGTCACCAAATGTTCCTCTCTCTTCCTAAAAAAGGTGTTCGTCACCATGAGATCATAAGCCACTGCAAACTCCAAAATATCCTTCCCTTCTTCATTTCTATCACCGTAATCATATCCCCCGTGTACTCCTATGTATCCATCTATGTCGCGTCCTATATGACCATTCAAATCTCCTCCTATGAAGACCATCTCTCCTTGAGGTATCTCTAATAGCATTCCTTCCAAGTCTTCCCAAAACTTCTCCTTATGTACATCTCCTAAGCCCACCTGGGGGGCATAAGCACTAATTACGTTTACTATCTCTTCTCCTAACACTAATTTAATTGCAATAATCCTATCTCCACGGCGTTTCACATTAACTATATCTTCCTTTAGGTCCTTGCTTACTATTATGCCGACCCCATTTCTCGATCTATTAAGTTCCGTATACCATAACTTATACCCAGTCCTCTCAATCTCTTTAGCTTTCTGTCCCACCCACTTCGTCTCTTGCAAGCAAGCAATTGCAATTCTTCTCCTTTCCATTGTATCCACCACTTCCATAAGTTTCCCAGTTAAGCTCCCAATATTCCAAGTACCTAATCTCAGCCTTCTATTTTGGACTAGCTTCCTTGCCCCCCCCACTCGTCCAGGAAAGTGCGAGGACTCTTGCTTATTTAACACCGCACCCGGGCGCCGATGCAGCGGTCCTTGCTTATTTAACACTGTACTCGGACTATACAGCGCGTCGCTAAGTAGGGAACGCCCCCACGAAATCTCATTAGGTGTCATAAAATCCATAAAAAATTTGACAAAGTTTTACGCTGGCTGTCGACTACCTAATACAACCTTTCTCCTTTATCCAGGCTTGGGACTGGCCATGAAAAAAAACATAGGTGGAGTTTCACCCAAAAAAATAATAATAATAATAATTAAAAAAAATAATCGCATTTGGTTGGTCCCTTAAAAAAATCGATCTTGTGACAGATCAGTTTTATTCTTTTAGGTAAGATAGTGGCTAACACTCTTGACATCACGCTATTCACAATGACCAGAATGGAAAATGTCCACTTTGTTGGTTGAAATTTATTCAAAATCTGTCTGCAAACTCCTTCTGAAAAATGTCCAAAATTATATTTTATCTTGTTTCAATCTTCAAAAGATGAATTACTGTTTGAACTTGGTCCTATTAGGTCATCAAGTCTGGTTTTTTAGGGAGATGATCAAGCCAATTTTCTATAGGAGCTCTGTAGAATTAGTGTTGGTTTTCAACTAGCTAAGAGTTTTAAAATTGAAAGTTTTGGCACATCACTTAATGGTTGAATATATCATGCAACAGGTTCCAAAGGATAAGGAAGAGCTTGCTGCTCTGCAAGCTCGGTTGAGGAAGCGTTTCCCAGTAGATGCATATAATAAAGCAAGAAGGGAATTGGACCCCAATCAGATCCTTTCTAATAACATGCTCGAGAAGTTGTTCCCTCTGTCGGATACAATTTGAGAAGAATTGCTGTTTGGTTAGTTCTTTATGTGACATCTTCTTGATCCTTTTAAACATGCATTGATTTGTCCTTCTATTAAAATTTGCTTCCAGGAGAGCATCTTTAGACGTAAGGCTTTGACTGTACATTAGATTGACATGAAAATTGGATTTGAAGCCAAGGGGTATCTTTAATTTATAAAGATTAAAGCCCATACATGATTTAAGCCCATTTCTCCAATTGTGTGTTGCCTTAAATCGCAAAAGGGATGCTTCATAGACTGACAACTCTTGGAAAATTCTGAGCCAGGTATGACCAAATGAAACTTCTCTTCCAACGCGTTCTCGTTGATTGTTACGGAGGTTTGGATCTCGACATTACATGATTTTCTGCTGAGGTATTTGTAGCAAACCATCAGGAATTAGGATGACAGGATAATCTTGGATTGTGGCACTAATTGATAACCATTCCGTGAAAATGTATTAGGTGTTGAAATTAGAGAGAAGTTAGAAATCTTGGATCAAATATATCTAGCTGATGTCCAAATGTATATTTTGGAACAGTGGCTAGTAACTGGATGTGGTAACTTGTTAAAACATAAATCGAGTGAAATTCTTTAATGTTTTGTTTCATATTTAGGATTATTTTATGAAATACTCCATAGGGGGAAGGGGAATCCACCTTTTTTTTTGGGGGGGGGGGGACACTTGAGGTGTCCCCATCATTGATGGGACTAATCTCCTAAAAGTTCTAACCCATCCACTAGAATCAGGGGTTAAGTACTTGTTTGAGTCCGGTGACCTCTACTTCAATTAGTGAAGGTTTTACAGCTAAACTGTCCCTGTTTGGGCGTATATTGTAGAAAACTTGTTGAATCACTAATGTTTCACTACAGAGAATTCATATTCGATGAAGTTTTCTGCAATTGTCTGAAAGCCTTCCATCTAGTTAGTTAGGTTGTGAACCCAATCTTTGTGTCAAACTCTCAATCCTTTTTTGATGCAAGGTACTCAGTCTACTGGGTTTTACCCTTTCTAAGCATGGACACTAATATGTCGTTACATGGATGCGGCAATTCAACAAATTTTCAGAAAATGCAAGATATTACATGGCAAGAATTTGGTAAATATATATATATATATATATATGGATGCGGCAATTCAACAAATTTTCAGAAAATGCAAGATATTACATGGCAAGAATTTGGTAATATATATATATATATATATATATATATATATATATATATATATATATATATATGTTATGTATTTTTGTGTTAAATATTAATATTTTATCTAAATATTATAGAAATAATGCAATATAAAGTTACTTAAAATTCAAAGCAATAATTTCATAATTTAAAAGTTAACAAAGAATTCTCATAATAATTATATTCTATTCAGAATGATAATAACTATGTTTCATGTTTTGAAAGTAATAAGGAAGTCAAATTATAATTACATGGTATCCAAATTAATAACTAACAAATCATCTCAACAGAATATTGTTCCGTGAATTCATAAACGAAAATATCATTACATTACATTAAATCATCGAAATATAAAATAATAGATGTATTTTATACTTTTATTTTTATAATTAAATTTTCTTCACAAGTCAACCGCCCGCTAAACCTTTTAACGTTATATAAAAAGACCTTACCTTTTTTTTTTTTGATAGTTAAAAGACCTTACCTTGTCCAAAATGAATTCATAATTTGTCTTAGTTGTGCGCCTCAAAAAAAAAAAAAAAAAATAATAATTAATTAATTAAAAAAATAAGCTAATACAGTGAAAGGTAAGTCTAGCGTCTGTCCACCATTTGTTGTAATCTCTTATGAATCCGACTCAGAAATGGTACCCTTGAAGATGATTCTGTGCTTCACGGTAGTCGCTTGAGTAATATTTATGACCAGAATATTTGGCTAGTGAAGTTTAGGCTCAAGATTATTAGTTTTAAGAAGCCGATGCTATCTTCTGGAGGATCACTCTAAATTCTTCCAATCTCTGCATCTACTTGGAGGAGCATTGAAAGATATATCAGTATTTCGAGGACGTGAAAAATAATAATAATAATAATAATAATAATAATTAACAGTCTCGTGGTACACAGACAAGATCAAACTCAATAGCTAGTTACACTGTTGGAATGTAATAAGATCAAACATATCATAATTAAATTAACATAGTGGTCTGATGCAGGTGTCGACCATTCATGGTCATCTCTTAGAAGCATTCTTCACAGAGCCAGCAGCAACACAGAGCGAAGATGCTGCACACAACGAATGGTATTACACACAAACTTAGGACCAAGGAAAAAAATATATATATATTAAAAAGGAAGGAAAAAAAAAAAAATATATATATATATATATATATATATAAAAGAAAAAAAGGGTTAGTGTGGGATGGGCAAGTCTGCAGTTATTAGAAGAACAGCTTTAGGAAGAGTCGCAGGCTGGTTTCTAGTAGCTTTTTGGTAGTTCATAAACTTACTATAGGAGAGTTGGAGGTGAAGATTAGAAAGTGGAAACGAGTTGAGCCGATCCAAACTTTCGAGCTTGGCTTGAATTATTTATATTGGATTCGAGCTCGTGTTTGGCTCACGAATAGCTCAATTAAACTAAAACAACGTTTTTTTTTGTCTAAAATATAATAAATAAAATATTATAAAAATATATATAGTTTTGTTTTTTGTTTTATTTTTATTTTTATTTTTATTTTATTGATGCGGTTCACGTGCTTTCAAATATAACTTTTGTAGGCTTGAGCTTGATTTTAAATGAGCCACAAATCGTGTTTGATTTGAGTTTGTTTTAGTCACAAATTGAACTCGTGCCAATTTTTTTTTTTAGCCGAGCTCAAATAATTCGGGAAAATGTTTGATTCTTCACCACCCCTAGTGAAGACATAAGTGATAAATTTTTGCATTGTGGGAATTTCTATGGGAGTTTTACAAGTCTGGCTAGAAATGCTTCTCTGAGAATTATGCAAAATTTCTGATTGTGAAAGATTGGTAACGTGCAAGAAGAAGACTTCACTTACCATCCCTCAATGAAGCTCCTCTCCCCTTTGTTCTTGTTGTGGGGGCAGCACTTCTTTTTCCCTGTTGCGGGTTTTTCAGTCCGGTGTCCTTGAATAAGAAGTTTTTTTAAGAAAAGTCAGTTCTTATGTCTCTGAGGAAGGAACATAACAAATAGCCAAAGCAAATAGATGTTTTGTGCATGTCTATGAATGTGTGATAAAAAGAGAGACCTGAAGGGTTTTGGTTCGCTTGTTCTTTCTTGGCCATAATGAGTGACTCGTACCTATCTGCCAGATTAATATGTGGAAGCACTATGATTAATATAATGGAGATGTGTCGTTTATATATAACCTTAAGACTTTATATATATACACGTACGTTTCCATTTAGCTTAAGGGTGTCTTTGGCATACCAAAAATCTCTGAAAATTTCTGAAAATCTTTATACATTTTTACACATTTTAACTTTCTCAAAGTTAAAAAAAAAAAATTCAATAACTAGAATTCGGTTAATTAAATAGTAAAAATTTTTTCGTTATTCTCACCGAAAAATTTACGAACCTCAAAAGTCTAAAAAATTATCATAAAAGAGTGTCAAATCTTGGACCCTACATACTGCCTTTGAACTGGGTCCTTTCCTTGAGGAGGAAGAAACAACAGAAGGCTCTTAAAAAAGCATGGAATTATGCAAAGAATAAGCGAGTAATCGGGAAGCTTTTATGTCGTGGTTTTCTACTTTATTCAAAAGAATAGATATACACTCAGCGCATTAGCATTAATTTCTCTAAATCCTTTTTAGAGAAGAATATATATATATATATATATATATAAAAGTTCATACAAGTATTCTCAGTGCCTAGTCTATCGTAAAGAATCTATAGTGGGAGAGAGATTCTCTTTTATTAAAAAAAGAAAAAAATGAAAGGGGAAAAAATATTTTAAAAAAGTTAATTCTGATGCCCTTAGTGCAGGAATGTCAAAGTTGGTTTGAAGCTTCTAAGGAGGATCTCAAAGTAAAGAGCGGAGCTGGGCTGGGTCTGAGTTATTAGATCGGTTCAATAAGGTGGACAACCGCGGGTTACAAGGCCAAACCTCTTGGCTCCTCGTACTTAGAAGCCCAATCGCAACAGTAACTCAATTGGGTGACTCAGAGAGTGTCCTGAGCCTGAACCAAGCCTAATCCAATAAGATCATCATCATAGGGCCCATTCTCCACTGGAAACCGATCAAGAAAAAGGATTAATTAGTCAGTTAATTAGTATTCATTGAAAACAATTTTTTTTTTTGGGGTATCCTGAGACCATCATCAGTTTATTACAACTTTCAACGAACTGCGTAATTGATGGGTAAATCGGAGAAATGTACGCTGTTCTTCATACACATTTCGTTTGAGTTAAGAATTGAACTAGTGTGATTTCTACGAGAAGCATACCTATAAACAACTATGGCTAAACGCAAGAGGCCATTTAAAAAAAACAAAAATTAGTTAGAATACATCTATACTGCAGAATATAAAATAATATTTGTACAGAATAGAGAGGGCGTGAATGAAAAATTATGAAAATTAGTTCTCTCTTAGTGAGGTTGAATTTGGCTTTTAAATCTGTGCTTGGATCATGGATTTGTTGAGAGAAAAAAGAATGAAAGGAATAAGAATTTAAAATGACTTATCATTATTTGGTTTGTGATAGAAAATAAAAAAAAAAAATCTGAGGTTTTAAGGAACCAAAATAATTAAATCAAAAAATTAATTTATTAATAAATGCATTCTATTATATACATATATATTTTAAAATTTACTCAAATAAAATTATACATTTAAGAGTTTATATTTTCTTTTATTTTTCTTTTCTATTTTCTCTACTCCACTAATCGCATTCTTCGAAGCACCATCCACTGTTCGTGTAACTTCATAGTATAATGTCATGGAGACATCCTTGTTAATGAAGTGCTTTGTTGTCTCTACTACTTTATCCATCTTCTCCTTTTTTATTCATATTCTGTAAAATTGAAAGACATTCTTAAAAGGTTAAAAAAAAAAGAATTTGACCTCGAGAGATTTATTCCCTAGACCAAATCCTTAAATAGTGAATCTCTTTTAGTTTGTGTCACACATACTGGTCCCTCAACATGTACAATGGTAAATCGCGGACTTGCGTAGCGACGGAGAGTCAGACCCACACTCAAGAACTGGATACAGTTCGTTTAGCTAAAGAGCTCCGTCTTACTAACATTTACTATACTTTGAGTTCGAGAGACTGGCCTCAAGTTTTTGTTAGAGAGGAGACTTGAACTTGAGATCTTGGGGTGGTAAACCCTTAAGTCTCAACTCAAGACTATCCCATCTAATCCCTTGACATTCTTAAAAGGTTAGTCATAACCTCTTCTCAAAATTGGAAAAATGTCTCATTTCCATGCAAATAATTATAGTCCAAACATAATTACCCACACAATGAATTATTTATTCCCAGAATCCATTGCACTTTTAATGCATTAAAATTCAGTCTTCATCCCCCTTTACATTTCAATCCTTTAACAAGCAAATCCCTTCCCCAAATTATGCTCTTCCAACCTGACGAACTAGTGGGTGCTGCATTAACCTCCGGAAAATGTCCCTTAGAGTGCGTTTGGAGTAAAAAAAAAAAAAGTTCGTAAAATTTGATAAAAATTGTGAATTCGTAATTCGTGCAGTAAAATAAAAAATAATAATTTTTAAAATTTTTTTATATTTTTCAGCGAATATCGAAACTCCAAACAGAGCCTTAATACAATATTTAGCCATCATTAATGCTCTAACTACTAATAATTCTGAATTCTTGAAAATTCTCCAAGCAGTTCTAGCTAACAAAGCCCTACTAAAAGAATGTAAATCTCTACAATCCATCCCTCTAAAACTAATGGGTTTACATAAATCTTCCCAAACTTTTCCAACACCAGCCGCTGCCTTCTTTCCTTTTCCATAAAAAGTCAGTATCCGCGATTTTTAAAATCTTAAACGTGTTGCCATAAATTTTAAAAACAAACAGATAAATGGGTATGTGAAAAAAACAAAAAAATACATGTTTAGGTTCCGTTTGAATTTTTGAAAATTTCTAAAAATTATTCACTTTTTATGTCTTATATGAATTATAAACTCACAACTTTTATTAAATTTTATAATTTTTTGTCACTCCAAACGTCCCTTTAATCAAAATACATCTTCCCCCAAACGGTAACAAAGTTGTTTCTCAACTACAAATAGGTTTTATCATTTAAAATCGAGTTCAAAAACCTATCTATTTTCATTGACCAGATTCGTCAAAACGAATTTTAACTTTTTCACAGTAACAAATTGTGTTGCTCGATCGCAATGTGCATTAAACAACTTTCAAACGTAAACATAAGATCTATTAAGTTCTTAAAAAATAAAATAACATAATCATCAGCAAACAAAAAAAAAAAAAAAAGGGGAAGGTCATTGGTGAGTTGTTACACACTTTTAATTTCCCTGCAAGCAGACAATGCCTCTGCACTTATCTGAAGAATGTGACGGCCCGATGACTGAAATGTTCAAGTTTGTTAATTTCTAGCTAGTAAAAACAGCCTTCTTGTTAGTAAAGAAAAATTTACCCTTAATCAATCAAACAACGTTCGTTCAGAAAGAAATTGTCAATTGATGTTCCATCACATCATTCATGCTGGACACCTGTCATATAACATATACACGTATACATATATATATATATATATATATAAGCCCTACCAGACACTTGAAGAATGACTACTTGGAAAGCCTATATGGCACCCTAAAACCACAACAAGCTTTACAAAAAGAGATCTGTGCCGACATGTAGTATTTTATCTTCTTCGTGTGTCATAATGTCCTAATATTTCCATATCTTTTAGCCAAAAAGTGTACGGACGGTGACAAAGGGAAAGCAAAAGAAAATCTAAATTTACTTTAGTTAGTTTTTATTTGCAATGAATTGATTTTCAATGCTTCTTAATTATGAAGAGAAACTACCGGCCAATATTGACCCGAGCGGTTGAATTTAATTATTACGGGGGTATTTGACTCACTAATTTTTATTATAAAAAATTAATCTTTGTTAATTTTTTAAAATTTTTAAAATTTTTTTCACTAAACACATTTTTATCCCTTATCAATTTTCTCTAATGTTTACTATTTTTTTTTAATTTTTATCAACTTTCTCTAATGTTTACTAATTATTTTAATTTCTTCTAATTTTTACCAACTTTTATAAATTTTCTAAACTCAAAATTTTAAAAAATCAAGTTCAAACAAATTTTCAAGTTTGATAAGATCTCCAAATTTAAACAATCTTCTCCTCATTTGGACTCATCACGTTTATAGCCCTAAAAACATTTACCACTATTTTGCTATCATTATTTTAAACATTATATGCAGCTTATCGTACCACCAAATTTTGAGTATCAATATTTAGAAGACACAATTTTTATCAACACTATATAGGTAATAGATGTGTCCTAATTTAGTTTGTAGAAGTGGCCTAATGTTATTTCTTGTTTAATGGTGTCTGATGTTAAGATATTAACATTACAATTTATCCAATTAAAATTAGACAAATTTACTTTTATTATGAACTGTTTGATTTTGATTGAACAGCTTACAACTTGATATCATATGACCAATATCGCTAAAATCATCTCCCAAGTCCCTTAATAAATAAATAAATAAATAAAGATAAAAATAAAAAAAAAAAAGTAGAAACTTTGGTTGGAGAGTATGATTGGAGTTGTATTTATGAATTCAAGACAAATGAATTTGAAGCAGGAATAAAGATGAAGTATAGTGGTGAATTTAAAATAATTATGTAAAAAAATAAATTATTTAAAATACATAGTTGGCAAATGCTTCATTCAGGTACAAAAATTTTAATAAATTAAATAATTTCCAGTTTACTTGTATTAGTCAAATCAGTTATCGTTATACCTTCGAAACGTTTAATCCAAAATCTTCTTGACTTGAAATACATCAAATGAATCCCATACTTTAACAAACTTCAAACAATAGTGGGTTTGATAATATTTACATTTTAGTAGTCATTTTTTTTTAACTTTTCATTTTTAATTGTCATTTTTTGCCAAAATAAAAATAAAAAATATGTTTGATAGTATAATTTTGTTTATGGTAATTAATTTTAATTTATTAAAATATTTATTATAATTAAAATTAATTTTTTAATAAACTATATTTAATTTAATTAATTAATTTAATAATATTTAATTTAATGAAAATTATTTTTTAATAATAATTAATTTTAATCAAGTATATTAATAAAGGAAATAATTAATAATAAATTATTACTTATCAAAAATTAAATTCGTTTAATAAAAATTGCTCAACAAAATAAATCACTCTAATATGTGATTATTATTTATTACAAAAAATTTAAATTTAATTAAATAAATTATTATTTTAATATTAAATAAATTCATTTTAATTTTAATAAAATAAAATTTTAAGAATATGGCATTTATAAAACTAATTTATTTTAATAAAATATTTAAATAAAGTAAATCATTTTAATAGGATATAACGAAAATGGAAAAAGTGTTTTGTCTTAAGCTTAAAATTTATAAAGTATTTAGGGAAAAAAAATAAGCGAATAACATGATTTTTTATTTACATTTTAGGCTTAAAGCTTTAAATAATTTTTATTTTTTTGGAAAAAATAAAATACGAATAAATCTATCAAAAATACGTTTTCTTACTAATTTTTTAAAATTTATAAATAAGCAAAAAATAATAATAATAGTAACAAAAGATAACCAAACAGAGCCTAAACAACCACACATCCGCGAGAAAGATATTACACCTTTACCTTCATAGCAGGCTACTAGCCGTTCGATATAGATGGTAAGATAGGAGTAATTATTCTGTGAACTTAATTTTCTGCGTGTCCGAATCAATGAAAATTATATATGTTATAGATTTATGAGACATATTACTAGTTAATTCAACGGGCTTTGAGGGCTAGTTTTTTTTTTGAACAAAAATAAAGGGTGCGTTTGGAGTAAAAAAAATTAGCAAACTCTGATAAAAATTATAAATTCATAATTGACAGTGAAGTAAAAAGTGAATAATTTTTAAAAAAAAATTCAATATTCTTGACTGAAAATGAGAACTCCAAACAGAACCAAAATCAAAGATTTAGGTAATATGTTGGAAGAGAATATTATACGAATCTAGAACTGTAAAGACATTAGGCCTTCACTGCTTGATTTATTTTTTATTCGGTGTAGGATTGTAAACAAATAATCTACTCATCTAATTAGTTAATATTATTATTAAATTTATTTTTTTTTCTATCTGTTACTAACTCAAACTTGTTTATTTTTCTTATTTAAAACTCAAATTCATCCTATTCCCTTCCACCAATTAATTACCTATTTAAAAAAATTCATTAAATAAAATTAAATTCTTTTACAACAATTAATGTGTTATCTATTAATCTAATAAATACATTTGTGCAAATAAATATATGCATATTTTCTACCATGAAGATTTATATTGTCCTCCCAGCCAAGCAAAAATTAAAAACAAACTCTCATTCAAATATATTAGAAAGAACTGAGTATATATAAGTTTAATTACTACTTATGTATTCTGAGACAAAATTGTAATTGTAATTGTATAAATATAAATACAATATATTATATTATTTTAAACGGATATTAATTTAATGAGTACCTATCGGCATAAATGGGTATCGAGTATTAAATACTTTATAAATAAATTTAAAATTTATCCCAAATTCATAGGAATATTAAATTTCAATTCCAAACACATTTCAATTTTATTAGAATATTTGTTCAATGAATTTTTGACGAGTTTAATCAAGTTGAGTATTCTATACCTGTTTTAATAGTCCCTACTCCGAGAGGTAGGTTAGAAATTAAGCCATTGCGAGGGAAGGAATCTGGAGTCCCATAATAAGTTCAAGTGTCACTTCAGGAGTTTGAAACATGGAATAACTATGGCTCCGTTTGGAGCTAAACAAAATAAAATAAAATCTCACAAATCTCTATTAACACGAACTATGAGATAATAAAATTTAAATTCTTTCTTTATTACATGAATTACAAGATATTTATTTTTACAATTTTATTTTATTTTATATATTTTTATCCAAACTCCAAACACACCCTATATATACAGTAAAAGTTTGCAATGACAAGGATGCATTTATCCCCAAATGCCAATTATATATATTTAGATGGTGATCAAATTTTGAGAATCAATTAGCCAGATTTTCAAAAACTCACTTATGTTATATATATTTGGAACATAAATTTGTAGGAGAGGGAAAAAAAATAATAATTTTTATAATTTTTATGTACTTAATCAAGTAAAAGTTATATTTTGTTGATAAACATCTATTCATTTCAATTTCATTTTTCTAATTCTATAAAAAAATAAAATAAATTTGAACTTTTCATTTCATTTTATATTTTTATCATTTTCTCACTTTTATTTTTCTTCCCCAAATTCACGTTCTAAACATAGCCTAAGACTGTAATGAAAACACTTCATAATTAGTATCCATGAAAGAACTACCCTCTTAAAGCGACAATTAATGAACACTACCATGGTAAGGTAAATTTCCAATTTTTTTCACTTACAAATCTCACCATACGAGTTGTCAAAACTACACGGAATTACTGCTCAATTTGGAAAATTAGAGATTTTAAATTATTAAATTTGAAATTAAATTAAGTTTCGAGATTTTGTAGTGTATTTCTATCGCTGCCCTACCACCGGATAAATCCAACCATTCAATGAGTAGGATCCTATGGTAATTATACTTATTCATTATCTAATGTTAAGTCTGCAGCAACTTCAATTCATTAAATTATATTAAAATATAAGTGAAAAAATTGTATTATTTATTGAATAAAATGTTTTCTAATAATTACTACAAGTGGTATATACCACTAATTTTCTTTAATTGTAGAGCTACTATTTTAAAAACTGATAATATTTGTACTCTTTCGTTAGTTTTTCTCACTCTATAATTACTTCAATTTACTAAATAGAAAAAAAAAAGTAATACAACGTGAGAGAAATTAATGGAAGAGTACAACTAATCTCAAACATTTTAAAATATTTCAAATAATTTTTTTTGGGATGATTTCAAATTGATTCATCGACTAAAAACTACTTGATAAATTCCCTTTCAAAACATAAAAAGCTATATTTGAGTAAAGTTGTTCAAATAATTAATTCCAAATCTCTTTATTTCAAATTTATAAATACAAATATAACTTTTGGATGCAATAAAGGCACACCAAATGTACTTGCACTTGAGAACATTTTAAGCAATCATTTTGGATTGATTGAAGGAAGCCTCAAATTTGATTTCCATGGACATATGTGTGTCTGTGTGTTACATTCAATCCGCAACAAACACTCAGAAATTTTACGGAACTAAACAGTTTGGACCACAAGTTCAGCCAGATGTCTACAATAAATACTGAAATTTTCAATAGAACTGATGTACCCCCTGAGGTGAGCAACACAATTTGCATTTAAGCTGCAGACTTGAATCTTTCTGACTCGAATCTTCTTGGTGAATGCATCACTATTTTTTCTTTTTCATGTTCATTGAGTTCCTCAGTTGTTTGCTGCATCATCCATCTCTAATTTAATCTGTTACATATTACACACACACACACACACACACACACACACACACACACACAGATATATGTATGCATGTCGATGTTATTAGTATTAGACTACACAAATAAACCATGATCTTACTTGTTGTTTCTCATCATCATTCATCATCCAAGTTGAAAGGTTGAAATGACTAGAAGATTAAGAACTGTGATTATAGCATTTTGCAGATAATTTCATAAACCAACAAACCCTGAAGCTCAGACAGAAGAAGAGCCAAGCCTAGGGTTTCCACAAGCTTCCCTGCACGAATATATGGATCCCAAAAAGGGCAAGGGGGTGGGGGGGGGACCAAAACTAAATAAATTAAATAGAGCTAGGATATCCAGCATTAGATAATGCCAATAAATTAAGCCGTGGTGTGGCCACCCCCTCAATGTTGAAGTCATGCAATACAACCTATCAATTTGTCCATTGCCAAAATGATTTCCATTAAAATAATTAGCTAGAGACCCCGCTAATTAATTAAAGGCAATCAAGTTTCTCCAAATGCCCATGAAAGCAAGAAAAAGGATTAAGGAAAAAAAAAAAAAAAGGACATCTCATTTCTCCCAATACAATAACAAAACCGCCATGTCCAAACGGACCCTCAAAGAGGCCAGGTAACCCCACCAATACAAAGAAAAACCAAAACTTGCCTACACGACTGTGGTCATGTGCATGCATGTAATTTAATTATGTATTAAATTTTTGCTCGTCTTTACACTTTATACCCAAAATGATTATAAGGGTAATTCCACTTCGTCTACCGAAATTTGTCCAAAAATATACCACTCTCTCTTAGTTAAGAAGTCGACAAATAATTTCTTATAATTGAAGTATAAAATTGACATAATTTATTAATTCTATTAATTTTGTGTCTCATACGCAGTGCAAACTTATATGTAGTTTTGTAAAAAAGTAATATTAAAAAAAATAAATTCAAATTTAGCTGTGAAATTTTGTACTTAGTCCCTATTTAAAAATATGAAAACTAAATTTCAATTTAATATAAAAATCGGGGAAAATATATTTCTAGCTATCCATTTTTTTCAGAATTTTTCTTTTCAATCAATTTTTATTTTTGAGACACAAATTCAATTAAAAAATTTATTAATATTTACCAAATTTATACTTTATATCTTGCAAAGGGTATTATTCTCTCCAAAGCAAAGAATCCTTTGGTAGTCGTACGTGAACAAAAAAAAGATATCTGGCAACATCATCTATCACATATGTGTCACACACAAGGGACAAGAAATAGTAGGGGAGGAGGCAATAAATGGGAAGGGCAAGCATGACATTAGATTAGATGTACCCTTAAATACAAAAGGAGTTTTGACAGGCGGAGGGTTTGAAAAGATTGACCTGCGTCTTCTCCATCACTCATCTCATCTCATCTCATCACTGCAAAACTTATATTCTCTCCTTGTCTCATCTCGACCCTTTGATAAAATAAAAATCCCCATCTCCCAAATGCTCATTCCACTGCACTGCACTTGATCAGCATTGAAACCCTCCTACAAAATTAAGAAACACCCAGCGCAGAACGTGTATATATATATATAGAGAGAGAGAGAGAGAGAGAGAGAGATAGAGAGACGGAGAGACAAAGGGGAAAAGAAAGACATATAACCTAGTAATAACTAATCTCCATGAGTCCGAATCAAAGTTTCACTTGGCTTTCCAATTACTTCATGGATATATATATATATATTATATAGCTATAGAAATAAAGGGAGTTGAGGTAGCTAATACTGATCATCATGAGAGTGGTGGTGGTGGTAGCTAATCCTATCATTTGCTTCACCCATCTTACAACCCATTTGGGCAGCGCCCAGATTGAGATACACCAACCTCGAATCAAGGTTAAGACTACTGCTACGGTCGTGGTCGGCGGCTGCAGGCGCTGTCGGAGGAGGAGGGTAAATGGGTGTGGAAGAAGAATCAGGAGCATTAGTATTCCCGCAACAACCGCTACCTTCTTCTCTCGAAATGACCAAAGCCGCGGATTGAACTAGCTCCAAACAAAGCCGGAGCTTATTAGGTTCGATGTGGGTCAAACCAGGAACCGCCCCTTTGAAAAGGAAATCGGAAGTTAGGGTTCGAAGAATGTCAAGGGGAGTGATCCCATCCACCAGCGTCCGGACATTCGGGTCGGCATGGTGGTCGAGGAGCACCGCCACCATGTCCGGGGACACCATCTCCGCCGCAATGTGAAGCGGCGTCTTCCCGGCTGGTCCTGCCGGGTAGTTTACATCGGCTGCTCCCAGCTCCAGCAAGGCTTTAACCACTTCCCTGCTACAATTCTCCACTGCGTAATGCAAGGCCAATGCTTCGTCCAAGTTAAGCCCTTCTCCCATCACCATGAGCTTGACGAGTTCCACATCGGACGAGTCAAGTGCTCGCCGCATTCGTCGGATTTTCTGGTCCTCGAATTCGAGGTGATCGCGGTGGTGGTGGTGGGGGTGGTGGGGGCGGTGAGCCAGAGAGGATTTGAGGCGGAGCTCATCGATTTTGGCCACCACTTCAATGGGGAGGTGCTTGGCTAGGACTTCTGGTGGAAGACCTGACTTTGCAACCAAATGGGAACAAGTAGTCCAAAGTTGGTGCATTTCTTGCTTTCTTGAAGCTATTAACACCTTCATTACATCCTCAATTGATGCCTTCTCTACCATGATTTCCAATTGCTTCTGCAAAAACCAGAAGAAAAATAAAATAAAATAAAATTTCAAGAAACTTAATAACATAAGAGAAGAAAGTTCAACGTGTTAAGGTGAGAAAAGTTTATCACTTAAATAGGGAGTAATTTTTCTTGATAGACATAGGCACAGAGGCCTCAAACCTCAAACAACTTCTAGCATAAAATAAGTGATCACAGCAAGATTTCTATTTGAGCAGTGCTATTTTACCGAGAAAACTTTAAGAATTCAAAACGATGTCTAATGCTCAGTGGCCTGTCACTTCGAAGAAATAAACCCATAGGATTGCATTTAAATTTACAATACTGTCATTGTCCATCTCGTTCTGGTTCTAAATTCTTTTACATTTTACTGAACCAATTGATAAAACCCCATGAAAGAAAAGAAAAGAAAAGAGAAGAAAAAAAAAAAGTGAACGGACTAATATTTCCATTTAGTGCATGTATCAGTGAGGATGAGAGTTTGTGCAAAAATTTGTGATTAGGGAGTCCTTTCTGGTTTGGTTTGCTTAATTCCCATCCAATCTTTGAACCAAATGAGGAAAGAAAATTGTTTGGGTAAGTTTTGGTAGGATTACTGTGGAAGACAAGACCAGAGATCGATACAAAATCTAAATTTAGAAAGTATGGGTCTGGAATATAAAAGATGGAGAAACCCCAATTCAAGAAAAAAAAAAAAACTTGGAATATATATATGAGCACGTACAGTACATGAAATCAACGATAAACCTTCTTACCACATATTTCACCACAACAAAATTCTATCCAACAACTAGAGGGAAAAGAAAAGAAAAGAAAAGGGAAATAAATAATCTAATTTTTTTTTTCATAGGAAATATATAAGCTCAACATGGGAACAACTTAATTTCATCAAGGATTGCTGCCAAATCTGTCACAGAGATAGTAGTGGATTTCTATGAAATTAAATCCAAATGAGGGTAGGTAATTAATATAAAATCTTTGACTGCCAAAACTCAATTCACCCACCACAAATATAATATTTTTTCTTTTTTTTTTTTAAGTCAACAATTAAAACCCACAAATCCGATCCTATTTCCCCAAAATCAAAACCAGTAATTGTCCCCCATAACCAAAACCCACAAATACAAATCTCACAGAGAGAGAGAGAGCGGGGTTGTGAAGATTAAACCTGGGTGAGCAATGCGAGCTGTTCAACACCAAAGGATCTAGCGGCAGAGAGGGTGTCAAGAGCAAGATCAACGGCGGAGGTGCAATGTGTGTGCCAACAAGCTCTCTCACCACAATTAGGCCTGGGCTCGTGCTTCTGAGGAACAATCGAAACTTGCCCAGTGTACAAGAACTGAAGCATCAGCAAGAACACCTCATACCCAACAGAATTCACTGGAATCACCTGCGGATTCATCGACCCCCTTGGAGACGACGACGCCAAGCCAATCCTCGAACCAGACGGGTCCAGGCCGGCCGACGGAGCGTCCGGTCCACAGAAGAACTTCCTGAAGATGGGGCTCCTAGCTGCGAGGATGCATCTGTGGGCATGAACCAGACGACCCTCAACGCTGAAGGTTACATCACTGAAGGCCTGGCCGTTGATGAGGAGGTTCAGATAGTCCAGAGACATGGACCTTAAGCAATCTTCAAGGGTCATCTTTATGATCTCTGTGGTGTGGATATATATATAGATATATATATATATGGAGAAGATAGGGCTGTTCTTATATATATATATGTGTGTGTGTGTGTGTGTGTGTGTGTATAGAAGGTGGGGATGCGTTTGGAAGGGAGACCTTAAGAGGAAGATGAGAGGGAAGGAGATGGATAAAAGCCCAATGCCTTCATCTCTTTTCTTCTTCTTCTTCTTCTACCACCATACCATTTGATGATGTACTGTTTATTTCTTGTGAGATTCTCCCTTTTGTAGTCAGATATTTTTTAGTGACGGAGAGAGAGGAGGGGGGTAGGGGGAGCAATTTGGATGGCTATTCTAGGCGGCTGAGGTATTTAAAAAAGGAAACATAAAATAATTTAATGGAAATTAGAGATAGAGAGAGAGAGAGAGAGAGGAAACATAAAATAATATAATGGAAATTGGGGGGAGAGAGAGAGAGGGAGTGAGAGATTGACAGGAGGAATAGAGATGTTTGGTTGATAAAAAAATGAGGTAAAGAATATAATAAAAATAAAAAGATGTGATATAAAAGTGAAATGTAAAAAAATTTTGATTGAAAAAAATATAAAAAGTAATTAAAATTGATGAGTTTTAATGATTGTTAATAGTGCCAAAGAGGGAAAACACATTTTGATTCCAAAGGAAAATGAAATGAATATTGATTGAATATTGCTATTTAAGTATACCAAAAATATAATCAAAATAATGTGAATATTTGAAACTCAAATTGGTTAAATTTTAAATTTAATCTTTAAAAATTATTCGATCAAAAGTTTTTAGGATTATTAAAATTTATTCAATTATTAACCTCAGATTCAAAAATTGAGTGCACGTGTAAGTTAATTTAAATATTTTGATTTTTTTAAATAATAAATATTTATTGATTTATTATTTAAAAACAAAAATATCGCAATTTTTTTTTAATTACAGCACTACCATATTTAACTTTCTAACAATTTTTTTTTGTTCAATGGTATTCTTCATTTTTTATTAGGTGATTTTAATTATTTATTGTTAATAATTTCATCTTCTCCAAGAAGACACACAGTTTAAAGTTAACTATGGCTTTGACCTGAGCAAATTTTACGGTGCAAATTTGTCTAACGAGCATGGGCACAGCCACATAATCAGGTGTCGGAGCATTCGACGCTATTGATTTTTTTTTTATTATATATAATTTTTAATTTTATTTCATATAATCTTATTAATTCGTTTTTATATAATTTTGTTGATTAATTTATTTTTATTGTCCAATTGTAATTGTCACTTATATTATACAACATACATGCACAAGCTAAGTCAAGTCATTGCTAAAATTATTAATTTTATAAAGGTAATTTTAATTCTCAATAATGATTTTATTATATTACTATAAATTTATTATTAAAAATATTTTTACTTTTTTTCTCAAAATAATACATAATGTTCGGTCCCAGGCTGATTCCACCTTTAATGAGTGGACGCTGTGCATATGTTAAAAAAATTAAATAGAGGTAAAAAATAAGTATTTAAACTACCCTTTAGATGACTCGAGCTTGCAATTAGAGTGCCAAAAAAAAAAAGAAAAAGGAAGAAGACTTGAGCGTATTTAAAAACAACACATGGGAATACAGATTACTAGAAATAATGGATCGACTTAATTTGTTCCACTCTACTAAGAGTTCGGTATAGTTTCTATCTCTAACGGTCCATTTAGATGAAGTGAAATGAAAAAAAAAAAAAAAAAAAAAAGTTGAAGAAGAAAAAGAGAAAATGAAAATTTCAGAATCAGTAACTTGTTTGTGAATTTTTTTAAGGGAGAAAAGAAATGAAATAAGAAGAAAGGTGAGTGTTAAAATCTTAAAATTTTCATCTTTCTAAAAGTGAAAAGAAACGGAGATCAGAAGAGAAAAATGAACTAATTAAACTTTTAAAATAACATATTTGTCCATAAAATAAAGATTCAGAAAAAAAAATTACAAATATATTTTAAGGTTAAATAAATTGATTGTACTTCAATTTCTAAAAGAACTTAATAGTAAAATAACCATATACTTTTTCTTTAATTTCCTTCTATTTCTTCTCTACTTACAAATAAGGAGGAAAAAATTATTATTATTCTTTTTTCCTAAAACTTACAATCAAATAAAAAGAAAATGTAATCATTTCTCTTTTTTTTTCTTCTCTTCTAATTAATATTTTCTTTCTTTCTTTTCTTCTAAACTCACAAACGGAGTATAAATTTTGTCAATACAGTCACTTGTATTTAGTTCTCAAGTTATAGAAAAATTTTAGACTCAAAAACAAGTTCAAGCTTTATTTGTTAAACAAAACCATCAATTAATGAAACATGGATCTAATCTAGTTAATTTTGAGTTGGTTAGAATAAAATTTTATGCGATGACCCATTTAGTTCCAAATTTTTGAGTCCAATCAGACTGATCCAATCTAACCTATGCATACTCTTATATTTATAAATGTGAGAGTTGTTGCCAAAAAGAAAGGTTACAACTAACTAGCTAGCAAAGGCGTGAAAATTAAATTTTTGGTTTAATTTAATAACGTTAGTAATTATAGCTTTAATTAAAGCCGGCAAAGGGACGGATATTAATATAAGAAATATATATTTTTATTGTAGGATTCGATTGTCTTCCTATTAGCTACAAGATTGTGAAGTTAATTTTTATTTTGTTTTATTTTATTTTATGTAACTCTTTCCCAGAATAAATATAATATGAGACGAGTGTTAGATTTTGGATGTGCCGCCCTTGAATCCATTTTGTAACGCATCATTGATTGCCTATATATATATATATATATATAACTTTCTCCCATTTACAATTATAATTTAAATTATTGTCATATCGGTTATATATATATATATATATATATATATATCGAAGCATCAAATGTATGAGGCTCCTTTGAATAACATTTTCGATAAATCAGGTGTGTCAATGAGATTTACACAAAAAAAAAAAAAAAAAAAAAAGAGATTTCACTCTCACTGGTAACATGTAATTTTTAATTAGTTAAAAGTCTAAAGTAAACTGAATTTTACTTGGTTGACTATAACTCATATAATCTTTGAATTGATAAGACGATTGTTTTCAACCATTGGAATAATTGAGTACAAGTTAATTTGTTGGCTAAGAGTAGTTGGATTACAATAAAATAAAATGAGGTAAGAATACTTAATTTTTTATATAATTTAGAGTGTTCGGATCAAATTGTGTACAGCTCAATTAATTTATGAGATTTTGAAATTAATGATCGAGTAAGCCCTCTATTAACCTTAAGGACACTCCGACTAATGATCTCCAGTAAATCGAGATAAGACTATTTTATTTTAACTGTCGGTGAAAGTATTACTTATTACTTAGTGTACCTGTTAATTGAGGAGACTTAAAGTCAAATAAATTGATTGAGAAACCTCAAATAAAAAATATATCAAGCATTCAAGCTTCCTATCGGTTTTTTTTTTTAGATTTAATGAAAGAGATTGAGCTTCAGCTTTAATGCAGAGAGATCAGAGAGAGTAACTCCAACTAAAAAAGAAATCCTAACTTCTGCCTTTTGTTAGTATATAATCTCAAAAGCCTTTCTTAAAAATTTTCAAATGCCTATCTTAAAAATTATGTAATTAATTAGGTTAGATTATTAATTAGAATCTAAGTCCTATATTTTATTAATCGTTCAACTCAAAAATTATACCTCAAATATTTAATTCATTAGGTTAGATTATTAATGGCCTAACTTAAGATTTTAAGTCTTAATTTTATTAATAGCTTAACTCAAAAATTATGACTCAAAATAAAAGAGTTGGGAGTGCCATTTTAAAGTATATATATTTATAAATATATATAATTTTTTTAGAAATATTTGGAGGAGCCGGGGCCCCTTGGTCATTGAGTCGTTTCGTCTCTATTTCTACTAAAAATTTTATTTTTTTATGTAATTTTAGTATCTTTTGCTTTCTAGCTTACTTGGATTGCCCATATCATCTACCTAGTAGATATATTCCATGCTTTTTACTTCTGGTGGGATTGGGGTTTGGCCCCTTGATAGATTGTATTGAATATTCTTTTCCTTTTTTTTTTCTTACTTATGTATATTTTCGTTTTTTCAATAAGTAAATAAAAAATAAACCAAATCAAATAACAAAAAATTTTAACTTTTCCTATTCCTCTTTGACATCAAGAAAATAAAACTTCACTCCCCTTCTAACTAAAATTCAGCTTCACTTCACTCATCTTCCATCCAAACAGGTGAGGGATTAACTTAAGTTCTTGGTGACGTCCACTTTGATTCATCAATGAGTGAAACTTATATACAATCAATACTTCCATATGGGTATTCATTATCGGTACTTATATACTTTTAAATTGAAGGTTTCCACATTCCCTATGAGCCATGATATCGCCTTATGTAATTCATAGTATTGCTCACCTAGTATTCAATTTAGAAAATTAAAGACTTGGATATAAACACTACAACAAAATACATTTTTGGCTATCATTTAAGTCAACCAAATTATATTTGGGCACCAATGATTTATATTCAATGACCAATTGATTAGCGACCATCTAAATATTTGAAACCAATCTTCATGTGTAAATTTAACTTTTGTTAATCAAACTTTGATCAGTAAAAATTGTAAATATAATAATAATATATTTATCACATTTTTGACCAATTGGTCAGTAAAAATTGGTACCTTTCCTAATCAATTGGTTAGTAGAAGATTAAAATAAAAATAATAAATATTTATCACATTTCCAATCAATTAATTGGTAAAAGTTAACATCTTTACCAAACAGTTCATTTGTAAAAATAAAAAAAGTAAAATTTTTAATTCATTTGTAAAAATAAAAAAAATAAAATTTTTATCACATTTACTAATCAATTGGACAGTAAATGTGGTAACTCTCATATATAGACATTAAAAACATTGCATAATATATGGCAAGTGATCATGATTTGGCTTGTGGCCAACTACACCAACTTCCATGTGAGAGGTGTGGGTTCTAATTAAAGTGCTAGGAAAATAAAAATAGAAGAAATTATCTTATCTTTTTGAGGGTTTCACACGAGATTCTAAAAATCTCAATTTAAATTCAATTATTTATGTTAAGAAAATAAGTGTAAGACAAAATATTATAGTGTAACAATATTAATTGTAACTTTCACTAGTAAAAGCATGTGATAAATCACAAGAAAAATAAAATCCAAGAGTCATTCAAAAAAATTATAGGAGGCGGGGTTTTGAAAGCATGCATCTAAAATATAACGAAGAAAAATGAAAGTAAATAATATTTCCATCTTCTATGTATTGAAATTTTCTTTTTCCTTCATTTTGTTTGGTGTGGAAAATAAAAAAATTAAATGATATAACTTACCCTTTTTAGCATTTGAGAAAAATGGTAAGTAAAATTATAAGTGATATTATATTTAATAATATACTCTCAAGTAGATTTTGTGTGTTGGGCGTGGATGGAGGTGAGACTTAAGGGGTGTTTGGAGTGACAAAAAATGAAATAATTTGAGATAATTTGTGAATTCATAATTCGTACAGTAAAATAAAAAATAAATAATTTTTAAAATTTTTTAAAGATTTTCAGCGTTAGTCAGTGTGTCAAATGCACCATTAATGTAAGTAATTATTTTACATGCGTACTTGAAAAATTATATAAAGGTCTTACTATTTTTTACCTCCACCTAGCTACGTATTAGACATATATTCCCATTTTTTTCATTTTTTATCTCTATTGACATAAAAATTTTTATTCATTCCTTCACTCAATATAAATCTTGAATCCTCCTTTATACGTGCGGCTGTTGAAAAGTAAAGTTATAATTTTTTTTAAACTCTTCAACTTCCAACTCATTTCCTTTTTAAGTCCCCGATTGGTGGGGGGGGGGGGGGGGGAAAAACCAGGAAAAAAGTGTTAAAAGTTACTTGATTTGGTGGTTGGTAAAATATTAATTTTGACGCTTTTACTTCAGGACAACAGTAAAATTACTAAAATTTTTAAGAGTTATAATGCTCATCTTAATTAATTGTCAATTTAAAAGTTATTAAAATTTTTGTCAAATATTTAAAAATTATTAAAAATTACAATTTGTTTTAGCAAACATAACAAAAATTTTACTTATTTACTCTTGGCAACAAAATATCAAATTTTACTAAAACGTCAACGTGCAGACGGTACGGTACCTAAGTTAGAAAGATCAATTTTACAGAGTAAAAAAAATAAATAATTTTTCCTTTATTTAAAAAGGAAAAAAATAAAAAACACTATCCATTGCACCATTTTTTTTTTTTTTTTTACCCTTTGCACCCTTTCCATTTTCCCACGAAACAAACAGTTTTGTTAGTGTTTGGGGGGGGGGGAGGGAGTGTCGGCCGGGTATTGGGGGGGCCGCACGTCGAACCCTTCTGCTTGCTCTTTCTCTTCTATGGACAAACGCATGGTGAGTCACTTCCGAAGAACTCCAAAGCAAGAGGACTGTCCTTGCACGTGGGAAAGTGACTTCGCGCGTGTAACGAGAACTCTTTTAACTCTCTTCTCTGTCTCTCTCTCTCTGGGGTCAAGTCTGCGGTACAGTAGTGCTTTTACTCGCTGGCTGCTGGGTGAAGAGTACTGCAACTCTCAGTAGTAGTTGTGTTGTTAATTAAGCGTGCGGGTGTGCGGAGAGAGTCTCAGGGAGGGGGGGGGGAAGGAAAGCGATACATGTAGAGAGAGAGAGAGAGTAGTGAAGGCAAGGGGAGGGATGAAATGACTAGTCAAATGTCAAATCCTAGCATTTCAAATCATAAGACAGCCAGTGATGTGTTGTCAATCAATACGGATTTTGTTTGTCAGAGTGTTTAATCGGTAAAAATTTGACTAAAAAATATAATAAAAGTATAAATTTTTAATATAAAAAAATATGATAAATTTTGATTAAAAAATTTTAAAAATTAATAAAAATTATTAAATTTTAATTTATTTTAACCAACCAAACACCTTTCCTGTAACATGTGCGTATTAAAAAATAAAATGTCTTTCTATCAATTTTTTCTTTTCTTTTTTTTTTAATAACATAAGTGTTATTGGAAGATGGGTTAATAACACTTATACAATAAAATATTTTTTAATATATTATCCATTCGAAATGGACAAATTTCAAAAGTTATCAAATTAATATAATATTTTTGTTTGATAAAAACTCCTGGTAGCATAGCACAAGAAAAATATGAAATTGATGTGAAAAAGAAAAAAAAAAGAAACAAAATGACCCTCTCTTTTTCAAATATATTTATTAATATAGTAATATTATAATACCAAAATTATTTGTTAGAATAATTTATTAAAAAATAATGTAATTTTTTTTTTGTGGAACAATCATTTTAAACTTTAGAAACCATTAAAATAACTTTTATTATAAAATTATAATTTCACATCATTTTAATACAAGTTTATGATAAATATTTTTGATTTTGGAAATAAATATAAAGTCCATGCAAGGATGTGAGGATAATAATCTTTCCAAGCCCTAGGAATTTAATTCGACCCGATTTAAAATTAACATGTAATGGAGTTCGAATATAAAATAAAATATTCGTCTGATTTTCAAAGGTCAGTAGGCAATATTTACCCACCCAATTATCAGATTATTCGCTTTTCAACGTGCCATTGAGTAAATATCCCCCTTTGTTATCCAAATATAAAATATTCAATTTATCATTATTATTTTTTGTTGACATACAAGACATTTGATGGCGAAAAAATCATGAATATATACCTATATCATATATCATACATTTATTTTTTATTCAAGAAACCCCATCTTTTAAAAATAAAAGGCTCGTTTGATAAATTACTAAAAAAAAAAAAGTAAATTTTTAGTTATTTTTGACGATTTTTAGAATTTTTTTTGTAAAAATTTCAAATTTGGTGAAAATTAGAGAAGTTTAGCAAAAATGATAATTTCGTATGTATAACAGGTGTTTGGTAAAAATTAAAAAAAAAAAGAGAGAGAAAGAGATGTAATTTTTTTTAATTTATTTATTTTTGACCAAACAAGTCCAAAATCTGGTAAAAGAATTGGATAATCGAATATCAAACTGTTCTCCATCGCATCCCCAATTCTCTAAAATAATATGTATACAAAAGATAACACGGGTAAACGCAACTCATGAGTAACATTATTGTGTAATTTGACTAATTTGTGCAAAGTCTTGGCAAATGTTAACAGTTCAAATTGCACAATGATCACACGTCTCTCTCATCCGAACGCTTCCTCTTCGCATGGGTATGTATCAGGTACGAAGATAAGATTTTCAGCCCGAGACCAGAAAAATTATAACGAATATTATAAATCATATATTTATTAAATAAAAAATAAATTATATATGTACAAATGATACAATCAATTGACTTTTTATTTTTTAAATTATAAATTACAATTAAAAAAAATAATTAAATTTTAAAAATAATACTGATTTATAATTAAAATTTTTTGATAATTTTTTAACCAAATAATTTTTACATACTACTACTAATATTTTTCTAATTAAGATCAACTATTTTTTTAAATTTTAAGAAAGTCAAACTATATTATAAATTTTTATTCAAAAATTCGGAAAACCAAGGAGGCCCCCCCCCAAGCTTCGCCCTCGTATGTATATATGATTATGTATATTGGGATTTAGTTTAGAAGGGGAAAAGTTGAGAAGGAAAAAATAAGAATGAAGACTATTTTATTTTTCTAAAAATGTGTTAATAGAATTTTTTTAAATTACTCCATACACTAAAATTACAAAAAAAATAAAAATTTCAATGAAAAATTATCAAAAATTTCAAACTTTTACCGAACATGTGACAAATCACCTTCCATAACTTTTGACTTAAAAATAAATAAATAAATTAATGCGTCAAACGGGTCTACGTAGAAAGATTAGCCGAAAAACTATAACGCCCCCAGTATGGTCAAGAATACTAGGGATCTCGGGCACGAAATGAGGTTTTGAATTAGTTGGTTTGGTAGAGAGAGAGAGGAGAGAGAGAATAAAAATGCACCTAAACCACCAGCTCTCACGTGTTAATTAGAACAACGGACGGGAGCCACAAAGAGACAAACATCGTCAATTAATATTATTCAGTTAAAGTCGTGATTAATTAATTAATTAGATGATCCGACACCTGATCCGCCTCTAATTTTATAGCAGGCATATTAGAGAAATTTAATTATAGAATATGCCTATGGTGCCTCTGAAATGACAGTTTGGTGTGTCAAAAAAAAATCAAAATTTTTTAATTTTTTTTAATTTTTTTAACTTTTATTTATTTATTTTTTAAATTCTCACTTTCTTTTTAAAAATTTTTAATTTTTTAAAAAACACACTAAACACTCAATGATATAAAATTTGGCACTCCAAACGCAGAGACAACTAATTATCTCCATACCCAGTTGAATAAATTTAATTTCTTCGCATTATTCACCACAAATATCATAGTCACGTATTTGTGATTCAATTGTCTATTTGTGAACCCAAACAAACAAGCGCAATTATACACTTGTAATTATATGATCTTAATCATTTATTTGTGGAAATTACTGCGAAACTCACATGCATATGTAATTAAAATCTTATAAATTGCATGTAATTAAAATCTTATAAATTTTGTGTATCATTTTTTAGGGATACGCAAAAAAAAAAGAAAAATCGAATCAAAAATTTTGATTTTCGATTTTGCTAATTTAGTTCTTAGTTTGTTTTTTGGTTATTTTTTAATCCCAAATAATGTTTTGAACCGGCTTCATATTCTTGCATTCTCAAAACCGGGAGAAGCAAAAATTGAACTGATTTTTAATATTATATAAATAAATAGATATAAATTTATATAATTTGAAGCACGTACAAAAAAATTTGAAACCCTAATCTTGATTAATTCACTCCTGGCATCTAGTGGGTATCAAATTTTTAATTGGCCTAGTTACCGTTAGAGGCATATCTAATAATTTGATTATATAACTAGGACCAAACATATCTAATAATTTGATTATATAACTAGGACCAAACAGAAATATTTTGAATAATTTTGCTCGATTTGTTTTCTTATTTACTATTTAGACAATTTGATTCTTTTCACTATGAGTGTTAAATTTAGTCAAAAATTTTTAATTTTCTCTCTAAAAATTTTTAACTTTTTCTAATTTTCTCCGCACCAAAAAAATCTTCAGCTTTTTCTAACTATCAACTTTTTCTAATTTTGACAACCTTTTTATATTTTTTGAAAAACACACTAAACATTTAATAATTTAAAATTTAGTTACTTTTTTTTCTTGACTAAAACTTAGCACTCCAAACAGAAACCGAACAATTTCGAATGACTCCAATAGGAAAAAAATGTAACAAATTAAAACTGAAAAATAACCCCTCGCATTTTTAGAAAACAAAGGATACTTAATTTGCCAAATTTCACCAAAAGCTAAAAAAAAGAAAAAAAAAATTCAACTTCTTGCAAACAAATTTTATTATATGTCATTTTTATACCAATTTTTTTAAATTTGTTGGCCACCCAAACACCTCCCATGTAACAATTGCATTGTGGCCAGATCTATGAAGCACGGATACAAATACAAGAGTGGGTACAAGTACAGGTACTGATATGAGATACGCCAATTTTTAAAAAATAAGGATACTGGTACAGGAAAGATACGGTAAAAAAATAAAATAAAATATATATTTTATTTAAAATATTTTTGAAGATAGAATCAATATACTACTAAACATTATATAAATAACAATTATATAGTTTGAAAAATACCATCCAATCCATAAATTAACATCATCTATACTCAAAACTACCATCATTATTCATGCACAAAACACAAATATAACAAAAAGTATCAAATAGAATTTCATACATCTCAAAATAAAAATAATTTTTTCATTTCTTAAATTTTAGTTATATCCAACTTCAATCATATCAATATATTTTAGTTAATTACAGTTGGATCCCTTTTAAAAATTTATCATATCAATTTTACCCCCCAGAAAAGTTTAAAATATTACATTTGGACTCTATCGTATCGTAAAAGTATCATTTCCCTATCCTACCCATATTTCAACCGTATTTTATGTAAAATTTAAAATAAAAAATTAGGATATATCATATGTAAAATTTAAAATAAAAAATTAGAATATACCACATGACGTATCTGACATGTATCTGACCGTATCTGATACGAGTGCGGTGCCTAATTTAAAGTATCCGTGTTTCGTAAGATAAGATGCCTGAGAATTAAATTCCACATTGATTGAGACCAATATCTCTTGGTTAACTGAAATCATGTGGACTGTCAACATGAGTTAAATCAGTACTAGCCAATCGACTCAACCCAAACAGTTCAAGTTAGTTTAACCTGTAAAATCAGCTTACTATTGTGCCAAAGACGGGAAAAAAAATTCTATGTTTGATTAGAAATACGGCTAATGTCTAATCATTTCCACCTCAGTTAGGCCGATGATGAGAGAGAGACAGAGGGGGAAAGAGAGGAAAGAAGAGTCTCAAGGAGACCAAGTATTTAAAGAAGTTCGATACATTGATATTCAAGATCTCTCCGTCCTTTATTCAAGTGATCGTGCTACAAATATCGTAACTTTAAGAAATATGATTGCCATTAATGATTGAAAAAGAAGCAGAACATTGCTTCGAAGCTAAAAATTGGTCATTGGTGGAAGTCAAAATTCAAAGTAGATATGTAGCTTCATTTTGATTCAGAGATCTTTCACACCAACTTTCTCAGTCAAGGTTCGGTCTGTTGGCACTGTATAACTCTTGAATCTGGGAAAGGAAATTGCTACTTCATCAGAAAATTTTATCAGAAAAAAGAATATAAATGATGCGATAAGGACAATTATGTAATTAAAGTATAATTCAATGGGTCATTGTTTTTAGAATGATTGATCCATAAACTTATTACATTATTATGATTTTTTTTCTAATAGAATTTTTTTTATAATTGTACAGTATTGCTCTTAATTTAAATGTGTGTGTGTGTGTATATATATATATATATTATATAGAAGAGTAATGTAAAAATAGTGATGCAACAGGAAATGATAATCAATAATATTATATTAAAAAATGGTGAAATCTAAATATTAGTAAAACCAACCACTCTTGCAAAAACTTTTTAATTTTTTTTTCAATAAACTAATTATTATCTAAAATTTAAAAGAGGTGTGTAAGTCATTTTGAAAATTCTGTGCGTTGTTTAAGTAATTTTAATCTTTATATTTTTTTTTATTAATTTCTTATTGTTATGTGAGTACGACTAAGGGTGGAAACGAATTGAACCGTTCGCAAGCTACTCAAATTTGGCTCGAGCTTGATTCGTGAGTTAAACAAGTTCAAACCGAGCTTGATTTTTGACTCGTTTTGGATTCAAGTTCAAGCTCGAGCCTAGAGAAGCTCGGCTCAAAATCTCGCGAGTAGGCTCGGTTCGAAAGCTCGCGAGTAGACTCGGTTAGAATAATATATATATTTTTAATAATATTTTTATTATATTTTTAAAATATATTATATTTTAAATCAAAACGACGTCATTTTGGTTTAATCGAGTTATTCGCGAGTTTAATCGAGTCTAAATTTTTATTTATCAAGCCGAACTCAAGCCTATATAAAAGTTCAAATCAAGCTCGAGCTCAATATAAAAAGCTCGAACCGAGCTCGAGCATGTTAAAACTCGGCTTATCTCGGCTCGGCGCGGCTCAACTTGTTTCCACCCTTAAGCACGACTACTTACTAATTTAGATACATGTTTTTAGTTTTTTTAAGTTTTAATATTTTTTTGTTAATTTAAAAAATATTAAAATATTAGAACAAAATAAAAAAATGGGTATTTATCTTTCTATAGACAATTTGTGTGCGTCCACCTCTATTATTGAATTGAAGAATCGTTTTCATATGAAAGGCTCTAGGAATTAGTATTTATGACCTAAATTATTGGATGGGGACATTTAGTGACGTTACACTACAATTGCATAGGCATTAGTTTGATGATTTTACAATTTAACCTCTAGAGCGTAATTTCACCAATAACCCAGGGTCTTAAAATAATAATTTTTAAAAGTACGGGTCGATTTAAAATTTTTAATTAGTACAGGGAAAATTTTTCTACAATTAAAAAGAGAGAAATTTTTATAATAGAATTAAATTTTCTAATAGTAATTATTATAATGTAGTAAAATTTTTGGAGAGAGAAGCGGGGGGGTAATTGGCATTGGGGGGAATCTGTTGTGCGATGTGGGATGCAGTGGGACTGGCAGTTTTCTCATCCAAATTGGCAGGTCTCTAAAGTCAGGTGAAGCATCAAAAAAGGAGAGATGACAACCAGTCCTTTTTTGTCTCTTGAGGAGTCCTTTCATACTTTTAATCTTTTTAGATTAAAGTTTTTCACTTGCATAACGCTCTCCATTTGGTAGGAGACAATGACATCTAATGGTTTTAATTAGTTTTGTCTTACAAAATAGAACTTCTTTTTAGAGTTTACATGTCTTGAATTATATTACTTTTTTGGATTTTTGTGTAACATTCCTACATGTACATGTACATTTTATTTAGTATTTTGGAAAGTGTGAACTTGCATATAATCATGTTAATAAAGGAGGATGACAACAGTTCTAAATGTACTTAAATCACTATCATCAGATTATCAATTGTTTAATTAACAAATTTGAATAATTTACATTTTCACCTATATTGTTTATGATTTCGTTTGTATGCATTTAAGCTTTACAGGTTTCATGACTAGAAAGTAATTAATACTATAAAATCATATCTATATTCTCCATATTAAAAACTTATATTACCATATAGTGTGTTTTTTATTATAAAAATTACATTAAAATTATTTAATTAAGAATTTTAATCTTTTTAAATTTGTAATTAATTTTTAAATTATTATACTTTATATTAATATTTTAAATTTATATTTATTAATAATTTTACATATATAATATTTCTATGCTAGTGACTATGTTTAAAAACATATAAATATAAGTTACAATAAATTTATTTTCTCTTTTTTTTCCATTTTATTTTCATCAGTAACAAATAATAACTAAAAAATTTTACTCTCAATTTTTTCATTCATTTTTTATTAATATTTAATATATAAAGATAATTTCATAGTGTTAAATTAGTCAATTGTTATTTTTTGAATGAAAAATCTAACATAATAGTGGGTAAGTGATGTTAACCCCCAATCTTTCACTCACCACTCCTTTTAAAAATCTATTGAAGAAACTCCACAAACAGACACACACAGACACAAAAAGAAAAAAAAAACCATTAAAAATTAATTTCCATCCAATGCAGGGAGGGTGGTGGTTTGAATTTTGTGTATTCCTCCAACGAACCTAAAGTCAAATGTCAATATCATCCTACCATTTTGACCATTCAAAATGCACACCTTCGTTGGACTAATAATAATTATAATAACAACAACAACAATAATAATAATAATAATATAATCAATTTGTTAAGAAAATTTTCTACTAAAATTAATTTTGACACAAAATTTTACTTAACTAATATTATATGTATCGATTCATTAACACATATAAAAAAAAAAAGTTAAAAATTTTTTTGTGAAAAGATTGAATTTTATACCGAATGACATCACCATAAAGTATAATAGTGGTTGACTTATGTTGCTATAACTCTCTTTGATGATATGATGTTTGTGAATTGGTGATTAGACGGTGTGGCTAAGTATTGGGAAAGGATGAGAATTCCATATAAGGTAGTGGGTGAGAATCCTAATAGGCTTCTGTGGAGGGCAGTGAGTCAAAATGATGCACATTAGTTGATGTTCGATCAATCGCGGTGGTGGAAAGATTGGACTCTCGGCTCATCAAGAGAGACCATCCCATTCATTTGGGGAATCAGAAAATCCACACCCCGCCCACCAATACGGGGGCTCTTCAGCCCTAGAGGGAATTAGCTCATTCTCTCTATATTTGAAATATTGGAAGGTGACTTGGTGAAATGATAGAGCAAAAAAGCAACCAACCAAACATGGCCTAGGAAGTTTGACTTCTATTTTGAAGTTGCATGCATTTGCAGCCTGAGAAGATAGAAGTGGAACGGGTGTGCCCTACCTAGGTGATCTTCCCACAAATGATTGTGCCTTTTGACTCGTCACTGTGGGATCCCAATTCAGGAAGTGGTGCAACAAATTCAATGCCCATGCATCTAGGGTAGGTAATATTTGTAACTAATTCGTGCATACATATGTACATACATGCGTGTGTGTATATATATATATATATGTATGTATACGTAGTTTGTATATGAAAAGTCCTTGGTCCTAAACTTATTTTTAACTTTTCCATGAAGACAAATTAGTTACATATATACCACCTTAAGCCTAATACTTTATGTGTATCATGTATTAATTAGGCTACATTATGTATTTATTTATTACAAATTAAGTAAGAAAAGGACAAATGTGTCCCAATTAGTGACATAAATTATGGATTGCGAGGTCAGACATGCCATGCCTGCAGCTCCTGTGTGAAAATTTTAGTGCAGAGATTAATTTATATCAGTTGAGTTTGGGAATAAAAAAAGAAAAAGTTAACTTTTTTATAATTAGTTACTAATTAACTATTAAAAAAATTAGCTTTTTGTGTTTGAGAAGACGAAAAAAAAAAGTTAATTTTTTTAGTCGTTAACTTTTTAACTTTTTGTTAATTAGACATTTTTGTCTTTCAAAATTTTAAAAAAAATTAAAATATGAAAGGTTTAGTTTGATCTTTTTAATAAAAAAAAAAAAAAATTAGTAGCTGATGTCTGCCTAACGCAACATGAGTGTTACGTGCCTCGTTGCAATCCCTAAGTTGGCGCAAGGGAGGCCATGAGGGGGATCGAGTTAATAAATAAGTAGCTGTATTTTTAACTAATTAATTACAATATGTTATTGAAAAATACTATTGAATTAAAATAATTTCATGTCATTTAGTTAATATATAATTTTAATTTTTCTGATTTTATATTATAAACTGAAGACTAATTCTTTACGGTGGCTTCAATTGTCCCAAACGGTTTCCTAAAGTGGGGGAAGGGTGGGAAAATGGAATTAGTATTATACTCTTGTGACCCAAATAATTGTACGGAAAAGCATATTAATTTAAAACAAATGAGAGACTCCCCTGGCACGTTCTCCTTAACCACACAAAAGAAATTGCCAATCCCCGTTAAATTACCCTCTCTTTTTGGGGTGGATAAAATTTATTTACTAATGACATGTTGCCCAAGTGGGAATATATGTGATTAAAGGTGATATTATATATATATATATATATAATATTGGTGAATGGGATAAACTATTCTTTGAAGGAAATAATTAAATAGCCTCGAAAGCGGGTTTCAACTTAGTGGGGGCGGGGGGGTTTCCAAATTTGGAAAGGATTAATGGCTAAAGCTTTTCTTTTCAAGTTAATGAATAATTTATTTGAATGGTTTCTTGATTTGGAAAGGAGTAATTGCTATCCGTGTTGTTCACTTCTTAACCCCACTGGACTAAACTAGTACTAATTAACGATCATATGCTTACATTAATCGAGAAAGTGCTGGAAAAAGAATGCAAATGCATCAAGAAAGAAATTGGGCCTTCCCAGATAAATATGGAACATAAACAGTAAATGGGATTGTTAAGAAAGACTAAAGCTGCTTTACGACTAAGAAGGCCCATCCCACGTAATTTGTCAAATCAAACTTTATAGCTCAAATCCTCCTTCATCATTTTCCATAAAATTGCCACAACTTTCTTGATCAATTTCGTGCCCGGCTAGTGATGTGCAATTTCCATGACCTGTATTATTGAAAACAATAATTTTGTAAAAGATCTATTTTAATTACAAATTCATCAATGCCATATCCCCTTGATATGTTTTTCGACAATGAGGGGTACAAGTGATGAAGGGGGCAATCTACTCTAAATTAAAAGAAAAAAAAAATATTCTTGTGTAATTTTAATAAAATTTTTAAATACAATTCAAGAGTCGTTTCACACTCCCTCAAAAAAAAAAAAAACAAAAATGAAAACCCCTCTTGTTCATAATTTTTCAACATACTCTACTTCCCAAATATTAAATTCTAGCTCCATCCTTGCTTCATCGTATAATTTTTTAATTCCAATACCATTTTTCCTTTCTTTTTCCCAGACATTTGAAGAGTATGCATGTGCTGCTGGTGTTAGGTATATATATAGAGGATGACTATAGAGAATGACTTGAATAACTTTACATATTTTAAAGATAATATAAATATATATATATATGAGAAATGATAAATGTGCGCTGGTGTTAGGTGTATATATAGAGAATAACTTGAATAACCTTGCATACTTTAAAGATAATATAAATATATATATATATGAGAAATAATAAATGTATTTTATTATTAAATTTTTTCATTCCAAGTTACTTTTTTTCATTAAAGTTATTATAGAGTGAGAAAAGTTAATGAAAAAATGTGAACATTTCCATTCTTGTATATATATATATTTATATAAACGAAAGGAAAGGAAAGATGTTAACAAAATCCACTTTCTTTCCGCCTTTGACTTCCACCAATTTAGGTAACGCTGCCACCATGGGTTGGGCTCAAAGCTTAACTGAGTGGGTATGGGATGGTGGCATCTCTCTCTCTCTCTCTCTCTTTCTCTCTCATATTGTTTTGGGGCCCTTGTTTATTTGAAGTGGTTACTCTTTGGTGACCATGATAAGAGATGAGGTTAGGTGCAGCTGGCCCAAAATGACCCCACTGAACTACATCACCTGGACTTGAATTCCGCTCGATCATGTCTATTTACAACTCCACTTGGTCATTAAGTACTGTATTCTTTTTTGTCAAGGACTCCAGATGAAAGTGAGAGAAACTGTACCCTACTACTTCCAAAGTCTGAAACAGCTGGGTTATTCAGTCGAACAAAGTCCTTGACCCTCTTTCGGGAGGTAAGAGGTTAGGAATTTCTCAAGCATAACGTGGATTGAAAATTTTCTTTTACTTGTAAATCATAACAAATTTTGTAGTGTAGGTTCAAATTCCACTACTGTTCTACCCAGTGATTTAGGTAAAGTTTAGAAAGTAGAAAGTTAGTGTTTTTTTTTTAATTAATTTTTTTGGGTAATTTTTTAATTAATTTTTTTGTTGTTTTGAAAAAAAAAAGAGTTAATTTTTTAATAACTAACTCGTAACTTTTTTTTATTAATTTGATATTTTTGCTTTTTAATTAAAAAATTTAAAATATGAGAGAATAAATTTGATCATTTTAAGTTATTTTTTTTAAATTAACTTCTAGAAATTGATTGTACCTGCAATCAATCTGAGACCTTGTTTGAGATACCAAAAATTAAAACTCATCAAAATCTATTAAAATTCATCAATTTTCTTCGATCAAATTTTACCATATATTATTTTTACATCAAATATTTATATTTTTATTGTACTTTTTTTTTTTACCAAATACCCTGAGATGATCTTGCTTATAAGAAAGGCCTGTCTCCATGCATTTAAAAAAATAATAAATAAAGTTTTCAAACTGCTTACTTTTGCACCCAATTAATTAAAATTGGATTTTGTGGCGTTGGCAAGTACACTGGGTTTCAGTTAAAGCAGCTTTTCTA
Source organism: Vitellaria paradoxa (assembly GCA_019916065.1). Lineage (NCBI taxonomy): Eukaryota > Viridiplantae > Streptophyta > Magnoliopsida > Ericales > Sapotaceae > Vitellaria > Vitellaria paradoxa. Next base: position 17,104,555 of record CM034234.1, on the reverse strand, counting down.
TTGAATACCTCAAAGAGAATAATATTCTATTATACAAGAACGCATTAATTAAATTATTACTGTATAGTCAATACTCAGCAGTTAAAGTAAACTTCATGTATATTCATTTTAAAGGTAATAAATGAACTAGGCTGCCTGTCGAGGGGCCTTATTTATGACCCATTGCCAGTGTAACTGAACTTCAAAAAAAGAAAAAACAAATTAACATTTTGTATCTTTGTTTTTGTTTGTGAGAAGATACTTGTGTGTTTGGAGTAATAAAAAATAAAAGAAAAAACGTAATTAGGGTAAAAAATAGTTTTTAGTTTTTTTTAAACTGTGTTTTTTGAAGATAAATAGTGTTAAAACTGTTTAAACGGTTTCCTAAATCTGTTTTAACGGATTCAAAAAATACTTCTTTTCTCTCTGAATAGTACCAAAACCGTTAAAACGGCCATCAAAATCCATTCTAATGGATTCTATACCAGTAAACTGTTAGAACGGTTTATCTAAATCCGTTCTAATGGATTTTAAAAAATAGAGATAAATAAGCAACAATAGTACTAGTTTGAAAGCTTTCAATGCGAAGAATATGATTGTGAAAAAAAATTTTTGCACTCGGTTAACTTTTTTACAAATTTTTCATTTTTTTAATGAAATATTGAAATTTTTTGAAATTAGTAAATGTGGGAAAAAGTAAAAGTGTGACAGAGAATTTTGGTGATTTATAGAGGTTGTTGGAGTTTTATGAAATTTTTTGGAGTTTATTAGCACTCCAAACAGTGCCTAATATATATATATATATATAGATATAAATGGATATAAAAATATATATATTTAATAGCAAAGAAAGTATAATCTCCTCATAATTAATAATTAAGAGCAACTTAATGCATGTGACTCTCATTTATGTGGTTTGGAGTAGGATTACCCTCTATGATGGAGAAATTAATTTTTGAGTAAAAAAATTCTCTCGTAAAAATAATTTTCCCTCAAAACATATATGTAGTGTTAGTTAATGTCCCTCAAAGCCCACAACTTTTTTTTTTTTTTTTTTTTGTAAAGGTAATCCAATAAACCTATATTTAATTAAAAAAAACTTGGAATTTTCAAGCTGACGTGGAGAATTAATGCCATTAAGTATATATAAAAAAAAATGGGAAGTACAAGCATGCTAGGAGCATACAACTCTACATAAATAGGAGGTGCATGCGACACTTCTTATTTAAATGGTAAAAAAATATAAAAAATTGATATAAAAGTGATATGTAACAAAATTTAATTAAAGAAAGTTAGTAATTTTTTGTAACTTTTTTAATAAATTTTAGTAAATCAAACACCCCTTAATAACTATGTGATAACTAATTCTATTAGTTAATCTTTAACCATAAGAAGACAATATTAATGCTACTAAACTTCCTAACAAGGGCACCTGAATAGGAAGGTTTACAGCTCATGTACATGCAAGATAATTATTGCTATGACAAAGAACTAACAATGAATATGAAAACATATACAAGATTATCATTGTTGGGAGAAAGAACTAAGAATGAATATGAAATATATGGGGGAGAAATAATTAGGATTAGGGATCAATAAAAAGGTCGACACCAAAATTGTACATGCAAATCCTAAGTCACAGCAGCATTTTAATTTTTGAATTTATGAATTTTTAACGAATTTTAGTCAAATCCTCGAATCGAAAACGAATTCCGTTTAAATAACGCACATAATGTTATGGCAATCAAATTAGTGAAATTGTATTGACAAAATAATAAATGAAAATGCTAAAATTTTGTTTTTATGTACAAGGTGCGTTTAGCGCATTAAAAAATTCTAAAAATTTCTAAAAATTTTTAAAAATTATTTACTTTTTATCTCACTGAATGAATTACGAACTCACAAATTATCTCAAATTGTCTTACTTTTTGTCACTTCAAACGCCCCTTAATAAGAACTCACAAATTATCTCAAATTGTCTTACTTTTTGTCACTTCAAACGCCCCTTAATATTATTTTACAGAAAACTCTTGACGTTATGAATCTATGCATTGGTTCCGCTCCGGTGCAAATCTATGCCCGATTTAAACTAATGGACGCGCAAAGTTAGGCTTCCAAGGCCCACTATTGTGCCTAACCTACTCAAATGAGGCATCAAGAGATTTTTAAGTAGCTAGCTACGTTGATTTTGAAAAATTCACCAAAATCGATTATAAGCTGCTGCATTTCAACAATCATAAAGAGGCCATAACTGATCTATCGTGGGATTCTTTTTCAGGTTAATTTTAACAGAGAATTTCATTTATATAATTTTTTTAATTTTTATTTCCTTTATTGATTTATTTGTTTAGTTTCATAACTTTTAAGTACGTTGCTCATATTTATCAAAAAGAATTATAATAAAGTTAAAAAATAAACCCACATACAAATTAAGAAAGTTTTTTTAAATAAAAGAAATTAACTTTTTTTATATAGGTGAGTGAATTTTTTTTATTTGGAAGCGTATTTTTGACATTTTGCAAATAATATTTGCAAATAATATACTTACAAGTTATTAAATAAAAAAAATAGAAAAAAACTAAAAATCCAATTTCGAGGGTCAAGGCGGACCATAATTCCACTTGCTGGCCAGCTACCATTTTCATGTAAAGCAAGCAACAAATAGAGATTGGAGCAAAATGGGTAGATTGGAATTTAGATGGTGATCGATGTCCACAGAACAGAACCCATACAGGGAAAGAGCCAGGGCCCTCCCTTCCCTCCGCAAGCAGATGAATTCTGAGTTCCACTTGATTTGACAATACAATCTAACTGCATGCATGTGAATGGGATATGATGGAGACTCATGATCTGACCTCTCCCTGTCTGCATCATCATCACTCAAACGGCTATCAGCCGTACGATCATATTTTTGAAAGAGGCCTATGACCAATACCCAACAACAATCAACTCCACACGAGGCAGCCACGCATGATATCTCCATCAATCTCTCTCCCTCCCACCCTCACCCTCGTTCTATCGATGCATAATGTATGTAGTAAAATTAAATATTATTCTACCAAAAAGTAAAAAAATAATTTTTTTTAATTTTCTGTGTAAATCAATAAATATATTATGCTAAAATTATAAATATAATCTCAGTAGTTTCGTCAAATTTTTTACATGAAAAGGATAAAACTAAATAAAAACTAAAAAACCAATTTTTTTAAATTGATTCTTGAGTTTTCAAACAAAGCCTAAATCAGCAACTTTGTGCCACTTATAATTTTAGGTACATTTTTTGTTTTCATATGATAATCCTACTTATTCATATTGTTTTAATAAAATTTTCTCCCAGTGTAGTGTAATTATATATATTGCATTGCTAATGTATGTAAACATGCTAAATTGAACGAGTGCTGAAAATTGTACTAAATGGTGGCTATTCAAAAATATTTTATTTAAGAAAATCAAAAATGACACGATAAATTTATTGTTTTAAAAATAATAACACAATAATATATATATATATATTTATTTATTTATTTATTTTGGGTGACTCAAAACTCACACCGATTTATTACAATTATCAATGAATCGCGTAGTTAATAAGTAAAATCCAGGAGTTGTACGCTACCTCCAGACACATCTCATTTGAATCAGAAATCGAACCCGTGTAATTTTTATGAGGAGTATACTCACAAGCCACTCAAATTAATTTCAACAAACTTAATAAATATATTTTTATTGTATCATTACCATTAACACATTATTATAATTTTTTTTATATAGTATTATGGTAGGACAGATTTTCCTTTTCTTTGGAAGGTTGCAGCACGAGGGCACTGACTTCCACGTGCCATTTATGACCAATCTGACACAGTCTAATCCCTTCAGCCCACTCAAGGAAGGAGGGAAAGAATCTGATCTCAAACTCTCATTCCTTTTGCCTTTTTTTTTTTTTTTTTTTTTGGTCATTGAACTATCAATCTTCCTTTCTCAATTCTGCCTTCTTGAAAACCCTGCAGGAACTACTGTAGATTCATCTCAGTTGGGTCCATTGAATGCCCACAAACTGGTGTGTCTTGTAGCGTTTTGTATATATGTATACGTACATATACATATAAGAACACAGTGACATCATTGAGAAACTCATCTATGTATAGTGATTCAGATTCACACTTTCAGTTTGTTCGAAAATGGCTTGTCCGGATCCCCAAACAATGTAAATTGCTTTTACCATTGAGCACTGCACTGCTGCCTTAAATTGTGGCCTTTATGGTCACAAATTTGTTGTAGAAATGATAGTATATATTGCATTTTCAGCTATGCAATATTTTGGTCAATGTTAGGCCATCGTACTTGTTTGCTTGAACCCTAAGAATTCACTTAGGTTGCGTTAGGAGTCCCAAAAAAAATCAAAAAAAATTAATGGCTAGAATTGATGTGATGTAAAAATGATAGATGGCAAAATGTAATTGGAGGAATTTGAAAACTTTGAAAATTTTTTGAAGTTTTTTGATTTTTTTTTACTCCAAACGAGCTCTTAATCAATTGCTTCTCTTTGAAGTGGTAAAAAATTTATAACAACGTCTAAAAATTTTAAAAATTATTTATTTTTTATCTCGTTAAATGAATTATAAACTGATAATTTATCTCATTTTATCTTATTTTTTATCACTCTAAACACACTCATAATATTATGCAAGCACTTTTTATGTTTTATTTTCAAAATAAAATACTTTGATCATGTATAATATATTATTCTGAATAAATTAAAGAACACTACGAAAATTAATATCATATTTTGGAAACAATAAATAAAAATGACATCATCTTGCACCTATTTATGTCATTTTACAATCATCCCAACGCGGAATTTTTTTTTTTTTTTTCTGAAAGAGAAGAGAGAATAGCTTGGATGTATGTATATATATATATATATATATGTGTGTGTGTGCGCGCGCGCGCGGGCGCAGGAGCAGAAGAGACATGAATTAGGGGGTGCTGTGCAAGAAAGAACCTTAACATCCAGAAAGAAGGCGGAGATATACATATAAATACGGGGAGAGAGAGAGAGTCAAAACTAGAGTTGCAGAAGCTGGCTAAAATAACAACACCACCTGCTCTGCTTACGCTGACATATTGCCAGGGTGGGGGCCTAAGTTAGGCCGACAATCGTGGGCTTGTCTTGTCACCTCAATTCTTCAATTTTTATACTCTCTCTCTCTCTCTCTCTCTCTCTCTCTTCCTCTCTCTCACCAGACAGCAGACAATTTCTTGAGGCCTCACTTGCTTTCGTTCGTCCTAGTTGATCAGACTGTCCTGCACTGCACCATCATTCATGTAATAAACATATTGTTGTCTCCGGCCTTTTTACCCCTTTCATCAATGGTAAATTATTACTGTTTTGTCATATTTTTTAAAATTATTTATATATTTTCACCTCCAATTATCTTTATTCTCTGTTTCTTTTTAAGTAGGTTTTTTTTTTTTGGGTAATTTACTTTTTAAGTAGTTGGCTATTAATTAATTATTAAAAATTTTTTTATTTTGTATTTAAAAAAATTAATTTTTTAATTTTTTATTAATTTGATATTTTTTCATTTTAAAATTTAAAAAAAATTTTAAATGTAAGAGAGTTAATTTCGTCATTTGAAAAAAAGTCAAAAAGTTAGTACTTGGTAACTGAATTACCAACTTTTTTTCCCCAACCGTAACCGTGTTTTGCAACCATTAACTAGTAGCTAATTTTTGGTTACCTAATTATTTGAGTTTTTTAAAATGACTAAATTCACAATCTTATATTTTAAATTTCTTTTAAATCATAAAAGGTAAGAATGTTAAATTAACAAAATGTTAAAAAATTAGTTACTAAAAAATTGTCTCTTTTTTTCCCTTTATAAACATAAAAAAGTTAACTTTTTAATTCCTACTAGCTAGGAAAAAAAAAAAAACTAACTTTTGACTTCGCAAACTCTAACTTAAAATTTTTAATTTGAACTTTTTAATTATTATTTTTTTTGTTCCATGTTAAATTTGTAGCTTATTTTCTTAATCCATGTTAAAATTTATAGATTGATTTTTTTTTAATTTTTATCTTACAATTAGTTCTATTAAGTATTACAGAATTTAATAGAATAATTTTTTCTCCGTCAAGTCAAATACTTAAAAGAGTTCCCTTTGTTAGAATCCAAACTGATTTGGACCCAATGGTATAACACTGGGCCATCTAGTACTAAGCCAACTATTATTGGGCTCATTTCATACACTTTGTATTGATTCATATTCTCGAAAATGTGAATATTTCTAGGACGTGGATATTTTGAGAAGATAAATTTAGAAAGAACAAAAATATCCAGATATTTTTAGGAGATATTTAAAAATATTAAAAATATGTAAAATTTTATTATATAACTATCTAGAAAAAAGATTGTAGCCATTGGATTGAATTAATCTCCATCACGCATTGAGGAGATGGATAGTTATAAATAAGAGTGAGTTAATCTAGTCTTAGTAAGTTAAGCTAAGCTAAGCTAAAGTGTATTGAATAAATAGAAATATTCCTCGCCCTCACTTATTCTCTCATTCCTTTTCTAACATATCTCTCATCTAGTTTGCATAAACCCTCCACCTTTTGCATAAACCCTCATAAAAGTATCTTATATAGTAAATTCAATGTGGTGCCACAAAAGTGTCTTAAATAATAAAATAAAAAAGTTATCACTTTATTTAAAAAATTGAATGAGTATGTGTTTTGAATACATACTATCGCGTCACAAATCATTAACCTTACTAATCAATGCAACTAAAGTGCATGATAGTAAGGTCTTGCAAAAAATAAAGATAGAAATAAAATAAAAAAAAATAATTAAAATTTGAACATTTACTTGAATTAGTAGCCCAAAACTATCAAGCCATGACTAAAGGGTGAAGGTGAAAGTAATCTTAAATGAGTATAATTATAAAGCGAGAAAGTGAAAGCGATGAGTGTAGTTATAAAGGGCGAAGGTGAAAGGGATGAGTGAAGTTATAAGGAGAGAAGGTAAAATTGACAACGTAGACAATCAACATGTGGCTCAAAAGATTTATAATTTTTTTCTCAAAAAAAAAAAAAAAAGATGGGTTGTAACACAAAGTGCCCCTTTTTTTAATAATAATAATAAAAAAATCGCGACGTATAATTTTCTCTCTCACAAAGTTATAACTCGATGATTTAACTAGATGAAAGTAGATCTGAAAATTTAACAAAAGAAACTCAAAAATATTTATTTATTCAATCATGTTTTATGTTTTTGTAAAATAGATTCAAGAATATGTGCCATTGAATCAATTGTATACCAACAATGCAAAATCAGCATATCGTGCATAGAAGATTAAGATTATAATTACGTATTTAGGATTTTGAATATTTAAATAAAATTCAATTACTATTTAAATCTCGGCAATTTAAACATTGGAGCTTTTAATTCTAAATAATAACTAAAATATGTAAATGAATAAGTTAAAAAGGGGAGCAACCCACTAAAATCGAATGAACTAAGGTTAAAATTATGGTACAATAAGTTAATCAAATCGAGGTTGTTTTAATTTAAAATATTATAATTTAAAGTAGAAAATTTGGCTAAATTAAAATAATATAATTTTAATTTAAAATATTATAAATATATATTTTGAGTCGAAAGCAATTTGAGATCCACTTAAAATTTAGGGGCCATTTGGTAATGAAATTTTTAGTAAAAAAATACCAACTTTTGTTTTTTGAACGTTTGACAAACCACCAATTTTTGTTATTTTTCTGCTTTGTTACCGCAATTTTCTAAATTCAACAGTTATTAAAAATGGTTAAAAATTACTAAAAATTATTAAAAATTATCAAAAATTACCAAAAATTTTATCAAACACCCAAAAGTTACAAAAAATTGTTAAAAATTACTAAAAATTATTACTTATTTTACCAAATACATCAAAAATTATAATTAATAATTTTTAATTAAAAATATCAAAAATTAATAAAAATTATATTTTCAAATGCCCCCTTATATAAGTTACCGAAAATTTTTGAATATATTCAATTCATTTAAAATCAGAAATCAAAATGGATCGAATCTTCAACTAACTTGATTTGATTAGTGTCGGCACCCATAATTCGGAGCGATGATGTCCACCAAAAGGGAGTAAAAACCAAGCCCGCCAAAAGAGAGAGAGGGGGGCGGGGGAACCAAAAGGGCTTTCCGTGAATGACAACTCATGACCCAAGTGACCCCAGCACCAGATTCCTAATCTCACATGTCATATTCATGTCTCACCCCCACCGCATGGAATTCAATGAGGGATTTTGAGCCCATAATTGAACTAGTCGCCATCTGAAGGGTGGTTTTGTCCTTTTATTAACTGGGCTTTGTTTGGATCACTCCTGGGAACATTGCCAGCCCAAAAAACCAACTACTGCTTGTTAGTCGAAAAACATCTCACAAACCACCAGCACAACGGCAACAAAAAGGAACGAGGAGGCATACCTTAAATTTGATATCAGTTTCTTGATAATTAAATAAAAAATATTAAATTAAAATTTAATTGTTTAAATATATTTATATTTTTAATTTAAAAAATATCTAAATATGCTTGAATCATTAAATTTTAATTTAATCGTCCAAATCGAATTATCACGGAAGTGATATCAAATTTAATATGAGCCCAGCTCACAAACAAGTGACTGATTTGATAATTAACATAGTTGAGAAAATTGCTTTGTAAGTTTTCATCTGATTAAAAATTAAAGAATTTAATTTTATATAATTAAAGGGTTTATATTATTGTGGATCATCTGCAATGAGATTCCCTACTTTATACTATTTCGAATAACAAAGTGATTTATATTCTCAATAAAAGAATTTAAATTATTCTATACAAGTTTTATGAGAACAATAGACATTGAAACTCTGTTTGTTTATTTTAATGTAAAATATTTTTCAAAAAATAATATTTTATATTAAAATAAACAAAATCTGAATTTTTTAATTTTAAAGTAAATTTTAGCAGTAACTTTTGGGGGGGTCATTGAAAGTAATACTGATGGTTCAAGATTTTTGTTGCCTCTTCAAAAATTCTCACTTAATCTTTATAATCTCTAAAATATTTTATATGTAAAAATCTAAAAATCAAATTTACTCGCATTTTTAATAGCCTATATTTAAAAATTTATAAAATTGTAAAATTATATTTGAGCAAATATATTTTTAATATAAATTATAAAATTATTAATAAATTAATTATTTAAAATTTTATAAAATTATTTTTAAGAAATATAATTTTATCAGTACTATTACCAAAAGTAACGTTACACTGTTCAATCAATAAATTAATTCTTGCCAATTTTGCAAAATTAGCTTTAAAAAATATAATCAATTTCAGTCTTACTAGTTAATTCAATCAATTATAAAGGTGTAGTAATTTTTGTGTAAAATAGTTAATTTTATTTCAATCGGTAACAAACAACTTATGCATAAAAAATATAAATAAAAGTTAGAATTTTTTTTTATCAAGTTACGAAATGCTCCATACTTTTTTTTTTTCAGCCAGACTTTATTTTAGTTATTTTTTCACTTTAAAAGTTAGTACAAATTAAGCTATTAGCCTTTTGACTTAAAATCTAGTATCAAACGGGCTCCTAGTTTGGTAAAATAAAGAGTATCCAACTTTTTTCAGTTATTTTTTTTGTTTTATATAGTTTTTTAATTAAAATTTATTTTTTTTGTTTGATAATTTTTAGACATGTCGTAGTTAATTTTAAAACAAAATTACAAGAAGAATTAAAGTAAAAATTCAAGTACGATGAAAAAATTTATTATATAAAAAAATAACTTTGTTACTCGTGCACAAATTCTCTTATTTTTAAGTATTTATGTTTTTACGAATATAAATAATATATTATTAAAAACTATCAAAATAAAAAAAATAAATTGATTAAAAAATCATATAAAATGAAAAATGCCTAAAAAAAATTTCAACTTCTAGAAAAACACTTTTGCTAGTATTTTGAAAAATATTTTCTTAAAACATGGTTACATTAAACAAATGAAGCCCTCAGAAAATATTTTATATTGAAAAAAAATTAAGCACTAGTATAAAATATTTACTCATGTTATAATTTTTATTTTAAATTTAAATAAACAAATAATTTTTAAAAAGTATTTTATACCAAGACAAACAGATTAGTTTGCAAACGAAATGCAAACGTATATTTTACTTTTATCATCCCCAAGCTTATAGCCGTTTTATATTCGTGTTACTAGTCGGGTTTCCATTCGGGTCACAACAGATTGCCCAAATGCAAACGGAACAGCCTTTCGAAGTCGGGGCCAGTTAACTGAACAGGGCCAGTGTTTTTTTTTTTTTTTTTTATCAGCTCCCTTTCTTTTTCTCTCTCATCACAGTGGGGACTCAGTGACGAGATCTCTCAATCTACAATCTTGCTTCTCTTCTGCTGACCTCTTCGGAAAGTACAATTCCTCTTTCTCTATCTATCGGAGTATAGCTACATTTCTATACATCTCTCTCTCTCTCAAGGGAGTCTGGGAGGTGCAGGCGATGGGGGGCTTCTCTTGGCCATCTTCAGCGTTTGATTCGAAGTCAGGGCAGCTGATATTGGTCGTTCTCCTGGTAACGGTAGCTTCTTTTTATGCGGGCACGCTTTTCGGGAGCAATTCATCTGTTTACGTCTCGCAACTTCTCCCCAGCTCTTCTTCGTCATCATCGTCCTCTGGTACTCTCTCTCTCTCTCTCTCTCTCTCAATAAACCTGTGCGTTTTTTTTTCATTAAATCAAATAGTATTACTGACGTTGAACAATTGGTCTGGATGTGATGCATTGGGATCTGTCTATGCGCGCTTGTATATGCAATTTTTTTTTTTTTTTTGGTATCTGAGTTAATTAATGGGTTAGATTGTTGAATCCGGAAGCATGAGAAGAAGTGTTTTTCGAAAATATTTTACGTTGAAACAAACGGAGCCTTAACTATAAGTGTCAAGTGGTTGAATCTACTAATGGAATAGTTTAAATCATAAATAAGCGATTGAGTCAAGTGGTATCAAGCAAGGTCTTCTCTTGCCTAGCAACGCCGCTATGTCAGCTAGTATCACAACAAGATCTTTCCTTGGCTACACCTGGTCACTGTGGTGAATGATAACATGGCGAAGGTATTCCCTTGTTCAGTTACAATGGAAGAGCAAACAATTCAACTAATAGTGATCATATATGATACCATGTGGATCACATTGGACAGAATATAACAATTGATAGATATTTATGATCTCATAATTGGTTGCATCTTGACAATGGATCTAATGTAGTCAATATTAATGAACCTAGGGTAGAGCACAATCCTGGTTGTACAAAACCTAATCCAAGGCGTGCAAGATGCTACTCCATCTATGATGATGATTTGATTTATGATATACTCGAACATACGGTTATGTAGACAATACTCGAAATGCTGGCTTAAATAACAACTTCAACAATCATATAAAGCTGGACCTTATATCTTTAGATGGATGGTTACCTTCTGTAAACTGGTTGAGTAAAGTTGAAAAGTGTTTTGAATTCATGGGCATTGAAGGAGAAAAAAAAAAGGTCTACTTGGTGGACTACAAGTTGAAGGTTAAGAGTTTTTGATTGGTAGGAGCAATTACACTAATCTCATAAATGGAGAAAATAAAAACAAAATTTGTGTACGGCACCAATTACCAAATGAAGCAGTTGATGAGAGCAAAATTTTGCCATAATTTATCCAAAAAAAAAATGAGAGCAAAATTTCTTGTTTCGAAGTACCAGAAAATCTTGTTCCAGCGTTTGCAGAAATATTGAGAAGTATATGGTTATCCTACATCCAATCCATACTCTACAGATGATATTTATTTAGCTTCACAAGTCCAGTTACAGTTGAATAACCAAGTATTCCAAAATACAATACCTACCACATCATTCAAGTCTAACACTCAACAGAATTTGTCAAAAATCACAGAGAATAACCTCTACCTCCCCTCTAGGTGATGAGCTTTATCACTAATAGTGATTTGGACATAATTTTGATTAATGTCTCCAATGACAACTTGTCAACCTATTCGTGCGTGAAAAGAAAGTAGAAGAAAACTATCCAGATTTGGATGACAATCTCCTAAAGGGCATGATGCGTTAAATATTGGAAAGGAAAATATATGCACATTGTATAAGGACATTGCTAAAATTGTTCTGGCCCCCATAGAGCAAAGATAGAAAAGAAGAGGAGGAAAGCATGGAGATTGACCCTCATCTGTCTCTCATGAGTAGTGTGGGAGGAATTTTGCAAACTGTAATGGGCTTTTTCCCCAGATGGCAAAACCTTAGAGGAGATTGCACAATTTACTCCATTTTGCTAGCGTCCAAGTTTTGGGACCTATTAATTAAAATTTTTATTGTGTGCCATTTGGAAAATAACAATTTCACCTCGGAAGTTGATGCTTGTCTAATCTAGTTTTGGAAAAAGTGATTTTTTTTTCCTTTACGCTTTTCTTGTTGTTCTTATAAGGGGAGTCACATCTGCTCTATGCTTTTTTTTTTCCCACCTTTTCCTTATTAGCAGCTGGAAAAATCTCGATCCGCACCCTCCAATCAACCCACCCACCAAAAAACAAGAAAATGGAAAGGAAACACCTGCGCGGGGAAAATAAAATAAAAATTTTGAGGCTATTTGTTTTAACCTTTCTAGGCAAGCCTTAGTACAAATCCTATGATTCAAAGCCTCATGAATTTTGGGGTTTAAGTAGTTTTCTGTGCTTGGGGTTCAATGCCAGAAGGCAGTCCCTATTTCGAGGGGCTGGGAGGGGTAGACTATGGACCCAACCATAGACAATACTTGCATAATGGCTACCTTTATACTAAAACGTACATTCTGTATCATGCTAGCATAAAGTTCTGATTGTGTTGAATTTTTTGGTTTTCATAGATCTAATTTTTTAGGTTTGCAGGTATTCCAACTTTTACAAACAAAGTTGGTCTTTCTTATAGGGAAACACCTCTTACGATTCCAGAAGCTGGGATTAATATTTGCCCTTTGATGTTCAATGAGCATATCCCTTGCCACAATGTTTCTTATGTGAAAGAATTGCTGCCAAAGTTAGATCTTTCAAGGAGAGAAGAACTGGAGAGGCATTGCCCTCCCCTTGAAAGGCGTTTGTTTTGCTTGGTGCCTCCACCAGATGATTATAAAATACCAATAAGATGGCCAACTAGTAGGGACTATGTCTGGCGAAGCAATGTAAACCACACGCGACTTGCTGAGGTAAAAGGAGGACAAAATTGGGTGCACAAGAAGGGTCAGTTGTGGTGGTTTCCTGGAGGTGGTACTCATTTCAAGCATGGGGCTTCCGAGTACATTGACAGGTACCTTTGATTAAGCTATTCCTTTTTTCTTTTGTATATTATGTATATGTATGTTTATATATAGCTTATTTTTTTGGTTGCGGAACCACATTCATTTCATTATTGTTCATAACAATAGAAGTTGGTGGTGTTTCTACTCCAATGGCGAAGGAATAAAATCTTGTTAATTTTAAGCGCACAACCATTTTAAAAATTGTCCAAAGTTGTATTTACATTGGTTCCTATATAGCAAATGGCCTGAAAGAAGATATGGTTCTTAATCAGGGGTCCAAGACAAGAGAAAACTACGTAAGACCTGATTACATAAGCAGCACTTCTATCTATGTAAGTATTTGAGTGTATGCTATTCCCTTCGATAGTGATACCTCCGACTGTCCTTTGGATGATATGATGACCCTTATGTCACTCCTAAAGTGGCATTCTTCAAGTTGTGTGTTACTCAAGGGAAAATTTCACGATTGATAATCTTTAGGTGCAAGGACAAATATTATTAAGTAGATGCTGTATGTGCAAAGGCGGATAATTTATAATCACATATTCTTTAGTGTTAGTGGACGAAGGAGTTGTGGGATTTGATCTTATCTAGTTTTGGGGTTCAGTGGGTGTTCCCAAGGGATGTGATTACTAAGTTCAGTGGGTGTTCCCAAAGTTGTCTTTGTCAACCGTTCCATATTTTGAAAGTCAACAAAATTTTGTTGCAATTCAAAAACCAATTTGTTTCACTGCAATCCAGCAAGTAATTTTGTACATGGATAAATGTATTTGTAGCAAGGTTAAAACATTTTCATATATTCCAGCTCGAAGGAGAGTGTTATAAGTAAGAAATATTATTAGTAAAGATATCTAGATTGTCTATAATTTCTTTTCCTATTTAAAATAGGATTGATTTCCTTTCCTACTTGGTATAGGATTTGTTATTCCTTATCTATTTTGTATTAGATTATTAATACGCCTAAGCTCCCAATTATAGGTTGTCCTAATGGTAGTTTTTCCAAATATCTATATTTTGAGATTCCTAATATAACAAGCCTCTTTCAGGTGCTCTTTTAAATATAGTAAAATCTGGACAACTGCATCCATGGTATGAGGTGATTCCAAAAACGAACTAATCACACTCATAGCAAACGAAATGTTTGGTCTTGTTGCTGTCAAGTAGTTAAGCTTTCCAACCAGTCTCCTTTGTTGACTAAGATCTCACTTACAAACACAATGATGGGGCGTGTAATGACTTCTTGCGATGATGGGACTTTTTGGTGACTTGCCAGACCCCCAATGACGTTGACTTACTAGAACAATAACTTGTGTGTGAGGATGGGCAGCAGATTGTGCATTTGCTTACTGATCAATGAAGGCAACCTTAGTACGTCTAGTGCTGGCATTTAAAAGGAAATTTATTGATGCCTGAACAGGAGCTAGGACGAATGTTGGCTATGATTTTTCTTGATGCAAGCATGTGCCTTAATGGTCAGGGTCTGTTGATACAAACACAAGAACCTTAACTAGAGAAGGAAAAACTAGATACAGAGGGCTTAGGATTTCTACTCTAATATCATGTCAAGAAAGAAGGCCTGAATGAAAGGTTTGACACACTTAGAGTTGTCTATATTTATACACGTGGGAGTCCTATACAAGTTAGGAAAGGATTAAGATTACTGTACAGAAAATGAAAGGAGAATAAAATCAATGGGATTCCTATTCTAACTATTTCTAGGCATCTAACACACATAAAAGTTATACCCTTTTGTTTTTCAATATAAGTAGATGAATTCTTAAAAGTATATCTCTATGGTCCATCATCCATGAGATCAGTTACTAAGTTCATGAAACAGAACTTCGGAGTTTGGAGGTTAGAAAATGCCACAAACAACAATGTTACTTCTATTAAATCATTGTACTTGGCCTAGACTGATGGTTATGCTTTTTATACAAATTCAGAAGTTATTTTTTTGTTGTTTTACTACTTCTACTAATTTAGTAATGTCGTTATTTGATTTTGGGGCTGCAGGTTAGGAAATATGATAACTGATGAGACTGGTAATCTGCGTTCTGCTGGGGTATTTCAAGTTCTGGATGTTGGTTGTGGAGTTGCCAGCTTCTCAGCTTTTCTTCTTCCCTTAAATATACAAACAATGTCCTTTGCTCCCAAAGATGGCCATGAAAATCAAATTCAATTTGCATTGGAGCGAGGAATTGGAGCAATGATTTCTGCTTTGGCCACAAAACAGCTCCCATATCCCAGTAGCACTTTTGAAATGGTTCACTGTTCAAGGTGTCGTGTTGATTGGCATGAGAATGGTAATTCACTAGAAGAGAAGTTTTGCTAAGTTAAAACTGTTAATTTTGTAACATATTGGCTTTTAGAAAGGGCAGCTTTGCTTAAATAAATGAAGATAAATCTGATATTATATTGTTGGAATTTAAGTTGAGGCCAATAGTAGACCCAACATGTTGCAATATATAGTATTTTTTTTTTTTTTTTGAACGTTTGCATTTCGGATTTTCTTGAGTTCATACAGATTAATGTGGTGATTTCAATTGTGTTTAGTGTTCTTGATTGGGTCCCAGAGACATTAGAGCTCAATTAGTCTGGCGTGATACTTGATGTGAATTGGACAGTTAATTTGAGCAAAAAGAAGCATGATCTATTAGGTGATATACTGAACCATCTTGCAATTGCTAACAAGGACATAATACCTACTAGTAGACTACCTACCTGACATTGATCTACCCAGTCTGCTTTGTCAGCATGTCAAGAGACAAATGATTAAATGGCTCCACACCCAATAGGTTGTCTACAATGGTATTTAAACAAATGAGATACCACTGTCCAAACTGAATTATATCTATACTAACTTTGTACTTTCATAAATTTATGTTAACAACTAAATGCAATGACTTGTTCATTTGATTTGCACCCCCCCCCCCCTTCCTTGTTCTTCTTTTCCTTGTTTTATGAAGAGAAAGGGTTATATTCACCTCTTTCGCAAAGAGTTGAAGAACCATGCTCACTTTTATGAGCCTAAGTTTGGGTTTATTGTGTATCGGATAACTTATGTGCTTTATCATATTTTCATATTGTGCCATCTGATTAATTTTTTTTTTTTTTAATTCAATTTGTGCAGATGGCATTTTGATCAAAGAAGTGAATCGCCTGTTACGATCTAATGGATATTTCGTCTATTCGGCTCCACCTGCATATAGAAAGGATAAAGATTATCCAATGATATGGAATAAGTTGACGAATTTGACTTCCGCAATGTGCTGGAAGCTCATTGCTAAGAAAGTTCAGACCGCAATCTGGATTAAGCAAGATAATCAGTCATGTCTTCTCCACAATGCACAGCAGAAGATCATAAATATATGTGATTCGGTGGATGATTCTAAACCATCGTGGAACACGCCACTTAGGAATTGTATATCACCAAGTAATGCACAGAATAATTCTCATAAGCTCCCTCCAATGCCACAGCGCCTTTCAGAATATTCAGAAAGTCTCAGCCGTATAGGTCTGTCACAACCTCTTCCACTGAGCATAGTGGAATTGATTTACCGTCTTTCTTCACTGTCAATGAACATGGAATTGAAATTGCATATAGAGGCTATCTTCTAATTATTTTTCTAATTTACTTCTGTTTTTTTAGTTCTCCAAAAAGTAAGCTTGTTCTGCTGCCAAAGCAAGTTATCACGGAGCAGGATAGTAATCATGATAACTTGGCCTTCTTTGAAGTTACAACACCTCATTCCCTTCAGTATTTGACACTTCCATATATATATATATATATATATATATATATATGTTGCTACAACTTTCTGCTATTAAAAGCTGCTCACTGCAATCCAGAGGCAGTGGGAAATCAAATAACATTCTTGATTTTATTCTTTGATTGGGTTAATAGGGACAATCAGTTGGGTTGAAGTTCACTTCACTTACTGAAAAAAATGTGTTCCCACTGCACGTAGTGGAGACGAGGGATTTATCTGTTGCACCAATTATATAAGTCTTTGATGCTTGCAAATCTTTTTATGATTTTTTTTTTTTCTCAACACCAAAAAGTCATGAATTCAGCATCATGGTATTTTCAAAACATTTGCTATTAGAGGACATATTTGGGGCTTGAGTTAATTCTCTAATTCTCACACACTTAAAAGGGTGGGAAATTTTTACATGTCAGGCTTAAATTTTGCTGATTTATGTCATTAGCAGTTTTAGGAAGTGTGCTTCCTGGTGAAGACAATATCATTGACTATCAATAGGATCTACAATAAGAATCAATTATCGTATCATTTAATTTTTCATGAAGTCGAGGATTCAAGATGAGTTAGTTGATGCTGATTTACATGTGGTTTGAAAGCTAATGGTCCTTTTCCTAATTGTCTTCTAAATTTTGTATTGTCTGACATTCTACCTTGTTGCTTGACCCTTGGAACATATATGTCATAATTATGCCTTTTTTTTTTTTAAATCATATAGTGATTTGTCATGGAGATGGATAACTAGATTTCCTAAATTTATCATGGCATCGATTGGGGTTTAGCAGTTGGATTAACTATGTGTCTGTTAAGGATGTTAACATTTGCATTTCTTTTACTAATCATTAACTTGCTTTAACTGCACTAGGATTATCCACCTATCTATGAAGGATGTTAGCGTTTGTATTTCTTTTACTAATCATTACCATGCTTTGCCTGCACTAGGATTACCTACCTATCTATCAAGGAAGTTAACATTTGCATTTCTTTTACTAATCATTAGCATGCTTTACCTGCACCAGGTTTACCTACCTATCTATTGAGGATGTTAACATTTGCATTTCTTTTGCTAATCATTAACATGCTTACTGCAGGAATCAATCATGAAAAATTCCTTCTAGATACCCTCTTTTGGCAAGATCAAGTGCGTCATTACTGGAGGCTTATGAATGTTGACGAGACTGAAATACGAAATGTCATGGACATGAATGCCTTCTGTGGTGGATTTGCAGTTGCTTTGAGTACATGGCCTGTTTGGGTGATGAATGTAGTTCCCATAAGCATGAATAATACTCTGTCTTCTATTTATAACCGAGGTCTAATCGGTGCTTTTCATGACTGGTAAGTTTTTATCTAATAATTATTGCTAGTTAGCTATGGCATGTTAAAGTTTCATTGGTGGACCATATTAAGGTTTCCTTTGCTACATGAAGGTGCGAGCCATTCTCAACTTATCCTCGTTCATATGATTTGCTGCATGCCAACCATCTATTCTCTCACTATAAAAACCATGAAGAAGGTTGCTTACTCGAGGATATCATGTTGGAGATGGACCGGGTAATACGACCTCAGGTAATTATCTTGGTAAAATTCAGTTTTTATGTTCATGGTATTTGTAAAAATTAAAAGTTAATTTCCATCAGGGCTATTGAAACAATGGGAGGTACTTTTTTATATAGTTAGGGATGACTGAAAATGTAAAGATCACTTTCCTTTAGAATAGCTGTATATTAATATACAAGAGGATATTACTTTGTACAATAGTAAAAGCTCAGG
The DNA here is from genome assembly GCA_019916065.1 of Vitellaria paradoxa. Classification (NCBI taxonomy): domain Eukaryota; kingdom Viridiplantae; phylum Streptophyta; class Magnoliopsida; order Ericales; family Sapotaceae; genus Vitellaria; species Vitellaria paradoxa. The sequence continues at coordinate 17,085,652 of CM034234.1, read as the reverse complement.
GTGTCAAGCATGGGAAAATGGATCAAGTACCCAACACCAGATGTCGGTAGTTTAAACACTGGTTATTGTGCTTTTATAGCATCCGTGTCCTATGTTTGAGACTCAACTGAAATTCCTAGTGCATGTATGACAATGAAAAAAAACAACCATTCATTTTATTCAAGGATCCTGATCTTTTGCAATTCTTGGGAATATCCCTGATGAATGAACTGGTAGATTATAGTTACAACCATAATCGGCACTTAGAAGGCCACTGAAATTTCTGCTGGATGTGAAGTGGAAAAAGCCTTGATCTTGCTTGATATTTCCTGGACGTGTTGTAGTTTCATTGATGTTGGTTCTTGTTTCTAGCTTTCCAGACTTGCTGTAATTTTGAAATTAGGGAATTTAATTTGTTGACAGATTGAAAAAGATCGTAGGTTCTGACAACAGTAATAATGTGCAGGGAATTATCATAATTAGAGACGAAGAGTCCATTATATCAAGAGTACAAGCCATTGCTCCAAAATTTCTATGGGATGTCGAATCACATCAGCTGGAAAATGAACAAAAGAAAATGGAACCAGTCCTAATTTGCAGAAAGAAGTTTTGGGCTATAGTTTAAGGCAATGTCAAGTTTTTTGTTTTAACATATGAACAGGATGCTTGTATCAGGTGGACTGTGGCTTCTCTTTCTCATTGTCTCTGGCTCTGCCTCTGTCAATTGACTTTTGTTACATGAAGGTTGTAGGCTTTTCTGACTTATTTGCTTGGCAGTCAATTCATCTGTATGTCATGTTTAGATAGAAGTTTTCCTCCCACCAATTTACACGGGATGAATGAATTTAGATTTTCTTGTCTTCCGACATAGTGTTTTTGAATTTGCATAATGTATTAACTCAACCAACCATCCATGCAATTACATCTAACTAGCATCTTCCTCCTCAAAACTTCAACTACTTCATAAATTTCAACTATTTGAGGGTGCGACCGATCTCCCGACACAAAGCCATGAATTGATCCTTTGGCTTCAATGCAGCTCCACCCCGGCTTCTTTATCAAGTCACTCTCCTTCATATATTTCCGTATGTATTCAACTTCCGCCCACCTATTAGCAACAGCTTGAACGTTGCTGAGCAAAGTGTAATATCCAGCATTATCGGGTTCCAACTCCAAGAGGCTCTGAGCTGCATATTTACTGAACTTTTGGTTCCCATGAACTCTAGAGGCTGAAAGGAGCGAGCCCCATATCCTACTATCCGTAAAAGCCATACATTTCAAAATTATAGCTAATGACTCTCTGAGCTTCCCAGATCGACCCAAAAGATCCACAACGCAAGTATAATGATTCACATCGGGTTCAATACCAAATCTCCACCTCATAGAATGAAAGACTGCGCAGCCTTCGCTCAAAAGGCCAGAGTGGCTACAAGCAGATAACACGCTCAAGAAGGTGACCCTGTTCGGCTCCATTCCTTCATCCACCATCCGATAAAAAAGTTGCAGGGCTTTGAAGCCCAGTCCATGGGCTCCACAGCCCTCGATCATCGATGTCCACGCCACCAGATCCCTAACAACCATTCTATGAAAACATAATTTAGCATAGGAAATGCACCCACATCTTATGTACATGTTTAATATAGAGGTTTCCAAGGCAGAATTGTCCTCCCCTGCGTTACAGAAGAACAGATTCCTAATAAGATAGGCATGAGTTCCTTTTCCCAATTTTAAGGCACCCATATGGGCATAAACAAGAACGAGGCTTTTTAAGGTTTCAGCCACGGGTTCCAGACCCGCATCTTGCATTTGGCTGAACAATTCAATGGCTTCTTCAAAATGCCCGCCTTCAGTAAAACCCGACATCATAGCACTCCAGGTAATGCTGTTTCTGAAAGGAATTTCTCTAAACATTTGAGCTGATCTCTCTAAGTCCCCACACTTGGCATAAAGATCCAGTAGTGTAGTTTGCAGAACACTGTCATAAAGTCCATTTTTAATAGCCAAACAGTGTAGCTTCTTGCCTTGAAAAGCATCGCCGCTCTTTGCAGAAGCTGAAATAAGTAAAGTCAGTGTCTCAATGCTAGGCCTTACTTCAGCCTGCATTTTGTTGAAGCACTCAGCAACTTCCATGGGGTTCTCTCTCGAGACGTATGAAGATATCAAGATATTCCAAGAAACAACATCCTTTCTATTTATTTCACCGAATAAGATTTCTGCATCTTCGATGTTACCAGTAGAAGCATACATTTTCAGAATCGAATTTTGCAGAGACCCATTGATTGGGAAGCCTCTTTTTATCACATAACCATGTAGCAGCCTTCCTTCAATCACATTTTCACGGGAACAGCAAGCTTGCAACATGACCACCAATGTCACAGGACCAGGCTCCAGCTCCAATCGCATTTCACGAAACAACTCGAAAGCACCAGTGATTTTTCCTTCATTAACATAACCCGAAATCATCGACGTCCAAGACACCAAATCCCTGTGAGACATTTCCTCGAACAGTTGACAGACATAAGCAGTTTTCCCATATTTCACATATACATCCATCATTGTATTGCAGAAATATATATCCGATACGAAACCCATTCTGAGTGCCAAACAATGAACCATTCCTCCATATAGAACGCCATTTCGAAGCAACAGAACCGCTCGGTTCAGTATCGGGAAGGTGAAACCGTCATGTTCAACGCCCAGATTTCGCATCTGCCTATACAAGAAGAATGCTGAATCACTCATACCCGACTCAACATGGGCCTTGATAATTGAATTCCAGATAACAGTGTCGCGTTCTTGGACGGCCTCGAATACTGAAAGAGCACTCTCGAGGTCATCAAACCGCGCATACAGGTGTATAAGCTTTGAAGCAATTAAAACTGGTTCAAAACTACCAGAAACGATGAGAGAAGCATGGGCTTTTCTCAGAGTTTGGAGTTCTTCGCATGTGGGTAGCAAAGAGGAAGAACAAGAAGAGATTGGCGGTGTCGAGCTGTGAGAATGGTTTCTCAGGGAATGGGGATGAAGTGGAAAATGAGGTTTATGAATGGAAGAATGGATAGATGAGGCAAAGGAAAGAGGGGGGAAGCGGAAACGCATAGAGCCATGGAAGAATGTTGAGACGCAATTCGAGAGTGAATGCAAGTCGGGTATATATATACCAGAAGTTGAGAAAGAAATTCTCATTAATTTTTTTTATTTTCTCACAATTTTGTTTCTAAATTATAAAAATGATGAGTCTATTTTGCACTTCACTTTCAGTTTTTTACACTTCAAATTTGATATACTAAAAAACGTTGAAAAATTCTGATAATCTTTGAAAACTTCTAAAAGTTTTTCACTTTTTATCTGAACTGCACGAATTATAAATTCACAAATTATCTCACTTTTTGTCACTCTAAAAGTCCCTAAGTATTATTTATTGTGAGAGAAGATGGAATGTAAGAGACTAAAAGTAGAGTGTAAATAGTAATTTTCTTATAAAAATAGTAATTAAGAATTAAGAAATTGAAACATTACCTTCATAATTACTAGTGGCATTTAAGAAAATAAACAAAAATAGTGGAAAGTCAAGAGGCAAATCAAAATAAAATAAAAAAGTGTAAAGATAAAAATTACTTAAATAAATAATAATATTTAAAAAATTACTTATACATATTTTTTAAGTTATAGGTAATTATTAGTGCTTAAAGATTATTAATAAAAAAAATTATAAAATTTCACCAAGTAATTGATTTTATCAAGTTCATAACTTCACTAACATCCCATCCCATTCCTTTCTTAAAATATTTTAACATCCCGTACTAATCCTTTCTTAAAATATTTTATTATATTAGTATAGATGTGAGAGAGACAGTTGCAGAAAGAATCTTAACAGAACTTCCAACTTTTCATTTTTTTGCTGTGAATTTGGCAAGCTCGGGAATCTATGAGTTTATATCTTTGTTTGAACGACGACGTGAGGGTGGGAGGTATCGCTGCAAAAGGTCGGGTCGCCTCGAGTCAGCGTCAGACACTTAAGACTCATTGATTGTATGTATCTTTAATATTTTATAAAAAAATACTTTTTACAATTTTTTAAAACTAAATTAATTATAACCTGAATTAAAAATAAAATAACTAACCAATTGATCTTAAAATTAAATAAATTCTGTTAATAATTATGATATATTAGTAGACATTAGAATTTTTTAACTAAAAATAGAGAAATTAATTAAGTTTTCACTCTTAAAATTATAAAAATTTGAAAAGTTAGTAAAAATAGTGAAGTTCTTTTTATTTTTTATTTTTTTTTTTAAAGATGAAAGATAATGAAGTCACTCAACCCAGAACTCTAGAATCTGAAAACTCCAAACCTTCTCTCACACTCACAATCTCCTCAGATCTGTTGTGTAAAAATGATCAACGCGAGCAAAATCCCTATATCTTTCCCCTCCCTCTTTCCTCTCTCTTTCTTCCTTTCATTATCTGCTTGGCGAACCAACGGGAAAGGATGGCAAAATTAACGGGGGGATGGGGAGAAAGAAAAATAAGAAGAAGAAATTGACCGTTGGCCCTCTAGCCTAGCCACATCCCAACTTTGGTTAATTTGGAATACACAATATTTACTTAATCCTACGACCAAACCCAAGTCTCTGATTCAAAAAAAAAAAAAAAACTCAATAATTGGTCGAATTAAAATAATAGGCGTTGTATGCCTCTCAATTTGTTTTTGTTTATTTGGGTGACTAAAGATTTAGATAAGTATATAAAGATATATATGATTGTTTAACCTTAAAATATTATAAGTAGTGTTTCCTAAGAACCCCTGCTTGCATATTTGCTCGACTCCCCGGTGGATGAGTTATTCAGTTGATTTGCAAGTGCAGCAACCTTCGCCAAGCTCCCGTCTATTGTCTTTTTCAGGCCCTTTATCTTCTCAAAGGTTTCTTTTTTCGCTGCCTTTCGAGTTCCCAAACTTTGTTCTGCTTCGCTTAGAAGCTGTCTGTATGTATGTAATTCTTCCTCTGCGTCTCTAAGTTTTGCTCTAAGCAACTGATCAGTTGTTCCAGAGCTAGTAGTAGCCATGGCAACAATACCTTGGCTCTTCTCTTTCTTAATTTTGCCAAATGAAATATGAAAAAGACAATCTTGTGGGCAGAGGCTTCAATCCTTACCAAAACAATCATAGGTTTTAATTTTTATAGGGAAATATATATACATACATATATATATATATATATATATATATATATATATACATATTGTCCATGTATAGACTTGTGTAATACTTAATGAAACCACAAAACGATATTTCTTCGCATTATTTCTCTTCATTCATTTCGGGTTTTCTTGATTCCTTGATTTGCGTTTGCGCATGGGATGCATGCCAAGAGTCGGGTTTTAGTCTTTAATTTAAAATAAATTAGCATTTAGTAAGCATAAAAAAGTCTTTTTTTTGTGTTTTGGGGGGGGGGGGGGGAATAACCATTCTACCCTTTTTGAGTTTTGACTTTGATGCTATTTTAATATAATCGTGAAGGACAATATAGTCAACGAATCAAGTTGCAAAAAAAAATAATAATAATAATAATTTCTTGGCTAGAAACTAAAAAAAAGAAAAGAAAAAAAGTCCTAAGCTTTTTGTTAATTACATTACATGGTAAATTAAAGGTTAGGATTCTACATGGTTTGGTTTAATTTGGTCTAGTGCCAAAATTTAAACTTAAGCATAAATTAATATTTTGAAATACTTCGTACCGTAAATCAATACTTTGAAATATTTTGAGCTACAGCTCAAATTGAATTGCTATTTTCAATTTGATTCGATGATTTTTATGCAATAGTTGCTAAATATCATATATATCACGATTCAAACAATGATCTAAGTTTTTGAAATATTAATCTTTCCCACAATTTTATACATATATATATATATATATATATATATATCCACGCTTTTAATATTTTAAAAACATTAAAATAGGGTGCACTAGTTAATCTTTCATCACCTAAATAAATTGAATTTACTAATGAATCTGCATAACCCATGCATTAATATTTCCATAACACACGCATTAATTATGGTTTGCGAAATTATAAAAATATGGATCCCACCACCAAGGAATTGATTAAGGGGTCGGTGAAGATAATTATCCCATTGATTGAAAAAGTTATACCAATATTTTTTTTATTTTACTCTCATACCTATATATTTTATTTTCATTACGTTATTATTAAACTTTTATACCAACTACTTTTTTATTCTTACCCTTATTTATTTTAAAAATATAATTTTGAGCCCATTTGGAGGCTCAAAAAAAGGCCAAAAAGTACCAAAAGTTACATTTCTTACCCAGGCAAGAGAAGACTATTTGCGCATGAAGTGTTGTTCATTTGACAGAAAAGATCTAGAGAAACACTATGATCGGATATCCAAGCTCTTCTACCTGTTAAAAGGTATGGATGATCCGAATCTCAAATAAGTTTTTCTCAATTCTCTCCCTGACCCACTAGGGAAAGAAAGTGCCAAGGTCATGCAAACCCGAGATCTTGAGTTACACTCAATCTCTATTGGAGAAATCTATCAAATCTCCTTACAGGCTCTGGAACGTCTCTGTAATCAAAGGAAATTCCTTCATGACGTTGAGCAAACCGGAAAAAGATTAGGCAAAGCCTGTGAACGGCCAGACCTAAAGATCAAATGTCATGGTGATGACAAATGTGACTGTTCCACTAAGAATGCCAGACATTACAAGCGCAAAACTTTCAGACGGGTTCCCAAACTGAAAAAGTCTCGAAAAGTCAAATGGAAATTCTTCAGATAGAAGAAATTTCCTGGCAAAGGCAAGTCCTCTGATCGTTGTTTTGTTTGTGGCAAGAAAGACCACTTTGCCAAAGAATGTAAAGCCCAGAAGAAAAGCAAAAGCTTACTGCCCAACTTGAAAATTTTGAAGCACTTGAGTCTAGTGATCTTGAATCCCTTTTTTCACTTAATGATGAACCCAATGCAGAAAACCTATGCGCCATTTCTTACCCTCTAACTGAAACCTCTTTGTCCTCTACTCCTTCCTCGGACTCAGACATATACCCCATCCAACCCATTACCTAGATCCAGCTCAGCCCAAATGCTAAAATTCATATCCTTTTAGATAAATACTCAAAACCCTTACCTACCATAGCATTTTTTGATGCAAGAGCTGCATGCTCTATCATAAACCCTGACCTTTTACCTGCCACCCACTGGCTAACCTGTTCACAAGATTTCCGAGCAGCTAATGGCAAGAAATTTACTATTTCCCAGATCAGTAAACCCATTCTCATTAAGCTGTTTCCAAATCTGGTGATTAAGAAGAAAGTCTATGGTTCTCATTTGCCTGGAAAATATCTTCTTGTTGGATTCGATATCTTACAAGAATTACCCAAAATAAAATGGTCAACCTCTGGTCTAGCCTACAAAACATTTACTCTCCCATGGTCTTCTATACCCCATCTCTACCTCACCCAACCTTTTGAGACCATTAAAACCCGGCTCATAGAACATTCATGTGCCGAATCCCACACAACCTTCCTGAAAAAATGTCTTAACCCCTTTTGGAAAAACCCTGATTTCTTTGTTACACTTCCCTTCAAAAGAAATAAAGATATAAACCCAACCAAAGCTAGTCATGGTGGAATGACCCCAGAACACTATGCACTAGTCACTGCAGAAATCACTCAACTCCAAGTTGAAGGACTCATAGAACCTACTGTTTCTCAATGAGCATGCGAAGCTTTTTATGTCAATAAGCGCTCTGAACAAGTTCGAGGGAAAATGAGACTGGTTGTGAATTATCAGCCCCTGAACTAGTTCCTGCTTGATGATAAGTTTCTCCTTCCCAACCATCTTTTCTTATTCAAACGATTGGCCCAGGCAAAAATCTTCTCAAAGTTTGATCTCAAAGCTGGTTTTTGGCAACTAGGAATTCATCCTGATGACAGACACAAGACTGCCTTCTGTATCCCTAACCACCATTTCTAGTGGACTGTCATGCCCTTTGGATTAAAGATTGCCCCTTCATTTTTTCAACGGGCTATGGTAAAGATTTTCAAACCTTTAGAGCACAATACATTAATTTATATTGATGATATCCTGCTGTTCTCACCCACAGAAGAATACCACCAAGAACTCCTTGAGAAATTCCAATCACTTCTAGTTCAATATGGGATAATGATCTCAGAAAAGAAGATGATCATCGGACAGGCTACTATTGATTTTCTCGGGATGACTATCACCCGAGGAAAATTCCAGCTTCAATCTCATATCTGCCATCATCTCCATCAACAAGCTAGGTGGGTTGTTCTTGGCATGCCTGACAATCACAATCAAGATCATACCAGATATGACCATAAAAGTTGCGACCATTGTATACTTCTTTTCCATCACCATCAAAAGAGTGTACCGGGAGGTTTCGCTTAATAATGTTGATTTCAGTGGGGAAAACTGGGCGGTTGACTTCAGGGGTTTGGTGTGTGGGAAACTCAATTTGAACGGAACCATCAGGGTTTCGGATAAATTTGGGATCAGTGGTTTGAATGGTTTGGTTTTGGGTATGAAACTGTTCATAATTGGTTTCCCAAGAGATAGGGAGAAGCTTGGCCAATTCCTCTTTGGAAATTTGGCGGGGGACATAAGTGCAGTGAGGAATACCACGAGTGTCTATGTCAAGAAAAATGGCATCAGTGGTTGGACTGGTAAGAGAAACTGGAAGGTCCCAAGCATGATCTTGGACCCTGTAGACCATCTGGTAGTGTAAAGTGACGGCAATTCTGGAGTCCACTTGTTCTACTCCAGAAATCTGGATCTGGACCTTCAGAGCTGAGAGCAAGTGTGGATCCCTCAAAGAGAAAAGTGACAATTTTTGCTCAACATTTTGTAACTTTTGGTGGAATCATAATTTTTCCTACTTTTCTGCTCTATTACAGTAATTTATTCCACAAAAAATTTTACCAAACACACAAAAATTATCACTTTTCTACTCTACTATAATAAAAAGCTTACCAAACACATAAAAAGTTACCTCTTTTCTGCTCTACTACAGTAAAAAGTTCACCAAACACCTAAAAATTTACTAAAAATTACACTTTGTTTCACCAAACACACCAAAAAATTATAACTACAAAAAAAAAATACAAAAAACTATCAAAAACTTTACTTTTTGGCTTTTTTAAAAAAAAAAAAAAACAACCAAACGGGCTCTTTGTTTACACTATTTATAAATCTTAGATCTACTTACTTATTAATCTATCTTAAAACGCTTACCTATAAATTGCGAATTCCCCAACATTTTTATCTCACCGCGAATATTTATATCTCACGAGTAAACATTTTATTTATTTTTTGCAATTAATTATTTTTATATATAATTAATAAATCAAAATATAATATATATTTGTATCTGTATTTGTATTATACGCGTGGTATTGCTCTTTCTCTCTCTTGAAGAGACAAAAAGTGTTCTAGAAATATCATTTATAAGTACAGTATAACTACTACAAAACATTTTTTAAGATAATAATAATAATAATAATAATAATAATAAAGCACCGATACTATAAATTGCTGCGAACCACTGCTGGATAAAGATATGATCGATTGATTTTTATATACGCGGCAAAGGAAATCAGACTTTCTTCACTACACTTTCAACTGATCCAAGCCGTCCAATTGATCGATCCCACGTCTCTGACCCCTAGACTTATACACCCGCTAAGCACACTCACACAAACCCAAAATTAAAGAAAAATAAAAATAAAATAACTCAATTTGTAATTTTCTCCGTAACATCGGGAAATCATCGGGGTGATAATCGGACGGCGATCATCTTTGCTGATCCATCATACGTGCGAAGTCCTCGAAGCAGACAAACCCGTCCCCGTTCTTATCCACCCCTCTTATCATCCGCCGGCAGTCCTCCAAAGTGCACCGGTCGTCCCCAATGGCGGCGAACACCGCCTGGAGCTCCTCCGCCGTGATCCGTCCGTCGTGGTCAGTGTCGAAGAAGTCGAACGCGTCGCGTAGCTCCGAGTCGGAAGACGGCGGCCCGAAGGCGGAGTTGACAGCGCTGAACTCCTCCAAGCTGATACAGCCATCGCCGTCCCTATCAACCTCGCCGAGCATCGTCATCAGCTCCTCCTGGCTCGGCGGCTCCGGTCCGACCCGGCTGAGGACCACCTCGAGCTCCTTCCTCGTTATCTTCCCGTCGCCGTCTTTATCTATCATATTGAAGGCCTGCACCAACTCGTAGCACATATCGTTCGACAACAGTGACCAGTCACCAGAGATCTCCGACGTCACCGACGAATTCGACGGCAACACGCTCTTCGGCGTCTCCTTCCCGGGTTCGGACTTACGTGGTTGGATCGACAAAGACTCCGAGGAGGACGAGGACGAGGACAAGCCGGAACCGAACGAGGACGGGTTGGATCGGGAGACGGACCGGCTCTTCTTGGACATGAAAAGCTGCTTGGGATTCACCTTGATCATCGTGAGCTTCATGGCTGAAATGGGAACAATCCAGAATAGGTAGAGAGAGAAAGAGAATAGATATATAGAGAGAGAGAGAAAGAGAGAGGTGGGTAGGTGGGTGGGTGGGTATGAGGAGAAGGGAGGAGGAAGATGAGGTGCTTAAATGGCGGGTGAGAAGGGGAAGCCATGGGCACCTTCGAGGAAGCTTCCTCAGGATGCATAGTGGTTGTGTTTTTGGAGGACTATTTATTGGGTTTGTGTTGATTTGGCTACGTGTGGTTGTGATTGGGGCCTGTTTGGTAGATAAAAAATGAAAAAAAAATTACAATAAAAATAAAAAGATTTGATATAAATGTGATATGTGAAAAATTTTTATTAAAAGAAAGTATAAAAATTAGTTAAAGTTAGTGAGTTTTTAGTAAGTTTTGGTGTGACCAAATAGGTAATTTATTGTTGCTGCAAATACAGAAGACTTTTCTTTATCTTTTATGTATACATGTATACGTCTGTATATACATACGAATCTATATACATACACATTTACAACCGATGATGTGTACCTCCGCTTTTGTTGTTATTATTATCATTTTTTTTGTCACTTATGGCATAAGAAAAAAAATATAATTAATTATATCATAAATAATCTATGCAAGCATTTGATCGGCACCTTTTGATAAACTTTTTTTATAAGAAAAAATATTTTTTTTTTGACAATTTAGTTATTTATTTTTCTTTTTTTAAAAAGTATTTGACAAATAGAATATTTCTAATAATATACCCAAAAATGTTTGAAAAATCAAATAAGATTTTCCATCTTAAATCAATGTGGCTTTTGGATAAACTCTATGTAACGGCTTTTGAATTCAAAATGATTATGATTAAATTAAACTAAGTTATAGGATTTTTTATTTTACTTTTTTTTGGATAATTCAGGGTGTTCAATCCAATTTACGCGTATCTTCATTAATTACCAGGCCCTATAGTTAATGACCAAATGAATCTCAACTAATTACTGAGACTCTAATGTTAACGATCGAGTGAACATCTAGTAGCAAATACTCCAATTAGTGCATCTCGACTAATTATTGGGGCCATAAAGTTAATTATTGGATGAAACTCTAGTGATACTGAGAATACTCAAACTAGTGACCATTAAAAAGTAAATTCAAAATCATACCAATTGAATTAATCCTGAGCATTGTTTTAACCTCTGTCTTATTTCTGTTTTGTAGAAATTCTATCCAAAGAAACTGAAATTGCTAACTACTCAAATTGCTTTCTAAGGAAATTAATCAATCCACCATGTAACTTACCCAAAAAAAAAATCAATCCACCACGTAACAAGTGATTACGTAGTGATCTTCAAATTTATATATATATAATACTTTTCCGTATACATATAATAAATTATATATATATATATAAGTCCACCTTATATCTTTACAAACCCTTGAGATAACGTTTGACAAAAGGGAAGATTAAGGCTCCGTTTGGTAACGTTTTCATTTTCTGTTTTTCTGTTTATATTTTTAAAATTTTGTAAACTCGCAACAGAAACATGTTTGATAAACTTGTTTACGTTTTTTTGTTTACAAAAAAAATGAAAACATAAACAGAAAAATGTAAACAGAAAAAATGTATTTTCACTTTGGTTTTTTTTTCTGTTGTCAATATTTTGTCAATTTTAAAACTTTGTCTATTTTTGTTACATTACAAAAAAATAAATTATTTTATTCAAATATTTTATTAAAATAAGTTATTTAAATAAATAATAAAATTAAATTCAATAAATTAAATTAATTATATAAATTAATATAAATTATTTTTAATATATAATAAAAATAAATTATTTAATTTAATTTAATTTAATAATTAAATATTGCTAATTTATCTGAAATAAATATCATAATTAATTAATTTAATTTAATAATTAAATTAATTTATATAAAATAATTAATAATAAATAATTAAATTACATTAATTTTTAATTTAATTTAATAATAATTATAAAATTATTTTAAATAAATATCACAATTAAATTAAATTATTTATGATTTAATTAATTTAATTTATATAAAATATACTTTATTAAATTATTTTAATAAATAATTAAATGATTTTAATTAGTTTAAAAATAAATAATTTAATTTAATAACTAATCTAATTTAATTATTTATTTAATATAAAATATATTTTATTAAATTATTTTTAATAAATAATATAATTTAATATATTTTATATTTATTGAATTAAATGATTTTAATAAATAACTTACTGTATTAATTTAATTAATTATATTAAATTAATATAAAAATATATTTTATTAAGTTCTATTAATTTTTAAAACTAATAAAATTAAATATTTTCTAAAATAAAAAAATTAATAATTATAAACAAACTTATATTTCCAAACGCAGTTTCAGTTTTCATTTCAGAAAAAATAAACGGCGACAGAAAACAAAAACAGAAAACGACAACAGAAAAACAACAATAAAAAAATGATAGCGTTGTCAAACGGGCCTAATAGAACAATTTTATGATATTTATATTTGAATTAATAGAGTAAATATTATCTAATAATAATTATATTATATTACTTAAAGAAGTAAAATTTAATTGTGTTTGGAATAATAGTAAATTGACCGGGATAAAAGTTAATAATAATAAAATATTATAGTAAAACAAATAATCATAATAATTTTAATTTTAATGATAATTAATTTTAATAAAACACATATTATTAAATTTAATTTTAAAAAAAATATTAATTATAAAAAATAATCTTATCATAGATTAATATTTCAATAGTAATTAATTTTAGTAATGATTTATTATTATTAAATATATTATGATAAAATAATTTCTTAATTAATTAATTTTGGTTTAATTAAAAATTTATTAGTTTATAAATATTTATAGGAGAATGTTGCCTGTGGTTTTATAAAAGGGTAAAAAATGTTTCACAGAATCGTGAGAAAATATTAAAATTTTTCCATAACTCTTTGTTACCCACCCCCAAATAACAATTACTCGATGTAGGCATAATCTTTACTCTTAAGATAATTGTTCCCTTGCATCTAAACTAATTCAACCAATAGTAAAAATTACTCCAAGGGTAAAATTTACCCTTCTTTGCCCCAAAACAAACGTATCCTAAATATTATCTTTTGGTCAATTTAGGCTCCGTATAATTACTATTATTTTTTACTAACTTTTCATGAATTAATAATTTTTATTAAATTTTTTCTAATTTTCTCCACTAGCACATTCTTAAACTTTTATCAACTCCTTTTCAATTTATTTTAATTTTTAAAAATTTTTGCTAAACATATACTATTTTTTCAAAAAGTGACAACAATATGATAACGGTCGAAAAAAATTGTACTTTTTTTTTTTTTTTTTCAAAACACTAAAGGCATCTCCCTCGCAGACTCTCTACGCAAGAGTAACATTTCGGAGCTTTACTCTTCGCTCAAGACTCCATACCGTAGTGAAATATTAGCTTCCTCTTCTTCTTTTATTTTTTATTTAATTTTATAATTTTCAATATAAATAAAATTATCTAAAAATCACATTATTAATGATGATATATCATTTGAAGATTAAAAATTTTTTGTTTTATTTAAAAAATTAAAATATAAATAAAAAGTAATATTATCTTTTAATAAATTAATAAAAATAGTAATTAACAATTAATATTTAAAAGCAAATATTCAGTTGAAGAAAAAAAGTAATGGATTATTTTATTATTTTTGAGAAGAAACTCTGAGTCTTCTCGGCCAAAATCATTATTTTGAATCTCAATATTACATAAAAAAATTCAAATTCATATAAATTTTATGTGAATAAATTATTTTAGCTAACTTTTCCAGTATTATATATTCTAACCAAATCAATTCGCCACTTGAAAGTGATAAAATCTCAAATTTTATATGAAATTTTTATAACATAGTTTTTCAGACTTATAATATATATATATATATATATATATATATAATATTTTAAAAGATAAATTTTAGATTATATTATTAAGAAACTTTTTGTTTATATCATAACAAAACACTTATATCACATGTATTGATAATTATACATTATTTTGGATGAATTTACATTATTTTAGATGGTTATTTTAAATGAATTTACATCGAATTAAAAATGTTCTGACAACATTATTTGTGATTTTGAAATAAAATTATAATAATAATAATAATAATAATTATTATTATTATTATTATTTGGTATTGATCGTTATTACTGTTATCTAGCTCAAATGTTTCCTTTTTCTATTATTTTTTCTGTTTTTAGTTTTCATTCTATTTTATTTTTTTACTTGAAGTTTTTTTTTTTTTTTTTTTGGTTGGTTGTTTCTTATGGGTGGAATTTCACTTTGTATTAAGCCAAGCACTCACTTTTTAAAGAGTAATGCATATAGAAATTCTATAAGGGTGAGTTCAGAGTGATAAAAAGTGAGATAAAATGTGATTTAGAAAAATTTTTTACATTTGGTGTACACATCTCAAATCGTATTTTTTGGAGATAAATAGTAAGATTTCTGTTCTGATGGATTAGATTTCTGTTTGGACAGATTCAAATTTTTAGGCAATCATAACTTTTTTACACTACAATCCGTCCAAACAGATTGTAAAAATCGTTTGGACGAAAATTAGCCGCACAAATCCATCGGAACGGTTTCTACAATCCATTAGAACGGTTTCTAGGATCCCCAAAAAAATAGTTAAAGTGAGTGTCATTCGATAGTTTGAGAGTCCATTGTGAGAATGACGAAAAATTTTAACTATTTGATTAATCGAATTTTAGTTATTGACTTTTTTTTAAAATGTATTGAACTTTTTTTGAATTTTAAGAATGTAAGAATATGTAAAAATATATAGAGATTTTCAAATATTTTTAAAAATTTTCACTAAAATTTACTACACTAAACGCACCCTAAATGGGCGGTTCTCAATTTCGTAAACTGTAAAAAAAGGGGGAAAATAAATGAGCATATGATTTTCACAATGACTATAATAGCCCTACTCCCAAAGCCTAGTGGGATCAAGGCATATTTTTTTTAATCACCAAAAAAAGAAAGGCATAAATACTTAATAAAGTAATAATGATAACAGAATTAGGACCTGAATGTATGTGGGGGCCCTTCGACGAGATGGTATTGGGTTGGGCATATGGACACGTGGCACATTCCTAATTATTCGTACCTTAATCACGATCATCAATTGGAATTTTAGCGTTGGGCACTTTCAGGAGATTCTGTTATTTCCGGGAGTGTTTAATTCACCAAAAGAAAAAATATAAAATAAAAATACAAAAATTTAATATAAAAATGATAAATAACGAAACGATTGAAAAAAAATATAAATATAAATAAATTTTAATTAATATTAACCAACTAAACACCTTACAATTTAAAATTAAAATAATAAAGGTTCATTTGGTTTATTTTTTTATTTTTTATTTTCTATTTGTTTTCTATTTTTTGTTTTGAACTTATTTTTCATTTTATACCTTTGAAAATAAGGAAAACAGCTCAAAATTTATTTGGTTACTTGTGTTTTCAAAATTTATTTTCGAAAACTGAAAATGTGTTTACACATGAAATGAAAAATAATAAAAAATCGTTTTGAGAGTTTTTAACAAAAAAACAAAGAAAATATCAAAATAAAGAAAACGTAATATTTTTTATTTTCTCATTTTAAAATTTTTAACACATAAAATAAAAAAAATATAAAAAATAAAAAAATTAACTAAATGACACCTAAGAATTTCAAAACCATCGTCAGATATTCTGTTGAGAGTTTGTTGACCTTTCGGGCCACTAATGTAGGTGCTAGGATTACACCTATGGCTCCGGTCAGTTATAAAACTTGGTTTTACTTTCTTTTTTTTTTAATATTTTTTCATCTTATATAATTTTTTTATTAAAATTTAATTTTATTTTTAAAATCTGTAACTTTTAAGTATGTTGATTACATTCATAAAAAAAATTAAAAATTTATGCCTCTTTAGGTGAAAACTACCTGTTTAGATAATATTTTTATTTTTTAACTTTTATTCATATATATATATATATATGAATTTTTTAATTTTTTTTTTTTTTTTTTACAAACGAGATTGACGCATCTAAAAGTTACATCTTTTGGAAACAAAATTAAATTTTGATAAAAAAAAGAAAGTCATATGATAAAAAAAAAATTACTTAAAAAGCTAAAATCAACTTTGTAACCAAATGAAGCCTAAGGCTTTGTTTGGTTATAAAAAAGATTCTAACTTTTTTAAGTAGTTTTTTGGTCTTATATTAAAAAAAAAAAAAAAAAGTTTCAACTTAAATGTTTGACAACTTAATCTCGAAATTTACTAATTTAGAATTTTTATTTGAAGGTTTTGCAGCTTGATCTATGATTGTAGACTTAAATCAAGATTGTGACTTGAATTTCGACTCAAGATCTTGAATTGGCTATGCGCAAGCTTGACCTCAAGGTTTGCACAGCTTGATCTCAATGGTAGATGGTTGAACGGCAATTTTTTTTTTTTTTTTTATTCTTTTACACCACTTGTTAGAAATTTTCTCTCCCTCTCTCTCTCTCTCTCATTCACCTTTTATAATTGTATATTTTTCTATTTTTGAAATTACTTCTATTTATAGCGGAGAAATAAAGAAGTATGGTAACTTCAAATTTCTTTAGTAATTATTTTTATCTTTTTATTTTATTCTTGTAAAGGGAAGAGGATTTTTTATTATTTTTTATAATGATAAAATTAATATTTATCTCAAGATAAATTAACTTTAATTCAAAGATGATATATTTATATTCTCAAAAACTTTTTTTTTTTAACTTAAGGTATTCAGGTCAATTTGTACATATCTTGACTAATGCTTAAGATATTGAAATTAACGACAAGTAATTCTTCCAGTCACAACTCATCATTTTGATGCCCAGTCATTATTTTATGCATATCAATACAATATTTACTCTTATAGTTAGACATTTAGTAATTTGTAATTGACCTTTATTGGAAATTCAAAATTTCTAATTGTAACTTTATAAGAAGAGCAATAATAAAATATAATTTAGTTATCTAGAGTGCCAATAATATTCAATTTTGTCAATATGTATACATATATGCATTGCAATGAAAATTTATTACTTAAACACGAGCCATTAGCCAAAAATAATGACATTCTTAAAATTTATTCCCAAATTAATGTCTCATTTTATGTATACAAGATTTTTCTACTTTAAGAATTTTTTACAATTTTTTTTTAAATTTTAAATAACATGTCATAAAGTTATCAAATATATATAAAGGTTCAAGTAAAATAAAAAATAAAAAATTATATAAGGCAAAGAAGTTGACAATTTATTTTCAAAATGAAAAATAGAGCTCATATTCATATATATAACTATGCAAACTATATATATATATATATATATAATCCTGTCATATATATATCCTTAATTTTTAAAATTATCATATTTTATGTTAGTGCAAGTATTTTTGTGCTTCTCAAATTAAAAACACCGTCGCAACTTCTTTATAAAGATACCAAGCACAATATGAGTATGCTTGGAAGGTGGATTTGTGCATAAAAATTAAAAGTGAAAGGGAAATAAAATTAACTTTGTATGATCAATTTTATGTTTGGTTTTATAAATAATTAATTTTTAACAGATATTTTTTTATTTTCTTCTTATTCTCCTAATTATACAAAAAAAATAGAATAAAATTAAATTAACATTTTTCTTCGATTTTAATTTCTTACTTTTCCCTTGTTTTTTTTTTTTTTCTTCTTTCTGTTTTTTTTTTTTTTTAATCCGCAATTTCTAGTTTCAAAAGCACACATTTAGGCAGCAATTCAATCAAATCCTTGGATTAAAGGGCCATTGCTTTCACAAAGTATGATAGGAAGTACTTCACAAGTTAAAGTTTACTTTTATGTTTTTCTAAAGGTCAATTCTTTTTCATATTTTTCATATTTTAATTAAAAAGTAAATTATAATAATCACTTTATACTTTATATTTGGTCTCATTTTAGTTCTTCCAATTTGAATTGTAATAGTCAATTATTTTTCACAATATTAATGAAATAATTATGTGGTCATTCATTGAGTCTCGCTCGCAGTTTAATTAACCACACACAACAACATCACGTAAGTAAAATTCAAGGATAATAAAATAATTTATCTTTCATTAATTTTCACTAAAAAAATTCGAATATAATTTGTGTAAATCTCTTTCAGATCAATTTTATCTCAAAATAATTTTGTATCTACTTTATACTGAATCTTAATTTGGATCCTCTAATTTCAATTAGTATTTTTTTGTCAAGGTTCATTTTAGTAATTAACCTCTTGAATTTATTAACAAAAAATATGATAGATACATGGAGTATTGTGTCACATTTTCTTAATTGTTATTGATAGAAGAAATAAATTAAAATTTGATTATAGGTATAAAGAATTAATTATTATAATCAAAAATAAATGAAATAAAGTCAAATTGGATAGAGATGTACACTATTCAACCATGGAAATAGATAAGCCGAATGAGTAGACTATTGCAGAAAAGGACTAGACTATTGTTCATTCTACCGCTTGAGTTTTTCCGGGAAAATACAAAGCAAGGGGCACCGAGGCCCACAATATTGCAGAAAACTCTAAAATTTTGTCAATCAAAATGGTCCCACGCCGACAAAGACTTCAAAAAAAGTTAGAAACGGAAGAAAGTAAAATAGGAGGAAAAAAAATAAAAGTTAACTTTTTAATTTTTTATTAATTTAATATTTTTGCCGTTAATTATTTTAAAAAATTAAAAATATAAGAGGGTAGATATAATTATTCTAGAAAAAGTCAAAAAATTGAGAAGTTGTTTGGTTGAAAAAAGTTGAGGAAAATGTACAGTAAAAGTACAAAGATGCTAAAATTTTATTAAAATAAAATATAAAAAGTAGTTAAAACTTGATAAATTTTGGTATTTTTTGATCGGCCAAACAGAGCCTGAGTAGAGATAGAAGCTAAATAACTAGTTATGGTTATCAAATGCACACTAAAGTAGCGTTTGGGAAGCAATGAAATTCTCACCTTCTAACTATATTAATTTTTTGTTTTTTGGTTTTTCGAAGTTATTAAATTTATCTTTTTATATTTTAAACTTCATTTAAATCATCAATGGCAAAAATGTTAAATTAACAAAAAAATTAAAATTTTTCTTCTCAAATACAAAAAAAAAAAAAAAAGTTAATATTTTTCTTCCCAAACTTACCCTAAGATTTAAAATTTTAATCTTGAAATTAATAACTTACCTTAAAAAAAATAAATGATATATTATCAAAGTATTTTTTAATTCATTGCATGAGAAAACAAATACTCTAGAAATATTTTACCTTTCGAAAAACAAGTAAGGTTCCGTTTGAGGTAACAAAAAATTCTGATAAATGATGAAAAATATTGAAAAATTTTAAAAGTTATTATTTTATCTCACTGTACGAATTATAAATACACAATTTATTTCACTTTATCTCATTTTTTGTCACTCTAAATGCACCCTAAGTATAGTGATGGTTTGGAAGTTCAATTTTTAGCAAGATGAGATTTTTTATGTATTTGACAAAATAAGGAATAATTTTGGTAATTTGTAAGTGTCTGGTAAAATTTTTATTAATTTTTTTTTATAACTTTTAGTAATTTTTGGTAAGTTTTTAATAACTTTTAATAATTTTTGTATGCCTAATAAAAATTTTAGTAACTTTTGAGTTGAGCAACGTACAGCTGCTGAGTAGAAAAAAGATAAATTTTAAGAGGCATTTGGAAATTCAATTTTTAGTAATATTTTATATTTTTTGTTAAAAATTAATAAATTTATGTTGAAAGTTTGGAAATAGTTTAACATTTTACCAGAAACGTAAGCTATTTTTTAATGTTTTACCAAAAAACTTAAATTCTGAAAATTAATAGATTTATATTGAAAATTACTCCCCCAAACGGCGCATAGTACAATATTTTTGTACAGATACTTGCGATATACATGTACAGGGATCTGCCTGACAGTTGGCTGGGCGCCCGTGGGTATACTTTTAAACGGTGGGTTGAATTGATGAGAGACAGAGAGAGTGAGAGATTGGGTGTTTAGTTGTTTAAAATTAATAAAAATTTATTAATTTTTTATATTTTTTTATTAAATTTTATTACATATAATTTTTATATTCTTATTACATTTTTTAACTAAATTTTTATCAATTAAACACCTCGCATCCCTTCCCAACTTAGAGGAGGAGCCTCAGCGGTCAATGTTTTCCGAAGCTAATCTTATCACCTCTGATTAGTCCTCCAGCTGGCTGATGGCGATTTCCGCAAATCTGGCCAAACCCCTCTCTCTCTCTCCCCCTGTTTTTCTCCTTTTTCTTTTGAAGTAATTTCTTTTTTATTTATTTTGTGAATTCACGGTTTGGTTTAGGCTCCGCTTAGCAGAATAAAAAATATTAAAAATTTAAAAAATTATTTATTTTTATCTCATTACACAAATTATAAATCCGTAATTTTTGTTAAATTTTATAATTTTTTATCACTGATTAAATTCCCTTAATAGTTTAGATAATATTATTTGGATTAAAAAAATAAAGAGTTCAACCAAAATGGAGCGTGGTAAAACTTAAAATTCTGTTTGGAACTTTGATATTTGTTGAAAAATGTTAAAATTTTTAAAAATTATTTATTTTTTATCTTACAAATTATAAATTAACAAAATTTATCAAATGTTACTAATTTTTTTTATTCTAAGCGTACTTCTCATTCTAAAAAAATAAATAAAACTTAATTTTTTTAATATTTTTTAATAAATCAAACGTCCTGAGAAATGACATCCGCCGAGAGTTGATTCCAAGGGCAAGGTGGGGTCCACTCTTTTGACAATATTATCTGCCAGTTCCAGTGTGCTGGAAGGTTAATGATTAAGAATGCGTTTGGTAAAACGAAAAAAAAAAAAAATATATGATCTGTTAAACTTTTAAATATTTAGTACATACAACTCAAATTATAATTTGTGAAAAAAAAAAGCATGATTTCATCGAGATAAATTAGATTTTTGTTTAAATAGATTAGACTCTCTTTGTGACGCGATAAGATTGACAATTTTTAAGAATTACTGTAGCCTGAAAGAAACCATGCAAACGAGATTTCAGTATGTCGAAACAGTTTTGAGCAGACCTGGGGAGAAAAAAAATGATTAAGTATTCAAACGGTTTCTACAATCTGTTAAAACGATCCTGAAAAAATTTGTTATAATAAGTGTCATTCAGTAATTTAAGAGTCCATGGCAAAGAATAGAAAAAAAAATTTTGATATTTAATTAGTCGGGTTACCGACTTTTTTAAAAAGGTATTAGTCGAGTTATCAATTTTTTTTAGAATGTATTAATTTTTTTTAAAATTTTAAAAAAGTGAGAAGGTGTAAAAATATAATAAAAATTTCTAATAAATTTTGTTATAGCAAACGGGGCCTACAAAAGTGTGGAGAAATTATGGATCGGCGCACGCCACCACACTTTTTGGAAAACAGGGCATTCGCCTTTTCCGCCAGCAGAAAGCTTTACGCGGTAACTAACGGTTTGCCCACTGGAAAAAGTGTTCAGAATACAGACTGTATATTCCATTAAACAATACACTACAAAAAAAAAAAAAATTGGTTATTTTTTTAGATAAAATACAAGAATTAAGAATACATTTTCAATCTTGAATTTACATGAGAGACTAAGGTTAAAATATTTTTATTCATTAAACAAATTTTTAATTTTAAATTTTAAAATTATTTTTTAACTTTAAAATTTTCTCAATCACTAAAAACACACGGGAGGACGATAAGACTAAATTAATTATTCAGAAAGTATCCATTTTATCTCTTCCATTTTATCTGATATTTGATTGGGTAAACGTATTTTGCGTACTGCTTATTTTCAAAATTGGTGATGTATAAGTGGTATTTGAAGTTCTAAAAAATTGGTGATATATAAGTGATATTTGGAGTTCTAAAAATGTTTAAAAAAATAAAAATTTATGTAAAAAGTAACACGTGACAAAATTTAATTTAAAAAATTAAAAACTTTTGAAATTAATTTTAGAGCTTTTCAAAAAATTTGGAACACAGCCATAAATATTATTGGTTACGCTTGACTGGATTTGAAGGGTCCCATTATGGGGATAATTAATGTTATTAAATAATATATAGAATTGAATATAATTAGGGTCAATATTTTATAGTTAGTCCGCTAAGCCAGTCCTAGTTTTTTGAACTTGCAATTGAGTATGTTGGCCTTCCGGTGATATTAAAGGATATATATATATATATATATATATATATATTTTAAGATCAAAGAGATTTGCACTTCTCCCTAGACTTCCTCCACTCCACAATGGATGCAATTGAGTATGTTGGCCTTCCCGTGATATTAAAGGATATATATATTTTAAGGTCAATTAAAGAGATTTGCACTTCTCCGGAGACTTCCTCCACTCCGCAATGGATAATAGGGTCTGAAATTATTTTTAAACTTTAAACTGCTAAAGTTAAATGATCTGATCATTTAATTTAAAAATACAATTACAAATTTTATATTGATTAACTCTTGAAATTAATTTTAGGAGTTTAAAATTTAAAAGTAATGCAAAGTGGGAGAAGTTAATGCAGGAGTGCAAATATCTTCAATTTTTTAAATATTTTTATGTATTTTATTTTACTTTATTTATTTTATTAAAATTAATTTTTTATGTACATTTATTTTAATGCTACTTAATTTTATAATTTTGTAATTTTTTTATCTAAATTGTGGTTTATTAAAAAAAAATCATATAAATAGGATTACATGAGTAAGCCTGTAAATTAAACCTAGGCCAATGGAAATAAAATTATGCTAACCTTAGCCCGTCTGTCCGTTGTCCATACCTGAATATAACATGTAATCAATTTTCTTATTTTGAAATGTTATTATTGTTATTGTTGTTATAGGTAGGATATAGAATGAGATAAAGAGTGTGATTTGATAAGATATTTGATTGGAGTTAATATTAGACCATTTGGGATAATTTTGTGAAACCAAACACTAAACAAGCTACACTCGATAAATAGCTAATCTAATTTTGCACTCTACTGCCCCCAGTCAAACATTAAAGGAGATGGTATTGCATATCCCAAATCCAAATTAGTTTCTCAACAAAATCTTAATGTCCAAAATTATTTTCGATCAAATCTCTCTTTAAATTATATTTCTTATTTCACTTCGCACCCTACTAACTAAATACAAATAATAATAATAATAATAATAATAATAATTTCACATAATAAATTAATCTCATTTTATATCAAATCATATATATTATCATAATAATATTACTTAAATTCTAGCATTTTATTCCCCAATCAAACATACCTGTATACGCAAAGAAATAGTGAATGCATGTCCACCCCTAGCTGAGTTTAATGCTTGGCTTGGCCTTCGCAAAAAAGAAGCAAATGAGCAGTGCAACACCAAATTTTTTTTAGTATAATATTATATCAGAATGACGTGAATCTTTTTGGATCAGTTGTTTTAAATAAAATATTTTATCATAACGTAATTTTATCACAAAAATATTATTATCATGTTACTTTGATATAATTTTTTAAATAAATTAATTTAATAAAAAATTATTTCTCAAAACAAAAACCGAGTGCTTTTTTTGTTTGTTTATTGGCATCGCTTAATTTGTAAAATTCATAGCGGGTGAGAACAAGCTCTATTTAGAGCCTCAAAAAACTCTAAAAGATTTGAAAAAAAAAATTTAAAAGTTTTCAACTTCCTCAAATTAAATTTTATCACATATTACTTTTACATTATCTCAATTAAAGAACAGATCAAGAAGGGATCTGCTTTATGCTCACGAAGAAGGTTTATGTTTTCTTATTTTAATAGTTATTTTTTCTATAGGGTAATTATTTGATTTTATTCCGATTATTTTCATTTTCTAAAATTTTAAATAAAATAAATCGAATTGCTCAAATAAAAATTAGAGAATGAAACTGAAAATAATTCGACTCAATTATGTCAGAACTAAACTAATCAAAACTAACCATCAAATGTATTCTCATGTATATTTTGTATTTATATAAACAAATATCTAATATCCAGTTTTGATTTTTTTTTTTTTTTGGGTAATGGAGAGAAATTTTTCTATAAGGTCTTTGGACCTTGATAGTGTTTCGAGCTCGATTCTATTTTTTTTTTAAACACAAATTTATTATATATTTATACATAAAAATATTTTGTAAAAATAATAGCTAGAACTAAACCAAAACAGTATCGGGTCCCATAAAATAATTGAAATCGAATTAATTGAATCAAATAATTGAAAATCAAAATTTTAATTAAGGAACAGTGTCTTGTTTTGCTTGTCTAAAAAATATTGACACTATATTAAACTTAAAGCAAACTTAATCATGGGTGTGTTGGGTGTTTTATAAATTTGTATAAATTTATAAAAATTAGTATCTCGTATTTTGTGTAGTGAATAAAAAATTTTAATTTAACAGTCTCGTAATTTATATTTATAAAAATTTATAAAATTTTATATTTTTTTAATTCTAAACAGTATCAATATAATTAACAATTGTGAACCACATTGAAAATTTGTTTACAATTATCAAACTATGCCTCGGTAAACCAAAAAATTCCCACTGCACAGCTCCTTCAGTATCAACTAGTATTTTTGTAAGCAGTTCCATAAATGCTTCAATTGTTTTTTTATGTTTACAATATTTTAGCGTATCCAAAGTAATTAAACATTCTGAGCAGTTTCTGCCACGCCAATGATGAGGAGAAAGAAGAAGATAGGTCTGGTTCTGTTCACCAGGCAATCATTGGAGGGCTTTATATATATGTATGTATGTATGTATGTATGTATAGATCGAACATATTTCAAGAAATAATTGTTGGGGTAAGGGGCATCACATGCATCAGTGTTTGATTCACTGCATCAAATCTTCATACAAGGCAGTCTGATATTTCAAGTTACGATATTGATCAAGTGTCATGCATTTGATAATTCTTTTACTTTTTCGTTTTTGGGTCAATTTTTAATTTATCTCAGAGTACGTTTGAAGTATTAAAAAGTGAGATAAAATAAAATAATTTAAGATAAAGTGTGAATTCGTAATTTGTGTAATAAGATAAAAAGTGAATAACTTTTAGATATTTTCAAAAATTTTTAAATTTTTTTAACATTTTTCAACATACCAAACACATTCTTAATATAAATAAATTAGAAGATCAACCCATTGGTTGTAATAATTACCGCTTCACATATTAGGTTGTCAAAACTATAAAAATAATAAAGAAGTATTGATAGTTATAGTAAATATACTAAAACCTACATATTAGTAACATGATTGTTAAAATTTTACTCATTCCCCTTTCGAAGTAGTAGGGAGTTGAAATTATAAAAATAAAAATAAAAATTCGTTAAATTGAATGACTTTACGAAATTTAAAGGCTAACCAATCATCCAGCACTATTATTTTTATTATAATAATACAGATATTCATAATAATAATGAAGAATAAAAGTCAGAAATGTAATAATTAACAGTGAAAATATAATAATTGTTGGTGCTACTTAAAAGTTAAGATTAACTTATTTAAATATATAAATTCAATTATTTTCAATTTTTTTTTTGTAGCAAAACATAGTGAGGTACAATATCTTTTCTTTTGTCAAAAGAATAATAAACAAAAACTTTACGATACAAGGCATCATCTCGAATTACTAAAATTTTGGGATAAACTAATTTCATTTGCGAAATAATTTCCTTAAAAAAGGCCAATCAAACGAAAAATAAAAATATAACGATTATGCAATCATACTAAAAAGTACAATAAACCAATATGATATGAAAACGTAAATATGCATAAATTAAAAGAGTAAAATATTTCAAATAATTAAATCATTGGTGTGTCACTATTACATATATGAGTAATTATATTATAGAAGCAGTAAAATTGACTTTTGTTGGGCATAAATATTATTATGTTTCCATTTGAGGTGACAAAATTTTAAAAATAGTTAAAAATATTAAAAAATTTTAAAAATTATTTACTTTTTATCTTACTGTATGAATTACGAACTCACAACTTATCTCACTTTATTTCAATTTATCTTACTTTTTGTCACTCTAAATATACCCATATATATGATGATAATTTAGTCAATATGTATTAGTTCTTGGGTATATATATATATATATATATATATAATAACGATGTCGGCCGCGGCCCAAGAATGCGACTAGTGAACTTGCGTGGGATATCCACAATTTGGATAAAGATGCCATGGTCGATTCCTTCTTCTAGTTGTTGAAGAACACACGAGGCCAAGTTTTGAATGCTTCTTCCAACTTGCGTGGCCATGTGAACCTAGTTTTGACTGCCCCGGCCCTTAACAATCAAATGATAGTTATTCCAACGTATTCCCCTTCAAAAACACTCTCAAATTATTGTCTTCTTTCAACTTGTCCCCCACAATCTGTGTCACCTGACATCCTCTCCGTTAATATGTATATTAAATTCAAAAATATTTAATTATTATAACAAATAAGTAACTATTAAAATTAAAATAATTTTTATTGATTAATCACTATTTTTGATATGATAAAACTCATATATTGATTTACTGCTCTTTTATTTGTCATGTATAATTATTGGATTAATTTTTATTACTGTTATTAAGATAAACCACCGCCAAATTTCGTCCATCCAATTGTCATTTTATATTTAATTTTAAATTATCTCATTTATTCAATCGTCATTTTTTTTTTGGGGTCTTTTTTTAGTTATTGACTGGACTGGAGGGTTGATTAATTTATTTTTAAATATAAAAAATTATAATTAAATTAGTTATTGATTAATGTATACCTCAGCTTATAAGGTACTGGGTGACCAGTGGTAAAAATAGCAGGCTTACAAAGCATGGCATATGAAAAATGTTTGGAAAAACAGAAAGTGCACCCAGCACCACGACTGACATTCGGCTACATTAACTTCACTATTTAACGGTCCCATTCCGAAACAAAAATAGACTTGACTAAAAGAGAGCCAATATATATAATTTTTTCTTTTGAAAAGTATATATATATATTTATAATTTCAGTATACAAATCTAATTGCTTTTAGTTTAAATATTCAAAAAATTGCATAATATTTTATACAAATTATTTAATTTTGATGAATGACCAATATTTTCTCCAATTCCTGCCTCAATTTCATTTCTATTTCAATTAATTGTAAAATGTAAACGCGTCAAATATTAACCATAATCACCTAAAAGTTTAATTTCATAAAACACGTTTCATAACGTGTGGCCAAACTTATCTTTTTTTTTTTTAATAAAAAAACACGTGTAACAATTGACTATTAAGTGACAATGATATTCAAACTCATAATCTTTACCTACTCTAATACTATACCAGAATATTAATCATCATTTCACTTATAAACTTAAACAGGTAAGGAGAGATAATTTTGTTATTTATATTTTACTCTTTGTCAACATGGAAGGGAGGATAAGAAAAATTCTTAGCATTTTTCCTCGCTTGGTCGAGTTAACCAATCAAACCAAATCAATTAGACATTATTTTTAACTGGGGGTAGTCTTAACTAGACAACGCTTTGTCGAAGGCAAATCAGAGGACTTGAGTAAATTTCAGGCAAGGAAATGGAGCCATGGGAAGGTTAGTAGCACAACTTCGGAAACAGAACTTGATATAAGGCCAGTTACTTCTAAATAATCCAATATATAAATATATATATATATATACTGAAAATGAGTTTACTTTATTATGCTTAAATAGACATCGAATTCTAAATAATACGAACATCTTCATTCTAACAAATATCGAAAATAATACGCCTTCAGATGAGATTATTTTACAGTCATGGCAGGACTGCTTCTATACAAGTTTCCATTTTCAATGATAATTCCAACTTTCCTTTGGGTAGAGTAAACAAGTACCGAAAATAATCAGCATTCAGATGAGATTATTTTACAGTCATGGCAGGACTGCTTCTTTACAAGTCTCCATTTTCAATGATAATTCCAACTTTCCTTTGGGTAGAGTAAAACTTCAGGCATTGAACTAACTCCTGGGGAAAAAAAATATTAGCAAAAGCTGAAACCAACCACAACATTGTTACCGTTACTCCAAACCAGAATGACCCTCGTGGTCACCACCTGTAATATCTGCTTCATCGAGACAATTTTCTACGCAAATATCATTTTCATCGTACTCGGACGCTGAGCTCGCGTCGTTCTCCTTTTCTGGGCAGTCGAGCTCCACACATTCAGCGACTGAAATCTGCGATGGGCTGTTATTTTCTGATTCATGACTCCGACTTCTTGTTGGGGTCAACTCCTCTTTTTTCACTACATTTAACACGATTCCATTATGGATCCGTTCAGGCTGCAACAGATCGCCTTCGGCAACCATAATGCTAGAATTGTTAATCGGAACTCTGCTATTGAAATCCCTCTGGTCAAACTCCGTGTCTGAGCTTCTATCAGGGGTGGTTCCCCTAGAACTCTGATGGTATGATGGATCCTTACCAACCATCTGAATCAGCAAATTACTACTGGGATGACCCATCATTCCTCCTTTGCTCAGTTTGCCATCGATATCCAAATTCTGGACAAAGTCAATGAACTTATCTGCTGAAGTTGTCCTCATCAAAGGGCCACCAGATCTTGTCCAGGAACTGAGATCAACACTCTCGGATTCGCTATCGCTTCCATCACGGTGGCTCCGCAAGTTACGGCCGGTTTGACCGCCATTTGACTGCCCAACTCCTCCTTGGTGGAGTGAGGAAGCAACGTCTGCGAGGACGTCTTCCTCGAGGGACCCTGTTGAGTTCTCCCGGGCAATGCAGTTCCACGAAGGAATTCTCTTTGAAGCATTGAATCTGACTGTGCTTGCCAGGCCCTGAGAGGACGCGGCAGCTCTCTCAGCGCTCCTTTTAAGTCTACGCATGTGGTTGAGAATTGCAACACACTCGTCCAGAGCAAGTTCAATCCCACAATTGGCTTTTATGGCTGAGAGCTTCTCCCAGGAGCACCTCCTTCCTTGGTTGGCTGCCTTTTGAAGTTCCAAATGAGATGGATTCTGTATGATTTTGGAGTACTGAAATCGAAAAATAAATAAATAAAATAATTTTAAAACCAAGATTAGTTGATTTGCTAGTATATAATATATTAAAAAAGAAGAAGAAGAAGAAGAGGAGGAGGCAAGTGTGCACACACATATACATAAACACACACATCAGAGTCAAAAGTTTCACAAACAAGCACAACAAAAATGGAAAACTTATTTTAATTTTACGCCCCCCCCCCCCCCCAACAATTTTTTGAAAATGGAAAATGCAATTCTCTCAGAGAATCCCAATGAAAGTGAGCTTGGGGTCATTAGGTGCTGACACTTAAAAAAAATTATTTAGAAGGCAATTGTTTGTAGTTTGGTTATTTGGGATTCTGCACGTTTTACCATCTGCTTTGTAAACATGCATCAAAGAAAAACTTCTATTTGGATAACCAACCTGGATCTAAAATGTCACCTTAAAAAAATATCATTCTGCCGCACCAAGTCTAGATGATAGAAGAAATCATGTTAAAGATGAGCTTTGGAAACTAACTTTTGGGTTTCAAGTTCTGGCAATTTGCAGCTTAAAAAACCGTTGTGCGTGTCTTGATTTCAAACCGGTTGCAGTACAGATCAATGGTGACCTGTTTGACCAGCATTTGGCTGCTTGACCCAACCCATTATTTTTAAGGTAGAGTTTGGATTATGTGCACAAAAAAAAAAAGGAATTGGAGTTAGGGGTAAATTTTACGCCAGTAATAGTTACCAGGGCAATGATAATAGGTGTAAAATTTAACCTATAATGATTATATAACTTATATTGAGTTTGGTGTGAGTGTAGTAATTCATCAATATAATTTAACTATGTTTGGTTTGAGAATAACAATTAACTTATATAGAATACTCACTCAATAAAATATTTTCAATAATAAATTATTATTTATTTAGTAATACATCATTTATTTTAATAATAAATTATTAATTTAAAATTAATTAATTTAATTTTAATGAAATATTTTTTATAATAAGTTGTTAATAAATCATTATTTTAATAGTACTAACAATAATTTTAATAAAAATATATTTTTTATTTTAATAATAAATCAATTTCATTATTATTATTATTATTATTATTTATATTAAAGATAAATTATTATTTTAATATTCAAGATGATGGATCAGGTGAGGGTTTGGTTGCATGGGAAGAACAAAAGAAAAAGGTTCAGGTTATTGAGGTCAGTTAAAATCATACTTACAAGTCCAGAAAATTCAAAAGTGCATTACTACCACAAGGAAAGGCACGTGAGGAGAGACTGTCCGGAACAAAAATGAAATGGAAAAGGGATGGGAAAAACCTTTGATTCGGGTGATGATGTTAGTTATGCAGAGGAAGGGTCTAATAGTTTTGGTATTCTCTCCATCACTGTTGATAGCAGAGTAGTGATTGAATTCTTGATTCAACATGTTCCTATCAAATGTGGGAGCCCAACAGGAATTGGTTTGCCAAATATAAAAACAATTAATGGTGGAAAATTCTTATGAGAAACGCTATCGCCTGTAAAGTTGTTGCGATAGTTAGTATCAGTTTAGATCAAGATGCATGATAGTTTGGGGAGAATCTCCAACGTCACACGCATTCCAAAATTGTAGAAGTCCTCAGGGAAAAAGTTTTTAATCAGAAACAAAATGGCATGCAAGGTTGTTGGGAGAGGATCAGTTGAGATCAAGATGTATGATGGTATACTTCGAGTGGCAGACTCAATTAGAGCAAAAGAGGTCAATTAGAGAAGACTATTTCCCATCCGGTTATTTGTCACTGTTAAGTTTGTTCTCCTCCTGTTTTCTTTATTCTCCCAATTAATACTTCTACATCCAAAATTCTACTAACCAGGACAAGGAAAGTGATAATCTCATGTTGTGCATACCTGAGCTAAAGTAGCAGGCATTACAACAGTGACATCACCCTCCCAATCTTGAGCAAACAGCTTGGCAAGGCCCCCCAATGGAAAACCAAGTTCCAATATCTGGTTGCATCTGTGCTTCACCTCCATCTCAGCTAGATGAGCAAGCTGTGTCATCAAAAAACTGGAAATGTTTACTTAATCACAATAGAAAAGGAAATGAAAAATGTACACACAAGACATCAAAGCAAAACGCACCAACAAATTTGCCTTTTCTTTTCTTTCCCTATTTATTTATTTATTTATTTCAGGTCAGGTACGGGGGAGGGATTGGAGCAAGAAAGAAGGTCAAAACATTTTGAAAAGAAATTTTGTTTCAAGCCAGCCAAGACATGGCTAAACATTTCTTTCAATCAATATTTTCCCCATATTCCAGTCCTGATGCCATAAACTCAAACAAGAATCAGGACTGAGACAACAGGACAAATTTGCAGTCTTAACACAGGCAGAAAATAGGATAATAACCACATCTTTTATGCTCCATGCCATACAGTTTTTTCATATTACTTTAATTTGTTAACTACGGGTAATAGAAAGAATGGGAAAAAGGAAGGAGCAACTTCACAGGGTATTCTTATGATGGCAACAAATAACAAAGATAGAAGTAACACAATCACCACAAATTTTTTATAACTAATAATGGAAAAGGACAACAGCAGTAAAAATTTAAAAGCTGGATTTCTAAAAATGAAAATCTAGCTACATGGACAAAATTTTCTAAAACCCTTTTCTGAGCTGCTTTGAAGCCTGTCCTAGCGAGAGATATAAAGTTACAAACAAGTGAACAAGGCACATTCAACCATCCTCCAAACTCACATTTCTTGTCTTTTTATTGTTACATGGAAGACACACAAAAGATAAGAGGCAAAAAGGGGAGACTGACATAGTTTTTAATATTAGCTTGGTGACATAGAGGTCCGGGACTGTTGGATTTAAAATCTAAAATACGTGAATGCAGCTGGACCGTTAGAACATGCCCAAGTTGACATTAAAAGCTATGTTAGCCCCCCCAAAATCCAGTGAGAGGAACAAAACCAAAACAAAAGAAAAAATAATGCAGAGGCATCTTCAAGACTCAGGAGTGTAGAAAAAGAAATCACAGGCGCTAGAACAAAGTTTAAACAAAATGAATAAAGGTTAAAAAAAAAAAAAAAGTTCAACAACTTTAAGTACATTAGCACGCACCTTAGCAGCAAAGTTACCTCCATAAGCTCTCACAAACTCCTTTATCCTAAGTAAAGGTGCAATATGAGGATTTGCCTGACTCACAATAAAATGATTAACATTGAAAAGCTCCTTCAACTGCATCATGGGTAAATCAATCTCCAGACTTCCATCCCTCCACCGACGGGGAGATGAGCCAGAGGCCTCATCGGGACCCAAATGAAATGGTGGGTGATATGGAACAATTTCCCCACTTCTATCCTTTGCCATTAGTTCCTGGGCTTCAAAAAGGCCTGGAAAGGCACATGAAGCAGTTACTGCACTCCATATGACAACATGAGGTGAAGTTAAATAATTAAGGCATCTGGGCGGCTCATGCTTCCTTGGTGAGCAAACTGTAATCCCTAGAATTCGGCCAGTCATGTCATAAGCTTCTTGAAATGTAAGATTATTAGTGAGATGCCTTAGCATCACCTGTAAATGTCTGATCTCATGAACTGCTCCACGAGTCATAATCCTCTTGAAAACCGTAAAAACACCACCCAGCTGGTCAAAAAACTGTAAAGAGTGCCAAGAATCCTCAAAGAAACTCTGGAGCTCGGGCCAAGACCTAGTGGCTATAACAGAACACATAATTGATCCCACACTAGACCCTGCAATAATCCGTGGCAAAAGCTTATGTTCTACCAAGGTTTTCACCACACCCACATGGAAAGCACCAAGTGAAGCACCCCCACTTAGAAGCAAAGCTGTTCTCCCAAAGGCATGTCTTGTTTCATGCATAAAAGCAAGCTTCTCCTCCAAGAGAAGCTCCTCTGAATCAGAGTCACAAACCATTCTCAACTGAGTTGAAACCTCAGTAATATACTCCTTTATGAGTTTGGGCACTTGGAGCCTCCCCTTGTGGAGCTCGGGGTTGCACATATTACCAAGATTTCTGACCAGATCTGCTCGCATGCAAAATATAATATCTCTCAATGAACCTTCTTGGCGGCGTTGCCGAAGCTCTTGCAGTTTATTCCTCACCAATTCTACATCATAAAGGTCTGACTCATTCATTTTGGGGGTCTCCTTATCCAGCATCTTAGCAGCATGAGCCCACTCCTCATAGCTTAAAGCAGTTCTCATCATGTTCCTCCAAAATTTCCTCCGATATGCCATCTCAGCCCTCAGTTTCACGTTCGTGTATCGCTTCAACATGAAAGCTACAAGTGTCATCAATACTAGTATCCCTTGCGGGTTCCGAGGATGAAGCCATGAGATCATAGGAGTCAAATAGCTCTTCAAATAATCGTCAATTCTACAGAATAATATGACAGCAGACGAAAGATTTGATTCCTCAAGTGCGAAATTGACTTGCAGAATAAGATTCTGAAAGCAATTGTCCGACCCACGATGGTCGATGGTCCAATTGAGAATGAATCAACACTTGCCTCATTGCTTATATCCATATCTGAAGCAAAGAGGGATTGGTAATTGTCTGGCTAATTTTATCAACTGGAGTAAATAACTCCAATAATTCTCAAAATTTTAAGTTCTAAGTATATAACAATCAACGCAAATGAAGTAGTATTCAAAAGAATCACAAATGGGTGTTTCTCCGTAGGCCTAAAGTAGAGGTTTTTCAATTAAGTTTTGGAAGAAAATCAAGGCTGGTTGAGAATTTTCCCACCCCAAGATCATCTACTCGAAACTATATTCAGCTCAATTAACAAACAAACAAACAAAAGAGAATCCGAAAAATCATTTGAAAACAAAATCAAAGGAGACAGATGCCAACCTCTAGATCCTCGATTCAGGAATCGAAATCCCAAGGAAGACCCCAAATCGCGTAGAAGAACGCAAGCGAGCCAAAAAAAACAGAGAGGGTTTTCGATTTTTTCAAGCCCCAAAATCAGCAAAGTCGCATTAATAACCGACACAGAAGCCCACAAACAGGTTCTCCAATTACAAGTCCAGAGATTTTCCCAGTGAACAGATCCAATTTGTATAAATTATAAATTATTGAAATGGATAGAGGTGAGAGAAGGCGGGAATAGCAGAGGATTGGATTGGATTGGATTGGATATATGTATATAGCTACAATGCATTGGGAGTTGAGAGAAGTTCTGAAATGGATGCGATCAGAGATGAGGGATAAGATTACGATATCGTTAACGTGACGTCGGATGCGTTTCGACTTGCAAAACACATGTCTATATATAATATTAATATATTTGTATATACATATTATCGATAGGGATTATATTATTATTAATGAACAATGAAACGAGAAATAAAGAAAGAGATGATGAATCTTTCAGATTCAAACTCTTATCTCTCTCTCTCTCTCTCTCTCTTATCTCTGCAGCGACTCTCGAAGGTTTTGATTTTTTTTCTCTTTTTCTGGGTTGAGTTTTAGGCTCTGTTTGGTTTAACCAACTTTAACTAATTTTTATATTTTTTTCAAACAAATTTCTCCACGTATCATTTTTACGTCACTTCTTTCTATTTTTATTATACTTTTAAACTATTTTTTATCGACCAAACACCCCCTTAACAGGGATAAATTGGCTCTGTCCACAATAACAAAAAAAATTTGCAAGACATATAAAAATATTAAAAAATTTTAAAAATTATTTATTCTTTATTATACTGAATAAATTATGAATTCATAATTTGGGTGTGTTTGGAATTATATAAAAGTATATAAAATAAAATAAAATTATAAAAATAAATATCTCGTAATTCATGCAGTGAGTGAAGGATTTAAATTTTACTGTCTCATACATCATGTTTATAAAATTTATAAAATTTTATTTATTTTATTTAACTCCAAACAAAATTTTTATTTTATTTTATCTTACTTTTTAAAACACTAAACACACGTATTATTGTTTACTTTTAAGCAACAGCAAAGACACGTGTGATAATGACGGGTGAAAATTTCGCGGGACAGAATGGGAAGTTAGGAACCTTCCCTTTCCCTTTGCCGTTCGGGAAACTATTTTCGTAAAGAAAATTATCATTAATACGTTTGGACGTTGATTTTGTAAAGAAAATGTATAAATTATTATTTTTTATTAGATAAATAAATAATTTTATTTTTGTTTTATTTTTTAATATTCTTGATCCAATATAAACATAAAAAGTATAGATATTTTTATTTTTTTAACTAAAACAGATCAATTATGGTAATGTTTGATTTGTCCAAAAAATAAAAATTGACATAAAATTGACAGACAAACACCAATTTTGAAAGCAATTTTATCCTTTCATTACTGGTGCTCCCCTTTGTATGCTATCTAATCGGTTCTTCCACAATTTCAATATTTATTGAAAAATAATAAATGCACTTTAATTTTAAGTTTTTATATTTTAAATAACACTATTTAGTGTGAGAGGAAATAGAAAATGAAAAATTAAAAGTATTCAATTTCTCACTTTTTATATAATTTTTTTTTTGGGTAAACTTTAATTTTTCAGATGCCAAAAATGTCAATATATGGGAGTTTCACACAACATCAAAATGCAAGGCAATTAATAGAGAAATGATCAGATTCAATGTGGATGGTGAACTGTTTTGAAATTTTCAGAATTTGGAGGCAATCCATTCGTTTCGGGACTCCCCTTCCTTATCTAATTCTGGGGCTATTTCTAGGATTTGGGAAGTAGGACTAGGGAAGGCTCATACTATTTTAAATGTTAATTCTTAAATAGTGCTGTTTGAATTGTTTAATTTATAAACACATTTAAGTTTTTTTTAATTAAAAATAAGTAAATACATCTGAACTGTGAAATTTTATAATTCTAATTTTAATGTTGACTCAATGTCAACATCAAAACTAATGTCAGGCTTCCCTCTTATATTCATGAGTCATCCGTTATCATTTATTAAATACGAGTGATTGAGGAAAATATGTCTTTTTTCTCAACACTAAATAATAGTTATTAATAACCAAAACGCTTGTTAAAAAAAATAAGAGTTACGGTAATTTTACAATCTTTCGGTGAAGTAAATTAATCTAATGTTAGAATAAATAAAGGCTTTTACTCGAATTTTTCTTCCATTAATAGACTAATACCAATGCTTGTCGTTAAAGTCCAAACCATAACAAATAAAAGAAGCACAAAACTTGGCACGAGACTTTCATCTCGCTGGCTCTTAGTAAAAATCATATTACTTGTGAGGGATTTTTAATAATTATATATTTAATTCAATAGTGCATTAATTTTTCTTTTATACTTTATTTGAAAACATTTTTTTAGAATTGATTTGATTTTAAAATAAAAAAATTGATTTGATTTGATTTGATAAATAAAATTTTGTATTTGAAACACATTTAAGTTTGAGAATTGATTTGATTTGATTTAAAAGAAATATGTCAAATTCGACCATATTAATAGAAAAATGGAAAATATAACGAACATAATATGTGAGGGTAAATTTGTCCGCTTATTGCTTAATAAAAGAATGAATTATCGTTAAATCCTATTAATTTGAGTAGATTTCAAATATTGTAAAAATTTCAAAATTTAAGTTATGAAAAAAAAAATTGATACATAAAATTTTATTTTGGTGATAAACATAAGAATTGGTGAAAATTTCATCAAATCAAATCAAATCTCATTAAATGCATCATTTCAAACAGAGTGTTACTAAGTTAACAAGTAATTTATTACTATTTTTTATTTTAGGATGCAATGATTGATTTAATATCTTAGATATTCTTATATTTATCCATAATACGGATCCAATTTAATATCGTCAAGAATTAATTCATCTATCAATTTTACTGAATATGTTACCTTTGTAGAGGTATTTTGATTATTTAAAATTTTTTAGCATAAGAGAATACAATATAGTATCACTTTACATGTAAATATCATATGACCGTTAACTTCAACACGTATCATTTATTTCACAGTTTAATTTAAATATTAAGGGGGTTATGGATTAACTTTTTAAGTTTTCTAAATAAATCAAAAGAGTAGAAAAGCAAAATTATCCACACTACTTATATTTGTGAAGTAACATTACAACAATATTATTGTACTAGCAATAACATTATTCACATGATGTATAATAAGTTTTGTACTTTTTCAATAATAAAAGTATTATTTAGATTATTAGTAGATATTAGTAACCCATCAATAACTATAATCTTAATTTGGTCACATAAAAGCTAGTTTTGGGTTTTTTATATCTTTTTTCGTTTTATATGATTTTTTTTACTACAATTTCATTTTCTTTCTAAAAATTATAGTTTTAAGGCATGCTTATCACATTTGTTAAAAAAAGTAAAAAAAGCAAAAAAACTCATGTCTATTTGAATAAAACTATCTGTTTGGAGAAAAAAATAATGAAAAAAGTAATTTTTTTCTTATATTTCTAACTTTTACCTAAACAGGTATAAATTTCTTAATTTTTTAATAAATTCAATTGACACACTTAAAACCTACAGTTTCTAAAAAGAAAATCAAAGTTTAGTTAAAAAAATTTATATAAGATGAAAAAAAAGATAAAAAAAACAAAAATAAACGAAATGCTTTTTTTATCCAAACAAAGTCAGTCATCCAAATCATTATCCACTGCGCTACTTTTTAATAAATAATATTCATTTTTATTAAAAAATCATAATTTATAACATTATTAACTATGCATATTACTTTTGTTTAACATTTATTATTTTTAATAATATTAAAAATTAATATCCAATATTGCGCTTATAATTTATCTATTTTAAAAATAATATTTATTCCATATGTTAAATCAATTTTCTATGTCACTTAAAGGCTGTTTGTAGTTATAAAAGTTGAAATAAAATATAATTTAGTTTACTTTTTGACGTTTGGAGTGTAATAAAAAGACTACCAAAAAATAAAAATAAATAGTGAAAATCTATTTGAACGGATTCGTTAAAATGGATTTTGGTCTGCAGACGCTTTATAACTTTTTTGTATAAAAAATTTTTAAAATTTATAAAAATTTTATTCGAATTTATAGAGATATGGAGATTTGTAGAGATTTATTAAAATTTGTAAATATTTTTGGGTTCTAAGAGGCTAAAGTGCAAATGACACTTTAGCAGCTAATGTATGAAAGACAAACGGTTTTGATGTACATCATTAAATCATTTAAATAAAATCAAAATCGTTTTTAAATTGTTCATCTTTTACGCATCAGCTATTGAAATATTTTTTATGCTTCTGCCTCTGAACTCAATATTTTATAAAAATTTACGTAATTCTATGTGAAAATTTTTGTAAAAATTTATAGAGAATTATAGAAATTTTTTACATTTTTTTTTAGCTCCAAACGCACTCTTAACATAAAAAAAAATCACTTTATTTTTTTTATTTATTCCCCCCCCCCCTCCCCAAAAAAAAAAAACAAAAGGTCAGTTCAACCTTTGTGGAATTCGAGACTCGTAGACCCTCGCCTCCATCCAGCGTCCATTGCGGTTAGCAGAAACTGGTCCCAAATGCACCAGGGTTGGGCCCACGCGGGGTCGGTGGGCAACGCGTTTTTAGAGCCTTTTGAATTTACGAGCGATCAGGAAATTTTACAAGCTTGATTAAATCGAAACATTGATTACGATCACGCTCCTAATCTCCCAAAAGAGAGATTGGACAGTGGGCTGCCCAGCTGGCATTGCACAATTTGGGAAGTTATTAGGAAAACAAAATAAGGTACTTACAAATCATAACCCCAAAGAAAAGAAAAGAAAAAAAAATGGTACTGAAAAGAAACTGGGGTCCACCAACAATAACAATCCCAAGAAGGTAAGAATGAATGAATTCAGCAAGGGCCAGGTCAAGACACATACTCTGTTCAAGTCAAATGTATCAGATCCCAGCCACATTCAAAGGTTAACTGCTGGAATTTTCAATGAAATTACAACAGAGATTACAGCCACCAACTTTAGTCCAACTCCAAACTTTGGAAATTGGAATCATACCCTTTTCCAACTCATTAAAAAATAAGTAACTTACCATCTAGACAGCGCGACTCAAGTTGTTTTATTGAACCGAAAAAAAAAAAGGGACAGACAAACCCAAGAACTCTAGATTCCAGCCCATGTGAGAGAACCGATTCACACACCTTGCCATCCTTCTCAATCTGAGAAACTGGTTCCCGTGATTGGCTCTTGATCTTACAAGTCATCAATGACTTTTAAATCATCTTCTGATTCTTCTGCAAATCTGGACATCAGAAACAGAGGAAGAACAGAGGAGCAGCAGCAGCAAAAGAAGAAGGTGGTGAAAAAGTTGAGATCCGTGAAGCTCTCCAAAATGCCAAGCTTAAAGCCATCTAGAAGATGGCTAAAATCCCAGTTTGATCATTTTGCTATTGACTCCTCTATTGATGATGATGATGCAAGCTCAGAACTCAGTCAAGCGGACATATTCGGTTCATCTTCTGATGCAAAGGGCAAAATTTTCCCGGTAAGTTTCCATTATTATGATTCTTGCTCAGATGGAAACAATCCAACCAAAAAGGAATAAATTTTCTTGGAAACCAAACACTTACTTGAAACCCAGAACCCCATTAAAAATATATATATATATATAGAGAATTGTTCTATTTCTAAAATTGGCTGACATAGTCAACAATTCTTACGTTTCCAAATTTTATTGGGAACCGAACAATTGCCCTGTTTCTAAAATTTGTTATCTCATGCCTGACCAGGAAGGAAATGAATTTGATGGTGCTTCTCTCAGTTCGTCATCTCACAGATCATCATCATCATGCAAAACAGCATTTTCATCTAGAAATTACAGTACAATAAGGGGAGGAATTGAATTCAGGAAGACACTGAGGAAGTCCAGATCAAGCAGATGGGCAAAATCAAGACTTGATCAGACAATTAGCCGTTTATCCAGCAATACATCACCAAATTATTTGAAAGCAACCAGCTGTTCTGAGAGGAAGAATACCCATTGTCAGGCAAGTAGTGTCCATGATTCTGAATCTACTTTTAATAGCATCAATGAGAATAAGAGGAATTCACATACCTCGAGATCCAAATCTGGTTCTTCTGGTTTGAAGTCTATGCAAACTTTGAGGAGGACAACTAGTTTGAGAACTCAAAGAGTTTTATTGAACAAGTCTAGTGTAAATAGAGCCACCTGCTCGTCCATTCTCAAGGATTCAAAATTTCCTCACAATCGTGAGCTTCATCAAGAGGAAGGAGAATCCGAGAGAATTTCAGTTGCCAAGGTTTGCCCATACAACTACTGCTCCCTTCACGGTCATCACCGTTCCCCTGCACCTCCATTGAAACGCTTGCTGTCCAAAAGGAGGCGTTTCTTAAAGACCCAGAAGAGCATGAAACTAAGAACTCATTTCTTGCTAAGAAGGAAAGAAAATTTCAGAAGATCAAGCCAAGGAAATGAAGATGCCTACCTTGCTGAGGTCCTTTTCGGTGAGACGTCGTACCCTGAGGAAAGTGTCGAAGAGAATCTCAACCGAGGGAGAAATTCTACTGTGGCTGAACAAGATACTCTAGAGACACTTTCTAAGCACGAGGAAACAAAGCTTGTTGGATTGGAGAATGATGATTTGCCTGGTGTATCTGTTGAATCATTGGTTCCTAGATCAGCTCCAGATGATGGAAGGGAAGCAGCAGAAGATAGTAGTGTGATTTCTTCAGCTTCTGTTTGTCACACTGTGGAGGAGCTTGGAGGAACAACAGAAGATAAAACCTTTGCACAATTTTCTTTGGTTGGAGATTCTGAGGAGGTATACAAATCCCATCTTCACAAAAAGAAGCACATCAGCTTGTGGCATCTGATACATCAGCATATGCTATCAGGTCTAGCTGAAGGAGCTGGAACAGATGAGAAAAAGCAAGCGGGTGACACCAACAGATTGCCCACACCCCCAAGTCCTAGTCGTTCTCCGAGTTTCTGTGATTCGCAAATTGCAAATCACGATACAGACAGCCAAGAAATCGAAGTCCACAAGACGTATGCCATCAAGATGGTGCGACAAGCAATCGAGAAGATTCTTCTTCCAGAAGTTCAAGACCAGCCAGTTTCTAGCGACGTTACTTCAGAGGAAGAGCTCTCAGAGAAGAAACGTGGCGAAGGTGGAGAACTAAGCATCCCAGCAATGACAGCCGATAAAATCTCAGGCCCCAAACAAGAAGTAACAGCAGCAAAGGAGGGAAAAGAAGCTGATCAGAAAGCACCCAACACCTGGAGTAATTTGAAGAAGCTGATCCTTCTCAAGAGATTCATCAAGGAACTAGACAAGGTGAGAAAATTCAACCCACGGAAGCTGCATCATCTACCTTTGGAGCCTGGCCAGGAAGCAGAAAAGGTTTGTCTGAGGCATCCAAGGATGGATAGGAAAAAGAGTTCAGAGGAGTGGATGCTTGATTATGCACTTCAACAGGTAGTCAGTGAAATGGCTCCAACTCAGAAAAGAAAGGTGATGCTGCTTATAAAAGCATTTGAGACAGTGGTTCCACCATCAGATGAACAACAGATTCAGCTGACATTTCCCAAGTTCAAAGGTATTATTAGTCATGACAGTGGCTGCACTGAAAGTGAACCGGATAATAATGTGTCTGAAGCCACTTACAGAGACACAAAGGCTGAAGAGATCGTCACATCAAATCTTGATATTGGGGATAAGAATTCTATCACCACTGGCTACAATATTGCTTCTAATTCAGCCTCTGATAATGGCCCGTTTAAGCAATCTGTCATGCTTGGAAAAGGAAAAAATGGAGATTCTGATTCACCAGTGCAACTCATCAACATGTATGATCAACAGTCCCCCCTCCCTGGTCATGTGCATTCTCATTTCAACTCACCAGCAAAGAATTCAGAATTTTGCACTGTAGATAATCCTGAAGCATCAGCAGATGACACTCTGATTTCTTCACCTTGTGTTGGTGGCCCTTTAAAGGAACTGATCACTTCATCTAGGGAACAAAGGAATGGAGATTCTGAGCAAGAAATTGAATCTATTGAAGCATTTGAACCAGGAAGAGACTCTGAGCCTTATCACAGCTATCATGAAGGATACAAAATCGAGTTTGATAAAGAGAAGCATGTCAGCATGTGGCACTTGATCCATCAGCGTATGGTAGCAGCCCTGGCTGTGGAAGGCAAAACAACCAAGCATCTTGATAAAGCCAACGAACGGCATTTGGATGATGCCAACATACCGGCTGCAAAAGAAAGTTCCTGTTCTAGTCCAGAACTCACTGACTCGTTTCAGAATAATGCCATGGGATATCATGACGTAGATACTCAAGAGGCTGAACTCCGCAAGATTTACGCCATCAAGCTGGTGCGAGGGGCAATTGAGAAGATTCTTCTTCCAGAAGTTCAAGACCAGTCATGTGATGATCAATCAACAACCAGTGAAATAATGTCAGACCAGGAGCTGCTTGAGAAGAACAATTGGGAAGACAGTTCTGTGGCACATGACAGCAATAAAGTCAGAAATGATACATCATTCAATCCAGAAAGAAGAAAGCTTGCAGCTGCTATCTCAGTATCAGAAGATGAGAGAACAGCACCAAAAGTACAGAACACATCTGACAAGCAAACACCCAAGGGCTGGAGTAATCTGAAGAAAGTGATCCTTCTTGAGAGATTTGTCAAGGAATTGGAAAAGGTGAGGAAATTCAACCCGGGGAAGCCACAACATTTGCCCTTAAAGCCTCGTCCGGAAGCAGAAGAAGTTAGCTTGAGGCATCAACGGATGGATGAAAGGAGAAGCGCAGAAGAGTGGATGCTGGATTATGCACTCCGGAAGGTAGTCAGTGAATTGGCTCCAAAACAGAAAAGAAAAGTGGCATTGCTTGTAAAAGCATTTGAAACAGTGGCTCCGCCGTCAGAAGAAGAACCACAGATTGAGGTGACATTTCCCAAGTTAAAAGTTTCT
This sequence comes from Vitellaria paradoxa, assembly GCA_019916065.1. NCBI lineage: Eukaryota > Viridiplantae > Streptophyta > Magnoliopsida > Ericales > Sapotaceae > Vitellaria > Vitellaria paradoxa. The sequence goes on along the minus strand of CM034234.1, from coordinate 17,042,012 downwards.
AATTGCGACTCTTGTGACAGTGGAAGTGAAGAGGATAAATTTGCTTCTAAAGCCACTGAAGCAGACATGGAAGTCAAGGATGTTTCACCATCCAATCTTGACAAAATTTCTACAATCACTGGTAAAAAGTCTAATGTAAGTGATTTTTCTTATCTCCATAGTCTTATATCCTCTGTTGTCTAATAATCTTAATTATTTGATGTCAATTCATATTATTCATTCTTGTGTGAAGGTGGCCATGGATGAAGAAGCTCAGAAAGATACATTATCAAGTTCCCGCTTGGAGCTTCCGAACGATGGAAACGATTCGAATGGTATCAATACAAGGCTTGATGGTTTAACCGGTGAAAAGCCATCGTATGGAACCAAAAGTGTGGCCTCATTTTGGAATAGAGAATCAGCAGCAACTTATAACATTGCTTCATTAACTTCTAATAGTGAATCCTTGAACCAACCAATATCTGCCAAGGAACAAGAGAAATATATTAGCATGTGGCACATGTTATGTCAGCATGTGGTATCAGCTGTTGCTACAAAAGTTGAAAGGCAGCTCCTTGATGGAGAATCTGAAGACGAACAACTGGATGGCGTGAAGACATCACCTCAAATAAGAACTGGTTCTAGTCATGACCATACTATGCCAGAAGGTCGCAATTCAGGCAGTCAAAAAGTCAAATTCAGCCAGAGAGATGCTGTTACGCTAGTGGAAGAAGCCATTGAGAAAATTCTTCTTTCAGATGTTCAAGATGACTCATCCGATGCTCAATCACTTAGTAGTGACATAATTCCAGAGCAAGAGGAGGAGATTTTGGAAAAGAATCGCAGCGATGCTTCAATTGATTCTCCCAAAGATAGCTTCAGAGAATACAACAAAAGTGAAGTGCAAGATCATAACATAATGAATCAAGAGGAAGAAGTGTCAATGGTGGGGAATATATCTGACCAGAAAAAGCCCCGGAACTGGAGCAAACTGAAAAAATTAATCCTCCTAAAAAGATCCATCAAGGCACTGGAAAAAGTGAGGAAATGTTCCAATCTACAAGCACCACGGAATCTACCTTTGGAAGCTGGTCAAGGAGAAAACTCAGAAAAGGTTGATCTAAGGCATCAGTTGCAGGATGAGAGAAAAAAAGCTGAGGAATGGATGCTTGATTATTCACTTCAACACATTGTCACTAAACTGACTCCAGCTCGGAAAAGAAGAGTGTCAATGCTAGTAGAAGCTTTCGAAGCAGTTGTTCCACTGCCCAAAATTTAAGCTCACCCGCGATATTGGTCACTCAGGTAAGAACAATGTTATCCAGTTTTCCAAAAAAGAAATTAAAGTGTGTACATTTAGTTACAAAAGAACAAGAACAACCACCTTATGGAAGTTTTCTCTTTTGAGTCAATAAGATAAGACCCATAATCTTGCCCTTGGTCAAGTCAAGAGTAAGATCTACAAAGGAGAACATACTAATAATGCACATTATTAAGTGAGATTGAGATCTAAGTTAAGTTACCTAATCCTCCTAAGTGGCTTGGAGAGCCACTCTCCAATCCTCAAACTGATTGCAAATTATGGTCAAATCCTCGAATTTGAAACAAATTTTCATTTTTATCTCCAATTTTTGGAGGACTTATATGATAATTTTTTTTAGCTTATCCCTACTGACACGATGTTTTAATGATCTAACATACACCAAATCATTAATGTGGCTTACAAAATGGTCAATGGTAGTCAATGACAAGTTTCAAATGTTGAAACTTTATTAATAGTAATACAACAAGTTACTAGATGTGTTACTTGCCATTTATTTATTTTGATTTATTTATAAAGCATTTTATTCTTCTAACTTAAATATATATATGTATATATATGATAAGTTTTCAAGAAGCTTACACATAAAAAACAAAATTAGGCAATTATGTATATATGACTAGATGTATATATTTATAATATCTATATTCGCTTTGAAGGTGCTTCCGCTTCCACTTGGTGAATCGGTTACTTAGGATCTAACTGAATTCAACAAGATGCCTGTATCTTTTTATTCTAACATTAATAAACGTGCAGGTTCTTCTGTGGAGGATATCTCCAGTAGTCAAATGAAACTACTACTTCAGCAAAACAGCTACACCATAACATTGTTTGTTTAGGATGTAAGCAGATAGCAGATTGGTATGTGTTGCGGTTGAAAGTTGATTGAAAGCTACGCAGCATAATAAGATTTTGTTATAATTTTCAAAGTTTGTGGGAAGTTATAATTTTGAGGAGGGAGAATAAATACACATTTTTGGGACGCATTAGTATAAAGATTTGTTCAGTGTAAATTCTTTAGGAAAATGTTATGCATTGTGCCTCTTTTGTTAGTGGCTGTTGAATTCTTGTGGTGTTATAGCCATCTATGTATAATGAAGAGGATGTATGATTCAAATATATTTGTTTCTATTTATAAATAAATTCAAATTCATATATGGATAAGGTTTCTGTCATCCCTGCACAATCCATACCTAAACATCTAAAATCACCAGAGAGATATACAAATAGAAGGTCCAGAAGATTTCAAGTATTGGGGGTGAACTGCGAAGTGAACAGAGTTTATATATATATGTATATGTGTGTATTGGAATTAGTTAAAATGATAAACAACCCTGTTCCTTTTTCTCATATGAATTTATGAAAGGCACAAATTTCTCTATAAATCGTTCTTCATGACTTCTGTCAATTTATATATACACACAAACCAAGCAAGACTGTACATAATGTACCAAAAAAACTCCCAAATATGATAAACTCCTACGGTGAAAGGGTAAAAACTACCGCTATATGCAGACTGTATAGGACAGTAAAGAAAAAGAACATCCACAAAAGACAATTTTCAATTGTTCCTGACAATAGCAGATGAGAATAGTAAATTTCCAATAAACTGATAAATTGATAACATTTCACGCATTCACTTATCCCACAGAATATGCATCTAATAATAGGTCTAAGATGGAGGTGAAAATTGCACCAGAGAAGGTTTGCTCAAGCTTTTTCAGTGTATTCATCAGTAAATGACGCCAAATGGAAATGAATAAGCACAAGAGAAAAGGGAAATTAAAATTGAACCAGCTATATGTTCGAGATCCACAGAAAAATATGCTCCCAGCCAGCTTAATTATTTCAGTTGAATGACAATGCAATGTATAAATGAAATTGTACACAACAAAGAAATAACCTACACATTTAGTGGGACGTGCGATGAGATAAAAGATGTGATTTCATATGAGATAAATTTAGAGTTTTAGAACCTAACAAAAATAAGTTCATGTATGAAGATATACAATACCATTTCGAGGAATACACAATTCGGACTGGATTCTATATCCAGTGCATAAAAAAATAAACAAACAAACGATTTGTGGGCCCACGCCTTCCCCCCCCCCCCCACATTCCATATTGTTTTCTCATATTCTTATTTTTTACCAGATTTCTATTGGTATAAATAGAAAGTATACTGTATAGGCATTATTAATGTGAAGCCATTCACTTAATATTTTGACATGATATCAGAGTGGACGATTTGGTCGTGACTTTTTCATTGAATTGTACCAAGATTGATGGGCCCGGATTGCTCAAGTCTAGGGGGTATGACCTCTAGAAAGAACACTTTCAAAACCTGTTTCCTGGTTTCTGGCAAGGGCTTGTAGCTCTTGTAATAGCATGGGATAATATCTTTCCATGTGGTCTTCATTAAGATAGATATATTGGATCAATCCATGTCCACGGTAGAAAACAAATTGATATATGATTTGGTTAACAACATGCAGGAGTGCATGAATACATTGAAACTGTCAGGCAACAATATAATTAGACTGTTGGTTCATGATGTGATGGCAAATCCAGGGAGCTCCTTTGAAAGTTCAGGGGAGTGATCAAGGGGATTAGATTGTAAAATAGTAACACCTTCGTAGCACCATTCTTATAGTGTTAGATTCTAGCACTGAAAGCTGTAGATTTCGAGTTGTCTATATAACAACTAAACAATTATTTTCTGCACTTACCCTTGTTCCCTTTTCTTTGAAGCCTCGCAAATATTTATTTTCACGAAAATTGTAAATTCCTTCTGCCATGTCGAATCTGCTTGCACAGACCTTGGACTGGATGCTTACACACTGGACTGGAACGACACTCTATAGTAGTCATAGCTTAGCGTCAGATAGCACGGCCTCTAATAATCACTTAAAAGCCTCAACAAACCCTTAAATGCCCAATAAAGCTTTTATTGCATGCAATTCTCTGGCACTAACATGAATATGAGTATATAGTCATTTTGAAAAGGTAGGGCAAAATCCCTTTATAGTCGCACAACTTAAGCTGCACTTTATGGTAAAGATTATATTATTTAGTAATATGAAGGTTCCAAATAACTCAATCAGACAACTTAAAAAAAAAAAAATTCCGCCACCCAATTGTTTGGTCCATGATTCTTAGGACGACAACCAAATTTCCAAAAGAAAGGCACCAAATGATATCATGATACAATCACCTAATGCAAATTTTCAAGTTTTCAACAAAAGAAAAGCAGCAAACCAGTGAGTGCTATGACACAAGTAGTAGAGTACCCTATGGGCTATGGCTCGTGTGCTCAAGTGAGCCTTCTCTCGAAGATCCTAGAGAAAACATGAAATAAAGGATTATTAAATAAGAGCCATTCACCCAACTCAACTCATAAACTTTACTGAATATTTATTTGTAAGACTAAGAAAGGCATCTTTAGAATGATAACCAACTCATAACACCCATATACAGTACAGAACTTAGGCAGATAAGCCAAAAACAAGCAAGCAAATGAACAACATACATAGGTTAAAGGGGATAAGAGCAAATCGAAATTCAAATAGACAAGTAATCATCCACTCAGTGGTAGAAGTTTAGAATTCCAATGGCATTAACAAGTCTCGGAAAATCATTCTGTAATTAAAATCACTCAATCCACCACATCTACTAAAAAAAAAAAAAAAATCGAACAAATTCCAAAGTAATAAGTAACCAAAGTCACGATATCTAATTGATTTGAAATCGTTGCCAGACATCAACTCTTGAATGATACTGGAGGGTGCACGCACAATACAAACAACTTATTTCCCCATTTTCTAGGATTTTTGTACATGCCTCTGGTTGAACCTCTCAGACCTCTAATTGGTGGAATTTTTTAAATAAATTCGAACAATAATCGCAAGGATTTGTAGTTGATGATAAGAAAAGAACTGATTTGCAATGAAGATAGTTCAAGGGCAAGGCACGAGGCGTACCTAAATACGGGGAGCAAGAGCCACGTAGTTTATAAGCGAGGGTTTGTTTCCCGTTGCTGCTGCTGTTCAAGTCCGATAATGCGGTGGCGGAACGACATGTACAACCCTTTGTCCTTAATAACTTCATGATCGTATTTTCGTGTTCTGTATCGTGTCTCATGATGTGACCCCATTTTTAAGGCTCTATGGGTTGATATTTTAACCAAAGCTGCAACAGAACAGACAATAGTTAACGGCTTGTATGAACTCTGGGAAAACGGCCAATGCGTGCCACTTCTGGTTTCAAGACCCTCAAACTACTAGTCTCGAAAGAGCCGAGCAATCTCAGGTACTGTTCCTTCCATGTCAGTTGTCTCAAACCCAGAACCAAATTCACCGAAACCCATTGCCCAAAACTCTGTTTCTACGACTCCCAACTCCTCCTGTGCCTTTCCGAGAGCAAGCTTGATGAAGCTCGTCACCTGCTCGAGCAAATGACTCACAGAAGCAACTCAAGCCCTGTTGTCTGTTGGACTTCGTTGCTCTCAAAATATGCGAGAGGTGGTTTTGTTGATCAAGCTCGAGCACTCTTTGACATACTGCCAGATAGAAATGTGGTCACGCACGACGCAATGATCTCAGGTTATGTGCAATGGGGGAGGTTGGACGATGCATTTCGATTGTTTGAAGTAATGCCGGAGAGGAATGTGGTGTCCTGGACTTCTCTGCTTTGTGGGTTGATGAATGGAAGGAGGGTTGAAGAGGCAATGGAGCTGTTTAAAGTGATGCCCGAGAGGAATGTGGTTTCTTGGAATTCGTTGATTGTCGGTTTGATTAGAAATGAAGATTTGGAAGAAGCCAGGCGGGTTTTTGATGCAATGCCAGCCAAGAACCAAGTTTCCTGGAATGCCATGATTTCAGGGTACAGTGAGAATTGTAGGATGGAAGAAGCAAGAGCATTATTTGATAAAATGCCTGCCTGGAATGTGGTTACTTGGACTAGCTTGATTGCTGGTTATTGTCGGGTTGGCAATGTGGAAGAGGGGTATTGCTTATTCCAAAGAATGCCAGAGAGGAATGTGATTTCTTGGACAGCCATGATTGGTGGGTTTGCTTGGAATGGCTTCTACAGAGAGGCCCTGTTGCTTTTCCTTGAAATGAGAGAACACGTTGACATAAAGCCGAATGGGGAGACTTTCATTTCACTTGCTTATGCTTGTGCAGGTATGGGTCTTTCTCAGCTTGGTAAGCAATTGCATGCGCATGTGATAATCACTGGTTGGGATTATGCTGAATTTGATGGTAGGTTATCTAAGGGCCTAATTCACATGTACTCTGTGTTTGGCATTATGGATTATGCATACTATATTTTTGTCAGGAGTGCAGAAAATTGTACTGTTCAGTGTTATAATTCAATGATTAATGGTTATGTTCGAATTGGACAGTTGAAAAATGCACAGATTATGTTTGAAATGGCGCCTGTCCGAGACAAAATTTCATGGACTTCTTTAATCAATGGTTATTTTAACGTTGGCAAAGTTGAAGAGGCTTGTGATCTTTTTAAGAGAATGCCTGAAAAAGACGATGTTGCATGGACAGCAATGATATCAGGGCACGTCCAAAATGAACTTTTTGCAGAAGCTACCTGCTTATTCATTGAGATGCGAACCCATGGAGTTCCACCCTTGAATTCTACGTATTCTGTTCTTCTTGGAGCAGCTGGAGCTCTGGCTTATCTTGATCAAGGCAAGCAGTTGCATTGCCAGTTGACAAAGACACAGAACGAACTCGATTTATTCCTTGAGAATTCTCTGATTTCAATGTATGCAAAAGGTGGAGAGATAGATGACGCATATGGCATCTTCTCCAACATGAGCTCTCGGGATTTGGTTTCTTGGAATTCTATGATAATGGGGTTTTCACATCACGGGCTAGCACGCAAAGCTCTCGAGCTCTTTGAAGCCATGAAAGAATCCAGAATTCATCCTAATTCTGTTACTTTCTTGGGCGTTTTGTCGGCCTGCAGCCATGCAGGCCTTGTCAACAAGGGATGCGAGTTATTCAGTGCCATAAATGAATACTCAATTCTACCAGGCTTGGAACATTATATTTCCATGGTGAATCTTTTAGGCCGAGCAGGCAAGCTAGAGGAAGCAGAAGAGTTTGTTCTGAGGCTACCTTCTGAGTTTGGCCATTCTCTTTGGGGAGCATTGCTTGGTGTGTGTGGATTTGGTGAGAAGAACGCAGAGATTGCTAAACGTGCAGCTATACAACTCCTTGAACTGGATCCTCTGAATGCACCTGCTCTTGTGGCTCTGTGCAACATATATGCAGCAACTGGCCAGCACATTGAAGAGCAAAAACTGAGGAAAGAGATGGGATTGAAGGGAGTGAAAAAAGTTCCAGGATGTAGTTGGATTTTATTGGAAGGGAAAGTTCATGTGTTTCTCTCTGGAGATAGATCATCACACCCACTGTCTGATGAGATAGTTTCACTCCTTTTTGGGGTTCTCAGTGAATCAAAATTACTGGGAGATGAAAATTTCAGTGTGATGAGCTCTGTATAAGACTTTTATCAGTTTGATTTTGTTGTGAATCACATTATTAGGGAAAGGCTTCTTTAACATAATTTTTTACAAGTGTTACAAAAATCACATGTTAGTAGTATTTTTGTAATAAAAATATTTTTTAATGAGTTTTTTTTTTTTTTATTTAAAGTAATAGACCACAACAAAATCACATCATTCTTGTTAAATTTCTGATATGATTTTCTGACTGTTTAACATTTCTCATGTTAATATTAGTCAAGCAGTTCAACGACTCCCTCCTAAAGGCACGATTGGCATGGAGTAACCAAAAACTTAACTTTCAACTACTAGTTTCTTGACTTTTTAATAATTATCAAAATTATTCTCTTCAATCGTTAAATTTTTTTTTTTTAAATCATGAAAGGTAAATATGTTAAATGAACAAAAAGTTAAAAAATGAGGCCCTATTTGACAAAACTTCTAATTTTTAGTCTTTATTTCTTAAAAAACTGAGCATAAAAACTTATTTAGTAAGGGCTTATTTGGTAATCATTTCGTTTTCAGTTTTTGTTTTTATTTTTTTTTAAACTGAATATGAAAATTCGTTTGATAAATTTGTTTTTAGTTTTTAATTTGCAAAAAATTCAAAATTGTTTTCAAAATTTTTAAAAATTATGAAAACATAAAAAAGATACTTTCTTAAGTTTCCATTTTCGGTTTTTATTTTCATATACAATAACTACCAGTTACAACCATTAATTACTAACGTCCACTAGTCGTCACCAACATCTAGCTACTACTTTTTACCGCTACCACTACCTCCCACTTGTCTTAAGTCACTGTCAAATATATTATTATTTGATATAAAAATATTTAATTAATATATAAAATATATTAATATATTAAATTAATAATATATTATTTTATTTATATAAAAATATATTAAATATAATTTAATTAATAATTAAATTTATCAATAATTAGTTTGATATATTAAATTATATATTAATATAAATTAATTAACTAAATTATATTAATTATAATTGAATTTAATTTGATAAATTAATATAAAAATATTTTTAATAAATAATGCAATAAATTATATTTAATATATTTTATTTTTATTAAATTAAATTATTTTAATAAAAATATAATTAAAATAAGTACATTTAATTAATTTAAATTAATTAAATAATTAATTTCAAGTATTTTTACTAAATAATATTATTAAATTATATTGAATATATTTTATTTTTATTAAATTAAATTATTTTGAAAAATAATATAATTAAAATAATTAAATTTGATTTAAGCTAATAACATGAAATATATTCTATTAAATTGTTTTTAAAAAATAATTAAAATAAATTATATTTAATATATTTTATTTTTATTAGATTGAATTATTTTTAATAATTAATATAATTAAAATAGTTAAATTTATAAAATTTAATTAATTAACAATTATAACTATCAACTAACAACTATCGTCATCAAATCTGTTTTCAAGTTTTTTTTTTTTCTTTTTTTTAACTATGAACACAAAAATTTGTTTCCAATTTTCAGTTTTAAAAAATTATGAAAACGTAAAAAAAAAAAAATTGCTTTTTCAAGTTTTTATTTTTTGTTTTTATTTTCTTCCACAATCATTATTAATCACAAGTATCACTCACCATTGATTACCACCATCCACCAACTGTCACTCACCTTTGGTCAACATTTCCACCACCTTTGATCATTACTATCGCCCACCACTTATCTCCAACCACCACCATCGATTGGTTGCCATATCAACCACTGGCTACCATCCACCTTTAACCACCACCACCTTAACCACCACCAATTGTTAGTAACCTCCAACCACTATTCGCTGTCACTAACCTTCAGTCAATATCACATGCTACCACCTACCACTGTTAGCTATTCTTTTAATATTATAACTACTAATCAACAACTTTAATTATCAAACGCATTTTCAAGTTTTTATTTTTGTTTCTTTTACTATGAAAATGAAAACTAAAATAAAAAAAATGACTATGAAAATTAAAATTTTACACTTTTGTTAAACGGGCCCTTATGTCCCACTTGACAAAACTTTCAATTTGTAATTTTCGTTTTAATTTTTTTTCAAATTTGAATATAAAAACTCATTTGATAAATTTATTTCTAAATTTTAGTTTTCAAAAAAATGAAAATTATTTTTAAATATTTAAAAAAGTATGAAAATATAAAAAAAATATTTTTCAAGTTTTTATTTTTAATTTTCATTTTCTTTTATCAGTACTACTTGCAACCACCACCTTTCACTAACCATCAACCACAATCACCACCATCACCCGTAGATGCCATCCCAATCTCATAACTAACTGGTAATTATTGTCAAACATATTTTTCAATTTTGTTTCTTTTTTTTCAACTATGGGAATTAAAATTGAAAACAAAAAAATGATCAATACAAAATTTGAAAACTAATAATTTTATCAAGTGAACCCTAATTAGCAGCTAAGACGAGAACACTTGATTTTTTTTTTCCCGCCCAAAGGAAGCCTAATGGCTATGTTTTGTTCGTATCCTGGAAACATGAAACGAAGGCGCCACCAGTTTTCCTGCTTTAGTTAATGGACGTTGAAGGTTCCCATGAGCTTGGCTCCGTTTACAATTATACAAAATAAAATAAAATCTTACAAATCACTATAAATACGAATTATGAGATAATAAAATTAAATTTTTTTACTTATTATATAAATTACGATATATTTATTTTTATAATTTTATTTTATTTTATATACTTTTATACAACTCCAAAACACACACAAGGTTTTAACAAAGGTCCCATGGAAACAACCAAAAGAGTTTTCTGGCGGACATTCCACAAGGAACTCTGGCCTATCTATTTTTTGTTTTTGGTAACTACGATAAATTCCATACTTACCCCCCCCCCCCCACCCCAAAAAAAAAAAAAAGGAAAGTACAATAAATTCGATTCATGTCAAATTTTTATTTAAATGAGAATAACTCGATTATTATTTATGTCAAAATATCTAACTACTAACTCGATTTATTTATTATATGAATAATACGACATAACTCTTATAATTAATTTAATATACCACTTTAAAAAAATATAAATGAGAAAATAAATATTCTTATCGTTAAGAAACAAATAAATAATATATAACGTATAGTATATTAAATTTAATATAATTAAATGTAAAATTGTGTACAATAGTACCAACAGTATATTTTATCATAAATTTAAATACAATACAAAAATTAAATCACTACTTACATTAAATAAAATATAAATTGAACTATTTTATTCTCCATTACATTTAACTATTCGAACTTAAACTTGTTAAATTTGAATGAGTCATTTTTTAGATATTCTCTAAAAAACGAATGATTTCATTTATAACTCGAATTTATTTATATTCAACTCAAATTTCATTAATTTTGCGTTGAATCCCCGTTGTACTTGCATGTTATGTCAAAATTATCACCCTAATATATATATGAATATAATTTATTTAATTCAAGTCTGGTTTAAATTCAAATGGTATGAAATAATTAAGCTATTCTACCTTCTCCCCTTAAAAACTTGTACGGAATCGACTCCAAAACTTGAGAAACGAAATTTAGATTTATTTCAAATTCCTTAAATTTTTAAACAAAATTTGAATTAAATAACCGACAATCTAGCTTTAACTCGCGGATTCAAACGAGGTATATATTCAAGAAGTTTGTAGCTTGCAAATTAAGATTCAAGCGGGAAGAACAAGAGCAGACAAAAAGCGATTCAATCCAAGGAGCTCAACCTTAACGTAAGCCCCCATGTCACAGCCTCTGGTTTACCTTCCTTTACTTCTTATATGTACATACATACATATGTACACATATATAATTAACACATATAAGTATTGTTCCCGAATTAGAAAAAAGTCGTTTCCTTAGTCCGTTGGATGGCTGGGCTTCAGTACTATTTTTTCCCTACTGATTTCTACTATCCGCGATCACAGTCGATCGCTTTGGATCAGCAGCAGCAGCTGGTTTCTTCCACGCGAGCCCAGAAAAATGAAGGTTTTGATGATGATCTTAACAATCAACGGTTGAAAATCAAGACTGCGGTGGTTCTTCGTGATGGGGTCGATGATCGTAAGATTACTAATAATGCCACTAGTGCTTCTGTGCTAGCTAACAAGAAGACTCTGGCTTATGAGCACGGGTTTGGCGGGGAGCCCCAGTTGACACCGCTTCATCTTTCTTGGTCTGTGTCAATCACCGATGACTCCACTGCCGCCGGCACTTGTTGAATAATGGCCCCCCCTTTTTTTGTTTTTTAAAAGGATTGATGGCTTTAATTTATTGTATGTAACTATGTTGGAATTTTTCCATTTTTTTTTTTTTTTTGTTTTAAAGGATCGATGGCTTTAATTTATGGCATGTAACTATATTGGAATTTTTCCAGGTTTTTTTTTTTTTTTTTTTTCCTCCTTCGAGTCATTTCAAAAAACTCACATATAATCACGAAGGTGGAAGTACTAGAAAATAAAGCTCTTTTTTATGGGAAATGATGGAAAAGTTTTAAAGAAGGAAAACAAGAGAAGTTGAATTTTTCTTCATCTAAAGATGAAAATTTTATTTCGCTCAACGCTTTTTTTTTTTTTTTTTGATAACAGAAGAAATCGTCAAGTGAATTTACCTACCGTTCAATGCTGTTTGGCTATAAGAGAAGAAATGAATGAATGTATATATACACATACATTCGTATACAATTAAATTATAATTTAAATGTTGCACAAAAAATTATTTTTTTTACAGATATGTAATACCCACATTTTAAATTTTCTTACATGCTCTCTCGTCTTCCTTTTGCTCCCTTTTTCCTCCTCTTTTTGGGAGGGAAAGAAACACGCGAGCTTCACATGTTTTTTTCCTCCCATTTTTCTCTCTTTTATTTTTTCCTTCACACTAAACAAGAAAAAACCCTTTATTCCCTTTTTTATAATTCACAATCCTCCCTTGTAATCGATGAAAGTTTAAAAATAAAAGAAAATTCTATTTAGACCACTAATTATTCGATATAACACTAAACTTGACTCTTCTGTTCTACTTCTCATACATTTGTACCCCCTACTAAAAGTTTTTTTTCAAGTCAATTAAGAGATCATTGGTTTAGAAGATTAAGCCAACCGTAGACACTTCGTTCCTAATGTGCAATGTAAATTACTTCAATAAACTTAAATTTTTTGAGCGGATGGAACCATTACAATTGAAGAGGCCAAATCAACAATGAAACCGTTAATTCTCGGGTAGAAAACCAACTGTAACTCTCATAGATAATCTACATTAAATATTTAAATTAAAGGGAATAAAGTGGGTGCCTGAACCAGTTTCTTTTCCTACAAACAACAATCTACAAAATTCATTATTTTCTCAACTCTCTGGCACCTCATTGACTATTGACAAGACAAATTCATCTTGAAGCTTTAATATTTCAAGTTGTTACCTCCGAGAGGGATATTGTGCTCTCCGCTTGAAGTTTAAATCTTTTTTTAGCGTCCATCTTAGTTTGGCTGCCGATGGCGTCTGATATAGCCTTTGGTAACCAGAAACCTGGTCTCTCCAGAAATTTTGCCCTATCAAGGACCAAAGGTTCTCGCAAAGTTATCTCAATGCCATCGTACATCCACAATGTCAAGGTTGCTTCACCCTTTAGACACAAAGCAAACCAACCTAAGCCAGCTGCTGCAATATCAATGCTGTTCACATCCCAGCTTGTTCCAGACACCTTGATTTCCCTTTGTTCCCATTTGCCCAGTTCAGAAAGGTGCTCGACACCAATAGGGGGCTGCAACCTGACACCAGCATGCTTGCTCAAAATCTCATCCGCATTTTCTATCTTTCCCATATGTAGAGAGACATTCGGCGATGCCCAAATCGTAACATAGATTGTGTTCACGGAAGCTTGATTTAGGTCTAATCTCATTAAAGCTCCAACATGGACAGCTTGCCCTGACTTCATCCTGTAAGTTCGAGGTTGTAGCTCCTTGCGTATTTCAACCATTTTCTGCTCTTCTCTATTTAATCTCATGGACATCAAATATGGATGAAGGAGCCCTGGGGTGTCATACATCTTTGCATTGGCCGGCAATATTCCTCCAATTCTCAATATTCCAAGCGTTGTCCCAGGGACAGCAGCTTCTGTAAGCTTCATAACATTTACCCTTTCTTTCTTAGCAAATGCATTAATCAATGTAGACTTACCAGCATTCTGAGCCCCGATAACCCACACATTGCCTCGAGGACCAGACAACTCCTTGATGAATGATAACAAATTCCTCACACCCAAATCTTTACGGGAACTAACCAAATAAACCCCACTCAGTTTGGGCGCTCCGCCAGCTTTTGCACGATGTCGAACCCATCTATCTAACCTAGTAGGGGAAATCTGAGATGGTAGAAGGTCAACCTTTGTGGCCACAAGAACAAGCTTGGGCAACTTCCTCCCACGTTTTGGACCATCATTGCTTCCTTCCAATGCCTTAAACAGAGACTTTGCTGCCCTTCTCGGAAATGACCCATCAAAATCAACACAGTCAACAACCATAACCACAACCGTAGCATCCGCGTTCCCAGTGGGTTTCATCAACCGGGTAGCGATCAAACGATCGAAATCAAAATCGGGTATCAAGTTCTCAGCCGTCTGATTCTTCACCTGCCCATAATTCCTCAGTGAATGGCAGCGGGCACAAACAGTGACCTCTTCTTTCTCCATCTGAGCCTCCCTAGCTAATCTCTTCTTCTCGGCTTTCGACAACCTCTCCTTCTTTCCCTTGCCGACAATCTCTTCAGTGATGTTCCCATAACCAACACCTGCGGGGGCAAACCCGTCCAACTCCTTCAAATCATGGAATTCATCTTCAAAATCTGATTCCCAATCTTCCATATCCCAATCAATGCTACCTTCATTTTTAGAATTACCATTTTCCTCATCACTTTCCTCATATTTGTCATCAATTTCATCCAGAAGAACTCCTCCTTCTTCATCAAACCTATCGAAATCATCCAAGAATTGTTTTGCTCCAATCTTTCTTTTCTGATAGTAACCGGGAAGATTTGGGTCCTCATCTTGCATAAAAACTCCACAGCCAGGGCAAATAGGCCCGCGGTACTCGTCATCGTCTCTCCCTTCGCTCAAAATTGATTTTCCATCGTTTGTTCTTAGGGTTTTAACCGTGTGCTTGCGTGCAGTTTGGATTGTCCATTCACTACCCTTTACTGAGAGACTTACAAACAAGCCTTTCTTATGGTACTTCCCCTTATCCTTCTTTCGAAGGCCTGTGGGAAAAATAGGTGAAGTTTGACGGTGGTTTTGGACTGGAAGCAATTGGAAAGTGTGAGAAAGTGAAGGAGAACTGAGATGGAAATTCAACTGACCGGTAAATGGGGGAACTTTAGGTGATAGCTCTCCTTCGAAGTAAGAAATTTTCAGATTCAGACAAGTCGTCGCCGGAGGTAGAATTGCTGAAGATAACAGCGCTGCCATGCTCTGTCTGGTGTCCCTCTTAAACCCTGCTCCGTTTGGTTTCGATAAAAGAGAAATGAAATAATGAACCGTGCAATGCACCTGATGAGAATAATAATAATTACATAGCCATGCCCAAAAATTTATTTTTGTTTATATTTGGCAAGAAAAAAAAAAACGTTGGGAAAGAAAAAAAAATTATTTAGTAGTTAACTTTTTTTTTTATATTTTTATTAATTTGAAATTTTTACTTTAAAAAGTTTTAAAGAAGATAAAAATATAAAAAGATAAATTTAATTATTAAAAAAAAGCAAAAAAACTAATAGCTAAATAGAGCCTTATATTAAACTTGTTGCCATACTTGGATTAGGGTTGGGGTCGGAGTCGTCAAATTGCAAAAGTGTCAAAATATATATTTAGCCGTTGTTAAGAATTATAAAAATTGGAATAAAATATGATTTGAGTTATTTCTTAGTGTTTGGAGTACAATTAATAAGTTATAAAAAGATAAAGATGATAGTATGGATTGTGCCATAATCTTTTTGCATAGAATTTTTTAGGATTTAAATAGATTTTACTAGAATTTATAAAAATTTAAAAAGATTTGGAGAGAGAGAGACATATATATATATATATATATATAGATTTATCAAGATTTTGGGTCATTTTGGTGTAGCAAAAAAATAATGAAAATAGTGAAAATATGGTTCAAAAAATTTTTTAGCCTTTTGCGCTTAGTTATCAAATCACATTTTTCAAAGATAAATAGTGAAATTTTTTGACTTTTACGTTAATTTCTTGAAGAGAGAAATCATCCAAATGATTTATTTGTTTCATCAGAACAGTTTTATGTCATAATTTATTGAAAATGGTTAAAAAGTTTTTGAAATTTGTAAAAAAAGTTATTGAGATTTATGAAATATTATTATAGTTTGTAAAAAAATTTATTGGAGTTTGTAAAAATTATTAGGATATGAAGATATATATAAATTTATAAAAAATTATGAAGTATGAGAAATGTAAAATGTATTAGAGAATTTTAAAAATTTTTAGAAATTTTAAGTGATTTTAAAAATTTTTTATTATGCCAAACAAATACTTTATAGAGATTTACGTAGTTAGAGGTTTGAAAATTTTTGTTGAGATATTTTTGCCTTTTTTTACCACTCTTAATTAATTAATTAAATTTATATGAAATATATTTTATTAAAATAAAATAATTTATTAAATACTAATAACATTAAAAATTTTATTAAAACAAAAAAATAATTATTGTAAATAAATTATATTACCAGTATATTTTATTAAATTAAAATAATTTATTAAAGACTAATAACATTAAAAATTTTATTAAAACAAAAAAATAATTATTGTAAATAAACTATATTACGAGTCTCATTTTTAGATAAAAAAGCGGCAATTGAAAGCAAAAACAATTAAATGTTAATAAAAATAAATAAATATTAACAAGCGGCCCTCAATATTTACTTAGAGAGTTGGTGATTTCTAATGTTAATTTTTTACTACTTTTACCAAAAAAGCAATTGAAAAAATTTAGCTTTTTTTTAATTTCTATTTTAGAGAAAAAAGTGGCAATGGGCTCGTTTGGAGTCCCAAAAGATTTCAAAAAAAATTAAAAAATTTTAAAAATTTTCAAATCCCTCCAATCACATTTTGTCACCTATCATTTTTACATTACATCAATTCCATCCTTTGATTTTTTTGATTTTTTTGGGACTCCAAACACCCCCTGAGGCAAAAATAATTAAATATAAAAATAAATAAATAAATATTAACAAACGGCCCTCAATATTTACTTAGAGAGTTGTTGATTTCTAATGTTAATTTTATACCATTTTTACCAAAAAAGCAATTGAAAAAAATTAAGCGTTTAAACTTTATTAAAACAACTTCGCGTGGATAGTTCACTAACATGGAAAAATAATCTAACTTATCATCATCATTTTTCTTTATTTTTGGACAAGTAAGTTAAAATTAAAATTTTAATTAACCAAGACACTTCTCAGACACGTTCGACTGTCCACTTTTAAAAGACTAAAAGACTATATTATATTATCAGATTTTGAATTTTTTTATATATAAATGTAACAAATATGTCTCAAAAAAATTAAGTACTATTGTATAATTTTGTATTAACTAAGTTCACAAGTTGAAGGCAAATATGCTCAAATCGTTAATTAATACTCAGAATTTCTTTAAATATGTCCCTAAATTTATTGAAGATGTGAGTATTGAAATGCAAAATATTAAGAATAATAGATAAATTAGGTAAGAATCCATTTATTAAGGTACTATTTGGTTTATCTGTTTTGAATCTATTTTCTATTTTATGATTTTGAAAACATGAAAAATAACTTAAAATGTATTTGGTTACTTTTGTTTTTAAAATCTATTTTAAAAAATAGAAAATAGTTTTATATACGAAATGAAAAATAAAAAAATTTATTTTGAGTATTTTTAATAAAAAATAAGGAAAATATCAAAATACAAAAAATAAAAAATTTTAAATCAAACGCATTTTCTGTTTTTTATATTTTAAGATTTTTAAAACACAAAACACATAAAACAAAAAATGGAAAACAAAAATAAAAAATAAAAAATAGAAATATAAACCAAATACCACCTAACTATTTTATAATTATTAACATCATTGGTTATGAAAAATTAATAAATCAATCTTTTGTAGAAATAACTTGATTAAAAAAATTTTAAAATCTAAGTTATAGTAAAAAATTATTATTTTTCAAATGAAATCAATTTTGACATTTTTTTTTTGTTTTTGCACGAGGGCACTTTTGGATTTTTGAACTTTTATTATACTAGTAGTGAAAGAAAATTTTTATTTTTCCCCTTTTTTTTGTCCATGGACTTTTTAGTTTTTCGACCCAAACAATAAGGCAGTGTGTTTGGAGTTGTAAAAATTAGTAAAAATTTATAAAATTTGTAATTTCATAATTTGCACCGTGAATAAAAATTTTAAATTTTAGAACTCTAACTAGGTAGGGAATATTTTAGTTAAAAAAACTAGATAATCAGACAAA
Source organism: Vitellaria paradoxa (assembly GCA_019916065.1). Lineage (NCBI taxonomy): Eukaryota > Viridiplantae > Streptophyta > Magnoliopsida > Ericales > Sapotaceae > Vitellaria > Vitellaria paradoxa. The sequence continues at coordinate 17,023,638 of CM034234.1, read as the reverse complement.
AGTTAATTTTTTCAAAGCAATAAATTGACTTTTAAGCTAGTACTTAAGCTTAAATTAGACCCCTTTTGAAGTGAAATTTTTTAAGAATTTTTTGATAAAAGTGTAATTTTTTATGTGTTTGATAAAAATTTAAAATTTTTAACTACTCTTAGTAATTTTTAGTTTTTTAATAAAAAATTGGAGTAGTTTTAAAAAATTTTTAAGAACTTTTAAAAACTTTCGCTTGTTCGGTTAAAAAATTAAAAAAAGTTTAAAAATTTTTCACAGCTTTTGATGTTTGTCGAATGTCAAACAAAACAAAAGTTATTAAGGGTGCGACTAGTTCGTTAAAAATTGTTAAAAAATTTTATAAATCTTTAAAAAATTATAAAAGTTATTCACTTTTATTTTATTGTATAAATTATAAACTCATAAATTATTTCACTTTATCTCACTTTTTGTTACTCCAAACGCACCCTAAAAAAGGCATTTGGAGTTTTGAAAAAGTTAAAAAAATAAGAATTAATGTTGAAATGATGTAAAAATGAACCATGGTAAATTTTGATTAGAGAAAATTAAAAATTTTTAGAGCCCTTTTTAGAATTTAAAAAAAAAAACTTATAAGCCAAAAATTTTTTTGGGAGGCATTTGGAGATATAATTTCTAGTAATTTTTGGTATTTTTATCAAAAAAAGTTACTAGTTATAATTTTTAGTGTGTTTGATAAAATAAGTAGCAATTTTTAATAATTTTCAGCAATTTTTTTTTACTTTTAGTGTTTGATATAATTTTTAATAACTTTTGGTAATTTTTAACATTTTTGATAATTTTAGTAACTTTTAATAATTTTTTAGTTGAAAAGTAACTATAATGCAGTAGAAAAGTAAAAAAATTAATGATTTATTAAATACTTAAAAATCAAAAATTAATATTTTTTTTATTAAAAATTACGTTGCCAAACGTTTCCTTTGTTTTTGAATTCGGTTTGCCCTAAAATACAAACTTTTTGCATTATCTCAAGTTTGGAATAAGATTAAAACCGTGGAATTTTCAAGAGAATTCCATCACAAGTTTCTCGATTTGACCAAACTGCCACTACAGTCGGATTAAATTTACAGCGGAGCAAGCCATCTTTCCCGCCCACATGTATAAATACTTGTGCTCAATTTCAAAGCTATTCCAAAAGACGCCCCAACCATGGCGCCAAAGAAGAACTCTCCACTTTCCACGCCCATATCGATCGGTAAGGAAAGCCCTAAAGTTACACTAGAACAGAAATCAATAGAACATAGCTACCATTTCTAATCCCAAATTTCTCTGTATTTTTCTCAGGAAATTGCAAGGTCATTGTGGAAGCAAAGAACTTCACCTCTAAGTCAGGCCCAAACGGCCTCCAAATCTCTCTTTCCAGAAACGCAAAAATCAACATCTCAGGTAGGGTTCCAATGATTTTCATTCAGCAACAATTAATCTCATGCTGTGATGTGTGTGTGTGTGTGTGTGTGTTTTGGGCCCAGAAAATGAGGTATATGGCAAGCTTTTGCAATCTCAAATGTGCGTGTGTATATAATTTCCCCCTGAGTGAGCTCAGAATGTTCTAAACTCAGCATTATAGATACTTATTTTTTCGTTTTTGTTTTTTTATTGTCTTAAAATAAAAACAAAATTTTGTGTTTTTATTAAGTTTCATCCTTTGTTGCAGTGGTAGAGGACAAGAATAGAGTGAACTGCAACGATCTTCAAAATGCTGGAACTGAGGATTGCAGTATAGGTATACAAACCATTAGGTTTTGATTTATTGGGGTGGGAATGGTTTATTGATGGTGTTGTTTTGGATTTTTTAAAGAATTTATAAGAAATTTTATAACTTCCAGCAGAGAATTGCTGCTTTGTGCTTGTTAACCCCAAAGACAAAGGTAGCGAAGCCAAGTCTCTGCTTCAGGTAATTCTCTCTCTTTATATCCCCTCTGTGTCTATGCAGGCATGTCAATTTTGAATCCTGGGATTTATTCTCTTTATTGAATGTGGTCAATAAGCCAGTGTTTCGAGTATTCAGCATTAAAAACTGAAACTACCATGCAGAGCTTTTCAAAATAAATTTACTGGTGGGCCCAAAAGTTATAAGTTGTTAGGAAATGTGTAATTCCTATGCCTCCCAAGTCCAACCCTATCTCACATGTAGACTAGATAAATAAACTAAATCTAATAAGGTGCACCAACATAAAATGAATAAAGTAAACAAGAATAAATAGGGAATGTACATGCACAATGAGGCCTGCACCTACATCTCCCTTGAAACTAGAGCTCATTCAATTTTATATTTTCAAGTCATCAATTATCTCAGAGCTTAACCTATTAAATAGTCCCAACAATATATATCCAGTTATCATAACCATAATGGTTGCATGATTTGGTGTTCATAAATGTTCCATTGTGTTTGCTGTCTCCTCAAGGTTTAACTGATTGTGTCAAGTGTGTTGTCCTGCTTGTTTCGGAAGCAATATTCTTATCGAAAGTTTGCTTCTATTAGTAGCAAGTTTGGTTTCTTTCTTTTTGTTATACTAGTTTATTATGCGGTTCTAAAATTAGTACGTGTCTTTTCTGTTTTAAGGAATGATATGTCTACCTTTTTATAGTATATGGCTTCCTTATTCGGTGTTTATGCTGCTGCAGGAAGTGTTGAAAATATACAAAAAAGAGCTACCTGCAATGAATTATGCTGCCAACACTGGAAAGCAATCAATGTTCCTTGAAAGATGTATATCAAATGGGTAAAATATATTTTCCTGTATTCATTTTCTGGCTGCATTCAAGCTTTGTTTTTCTCTTAAGTTACTATTCCTTCTCTGTAATTGTGAACTCTGCCAAATCTCATTATAAATGCCATTGCAAATGTTCCCTGAATTTTCGGAAGATAATATGTAATAGAAACCTCTCCTTGTCAAATTTTAACCAAGCTGGTAATTTACAAGGTCAGTCTACTTTTGGTCATCAAAACATTCCTTACTGCTTTTGTCTGCAGGAAATATTGCACATTGCTTCTGAAATCCACGTCTAAGAAAGATTCTGGGGAGGTATGCTTGACATGGCTTCTAATACATCTCTTTATGATAATGATGGAAGATTCCTCCTTGGCTTTCTCTATGTTTTTTGTTTTACTTTATTATCTTATGGCATTTGTTGGATGCCCCTGATTACCACAATTGGTATTATGTAGCCAACAAGGACTTTATTTGAGGGATGATTGTGGCTGAGTTTGGGCTTAGAGATTTGATGAGAAAATGGAGTTTTATGTTTTGAAAGGGTAGCAGTGGAGTGTGTTTTAAGGTTCCAATTAAGGAAATAAAATTTTGCTAAAACATTTCAGGGTTGTGAAGATTACTCATGAGGAGCAATTCAGTGTTGTTTATTTTGTGAGCTAAGGTTGAAATGGTTGAAGAAATTGTAAATAGGTTACCCATCAAATAAATAAAAAAGAGAGAACGTTGGAAAGTTAATTTATTTTTTTAGCATATTATATTCAATATGACTTATTTTTAATTGATTTAGACAGTGTAAAATGGGAGATATACCACGAGTATAAAAATAATTAAAGCAAACATATTAAGAAGGGTTGTCAAATTGAATTGGAAATATAGCTGTTTTTTTTTTTTTTTTTTTTTCTCTATATGTCTATCTACCAATACTCCTACCCATCTTTTAGTTAATGTGTTATTTATGTTTTTACCACCAGATGGTTAAACTCTCTCTCTATCCATCAATTAATGAGTTTTTTCAACATCAGATGGTTAACTGCTCGCTCTCTCTCTCTCTCTCTCTCTCTCTCTCTCTCTATCTATCTCTCTCTCCTGTTTACAGGTTGTTGCTGCAATTACTTACCAAATAATTCCTGCTGATACACAGTATGCCGAGGTTCCCCTTGCTGCTGTTAGTTCAGTCTACCAACAGAAGGTTCTGATAGTGTTCAACTTCCCATTCCACTCAATGTAGTTGCAAGGACTAACTGGGTGCATAATGTCGATTGGTGTGGTGTTGTAGTTATATTGATGACATAACCTTCATTCTAATAAACGGATACTCATTTTGGCTTCTAATGGCTGACCCCAACATGTTTCTTTTTTTTTTTAAATCATATAATGGGCAAATTATTACATATATTTTAAATGCTAAATTAGTTAAGATGACTACAATATGAAGGGGGGAAACAGTAAGTGTGAATCTTGTATTAGACTGACATTATTCAGTTTTCTATGATCTATGACTTTAATTATGTCTTTTTTTTTTTTTTTTTTTAATAGGTAAGATAAAATTATGTTATGTCAATCTAACTCATTTTTCAAGAGAAGTAATGAACTGGATAATCTTAGGTTGCATTTGTAATGCCTTCCATTGTACATTGTCTTTGCCATAACTTCTTGCTGTAAACTTTATTTCTCTAATGCAAGAGTTCCATTATTGCTGTCAATTGATATGATTAGTTACTTGCAGGGAATTGGTAGGCTCCTGTACACAGAACTGAGAAAGAGATTGCAAAGTGTTGGTATTTGCAACATATTTTGTTGGGGGGATAGCGAATCTGAGGGATTTTGGCTTAAACAGGTATGTCGTATGTTGTGATTGCTATAAATTGTTGCAGGACCGGTCAGAATTAGTTCTTAAAATAACATGTCCTCTATCAGTTACTTTATGCCCTCACATGAAAAAATATTTAAGAAAATTTGATCAATATGACAAAAATGTTGCACGTAGTCAGATGAGTTGGGTTTTGATTTTTAGTTTTAGGACCGTTGATGTTTTCATCTAATGGATAGTTTTACTTTTAATGTTTTTGGTATTTGCATTTGAAAAGTTGGATTACAAATGCAGGGTTTTGTTTCAATAGGTGAGGTTGACACCAAGGGTAAAGCCCGCAGGCTGCCCATCAAGGCTGACATTCGTAGAGCATTATGCTTTCCTGGCGGGTCAACCCTGATGGTTTCTAATATTAACGAAGACAGCCCAGCTAACCGTGAAGAGCCTCCAAAGCTATGTTTTTCATTAAAACCTCTTGATCAGTCTTTTCCATCTGCTACTGTTCAACATCATAGCCTTGGAAGTATGGAAAAGAGTCATGATCCTCCAGAGGTGGAAAAGCTAATGGCAGCTGTAACTGAATGCTCTCAACCTCAAGCATTGGTGGACCCTGGATTTCAAATGAACGGTAGGTGTAATCTTGTTTTTCCTGTAGCTAATATGATCTGCTACTGCTTATATTTTTTAACTACTTCTCAATATTAAGTATAATGCTTGCATTGGTTATTTGAACACTAAAGCAAATTAAGACAAGTAACTTAATTTTCTCATTACAATTGCACATATGCATTGGAGGGAATAATTTCAATGACCACGTAAATTACTAAATTCATTCTTTAGTTATGAATGATGATCACATTAAGGATCTTTTCATGTCAAAAATGGACATGCTTCAGATGTGGTAAATCATACTTGTCAAATTTTTCCCTCATATGTACCATTTATTTGTTAAAATATGTTCTTAAAGCGTATAATGTATATATTTATCAACAGTTTCTTATAATATTTCCATTTTAATTCAAGGGAAGCAAAGCCTGGTCCATTTAGAGGGCATGGATTGCAACAACACAGATGACGGTTTAGGAGTAACCAAATTTAGAGAGGACACAGAGGTGAAGCATTGCTCTTGTTCTTCACTAAGTGATAAGAAGAGGGTTTGGGAAGCATCATATACATCACTAAAATCAAAGAAAGTAAAGGGATGTCATCAAATTGACCAATTAGATTCTTTGGATTTTGTTCCAGAAAGTGATGGAAAAAATTATTCCTATTTTCATGGAAGCTCTTCTGGAATTTCCAAAAATAAATCTTTGACAGAAGTAACTCCTAGAGATCTGTTGAACAGTAGTTATGTGGACAAGACAACTGAAGAATGTCAACCAGTTAATGTCATATCAGAAGATCACAGCTGCAAGGAACTACTGTCAAGAGGAGAATGCTTTAGGATCATGTTGATGAATATTGCTGATGATGCTAAAAAATCAAACCTGACCAAGGTATGCCTAGTTTTGTTCTTGATTTTTTTTTAGATCGAAAACTTATTTCCCTGGGCTTCTTTTTTTTTTTTTTTTTTTTTGTGGTTGGCCTGGAAACTCGGTTACCCAAGCCGTTGGAGAGATGCTAAACCTGGTGATGCATGGTCATAGTTGCAATATCCAAGCCCCTGGGTGAGTAATGGGCATTGCTAGCAGGAGTTTATTATTTTTATTATTATTTTTTTGGTAGTTTGCTAGCAGGAGTTTAGGAGACCTCCAAGTGTATGGTTGGTCGTATATCGACCGTAACCCACTTACTGACATTATCTACTAGCATTAATCACCACTTTCTTGTCATTCAGTTAAGATTCTAGCTCATGCAATTTTTTTTTTTTTCTGAAAGTTGGGATAAATTACATATTTTGACTGCATCTTACCATCTTGTTTCTAATGTTACGTGAAAATATACTGTAAGATTGTAGTAATTTTCAGAATTGGGTTTTGAGAAACATTTTCTTTTAGGAAGTGTAGGCTTTAGGCTTGGAGACTACAAAAGTAAGCAAAGCCTTCTGTTTCAAATTATTTTTACTAATGCACAAGGAATTGCAATAGTTTGCCATTACTTCTTTTATGATCTCTGAGAAAGATTCCAAGTTTTGCTCAAAGGGTAACAATAAATCATTGCTACAGATTTATTTATTTATATTTTCAAAAACCTTTTCCCCACCTGTTCTCAGTTCCCTGCACAAGTTTCCAATTCTCCATTCTTTATATAATTGCTGGGTTAATGTTGTCCTATTAAGGTTAAATTTCACAAATCACCAAGTATAAAATTTTCTTTTGTGGATATAGATTGGAGTTCTTGTTGCTTTGATGCGGAGAGTATTTGAAGTAGAAGTTACTGCCCTTAGTTTTTTAATACTATTCATGCATCAGATTGGATCATGGGTTTTATTGATTTCCTTGTTTAGATTTTGTTTTACCATCCATTCATATGGTGAATTTGACTTGCATTATGAATTATTTTTATGCTCATTCATACCATTGCTTAATTTCATGAATACAGATTATTGAATACCTCGGTGGGGCTGTCACCTCTGATGGAAGTCTGAGCACACATGTCGTCACTGGAAAAGTCAGAAAAACTTTGAATTTCTGCACTGCTCTCTGTTCGGGGTCAGTTTCTTAGACTATTACAAAGTTGTGCCACTGCTTCTATTACTATTTTGTAGTTTATTTTCTATAGTCTACTATTATAATAATCTCTATGTCCATATGTGTCTGTATATAATGAAAAAATTATGATTTATTGTGCTTGTGTGTGGACAGGTTGATGCTTTTGTAATTATGTGTTTCATGAGTGTATAATTAATATGTATACAACATATACATTAAAACTTTTGAATTGACTTTTAGTTCAAGTAGAAATTGTGAAGGCTCCATTTGATCACTTCTCTAATTGTTTGAGATCTATAAATTTTCTCTAATCGTTCAATCCCAAACTCAACACCTTTCCCTCCCTCTCAGGTTGCTTTTAGTTTTCTTTATTATTACATATATGTTGGCAATATATATCTCCATGGCGGTGTGTTGTAACTTCTCATGTCAGTTATTAATAGTTGGTGTTTCAGGTGGATAAAGGTATGGGTAGCTATTGTTTACTCCAGAAACAATTCTAGAAATACCAATTACTAAAGTTATATTTGATTCTAGATTCTTAATTCGGGTTAGCAGGGTGAGTGTTTTAGCTATACTATTACATTAACTGATTGGATAGGATGTTTGTGGAGGATCGGAATGACGTGGAATACTGCAGTTGTCTGGGAATGATGCTGGACTAATTTGCGATCTTAGTGTAATAATATCTTAAGAATAGTAACAAATGAACCATCTAATCATAGAAGTGTGAAATCTTACTTAGTGTTCTTGTAGCTGTAAGTTTTGGTATATGTTGTTCTGCACCATAGTTTATGGACCGTAGTCCTGTTCTTTTTAACGTCATTTTACTGTTGTGCTCCTGCTTATTACTGTGTAAGCTTGAAATTGACTTGGCTTGAGCACGCTGGTTGTTTTGCTATAACTTCGAACTGTTTCCTGGTACAGAGCTTGGATAATCACACCCAACTGGTTAAAAGAAAGCTGCCGTCAGGGCAGATTTGTGGGTAAGTCTTAAGCCTCATGTAGCTTTTATTACTAATGCATTCTTATGCACTTTAATGTGTTTATTTGAACTTGTTATGATTTTTTCCCCATTTACAGATGAGATGGCTTTTCTTTTGAAAGATGAAGAGTATGAGTTGAGGTACAAAACTGACTTAAAGGCTGCCGTTCTGAGAGCAAGAGAAAGACCCCAAGCTTTGCTTGAAGGTTATGACATATGCCTTGCAGCTCATCTTCAACCCCCTGTTCGTATCGTCTCAGCCATTGTCAAGTCTGCTGGTGGAAATGTATGTTCTTAGAGCCTGAACAAGTGATTATTGGTTAATACTACTGCATCATGCATAGTCCATTTTGTATGTTATACACTTGCATTTAAAGCAAAGAAAATAGCCAAAATGGTAAATAGCTGCCAGGAAAGCATGCTAAAATTTTTCTGCAACCAATCCTTTTCTAACTCTCTAAAATAAATTCTGTTGTATATTCAACATTATTGTTAATTTTCAAACTTAGCTCAATATCTGAACATTAATCATGATAACTTTTCACCAAAGGAAATTAAGGCAAGTCATATCCAGTGCACCATGTAATATTTTTACTTTGAGTTCTGATGAACATTTTCACGAGTTTTATGCCGTTGCCATATGCTTTATTAGATTCTTCTGCTACTAATGCTAAAATAAAAAGACAAATATGAGAACAAATATAGGCAGATGCTCCCATTTGTTGGTACTCTGTAGTTTTTGGAGGCAGGGAGAGCAGCTAGTGTGAGCTGCCTAGATTTGGCTGTCTGTCAAAACTTTATTGACTTCATATTTTTCCTTCTTTCTTTCTTTTTTCTTATTATTTTTTTAATTATTAAAGTGGTACTCTTTTTTTTATTGGCAGCTCAATTTTTAAACTTCGGTAATATTTACATTATCATTATAAACATGGAAGTTCTTATGCGGGTATAATTTACCTTGAGACAATCACAAGCACCATGTTTTCTGCTTTCTGAAACCAACCTGCATGAGGTCCATCGCTTTCCTTTTGGGGTTGTTTCAAGTCATCTGTTGGGGTGGCCATGAATTAACCTGCTTGAGTTCAGCTTTTAAATAAAAAAAAAAAGAAATTTGATTTGTGGCCTCAATCAGCTGAATTTGATCACAAGTATAAAGTGGTTAGCTTGATAAAATAATATGTATATTTTTAGATTTTTTTACCAAAATGAAGTCAATTTTGATTTTATTTAGTCATTTGTTTTGATATATTATATTTTAGATTGGAATGGCATTATTTTGATTAGTTGAGTTTTTTTTTTTTTTGTTGGTGAGTATTGAGTGAGTTAAGTTGAAGTCTAAATTATTCATATTTTTTCCTATTTTATATATTTGTTTAGGTAATTCGTAGACTGGACCAACTTAATCAAGTCTCAAAAATTATCTTTTTGGCATGTGAAGAGGACATGGAAGAAGCCCTATTAGCTGTAAAGAAAGGGACGTGGACTTTCAGCGGTGACTGGTTTATGAACTGCATCATGAAGCAGGAGCTAGAGTTGGACGCTCCCCAGTTTGCCGAATCCCTTTAGGTATAATCAAATATTGGCGTCGATGATACATCATTGAGAACAGAGAATAGCATAACAAAAATTATATATATATATATATATATCGATCAAAATTATCTTGCAGGCTACATCAAAGTATAAGTATAAAGGAACCAAATGTAATTTAGCCTTTATTTTCAGGATGCTATACTTTGGGATCTCTTTTTTCAGAAGAATGCTTTAGGTTGCTTTAGTTTTCATTTGCCTCTTGTTGCAAACAAATCTTAGGCTTTAATGCCAAACAGTCTTGTTTTCCTTTTGTGTTCAAATCCAGAGAGCAAGCTATCCGTTGGCTCGAAATATGAAATGGACGTTGTCGAAATTTTTTGGTCATTAATTTTTTTCAACAGAACAACCGAAGAAATTGAGAGCTGAAATGATTTAAATTGGTTGGGTTTTTTCTTTCTTTTTTTAAGTTAGCATCATTGGCCTTCACATTCGATCCAATTAAAAATAAAAGAAAGGAAACTGATAACCAAAAATCTCATTGTATTTTTGTATCTATTTATTATTAAGAGCTATTGAAATAGGCATTTTATAAGGCGTTTGGAGTTTTGAAAAAGTTAAAAAAAAATTATAAATTGGTGTTAAAGTGATATAAAAGTAATGACGAAATTTGATTGGATAAAATTGAAAAAATTTGGAGTTTTCTAAAATTTTTTTTGAAAAAGTTTAAGAATTCAAACACATTCATCCAATTGAAAGTAAAAAATTAAAAAACAAAAAACAATAAATATGTTAAAAAAAAACCAAGTGTATTTCTCTAGTTGTCTAATTCTTTTTCAATTTGGGTTTTGGCCTAAAGAGTTAATTAGGTGGGGTTGTCTCGCATTAGGATAGTTCGGGTTTTGTGTGTGTTTATAATTTTTATCTTACTCCCAAATTTGACATTGGGTTAGAGTGTTCTATTCAAAAAATATATATATATATATATGTGAAATACGTATCATACATGTGTATAAAATTTAATATATATACAAACCTCAATTAGTATACAAAATTTAATTAGTTTTGGTTGATTCGTTCACCCAAAATAAATAAATAAATGAAAATAACACCGATCAAACAAATTGAATTGAATTTAAATTGAACCAAACTTGTTAAACCAAATAATTAAATTATTTTGATTGATTTTGATTACTTTAATTTTTACAATTTTATTGATTCTACTTATCTTCACAAATAATTCATTTTATTCATATATATTATTTTGAAATATTTATTACAACTAAATTCTTATGTTAATTTAGTTGTCAAATTCAAAAAGAAAATAGGGTAATTAACATGTTAAAATCATATGGTATATCACTTTTATCTTTTAAACTCTATATAAAATGTCTACAATATCATTGAGATCATCATATGTAAAAATAATAATTAAAAAAAAAAAACATTTGCCTTCTCAAATTATAGTCCTTTTCATCCATGGGGGGATCCAAAAAAAGGTTCACTAGGGTTTGGCTCTATTGATTTGAAAAATCATACTAACATTCAATTAATTTAGTTATTTTTCTTATAAAGTATATATGTGTATATTTTTCTATATGTTTGTCTCACTATATTTTTACTTTTATTCTTATTTATTTTAAAAATATAATTTTATTTCTACTAATTATAAATCTTGGTTTAGTCCTTGACTTCATCTCCAAAATTAAAATTAGTGTCTGAAAATGAGAAATAGTAAAATAAAGTAAAAATATTTTAAATTATTTCCCTTTTTTCTTAACTTTCTAGATTTTAATTGTTTTGAATATTTTATATATTATAAAAAAGGTAAAAAAGATATCACACATGACTATGATATTTTTCATTTACCATCAATGGCTAATTTGGCGGACGAATTTTGTTATAAAGTGTAAGGTTACAAAATATAATTTACACTTCAACCTTTTTTTGGGGGTACACTCAAAACTTTTTTTTTTTTTTTATATACTTTGACTATATTTTTTAAATTAAAATTTCAAGTTAAACATAAATAATTATTATTTTTATCATTTGGCAATACTATTACATAATTTGGAGTAATTTGACAAATCTAACCATTGGAAAGGGTAATTTTATATTGCTTTAAAACATTTAAGGGTACGGAAAATATTTTAAAATATAATAATAATAATAATAATAATAATAATAATAATAGTGAAGCCCAAGAAACTTGGAAAGATTAAGGTTCTGTTTGGGAATCGATCAGTAAGTGATGTCTCAGCTATCAATTATTAATTTTTACATTTTTTTATAAAATGATTAAATTCACGCTCTTATATTTTTATTTTTTTTAAACTTTCAAATATAAAAATATCAAATTAACAAATAGTTAAAAAGAAAAAATTAATTTTTTTTCTTGCCAAACAAAAAACTAATTTTTTTTTCTTAAACACAAAAAAATTAATATTTAATAATTAATTACAAAAAAAAATTAAAAATTTACACTTCCTAAACCATCATAAGTTTGTTTTGTATATATGCATCCAAAAGCATCGAAAATAATTAAAAACATAATAATAATAAAAAATAAATAAATAAATAATGGGCCCAAGAAACCCTAATGATTAGAATCAAAATCAAGATGCTTGGTGACGTTTATATTTTCGCTTATTATAAGGACTAAAATAGCCGCTATCCCACGCGAAGAGACAGATAAACAGACCACTATACATGTAGAGAGAGAGAGAGAGAGAGAGAGACAAAAATGATATTGGAAGAGAGCATATGCTCGGGGGAGGGGAATCTTTGTTGTAAGAGGTAGGGAGGTGGGGGGGGGGGGAAGAGAGAGAGAGGGGCAAAGTAAGCAGTTTAATGGGGGTGTTGGGCAAATTCCAGTCTCAGTCTCATCTCAGACAGCCATGAAAGAGTAAGTGCCAAAACTGAGAACCCAAATATTGACTGTCTCGCTTTCTCTGTCTAGCTTCAACAGGATATGTGTATACATACATATATATATATATATATATATTTGGTGTCTCCGTTTTCTGGATCCGTTAAATGAGTTTTAATTTTTTGCAGTTTAGTGTAATCTGCCTGTGCGCGAGATTTTAATTCTGCTGGAAGTCCAAAGACTGCATAAGTATATGATAGAACTGGGGAAATGAATAGAGAATAGTTCAAGCTGGTTTTTTGTTTTCTTGAGGCGTTTCCTTTTATTCTTTCCAAGAATTAAATAGAGGGTATGTTTAGATTAATATAGGTAATAAGCTAATATCATGACAGGGTTTTAAAAATAATTAATTTAGTAATTTAGTTTAAAATCTATTTTATATATATATATATATAAAATACATGGACAGGTTCGCATAATAATTAACTTAATTAAAAATCTTATGTATGGTGGTTATTTGTCTTGTGTACTAATTTTACTGATGTGAGAGTTCAGGTTCATTATCTTACTGAAATTTTATTCAGGCAGTCCTTGGTTTTATAATCTTCTAGCACTTTATCAATGCTGATAGAGTGTGGATTGCAATTCTGTACAAGCCATTGTTCTAATGCAGATGATTTACTTTGACTTTACCAACCATTGTTATCTAATGTTCAGGATTTAGGTGCACAAAGATGTTATGTCAGATCATGGAAAAACTGGGAAGCGATGTATCCGTTGTAGAAAACTTGCAAGACATGCCTCTTTCTTCTGCATATGAAATGGCCATGGAAGCACTTTCCTCTCTTATTACTCGCCAAAAGCGTGGAGATAGATCACCCATAGTTAGTAAGAATGGAAAGTTGGATAGGATGTTGATGTATATTAAGGTAAAACTTAGTACTATACTAACATCCTTGAAGTGCTGACAGTGAGAAGATAATATATTCGGTAATTCATTTTACATTTCTGTGAAGTACAACACACAAGAGGTAGACTTCCAGTATTTATGTTAGGTATTGGTGGTACTAACCATCTTCATTCATTCAGGCCACAAAACAAAACCAGTGTAGTGGGGCCTTAGCAGATATCTATCTTTGTTAAGTCACCAATTTTTCCAAAAGCTCAAGTTGTCACAAAATGGGCCCAACAATTATATTAAGTTATTTCAACACTCCCTCTCACTTGCGACCTGAACTTGTTTGTGGAGTAGAGACAAACAAATTGAATCAAACAAGGCACACCAACACAAATTGACTAGAGTGCACAAGAACAAAATGAAAATAAATATTAATAACGAGACTTAAACCTATAATCTCTCATAAATAGAGTTTTAATACCATGTTAAGTAACCAATTGTTTCAAAAGTTTAGGCTATTAAGAAATGGACCCAATGATGTATATCAAACTATTTCAACAATCTTATATTATTGTTTTTAGCCTTTACACAATGGTAAGGTTATTTGGAAATAGTCTCTCCAATTATTGGGGTGAGAATGTTATGTTGGCTCTCCCCAGATCCCGCATAGGAAAGAGTTATGTGTATTGAGCGGCCTCTGGTCTTTCATAAAATAAAAAGCCCATTTATTTCTTTTGATCCACTCTTCTCATTCTTTTAAGTATAAATTTGATTTTTCTTTTTCTTCTTCTTCTTCTTCTTCTTCATCCTTTTTTTTTTAAGTAGAAGATGTTAGCGTTTTTGTTGTTGTTGTAGTTCTTCTTGTCATATTATTGTGTTAATTTCTGAAATAAAGATGAAAAAAGAAATGAAAAGGAAGAGAAAGAAGAAGAGATGTTAAGAGGCACAACAATAGCTAAATATGAAAAGTTTTAAGAAAAACTTTTTCCTTATTGTAGTCGTGAAAAATATGCCTTGACATCAAATCATTGTGGTTTTTCCAATTGGTCATCAGATTATGATTTAGCATTATTTTAAGTACTTTAATATATATTTTATGAATTGGGCTAAAATGAGTGTGTATTTTCTCAACAGATTTTACAATTGGAGGAACATATATCTGGCCTTAAAATTATCCATGTTGCAGGAACTAAAGGAAAGGTACATACACATTTTAACCATATTAATTCATTTGGTTGATTAATCAGATTAAGCTTTTGATCATTATAATCACTCTGACTAAGATGTCTTATTTCTTATTCTTGCAATTTGTTTCAAGTTTCATTTCTGTTCTAATGTAAAAGATCTATTTATTCCTTTCTATGCATAGAAGAGTGTGCCAGTCCTTCAATATAAGGTGCCTGACTTAGAAAACTCTAATATTGAAATGTGTTTTTAAGAAATACAGATGTGGATAGTAGGCACAAGCTCGACAGCCAGATTGGATACGAAGTTTCTCTTGTGGCACAACCATATTATAAGTATTTTTCCCATACAGCCTATATGTATGTCGGTCTACTATGGGCTGATTTGGACTTGAAGTTAAAACTAATGAAGAGTTCAAGATGTTGGTCTTTGTGCTAGATTCAGGTATTAATGGACATATTAGTCCGGGTGAAGTCCTTAATGGGGTAAGATTATGATACCATTATTGTGACTGAAGATATCAAGAAATCATTTGTGTTTGGTTCAATTGGGAATGCCTTGTACAATGTGGTTGGATCAGAATTATTCTTTGGCAAATGCAAGGGAATGATTGCTCCATGTGAGTTGGATGGAGATGAGAAATGAGTTTATCAACTTTGTGGAATTTTTTTCCCCATGTGACGAGTTGATCCGTGTTTGCTTTGGTGTCATCTATCTTCTTTTCTTATACTTGTGTACATGTATGTGTCGTTTTTGTTTTCAGGAGAAATGAAAAAGTGATATGACGAGGGATTGGCAAGAGAGGGAAACTAGAGAGAGAATGGATTTATCTTTACATGTAGAGAGATAAATAGGGTTTTAGGCATCACATTGGTTTAAGTTTTAGAGGAGAAAAAGAAGATTCAAGTTGAAAATTAGGCATTCTATATGAAGAAGAAAATGGAGGTACCGGCCAGTTTCTCTAAGCAAAGAGGTGACAGCCATGGAGAGAGAAAATTTTCCTTTCCTTTTTGTATCTTTTAGTTTAAGAGATACTGACATTAATTTGGATTAAGTACAGGCTTAGTTGCCTGAAGGCCAAACATCAAGGAGGCCTACTCGAATTTCCCTTAATTATTTTTTTGATCCATTTTTATCCCTTAATTACTAATTGTTCTAATGCTAAGATTATTGTTGGAAGAAAATAAGTCAATATAAATAATAAAATTGCCCATTCCCTAATTAGCTTAAAATTTTGGGTGAGACGGTGGCTGACACACTAACATGATGTTAGAACAAACAAAGTTCTTAACCCTCACCTCTACTTAGAAAGTTAATAGTCTTTCTTGTTCGACCTCTTAAAAAATAAAAAGTCAAACTGGCCACACGTGAAGGGATGTGTTGAGAGAAAATAAATTAATATAAATAATAAAATTACCCATTCCTTAATAGCTTAAGCTTTTAGGTGAAATGGTGGCTAATATTCTATAGATACATGTACGTCTGAGAAGATGCATTTCAATATTAGACATCAACACTTTCCTACACTCCTCTAACAAGTGTTAGACATGTGTTTAGATGTATCTTTTATTATTGAGAATCAGACTGTTAGGAGCCACTATTTGGGCACCTGGAGGACTAGCATGTCCATCGATTCAAGCATAAAACACAATACAAGTTTAAAGAAAAACATGATGATGTATGGCAATCTTGACCTAGTAACTAGAGAGGTCGTTTTCAAGTATTGAACTAATGATCTTCAGATCACAAAAGAGCATCCTTATTAGTGGGGACACAGTTCAAATCAACCTTACGAGTGCACTTGAGCGTCGGAAGGAGGTTGCACATCCACTTTGTTCATGTCCCGGTGATTAATTGTAGGAGTGCATCACTTGACGAATTCGAGTTGCTTATCAGCCCGGGGGAGTTTTTAGTAGCATCCCTAAAGTCTTAGTATATTTTGTTTTGTTGTCCTATAATTATTGTAGTTGTCGTTGAGCCTTGCTTCAGTTTTGTTCCTCCTGCATGGGGGAAGGATTTTCAGTGTAGTTTGCAGCCTGTTGCTTGTTCCCAATTTTGCGGATGTTCATGACGCACATCCTGGCCCAGCATAGGTGAGATTTGAGTACGTTGGCTTCAGTGACTCTAAGAAAGGCTCCACAAATGTCAACAATCACCTTAAAAATTTCAACCGAGCATAGATGAATAGGAAGGCCCACTGCCCTTATCCAAAGTTCTACTGGCTTCGATTTTGACTGGTAGCAACAACATGTGAGTTCCAATGAGTCCAAAGGAACTGAAAAATCCCTAAACCAGTCTCGATGCTACTTTCTCTGAAGGAAGTATGAAGAGGTACAATACACAACTAAGATCCTTGACTTCCATTTCCAGTGAGAGCGACCGATTCCTTTCCGCCTAAGATCTGATCACTCTCGCTTTTAGCGTTGGTTGAGACTAGCATTTGATTGAACCCACCAAACATCTCCTAAAGAAGCATTGATCTCAATTATAGCTAGTCGAGTCAATGTTGCATGCATTTGCATAGTGGTTGCCTTGTCACCCCTATCACACTTGACATTACGTGGGTTCTATCCTATTAGATGCATTCGATAGACAGATGTTTCCATTAATTTCCTATACTCAGGATTGCCACGAGAGGAGGGAGAGTAGGATGCACCATAGGTTTGACCATGGACATAAAATTCATGATAGGGAGTGCGGTCACTACTGTGAAGAGGTTGTCTCCTTTACCATCAACAATTTAATGTTGGGGATTATGTATGATCCAAATTGGATTAAAAATGCGTCCACTGGGATTGCTTCAAAATTGCAGCTTGGTAATGTTGGTTATTTTAAAATTTTTAAGTAGGTTAGACCAAATGCTCATATCGTTGATCTTTCATTTGAGTTTGAGTTTCACTTTATGTTCAATTTTGTGGAGGTAGTAATTTACTTGCACGAAATTGCTTCCCTTGATGACCTTTTTATATTACACATGCAAAACCACTTCCCTAGATGACCCTTCTATATCCTTCGCTGTGGGGTTTGCTCCTTATCCTACTTGACCATGTGCACGGTTAACTTTTTTCCCGGCATACCAGATAAAATATTTTTATTTTAGATTGTACTCACTAAGGGTGGAGCAGGTCATTGGTTCCTTATTTGCTAGGTTGACCAACAAAATTCTGATTTTACGTGGACTAATAATGATACTCTTCAGCTGCTTAATTCAAATCCATTGGAGTAAGCAAGAAATCTCATTGGAGTGGAGTTCCTTTCATCTCAAGAGAGTTGGTGGAGACACCAGGTTCAAGCAACCTCTTATGTGAACGCTTTAGCTTTGAAAGGAGGTTGCATACCTACTCTATTCGTGACTCGATGATTGATTGCAAGGGTGCATGACTTTCACTTCACAGAGTTTTTTTTTTTTTTTTTTTTTTTTTTTTTTTTTTTTTTTTCCGGTTAGAAAATATTATTTACTTTTGGAAATGAGTTGAGACACCAGGTTCAAGCAACCTCTTATGTGAACGCTTTAGCTTTGAAAGGACGTTGCATACCTACTCTATTCGTGACTCGATGATTGATTGCAAGAGTGCATGACTTTCACTTGACGGAGTTTTTTTTTTTTTGGTTAGAAAATATTATTTACTTTTGGAAATGAGTTGAGATTTCTCAAACCCATGATATTGGTTCAGGTGGTGGATTTTTTTCAACTTGAGCTAACCCCAGTTCCTTTAGATTTTATAATTTTAGAAATTCTAAAATTCAATTTCTTTTTAAATAGACATTTCTTAAACATATCTTAGGTTTTCTTTATCACACTCACATTCCTGTTTGTACATTGGATCAGATACATGATTGCTAATTTTTTTTTGATACAAATAAAAAAATGTTTTTGTAACATAAGTACGAAAGAATAATTATTTTCATGCATATGTATGCAAATATATATTTATTTTCTTGTCTACTTGTTGTGTTGCCTTTAAAAAAAAAAATGTTGTATCCACATGACTATGCCATTTCATATCCATGCCCATATCATAGTTTTAACCTTTAATGAGTTAATGCTATTTTGTTATTTAACTTTGCGATGAGATAAATGGATATGTGTGTCTAAGCTCTTTATTTCTGCTAACAGAATTTACATGTCAGGGTTCCACGTGCACATTCTGTGAGGCAATTCTGCGGGAGTGTGGATTTAGGACTGGACTCTTTACTTCCCCTCACCTAGTTGATGTGAGAGAGAGATTCCGGCTGAATGGGTTAGCATTCAAATGCATATCTATGTGGCTAATCTGCACCCTCCCCCCTCCCGGAAAAAGAAAAAAAAAAGTGTAACCCATGTTGATGTCTATGAAGTTTAATGGTAAACACTAAATAGAACCAAATCAATGGGAGTCAAAGAAGTATCTGAATTAATAAAATTCTCCATGTCTCTCCTCCAGTTGATGGCTTCATGTCTTTGTTTTTCTCGGATGCTAAGTGAGAGCTAAACCCATGCTTTTAATTAACTATGGCCACTGATTAAACCTGTCATAAAATGTTAACATTTTTTGTCTGTATCTTGAAGAACAGTAACTAATTTGGACTTCCAAGTGAATTCCACTAAAAAGTTCTCTGTAATTTTTGTTGAGAGAGTACCTAGGTTACATTCTCTTTCTTAGAAGAGAGTAAGAATAGGAAGTAGGAAACAACCTGTTGATATGAATCGAAGTTTAAAACTTTGGATTTGAACCACAATCATATTTTTATAACTTAGCCCTTGTAATAATACATTTTCTTATTTAAAGAGTCTTCCATTATATTATTCTAATATTGATCTTCTAATTGGTTGTGTAGGTTGGAAATATCTGAAGATAAATTTCTACTATATTTTTGGGAATGTTGGAACCAACTGAAGGTATTTTTACATGCCCATTATCTCATATCATTTATATTTAATTTCTGGGATGATTATCTAAAAGATATTTTGCTTGAAGGTATTTTCTAAATGACATATTATTTAAAGGTATTTTTTAGACGATTGTTTTTAGTGTCTGTTTCATTTCCAATTGGGATAAGAATGCTGGGCAGTAAAGCATAATCATGGTCAGAAGATGGTAGTTGCGGAGATGAGGATGCTAAGGTGGATGTGCAGGATTACAAGGAAAGATAGGATTAGGAACGAGGAGATTAATGGTAAAGTAGGAATAGCACTGATTGAAGATAAAATGAGAGAAAATCGATTAAGATGGTTTGACCATGTTAGAAGGTGTCCAGCAAAGGCACTTGTTAGAAGATGTGAAAGTATGGAGATTGCCAGGAGTAGGAGAGGTAGAGGAAGACCCAAGAGAAGCTGGAAAGAAACCATTAAACATGACTTGACCTACCTAGATTTATCGGAGGACATGCCCCTAAACAGATCTAATTGGCGTCGACAAATTCATATAGCCGACCCCACCTAGTGGGAAAAGGCTTGGCTTGGTTTGGTTTGGTTTGGTTTCCAATTGGACGAAGTTCAGCTCTAACACATCTTTATTTGGTTGTCAGCTCTAACACATCTTTATTTGGTTGTTGATTTTATCCCTCTCTGAATGTCATCTATATTTCACTATTGAAGTGCCCTTGAATTTGAAGTCCTTACACAAAGACATTGCAATCCACATTTGCTAGACCATCACACATGAACAATCATGCTTGAATCATCTTTGATTTTGGCACGCCCCACACAAACACATCTAAACTGTTAGAAGTCATGAGTTGTTTTTAAGCATAGACAGTGATGAGGGCAGTTTGTAATTTCTCATAATCAAGGGGTTACATGCATATCATTGAGATTATCAGTGGTCCATGTAAGTTACCACATATTTTATCATCCAAAAGGTTCATTACTTGAATTGAATGATAACCCTATTAAAGACAAGACAACCCTAAGGGGTAGCTGTGGTGGCAGGGCCTGAAATAAGTGCTGAGCAAAGGATAGGTACAATGAGCTCAAGGTCGAGCCCACTGAGTGTGTGTCCCCATAGGCGTAAGCCTAAACTTGCTTGGATAGTGGGTCTTTTGGGGGTGGTCAATGAGCCTGGGGTTTGTTCTTTAGGGGTGGGTCCAATGTGGCCCCTCCTTGGGGAGATTCCTCATCATAAAATAAATAAATAAAAAAGACAATATTCATTATGGTTTGTCTTCCAGATTGGGGAGTTTCTATAACCTGGGAAGTAATGCCTGCCTGACTATTGGAAGTTAAAATCTCTTTTCGGACATCATCATTCATTTGGTAGCTGGCAGATTATAAAAATTATACATTGAGAATTCTTTCCTTCTGGAAATTTTAATTTGCAGGAAAGTGTTGCAGAGGATTTGCCAATGCCTCCCCTTTTCCAATTCCTTACTCTCTTGGCTTTTAAAATATTTGTCTGTGAGAAGGTCAGTTTATTGTTTTGGTATTGTACTGAGCTGATATTTTTTAGAAATTTGATTTAATCAGTTAGACAGTTGCAATGTAGTAATATAACCCTTTTGTTTGGCATGGACAAATGGATAACGAAAGATGACGACTTTGTAACTTATTTGAATCCCAATGTATAATGCTAATGCATTTGTTTAACCCTTTAGCATGTGTGACAATTTAAAGAAAAATTGATGCTTGTAATCTGGTTGGAGCGTTGGCTTCTCCATCTTAACTTATTTGCTGTATTTTATTCTATTTCATCATTCTTTCTTTTCTTTTACCTCTTGTGATAGAAGTTCTTAGAAAGTATTTTTCTGTTCACAGGTTGATGTTGCTATTATTGAGGTTGGTCTTGGAGGGAAGGAGGATTCAACGAATGTGGTATTATACCTTCTCATAATTTTTTTACCTAGACGGATCATTGCATTGTTTGTTGAGTGTGCAAATTATAATAGTTATTCATCATAATATTTTGCACCTGAGAATAGTATAGAAATTAGCAACAGCCCATTATTTTCTTTTTGGTTTCTGGGAAAGTAGTGTAGAAATTTAAGTATTTTACACCCATGATCATGGAATTTTGTAATATAACTATGCAGATCAAGAAACCTGTTGTCTGTGGCATTACTTCTCTGGGTATGGATCACGTTGAATCTTTGGGTATGTCCACTTCTGAACATTTTTGTCCTCAGATAGTCTCTGTTCTTGTTAAATTGGATTTTATCACGATGCTTCACTTGTGTGCATCTGTCTCACTAGTGGGTGTGCTTTGTTGGTTACTTAGTTTACATTCACCCCCAACTGCCTTCACATTTTTAGTTTGTGAAATTTTCTTTTAAACAAATTTCCAGTTTTATACGAGTACAAGTGTTTTGCAATAATAGAAGACATATTATGCTTGATTTAATTGGTATATTTGCGTAATTGTATGCAGGAGACACCCTCGGAAAGATTGCTTCACACAAAGCTGGCATTTTCAAGGTACAAAGCTCTTAAGTGAACAATAGCAGTGATATGCTTTTCCTTAGTCATGGATTATTTGTTGTAAAATCGCTGTTTTGAATTATCCCAATTGGCAGTTTTCATTTACAAGTATTTTCTGAATTGGGTTGATGTCTTCCCTGCTCCTGAAGCCTCAAGTTCCTGCGTTCACCGTTCCCCAACTTTCTGAAGCAATGGATGTTTTGAAGGAGAGAGCCCACGAACTAAAGGTAATAATAATTTTCTCAATAACTTCATTGTCTAGGATAGATCATATTTTCAACTTGTTATCCTCTAAATTCATTTAAAATTATTTGTTAACAAAATATATTTCATTTCCTTGACATGAAACCATGTTTGTAGTTCCTTTTTTCTTTTGTTTTTTTATTTTTATTTTTTTAAAAATGGAAATACTGCACATCTCTACATATTATTAATGCTCAGCAACTGGTTGTATTAATTACCCTTCTTTGCTCTTGGAATTCAATCTGTTTAATAGGAAGAATATATCCTAATATTAAATTGTTCAATTAATTCCTTATTACTGGGCTTTTATCATTTAAAATGATTTCGATTTTTACTTCTAAATATTTCTCTCTGTTCTTATATTTTTATTCCAAAGCACTTTGAAATATTTTTGTTTCTCTTGTTAACCGAAATAAACCTCAAAAACTAAATTTTGATCCTTGTTTATTGTGCATAAAGATTTCAGTAATGCCGAAGATCACTATGTCTTCGGAGAATATGCTTGTAATTTCACAAATATATTATATCCGTATGGACCACATGCGTTCATAAGTGGAGATTATCGTGGGAGATCACAAAATCAAAATAATGTTTCGAAAGTGATGCATTATATATTAATGGTATATAATATATATGTATGATATAAATACATTTTTTTTTTTTTGTCTCTTCAATTTTTTAGCACCATTGCCAATTGATCCATTCTTAACATGCAGATTCCTTTGGAAGTAGTGGCACCACTTGACTATAAGAAGTTGGATGGGGTAAAGCTTGGTTTGTCTGGTGATCACCAGTTCATCAATGCTGGCCTTGCTGTTTCCCTTTGTAAAAGCTGGCTTAGAAGTACGGGGAACTGGGAGAAGATATTCCAAAATGTTAGTTGAACTTCATGCACCTTTACACTATCATTATTTGTGATTTGCATAAAACATTTCTTGTCTGTTGTTTTTGGAACTCACAGAAATCTCAAGGTCTCTTTTTGCTGGTATTATCCAGAAAGTGGTTGAAAGAAATTACCCCCCAAAAAAAAAGTGGGTCAAAGAAATTATATAATTATACTATTAATAAATATCTGTTCCTGCAACCATATGTTTTGTGTATGTTAGAAATGTAGAAATATGATAATATCTTTGATTTATTCCTTGATTAGTTCTTTCGAATCGTTCCTAGTTTGTTTGTACATGACTCCTACTGGTATAAATATAATGTGTAGACAGCCCTAATTGGGTGTCTGAGTTATTTTCCAAAAATGTAGCCTTCTTACAGTGTACATGCTACATGTTTGAAAGAATACGAGGGGAACTGAGGGACACTTTGGAGTTGCAATGCGAGGGGAACTGAGGGACACTCTAGAGTTGCAAAACTTATTCTGAGGGGGTGAGGACAGGACCAATAGGTACTCTTGTTTTGGGGCTCTGCTTAGACTGAGAATATTGTCTCTTGGACAATGTGGAAAGAAAATTTTGTAGGCATAATTACGATAATATGCTGTCTATTAGCTGTCACCTCACCTGAAAATATAAGCTGTTAGGAAGAGCGGAAACTTAATTATTTGTATTGACTAATTTTCTCTTAACATGCCCCCTTGCATTGGCTTTTTTTTTTAAAGTTTGAATTAATGACCTTTGCCTGCTTTGAAACCATATTGGAATGTTAGCCATCACATCACCTAAATGCTTAAATTGTTTATATTGACTAATTTTCTTCCAACACTATCAAATGAATCAAAGAAGGGAACAGAAAGGGGGTTGGGGGTGATGGAGGATTTCAAATTCTAAAAGAAGAGGGATCACTCTCTAGTCTCTATCTAAAAGTGAAAATATGGAGTGGGTTGATGAGCTAAAAGATAAACAACTTTGGATGACTGTTGCCGTGATTTCATGCATCCACACTGCAGAGTGTGTTCAGGTATACACATAGATGGACTTGGCTTTCTCATTCTATAATTTTGTGCCATTTCTGGAGGGTTCCCTTGCTCGTCTCCTTGTGTGAAGCATCATTTCCCGGTTAACATTTTTTCCCCCTTTTCTCTTTTTCTTTGTTCTTTGTTGTTTTCTTTATGTCTATGTTTTTGTTTATTTATATTTCTGTGGATGAATTTGATTATTACCATTCTAAATATCAATCAGGATGGACAGGAAGATAATTTTCCAGAGGCATTCCTGAAAGGTCTTTCAGCCGCGCATCTTTCCGGAAGAGCTCAGGTAGTTCATGATTCTTTTCTACAGTCTTGCAGTTCTTCAGAACTGGGGGCAAATTCTTCTGGAGATTTGGTCTTTTACTTGGATGGAGCTCACACTCCGGAGAGCTTGGAGGTTTGCGCCAGATGGTTCTGTAATGCTGTGAAGGTAAACAAGAATTTATCCTCGTCAACTTCTTCTTTTCCGGCCAGGAATATGGAGGAATTATTAAGAAATATTTGCACCAAAGATGAAAAGGAGACAGAATGTGACAAAACATCTATGCAGGTAAAATCTCACTGAGATACAAAGTTTTGCTTAATGTATGTTTCTCCTTTGGTCAGCTTATATTGAATCATTGATCATGCATTCTTGTCTCTTTATAAGCTGGAGATGATATACAGGGGCATAGCCATATTCCTTTTGAGTGGGGTCAATTGGCCATACAGGACATTAAAACCAACTTGGGGGTTCATACAAGATAGTTATCACGAGTTATGCAGTTTTGTAAGGTCTACCCCTCTAAACTATTGAAAAATAAAGGAACAAGCTCAAACTATTTGTATCAAAAGGTGAGAAGACAATTGCGTGAAGTAAGAAATTTTTAACCCTTAGGGGCCGATTGGATGCTACAAAATGTGGCCTCCATAATTAATACACCCTTATAAGCTTTGATGTGATGTTTTTTGCTTGGTTTGGGAAGCAAAATTTTTCCCCTCTAAAAATTATCCTCCATTCTTAATCTTGGAAGAAGGTGTATTATTTTTGGAGAGGGTTTGAGCTCTCCAAAAATTATCTCCCCTTGTATGGACTAAATTGGACCATTATGCCCCTTCTCATCTCCCTTCTCACCTACAAAATGTATTTTATATTAGAAATAAATTCTTTTCTTTTAAATGGAAAAATGTATTAAAAAATTATATTAATAAAAATAAAAAAATATAATTTTTTTCCAAATAGGGGGTCGTGTGATTAAAAAACTATATTTTTTCCAAATAGGAGGTGATGTGATTTTAAGATAATAATATTATTTTTTAGCAAATATAATAATATTATTTTTTAGCAAATTTATACAAAATTACACATATATTGATTTTTTTTAAATAAGGAGAAAAAAAATAAGCGACTAAGGAAGTTTCGGATAAATTGGGATGTTATTGTCTACAAAACTAATTTATATATTTTATAAAGTTTAATTTATTAATAACATAATTTATTTATAATTAATTTGTCTAAAATTAATTTGTACTAGTTGGTTTTCATATTATATAATTAATATAAACATATAATTAAGTTTGGGTAATCAAGTTTAATTTAATGGGTAATCAAGTTTGGGACACCACAAGAGTAAAAGAGTCATTTGACTGTTTTTTCTATTATTCACCTCCTCTTATTTATAAAACATCCAAACCAAGTCAAAAATTATCCCTCTCCATAAACATCATATCAATGTGGGCCAACCCTCTAAAAATAATACCTCCTCTTATCTTATACTCCCTCTAAAACTTATCCCCCTGAAATTTTAGCACCATCCAATCGGGCCCTTAAGAGAAAAATTATAGTTTATGCTACTGTCAAAGCGATTTTGACATTACTTTTCTTTTGGACCCAATCAAAATTAGTCTATCAATGGGGTTATCCAAGATTATAACATTTATGCCTCCCAAATTGATGTCCAAGTTTGATGCAGGATGGGATCCAAGTAGACCACCCCAAAACTAGCTTTCTGCCAAGATGCATTCGAACGGCTTGGGACCTGTTCTAAGGCTGAGACGAATTCTATTGCAATTTGGACGTTTTCTTAGTTATTTTGCAAGGGTTGGAATTAAATTCTTATTCCTAATCTTTTAGAAAATAGGATTAGGAATAAGAATTGGAGAACTTTCAATAATACGATTGGGGAACCCAAAATAGGAGTCATGTTAGGTTTAGGATTTCTTTGCTTTTCCATGTAAGGCTGTAAATTTAGGGTTTTACTTTTTTTGTGTGTATGTGTTTGTGTATACGTAGAATTTAAAATTTTAATTGCTTGAAAAAAAGATATGATTTTGCAAACTCAATTTTTAGATTATTTTGCAAGTAATAACCTTGTAAGTTAATGGTTTTACTTGTGTGTATGAATTTATGCATACCAAATGTAGTGACTGGCAATGATTTAAAAAAAAAATGATCTTCATATTGATGCAATGATCCAATTTATTGAAATTTCATTAAGTGACAAAATTCTCTCTTCAAAATTCATATTTAATTGAAAACTTTAATCCAATTGGGTAGTCTTGTCAGGTTCATATGAGATGAATGGTACAAAAAAATATCTTTGTGATCTCCTATCTTCATAGAACCACAAACTGATACTTATGATTAACTCTTCTCTGCCTGGAAATTCTATCTCTGCCAATGACATTGATTATAGTATTCCTGGATTGTCTTATTTTGGTTGGTTTGCAAAGAACCTCACGTATAGTGGTTATACCTCGCAGATTCTTTTATTCAATTGCATGGAAGTGAGAGACCCTCAAATTCTTATTCCACGTCTTGTGGGTACATGCGCTTCCTCAGGTATTGCTATTATTGGCTACCTATTTCTCATTTATGATTTTTTGTCCTTTTCTATTATTATCGTCGTCGTCGTTTTTTCTTTCTTTTGAAAAAATTTGTCTGCATACATACCGTTTGAGTTGTCACAGATTTGAGTAAACTTGTAGTCAACTTTATAAATATTATTTGATCTTTTTTCCTCCACCTGATCTAATGTAATAGCAGAAGATTTTTTTTTTCAACTACCTCAATTCACATCATTTCTCTGCCTAGAACCTCAACCATGTCAGCAATCTAATTTTAAAGTCATTGACTTCTGTTGGCCAAAGATAAAAGAAAAAGCACTTTTGGCGACCACATTTCCTGACCAAATGTAAATTTGGTTCCCAACCTTTTCCTGCCCAAATCAAATGTGGTCGCCATGTTTTCACTTTTTTTGATCAGTTGGTTGCCCAAGATTTTAATAAAAATTATAAAATATTTATACAAAAATAATAAAATATGTAGCCAATTTCTGTGCATAAATTAATTTTAGTATTAACTTGTTCAGCACTTATCCCCCCCGGGGGGTCGGGGGGGGGGTGAAAAATTTTGTTTATTATTTTAATTTTTTAGACCACTATTCAAAATTTAGTATTAACTTGTTCAGGCACTCATTTCTCCAAAGCCATTTTTGTTCCAAGTATGTCAACCTACAATAAGGTTACTTCTGGTGCTACCATTCCATCAGATATTCCTGCCAAGGGCTTGTCGTGGCAGTTCAATCTCCAGAGAATATGGGAGAAGATAATTCATGGGACAGGTAGCCTTGATTTAATTCCTCCTGAAGTTTTTACTTATTTTTTTGGGCGGCCACTCATGTTTTGTTTTGAGTGTATCACACCAAAGATCATAATCAACTTGGTAACTTTGGTTGAGGCCATAACAATGAATTTTGTTTGGAATACTTGGCAGTTGGTGGTTCGTATCAAAATTTTTTGTTTGTGAGCGTCTTTTTGGCCAATTTTAAATGGGTCCACATTGTGACTAATAAGCCAAGAGTGTCGCTATAAAATGATTTCCAGGTCCCAAATAGAAAAGAAAAGATAATTGAATTATTATTATAAATAATTTCCTTGTGAATCTCAGGTTGGTCAATATTATAAGATCAAGTACTGAATTGCGGATCTTTGGGGGCAGTCGCCCCAAAAGCTTTGGAATATTCTTAGGTCTCTAGTGTAAAATTACCAAAAAATTTAAATGCCCGTTAAGGCCACCGCGGCCTCCCTCCCCCCACCTCCCCAGGGCGGGAGGCATCAAATTGTGGATTTTTGTCACTGCAAATACTCTATTTTCTTTAGCGTTAGTAGTCTATTTTCTCGTGCCTCTCAATTGTGAAACTTTGCCCAAGCTTTTGAACACTCGTTTGACCTCTATGCTTTGATATTCTTTTACTCGCCCAAGCAGATGTTTTACTCGACAAGTGTTCCAAGATGGATAGTGCACAAGACTTGCCGTCTTCTGAGTTCCTTTATAAGGATGTTTCTCATTGCAACCCGGCAGAAAGATATTTTGCTTGCAGTACAGTAATTCCTTCATTGCCATTGACAATAAATTGGTTAAGGGATTGTGTCAGAAAAAACCCTTCCCTTAGGATTCAGGTGAGAGTACTTTCAGATGTTTACCACTCATATTGCCTTTGTGAATCTCGTTTTTCATCTCAGTTGCATGTAGAGTTCTGGTAAATATTACTGGGAAATGAAGATAACGAACTCTAATGAATCATTTTTTCTTATTAGTGGACAACTCTAATGAATCATTTTTTCCTATTGGGGGACTGCTAATCTCCAGATGATGAATGAAAATGCTCTCCTACGCTCTTTGCTGGGTGCTGTGTTTTGAAGAATAGGTTGTTTGCATGTTTATATAGTTTGTAAAATGAACCGACTTACTTGAAACTCATTTGAGTTCGATTGGGACATATGTTCGCTAGAGTTTGACTTGAAATGTACGCAAACCAGATCTGAACCATAATTTTACCCTCGTTATATTATTAAACATAACTAGTGTTCGACTCGATAAATAAAATATTAAACTATTCTAGATTGTTTACTATTCTAGATCGATTCAATCTTAAGCTCATTTGAGTTTTGACTCAAAAGATGAATAGACCAAAACCTCAATCAATGTTTTAAACTCGTCAAGTTTAACGAGCTTAATTCAAAGACCCTTTGGCTTAACTCGGTTCGATTCATTTATACTATACGTGTACATTTATGTAACCAATCCTGGCATGGATTAGCTGAATAATAGTTGCAATAGTAAGGGTAGAGTTTTTTTACCATTCATTATGATATATATGTCTGCAGGTAATGTAATCAAGATCAACGGATAATATCCTTCAGAGTTTACCCTTTTTTTGGGGGGAAAAGAAATTGAGCTCTTAAAGATGTGCTGACTGGCTTCTTATTCTTGTTATATTATTTGCAGGTTCTTGTCACTGGGTCAATGCATCTTGTTGGAGATGTATTAAAGCTACTAAAGAGGTGATACGAGACTAAAACCTAAGATACTTCAAGGATCTATTTTTATAGCATAATCTTTGGCCCATTTGCCTTTTGTTTCTTTTTTTTTCCCCTCTTTGCTTCCTTTTTTGATACAACCACATTGTTTTAAGTGGCAAAGCTTCATTACACTAGCAGTGCATATTTTTGGGTTTAGTTACTCAGTGATGTGTAAGACATAAATGAAATTTCAGAGAGAATTCCAACATGTAATAAAAACTTATATTAGGGTTTTTGAGTTTATATATGGGTATTGTAAGTAATGCGTATTTGCCAGCTCTAGATTTGCTCAAGCAAGCACTTTTTTATGGCATTCACACATCTTTTCTGTTGTGTTTGAAATTTTGAATTTCTAGAGTGAGAAAAAAAAAAGAATGATATAAATATGAAATTCCTTTATCGAAACGACTTTATTCCATTCCATTACTCTAACGGACATAATTAAGTACGTTTTCTGAACTTGGTAACGTAGAATTATTAGGAAACTGCAAAAATAATAAGCAATTAAATCAAAT
Source organism: Vitellaria paradoxa (assembly GCA_019916065.1). Lineage (NCBI taxonomy): Eukaryota > Viridiplantae > Streptophyta > Magnoliopsida > Ericales > Sapotaceae > Vitellaria > Vitellaria paradoxa. The sequence continues at coordinate 16,993,557 of CM034234.1, read as the reverse complement.
TTTTGGACTAAGGCTTCGTTTGTTTCAAAGTAAAGCACTTTTTGAAAAATACTTTTACTTAGAAATTAAAATATTCGAAAGATTTGATTTGATTTGGTAAATAAAATTTTATGTTTAGAACACAAGTTTGAATTTAAGAATTAGATTGAATTAATTTAACCATATTAGTGGAAAATAAAAATAAGAAGTTTGATAAATATGATATATAAAAGTAAATTTAATTTTTATTTAGGTGTTTTAATAAAATAATGAAATATTACTGTTATAATTAAGCAAACGACTAAATAAAACATTGAATAAGTTTTTTAGACAAAAATTCTGAAGGTGTATTAAAATAATATGAAAAATAAGTAGTAGATGTGCTCAATTTAAAAGTCCTCCAATTTGACATAATTAAAAAGTCCACCCATTTGACCTAATTAAATGTAATGTTTTTATTTAGTCCCTATTAGGAGCGCTAAATTTTTACAAAGGTAAAGGGTAGGAAAATTTTGAATTATTTAGTGTTTGAAGTGTTTTTTAAAAAATTTAGAAAAATGAAGAAAATTAGAGAAAATTGGTAAAAATTAATAAAAGTTGGAATAAGTTGATAAAAGTTAAAGATTTTTGTTGTGGATAAAGCTGAACAAATTAAAAAAATTAGAAAATGTTTGAGGATTTTTTATTTTTTTTTATCAAATTTAGCATTCCAAACGGAGATTTAGTAAACTTATTCACATCAGATAATTCAGTATTAAGAAAAGGGGGAAGAAAGAACTCTATCAAAGTAATTTTTAAGTAATAAAATAATAAAATTAACTAATAAATAAGGAAAAAATTTTAAAAATTAATTTTTTAAATTGAAAATTTCATTTCAATAGAATAAAAATTTTAAATACAAGATTTTTTTATGTGCAATTGAATTAATGGTAGATCTATTTACACTGTATAAATTGGATTCTTACACTCTAATTTAGTATTTTATTAGATAAAATTACACAATTATCTTATTTTTGTAGAAAGATATTATTTATATCATTAAAATTATATAACATATCTTATTAAAAGATTGAAAGTAATTGTGTAACTTTATTTAACAAAAAAAAAGTAAAGTAGAGTATAAAAATTTATTTGTAGAATTTATTTGTAAAGTGTAAATAGATTCAATCTTATTTTGAAGTTAATGTATTAAAATTTAATTTTTTTTTATTTCATTGAAATCAAATTTACTTACTATTTTTTTAGTAAGTAAAATTTTACTTACCATGAAAAATAAAATTTTCAATACAAAAATTCAATTACTTTTAAATTTTGTTCTAAGTAAGAAAAATTCTAAAAAGTGAGAAAAAAAAATCCAAATTGTCGTATGGTGTGATGGAACTTTCCAAATTAAAATTCAAAGAGGAGAAACACCACCTCGGACGAAACGTCTCCGGCTCTCTTCATAGCACGCGTCAAACTTCCCCCAGCTTCAGTTTCAAGGTCCCCCCACTCTCTCAACTCTCTGTCGATTACATCTATAGGCTATATACATATAAATATATATATATATATTTATATATATATTTATATATGTGAACCTTGCATTTTCTGCAATTTCAATGGCGGGTCTCTACGCGTCTCTCAGACCCACTTCGTCTTCTTCATCGTCTTCGTCGCAGAACTTCACTTCGAGGCTCCTGTTGTTGCTCACAGTTCTCCCACTGAGCCTCGCAGCCCTCGCATTCGTACTCCAGTGGCGGGGTGGTCTCAACGACCCCACGACCCGTTGGTCGCCCGATCACCGGGAGTTCCCCGGTATGGGTGGCTCCGGGACAGGCCACTCGTCGTCGTCGGTGTCGTCCTCGTCGGGCTGTGTGGATCTTCTGGGTCGGAGCCGTTCACCTTCGTTCCCATATTATAGGGATTGGAAGTACGATTATGGGACTGATCTGAGGCCGAAGGTGAGTCAAAATTTTGCTGGTTTAGATTGATTTTTTTTTTTTTTGTTGGCTTGATCTTTGGTGGGTATGTCTTCTTTTTGGATCTGGCATCTGGGTTATATTGTTTATGATTATATATAGATGTATCTGAGCGCATATGTGTGTGTGTGTGTGTGTGTGTGTTGAGATATATAATATCTGCATAATGGTGACAGTAATTATGGAAGGATTGCCAAATGACATTGGTTCTGTATTGTTTCGCTTAAATCCTCGAGGCACAAATCCCCAAAGTCTAATTGGTAATTTGGCCTCCAATGCCAAATTATTGGATTGCTTATCCCTTCTCCCCTTGTGAAAATTTAGTCACATGTATGTGGGATAAATGATCCCTCTGGATTGCTGACCACTTTTTGCATTACCAAACATGGGATATGCAGTGAGACAGGATCATTAGTCCTATCTCATTTCCTTAACCTGTGAGTCAAACTTGGCCTTTTATCGTTGCTAAATTGTGTTGGGTGATCCGTAAATGCTTATACTTTTGTGGTAATCTTAGGTTTATACATCTTTTTCACAGAAGGTTCTTGAACTTAAATGTTGATGTATCAGTGAAGGTTGTCAGCAATCCTGGTTATAGAGACGTTAAAAAGGAATTGTTTGTAGATTTGTTGAACCTTGCAACAATTGTTAAAACTCATAAACTTCAAAGGAAAGAAGACAAAAGTGAATGCTGTTAATTAAACTTCCAAAGGTGCGAAAATAAATTTTCATAGGATCAAGACCGAAACTGTAATAAACACTAATGGACAAGTGACAAGGATACCATGTATAAATGCTACGAGAGGGCCTAATTATGAACTTTATGATAAATACTTAAACATATGATTGGCTTGCTAGTTTGATGTTGCATATTATTAGTTAATTTTATCAACATTGTTTTATGAGAGAAATCATGAATTATATAATTTTAAGAGACTTCTTATCTTTTCTTAACCAATCTTACCATTGTGGCAACAGTAATGTGAGTATTTGAAATCAATCTTTAGTTTGATAAGGACGGAACATGCTTGATTTACAGACATCTAGTTATATGAAGCCATGTTTTATGAATGAAGCACTTTCCAGCAGTACAATAGCGTGTTTTGCTTTTACTTGTATCTGTTAAACTCAAAACCAGTTGTGTGTTATACATTTTTACAACATTTCGACATGTGAACTGACACATGCATAAGTTATTATTAATTTTCTTAAATTTCCTTTTGTTAAATGTCACATGTAGGCTATTTTTCACATTTTCAATGCAACTTTCTTTGACCCACAATTATGTTGTGGATCCTCTATGGTATCAATGTATTTCCATACAGTCCGTCGCTGAGTATCATTCCTTGATGATGATCCAAATATAAATGCTTCTTTTTAAGTTATAAAATTTTAATTGCATTGCGTATGAATAACATCCTTGGTGGATGGTAGGAGGTTTCAAGACTTATTTCCCAATGTCTTTGACTTAACTACCAACAAGGAGGCATCAATGGCTGAGGATTTTTCATTGATTTTTGGATACATAGTTCGGAATTGTAACACTTGCAAAAACCCTCTGTGATTCGGAGCTTGATAGTTTTAATACGTTGATGCAAATGTTATATGCTTGTGAGGTGGGGCAAGGGGAGCATGAAGTTTGGTGGAATTTGTCTAGAAAGGGGTGCTTTGAAGTGAAGTCTCTTTATGATATACACAGATGGAGGAAGGAGGAGGAATTTCTTGGGTTCACATTTGGAGGTCTGGCACACCAACAAAGGTTGCTTTCTTTGTTTAGTGTGTAATTCATGGCAAATACTCACTATAGATAACCTTATTTCGACAAGAAATGTTATTGTGAATAAGTGTTGCTTGTTAAAAAACGATGGAGAGTCCATTGATCATATTTTTGTACATAGATCTTGGTCTAACGAAATTTGGGAATTGATTCTTTTGAGTGTTCGAATGTGTTTGGTCTTTCCTAAGGGAGTAAGACGGTTGAGATGTGGTGGGGGCATCAAGATGGTTATGAGAAAGAAGGTGGCTGGAAGAGTTGCGCACCTTTTCGCATTCTTTGGTGGATATGGAGGGAGCGGAATAGAAGAATGTTTTAAGGCATAGAATTACCTTTATTTAGATTGATAGGAATTTTTATGTCTACTTTGTTTAGTTGGCTTTTGGAGGGTATAGATCCGGATTTGTTTAGTTTTTTATCTTTTGTGGTGGGTTTGGATTTGTGAGCTTGGGTTTGTATTGGGTGGCATCCTTTGATGCTTTTCTAGTAAAGTTTTAATTTTATTTATTAAAAACAAAAAACTAGCATTGCCCTTCTGACAGGTACGCTATATTTTACATGAATTTTAGCATGTTTCCTTTCGCTCGTGAGAAATTATAAAACAATACATAATTTATTCTGATGTTTAGTCTGGTTGCTTTGCTGACGTAACATTTGTGTATAATATTATCTGTCTTAAAGCAATTTATGACTTTTGTTATTCTCATTTTTGTTGTACTCTAGCTATGTATTACTACAAGCACTTCTGCTGGCTTAGAGCAAACACTGCCATGGATCTTTTACCATAAAGTTATTGGCGTTTCATCGTTTTTGCTGTTTGTTGAAGGGAAATCTGCAACCCCTAATGTATCCAAAGTCCTAGAATCCATTCCTGTGAGTCTAAATCATTGGTTAACTATACATTACTATTTTCAATTGTTTCAGTTTGGCCGCTTTCTGGTTTGGGTCTTCCAAATATTTATGGCTGTCTACTTTTCTTGTAAAGGGAGTAAGAGTTATATATCGAACAAGAGAGTTAGAGGAGCAGCAAGCTAGAAGGTTAGTTCTTCTACCCTGGAATTGTTGGTTGTTATGTCTGCTGGATTTTGCATCTAAGCATTCTATGTACTGTTAATTTATTTACTTAATTAAAAAAATTGGTCTTATTATTATTGTTATTATTTTTTTGGGTTTTTTTTTGGGGGGGGGGGGGTTTGCTTAAGTCACTAACCCCTTGATCTCATTTTTTGAACCCTTGTTCTCTATTAACTATTAGATCTTCCCTGCACTATGAGACTGATAACCTGTTGACAGTTTAAAGCTCGGTTAAAGGTGCTTATTATTGGATTTCTTTGATTGATATTCAAAGTTCTTATTTTTATTGTTTTTAGTAAAGAGTTTTTGGATGCAGGGGTGGAGAGATTGATAGGTTCCCCTTTATATTTTATTTTATTTATTTATTTTCAGTCAATAGATTATTATGTGTTGGTTAACATGATAAATGTTGACAGAAGAATACTACAAACAAAAATGTTGAGTCCTCCAAGTTTAGTTAAAGAGCTCAAGAGCGGAGTAGTAGTTGTGGCATGGCAATAATTTCCAATTGGTGAAAGTTGATAAGACACTATAAATTATGTATGTTGCTATTGTAGTATTCACTAGGTCTAGAACTAAACAACAATTGCTGAGATCCTGGTATTTCATCATACGGGGAAGACATTCCACTACCCAGTGGATGATTAAAATGTGGAAATTTCTAATATTGGCTAAAGAATTTGGTTGTTTGCTTTGTTCCACTGGAAAAACTTGTTTGTTACACCTAATCCCACCTTCTTATGAAACTTAACCACTGGCGGACCCATGTTGGGCTGAGAGTCGGAGAGGGCCTATGTTGAAATTTTATTTCAAAAAAAAAAATAACTAATAGACTTGCAGAGAGAGAGCCATGCAAGGAGGACTGCTGGCTGGCTTATAACCAATAGAGATCAGTTTTGTATATGCACAGCAGATTGGTTTGCTCTCTCTCTATATATATATAGATACTCAACGTGGGCGGCGGGACCTTCTTTCTGCTGTAGGGCACTCTTACTTAAAAAAATATGTTTATTATGTATAATTTTTGGGTGAGCCTATTTGTACTCCACAAATAACTTCTTGCACTCCACTTTACTTCTTTATTAACTAAAATTACACAATTGTCCATATTTATTTTCACATATGTTTTACATACCTATAATGACATAAAAGTCTTTGTGCAAAAACTTAATCCAAGACATAATTATAATGTTATAAATATTTTATTTTATAATATAAATTATTTTTTAAATAATATACAAAGAAGGCAACTTACCAATTTTTTTAGATATTTTGATAAGTGGGCAAGCAATTATAATACAAATTTTTTTGAAAAAATTTGCTTATGCAAATGAGTTACTTTATTATGATAATTTTTTTTAATTCTAAGTTTTTTAAAAAATAATTTTTATTATAAAAAATTCAAATTAATTATAAATTTTTTAAAGAAAATACTTATGGTTTGTTTGGTGAGGCAATTTTTAGTAATTTTATGCAACTTTTGGGTGTCTAGTAAAAGTTTTGACAATTTTTAGCAATTTTGGGTGACTTTGAGTCAATAATTTACTGTAGTTGAATAGAAAAGTAGTAAAAATTGGTGATTTGTCAAACACTCAAAAAGCAAAAATTGATGGTTTTTTGCTAATTTTTGTGCCTTCAAACGGTACCTTAGGAGGGTCTATGTCGAAGGACAATTCACGTGATTTTAGTTTCCTTTCTTGTATTCATTTTCTTTTTGTTTTCTTTTCCACCAAACATACGATATTTGTGATTGTTTGGACGCTGGTTATAGTCCCAAATGGTGCAAAATTCTCCCTTTTTGGCTTTTGTGACGATAGCGCGGGGTGGTCCATGCTCTTAATTTGCTCGCTTATATATGTACTAGTGTCCAGCTATATTGGTTCTATTTCCATGAAACTTCATAATCTAGCTAGTACTTGTAAGTATAATGATAGGCCTCAGCTCAGATTTGTGTATACAAGAAAGGGGTAGCAAAACGTGAAGGACAGCAATAGAAGCAAAATATGAAGAAGCCAGATCAGCATGAATTGATAGTGGGTCAGTTTATTGTTGCGTCAGTTTGTTTTGTTTGTTGGCTTGACAGTAGTAATTTTGTTATTGGAAAAATATTCAGTAAAACCAACCTATCTTTGGTTAAAGTCTGTTACGGGGAATCAGTAACAGATTAGTCTATAAATAAGAAGGGGGGGATGGAACTAGGCAGGGGTGAGTCATTTTTGTATCTGGTGAATAGAGAGAGGTAGCCTCTCGAAAGCTGCCCATATTTCCTTCTAGTCCACTCCATTATCAGTAATAAACTGTCCTTATATTTTTCTATCATTCAATTCTTTTCCCTTTTGGTTCCAAATCTATACTGTGGTAACAGGATTCTATCATATAACCCTGTAGAGAAATTTATAGCACCGGGGAGTCTAAGATCTTACGCAGTAGCAAGGAATAGGAGTTTTCAAGGGCTCATATGTTGTTATATATATATAATGGGCTGAGTTTGGAAAGTCTAGTTGGTTACTAGCTAATTACTAAAAAATTAAAATTTTTTTTTGGGTATTTGTGATAGGAAAAAAGGTAGGTTTTTAGTTGTTAGATTTTTAGCTTTTTGGTAGCTTGACATTGTTGTCATTCAAAACTTAAATGAAGTTTAAAATGTAAGAGGGTAAATTTGATCATTTAAAAAAAAAAAAAAGCTAAAAAACTAGTAGCTAGTAGATTAGCTACCAACCTTTTTTTTTTTTTTTTTCCCTCTCTCAAATGCACACTTCGTATAGCTAGCTAAAAATGTATTTTCAGTGACATATGGATATAATTAGGAGGGTCTGCGTCAAAGGACAATTCAATTAGTGCAAAGGACACCCCCACTTACCCCACCCCCTCCCACCTACTGCAAATAAACTTGTTTCTCAGGACAGTCCATAGCAGCAAAAGCTTGCCTTTTTTAAAACTTGTACTCTAGCTGTCACTGTGGGTTACCCCCGGGGTCGTTTAAATGTTCTCCATAGGCATCTCGTGATACTATGTATTCTCTGGTTCAGATTCCTGTCACATCATTTTAGAATGGGCGAATTCAATTAGTCATGTTGATGCATAGAAGTAGATAGATACAGAATGAATTGAAGCTATGCTTGGTGTGCGAGAATTCATTCTCACTTTAATTTATTCTACATTTAATTTAAAAAATTAAAATTGAAATATATTCTTATTAGAAATTAATACATAAACTTACATTTAGTAATAAAATTTCATTTCTTAATTTATGTAATGGAAGGCTGATGGTTTTTGTACTCTCCTATTAGTTCTCTCACTCTGCGATAACTTTAATTTACTGAGTGAAAAAAAGTATTGTAGAGTAGGAAAAGTTAATGGAAGACTGCAAATATTTTCAGCCTAATGGAATATTCATTATATTTTAATTAAGATTATATATCTAGAAAAGCAACCAACTATTCTACAATCAAAGATTTTTATCAATCACTTTTTCTTAAAATTATACAATTGTCAATATTTCTTTTCACATATATATTTTTTGTATTCTTAAAATATCATAAAAACCCTTGTACAAAAATGCAAAACACAATCCAAGACATAATTATAATGTCATAATACTTTTATTTTATAATAAAAATTATTGCTTTTAATATATACAAAATGCAACTTATCTATTTTTTCTTCAATATTTTGATAAGTGGACGGACAATTACAATCTAAATGTTTTGTAAAAAATTCAATTATGCATATTAATTACCTCACTACAATTAAAAATTCCAATTCTAGATTTTAAATAGATTAATTTTTCAAAAGAAAAATACTCATGATTTGTTTGATAAATCTGTTTATATATTTAAAAATTAATTTTTCAGTTTATTGATTTCTCTAATTAGATTTTTTTGCTGGTTTTATTTTTTCAGTACATAAAAGGTGAGGAAAAAAATTAGAGATTCTATCTTGAATTTAGGATTTGTGGGAAAAATTAGTTAGGGTAAAAGACACTTAGAGATTTAGATTTACAAGTGATCCTATTTTCATGTTTGTAGGATTTATTAAGAAAAAAAAAATTTAAAAGACAAAAAATTTTATTTTTATTTATGTTTTTAGCAATCATATAAAAATGAACTTTAATTTATTTTATAACTCAATCAAATATGAAAATAACTTAATTCATTTCCATTTATTTGCAAACTTTTGTCATTTTCTTTCTCATCTTGATATTTATTTATTTATGTTTATAATTTTTTCATAAATTATTTATTTTAAAATTTACTACACTAACATTTTATTTTATTACATTATTTCTTAAAATATATTACTAAATTACGAGAATTGAAAGGATCGTGTAGAATCTTATTAAATAAATGACTCGAGGATTATGACAAGAGTTAAAATAGTAAAAGTTTGTAAACAAAAGAAATATAAATTATGAAATTATAAAATAGAATAAATTTTATTTTTATATGATTGTTAAAAACATAAATATAAATAAAAATTATTTTAGTCTTCAAAAATAAATTTTTTATTCTCTTGTAGATCTAATGATGTTTGTTCAAATTTGTAAATGTTTTCTTTTTGAATGGCAATTATGTTATTTCAAATTAAACATAAGAATAGTTGGTCAAAAAAAGGATAACTATGTAATTTTACTTAATGAAGAAAAGTGAAGTGAAGTGAAGTGAAGTGCAAGGAACTATTTGTGAAGTGCAAATAGAGTACTCACCAATAATTTTTATACAGAGTTGTATAATTTTTTTTAGTTTGTCATATTATTTATTAGTAATCGTCATTTTTCAATTCATATTAAAATTCAATTAGTTGATTAAAAATAAATTAAAGAGAATGATGGAATATTATTGGAGAGAAGGATGCTATCATTTTTTTATGATCTATTAAATAGAACTTAATTTTTTACAATGTCTACACATTTTTTAACATATCAAAAATAAATAAAATAAATTTAAAAATTTACTAGTGATTTTGGCCTACGCGGACCCAAATTTCTAGGTCCACTACTGAACTTAACAGTACTGAAATTTCTTGTTCATGTATGGATTCTTTTTCATTACGCTGTCATTTATTATCTGTGGTTCCTAGCCGGATCTGGAATGAGACTTGGTTGTCAGGCTTCTTTTACAAACCTTGCAACTACGAGTTATTTGTCAAGCAATCCCTCAATATGGAAATGGCTATCGTCATGGCAAGGGTATGGTTATTTTATTTTGTTTAAGGTTTGCAATTTATACTTACACGTCTTTTCCTCTCCTGATAGAAAACTTTTGTGAATAAAACCTGACATTGAACTTCTCATTGCCTTCTTTATTTTTATAGGAAGCTAGCATGGATTGGATCATCCATCTTGACACCGACGAGCTAATTCATCCAGCAGGTGCTCGTGAGTACTCTGTGAGACAACTGCTGGCAGAAATCCCTGGAAATGTTGATATGGTTGTCTTCCCAAATTATGTGAGTGAAATTGGCTTCTTTGAAATTATTATTTTTGTTTAGTCAATACTATGATATTTATGGTCTCATATCATTGTATCATATCAGCCAAATGGTTATACCCTTGGCATATTTAACTAAAATGATAATGGCATTTGTCTATTTCAGGAGAGTAGTGTTGAGCGAGATGATATAAAAGAACCTTTCACTGAGGTAAGACCAATTTATGTTTCTCCTTTAGATGATTTTAGCGCTGATCTAAGTTTTCTTACAAAAGATTTGAGCTAAGAAGAATACTTTTAAGGTGTCATGTCCAATCATACATTGACACTAGTTAGTCACTCAATGACACGTGTTGAAACATCTCCTCTTATTTTCTTAATATTTTAGAATTAACACATTCAAACATTTGGGGATTCACGTTTCCATTGTTTAGACACGTGAAAAACTTTACAAGTTTGACGTAAACAACTTTGACTTGATATAAAACTAAAAGTAATGTGGACTATTTATTGTGGATGTTTGGGTTTGGGCTGGAGGTTCTAAGTGTCTGGGAATAGCGTTAAGTGGAGTTAATGGCAGGGGTCACTAGAGGCAACTGGGGTTAGAGTTAGGCTAGTTTAGAATGAGAGAGAGAGAGAGATAGAGAGAGAGAGAGAGAGAGAGGGCGGGCATAAAGTGCTTCTTCCTCTGTCAATAACCCATTATTATCCATTCAATCCAGTTCACGAATCTCCATTAAATTTGCCTTTTGAACCTCTCCTTTACCAATGTCTTTTGCAATTATTTGACACCACTTTAGTTGGCAGATATTTGACAAGTCCAGGATAGAGCTCCTCTCACCTTGTGTGGATCAGGAACTGTCAATTCTAGATTTGCTTTTGATTTTGGACAAGTTTAATTTCCTCCATTTAATGGTAGGACGATTGATCCCTGATTCTTAACAAGAGCAGATAAATTCCACATGACGCCATTGCTACTAGTGCATTCCATCGTATCTGAAGGACTTCTAACCATGTTGAAATCCCTTATACCAAGAGACGTTTCATCTAAATGCAGCAACTTCCAATTCATCTAGAGAGTCATATGTTCAGGAAAAATAAGTGGGAACATATACTCCTGTGAAGGCCCATAAAGACTTATCCTCCACACACCAAGGGACCTCTCATCTAAATTCAACAACTTCCAATTCATTTAGAAAGTCACACTTTAAGGAAAAAATAAACTGGAGCATAAACTTTTCTAAAGGCCCATAAAGACTTATTCTCCACACGTCTGAAATAGCAACTGATAGAGAGCTGCACAGCTTACTCCCTTCCAAAGCTAACACTTGTACATAACTGATGCCTCTGGAAGCATCCTTAGCTTCCATCACCACCCAGTGTCCCCAACCCCCCCCCCCCCCCCTAAGGATACTTGTAACCACCACTCTGTCCACCCTTTCCAACTTTTTCTCCTGCAAAGACACTACATTAGGTCTCCATCTCTTTAGAGCCGTTTTAATAGGGGCTCTTTAGAGCTGTTTTGATAGATAGAGAGAGAGAAAGATCATTTGCCTTTCTATGGAAAGAAAGTGATCATTTTTTTTCTCCTTAATTTAGAGAGAGGAACCACTTGAGACTTTATTTTTGTGTGTGAGAGAGAGAGAGAGAGAGAGAGAGAGAGGGTCCATTGACGGGAGAGAAGTACTTGAATATTGGCCCATTTTTATATTTCTCATTTTTAGTTCAATATCATGAATGTCAAACTTATGGCACTATTTTGCCTTACTTTCAGGTCATAATTTTAACTTTGTTCAGTTAAGCCAGTCGATTCAACAGTTTTGTTTTCTTAATGGACGGTACCATGCCATCGCCGCCTATTTTCAAAATAAGCCAACTTGTTGGAATATGCAATGGTTTCAGCAAGATAACTTCTTGTAATATAAAATGATGTCACAGATTTAGTTTATTAAGAGGTAGTTGGTCTTGTAAATTGTGCGAAATGTGTTGCTACAAACTGTAATAAAAAATACAATTTAGTGTTTATTGTAATTCATGATTAAGTATGATGGCTAGGGAGATGTTAATCTTAGTTTTTTAAAAACCAATTCTTGAAATTCGTATCAGTTGAGAAACAATAAGTCAATATATATAATAAAGTTGCCCTTTTTTTTTTTTTCTAGCAGCTTAATCTTTTAAGTGATATGGTGGCTAACATTCTAACATAGTATTAGGGTAGACAAAGGTCCTGAGATCAAATCTTACGACCACCATATCATGATATGGTGGTACACTCTAACAAAGAACTTTTCACTTTCATCTATGTAAATGGCTCATTTTGGTTCTTTGAAATTCTTTTCCACGCCATTGCAATTTTTTTCTTTTTTCATAATTAAAAATGTAATTTTGATAAGTAATTGTGTGTTTTCTTCTCCAAGCCAAGGGTCAAGAAATAAGTAAAAAGTAAGGTGCGATGTTAACATGGACACAGCCTTGGACTGCTTGCTTCTTATTGGCACAATGGGTATTAATACACTCCATATCGTAGTGAGATAAAACATATCGTTAAAAGATGGCAAGATTTAACTGTATAACTTTTCCCATATGAGTGATCAGCATTTTTTTTTTCCTTTTCCTTGTGATTTAGCCAGATATGGAATTTTACTATCTGATCATTTATCATACCATTCATTCTTTTTACTAATATCAAAAGGTCAGAAATGGGAAGCCCAAATATCACTACTATTTTTTTTTTTTTTTTTTGGGTTGTTGTTGTGTTGGCATACCTTACTTCCTTAGTTTTGGTTATGGATAAACATTTTGATGCCTAACATACTAAATTGATGGATCATTCATGCTTCCATAGGTTTCAATGTTCAAGAAGAATTATGACCATCTTCCAAAGGATACATACTTTGGCAATTACAAAGAAGCAACCCGAGGTAATCCTAACTACTTTTTGACTTACGGAAATGGGAAATCAGCTGCACGAATCCAAGATCATCTTCGTCCTAATGGTGCTCACAGATGGCACAATTACATGAAGACCCCAAAGTATGTTGATTCTTTAGCCTTTAACATAAATTATGTTTGAATATACTCAGTTTTTTTATTTTATTTTATTTTTTTATTTCCCCCTCTGAAAGAGAAAACAAATGTCTCTGTTTCCAGATGTGGATACTGAGCTTTGAGAAGATTTTTCTATTTATTTTGACCTGCCTCTTTAACCTTTCTGCTTCCTCTCATGACTCATAAATCTTTAACCTTCGTCTAATTTGGAATGTATGGTCAGAGCAGAACAGTTCCATTTAACTGCCAACACGGTGCTTATTATCTGTGATCTTTGTAGTGAAATCAAATTGGATGAAGCTGCTGTCCTGCACTATACATATCCCAAATTTTCAGATTTGACTTCAAGACGTGACCGATGTGGCTGTAAGCCTACAAAGGAGGATGTTAAAAGATGCTTCATGTTAGAATTTGACCGAGATGTGAGTTTTACTGCTGTTTTTGACATTTGTTCTGACTTTTCTCTCTCATGGAGCGAGTGCTAATGGTTCGCCCTTGTGTTAGTAATTAATGTCTAGCTCTATTTTAACTCGTTCCTTTTATTTACTTTCTATTCAAATATAAATTTTTACAAGACTTGTTGACATTCTTTATATTAATTGTTTAGATTACCATAGTTAATTTCCAGAGATTATTTCTTTCTTTTTCTGAAAATTTGGTAATCTAAGTGTTTAAGCCAACCTGAGATAAAACAGAGCAAATCTTCGCACTTTCTTTCTCATTTTGTGATTCCTAGCTCTCCAATAAGACTTATTAGCCTCTTGGGGAAACACCCACTGGATTCCAAAGTTGGATAGTGTTAATTCTTATGACCCCCTTGTTCATGTGCAATCAAGGCTGTAAAAAACTATTTGGAGGTGTAAGGCGAAAAAAAATCCAAAATTTTTTTTTAGACATGTAGCATTTTGGGCCGCAAAATTATGAATTAAAGTTTTATATTCAACATGCTCTAATGTCGTAATCTCAATAAATAATATATATAGTTAATTTATTTAATCTATCTTGTGACATAATTTGTCTTAAATAAGATTTTATTAATTTTAATTTTGAAAAACTTCTTTCACCATAAGCAATTGTTACCGGTGTAGGCCTTAAACCTAATCGACTATGATTTTTTCCCTCTTCCTCGACGTTGTCCTGAATTTTTGGGTAATTGAATGTGTATGTATATAGTATATACATTTGGGGTCTTAAATTCACGGGCGACCTTAGGCCACTGCCTAATTGGACTTATGGCCCAACCGGCCCTATGCACAATGGAAAAAAATTGCTCAACTGACTACCATTTTTCTTGCAAAGGCAACATTAATTAACAATAATGAATATCTTCCCATGCATCATGCACCATACAAAACATGTTGCTTTCCAATGGCAATTCCAAAAGATCTTACATTCTTCCATAGAAAAATCTTCTCTTTACTATCCAATAATAATTTGTAAAAGTTTTCACATCAAAGACTCCTAATTCAGTGGCCTTCCATATGATGCTATCTTTTCCCTCCCCAGCCTTTGAGGTTACGATCCTATTAAATTGCAATAACTTTCTAGTGGTCATTCCTATCATCCAAGGACAACAAATCCTGAACCTAAAAAGCAAGGATACAGGTACGGACAAGAATATGAACGATTTTATAAAAAATGTGGATGACATGATATGGATACGGCAAAAAAATGTAAACTTTCTATATTCTTATTAGCTATATGTATGGATATAGTATTCATAATAAAACTAATTTAATGTACAAAACATAATAAATTATGAGATAAAAGATTTTATAATTTTAAGGTTTCTGTTTTTCAAATCTAAGTTTGTTTTAATCATATATTTGAAAAAATGATAATAAAATACGAAGACACACCACATGGCATATGCGACACGTATGTTAGGGTATCCGAGGATTATGTGTCTCTAATATTTATTGGATATGGATATGACACCTATTTTGAAGTTTCCATACTTTATAGTCCTCGACTAAAGCCTCATTGTTAGATGCCACCTCAAATGGAAAAGAGCCCTTTAGGCAACTAACATTAATCCACGCATTGCATCACTCCAGAATTTGATTAGGTCCCCCTTTACCCTCTTCACGCGAAATAAAGTTCTTGAAAACAAGCCACTGACTTTGTACACCCAACCATAAACTAATGCCATGACTTTCCACTCCTATAGTAGACCAATTTCCCCAAGGTTTTCCAAATTTAGCTAATAAGCTGTTCTTTTCACACGCAAAGCACCACCAATCATTCCTGAAAAGAGCTTCATTGAAAGGAATGATCTTAGAAAAACCGAGACCTGCTTCCTCTAATGACTTACACCTTGTTCCGTTACACTAGATGATGCTTGAATTCATCCCCTATACTTCCCCACAAAAAATTTCTCTAAATATTTGCATGTTTTTTCTTGACTGACATTGAGACCTTAAAGCGGAACAAAAAAGTAAGTAGGCATACTTGACAAAATGCTCTTAATAAGAGTAATCCTAGAGCCATTAGAAATGTATATCTTCTTCCAAACTCGCACGTCACGTCTGACCCTTCTCAATAACCCCATCACTTACTTTCTTTGCCTTCTAAGTAGAGCCTAATGGGAGTCCTAGATATGAAGAAAGAAGGATACCTTTCTTACAACCCACAATGGACGTAAACTTTGTGTTTCAGCTTCCCCAGAATTAAATATGGGGGAGTATTATAAGCTAAGTTATGTTAAATAATAAAATCAAAAAATAAAATTATCTGGTAATAGCCCTTCATGATTTGTTCCTTGATTTGTGCTCTAATTTAGGAATTTATTTTCCTTGGCTTTTTCTTTATTTTTAGTGATTTCTTTGCCTATATAAAGGCACTCTTTACATCTTGTAATCAATCAATCTTAGTAATACAATTGAATGCAATTCTCTCTTGTTTCTCTCTATTTTTTGTTTATCTCTCTTACAATTATTCTTTGTATATTCTAACAGCACTTATATAATCTTTGCTCATAATTTCTAACTACCTATGACCTTTGATTTCAATTCTATTCTAGCCCACAAATCTTTTCTTCCATCCTTTTGAAACCTGATCCTGTGTGCTATTCATAACTCTAGATCCAATTAAATCTGATCATGGGCAACATCTTTATAATTGTTGTTGTCTCGAGTAGATTGCTGAATACTTTTTTAATGTGTGGCACATCTGTGATAATGCATAACTAGTGGCTGATTTTGAAAAAAAAAAAATAATAATAATAATAAAACCCTTGCTGTCTTATGTGAACAACATATAATTTGACACTTATCTTGGTGACTAGCTAGGCTGGCTAGCCCCCAACCTAGGCACCCAGGCAACCTTGTGAGTCATGGCCAAGACGCTTTGACAAGTACCAATAGCAAATTAGATATGAATGTTCACATGGCTCTGCGGTGAGATCTGAAAATGGGAATTGGTAAAGGGTTGGTGTCAGGTCCCTGTTGCATTCCTGCTGTATTAACGGAAGCTCACTCATTAATCTTTATTACAATTCAACTCGACACGATAAAACGTTAGTCCCAAATCCAAATGTGTTGTGGTCGGCTAGATGAATGCTCTTCCTCCCTTCATTTCTGTCATGGTTATATTTTCATTAATCTTTATTGATTTCAGTAAATATGTCACACATAAATAGCTCACAGAAAAACACATTTGAGAAGCTAATATGATGAACTTCCCTGAATAAAATGGCTTGATTCTAGATTCTGGTTAAGTTTATTATAATGCAGTTGATTATTTGGGTTTGTATGTGGATGGGTAACTATTAAGGACAAGATAAATTAATTAGCACGTATCAAGATTAACTGACACAGCCATCAGTACTGTTCAATTATATACTAATAAATTTGTCACTGCTGTCTTACATAGATTCTACATTGTAGGCATTTATAATTGCTTCAACTGCGACTGAAGAGGAAATGCTTCGCTGGTAATGATCATACCTTCGACCCAAATATTTCTTTATATGTTCTTACTTTTCATTGTGAACCTATAATTTTTCACTTTCTATGCCTGATGAATGTTAATTTACCCAATCTTATGAATTGTTAAACCAATAGGATTAGATGCTTAGAAATTTTTAGTCAAAAAGATTTCTGTATCTGAATAGGATTAGATGCTTAGAAATTTTGAGTCAAAAAGATTTCTGTATCTATTCTTTTTTGTCACTACAAACATGTAACTTTTTACTTTCTATGCCTGATGATTCCAAGCTAATGAAACTTAAAACCAGTTGTATTAGATGCTTAGAAATTAGAGTGTCCTCTGTGATTGCAGGTCTTCTTATGTTACTGGTTGATTTTTAATTCCCCTCAAATGATACTCGTTTGGTTCGCTCCTTTATCCTAGTATTCCTTTGACATCTAAAGATTAGGTTTGTTGTTCACTGATTTGACTAGGATTAGATAATTCGGTGTTGTTTCAATAGCATTCATAGCCCAGCATTGACTTTGGACCCTGGCTTTTGCTCAAATGATTGTAGAAAGTGAAATTGAAGGTAAGTCCTGAAATCATTGAAAAGACCCATTTGGAAATCACTTAACCATGTTTAAAGCTACCAATAAACTTAATTGCAAATTTTATCTGGTCATATGCTATGACTCCATTTCCTCTGAAATGTCAGTCATACTGCTATATCACCAGAGATTGCATTTTATGGCTGCACCAAGTGTATTATCTAAGTAAAAATTTTGCTTTTACTTAACTTATATATTAATTGCTAAGCTACTTTTTAATCCTTTAGAGAACAGATTACGGCCAAAAAACGAAAAGAGAAAAAAATATGATTTCTGTAGTTGCCACCAACTAGTTAGGATTAAAGTTTTGTTGAACCGCGTTATTGTGCCAATTGACCATCCCACCTACCCTGTCAAGTACCAAAGGAGATAGCTGTTAATAATATGGCCATTGTACCCTCTCTTAAGATAAAACAGTAAGCTTTACTTATCAAAAAAGCAAAAACAAAAAAGGATAAAATCATCTGAACGTTCTTACTTAACATTCGTGGCTCCCTTCTATTATTGGCTATCCGTTCCAGTTTTGGCCAATTATGGCCACCCAATTGATTGATTATACATATGATTGTAATTGGTTTCATAATTTTAATATATTTGTATTATTTTGGCAACCCTTTTTTCATAGGGTGGCATTTCCTTGATTCATCTTTCGATAAAATTGATTTTATTTTTTAAAAACAGTTAGTATGTTCGCACTCAATACTTTGCTTCTCCTGCTTTAGGTATCGCGAACGCATCGTGTGGACTGATAAAGCACTGAATATGAAACTTCTAAAGAAGGGCATCCTGACTCGCATTTATGCTCCCATGGTAAGAACTGTATGGAAAGTGTGTCACATTCTTTCTTTATTCAATTTGAGATGTCAAATGATATCTGATTGTGTATGAGCATGACCTTGAACGAGATCAAACTTTTTCAAACCCAGAGAAATTCGGCTCTCTTTGTAGGTCATCGTGCAGGGGTTGAGAGAATCCGGCGTTTTCAGTTCTGTAATTGAGGCAGCACAGACAACTCTCTCAAAGGAAAATTTTTTGTCGTCCATTGAGAGTAGTAACACCTCTAGAACCACAGAGTCGGGAGGAATTTCTTCAAGAAAGATTGGCAACATCGGAGAATATCAAGCAACCGCGAGGAAGATTTTGGAAATTGCTGGGACTGATTCTCTTGCAATCCCACCGCTATCTCCTCCCAGCATGGATGGTATCCGCGTCGATACATAGTACCCATTTTAAATTAACTCCTCTCTTTTTGGGCTTCTTCATAATTATCTACCGGCATGAATTTGGGTTCTATTAGGAGCTTAAAATTGGAAGAAGATTTTGAGTGAAAAACGAGAGTTAAATAGTAGTAAGAGGAAGGAGCCATTTTGCTGGTCGGGCTGTTCAGGAGGAGTTCTTTGGGTGTTGTGGGGAAGAAAAAGGGTCATTTGTGTTCGGTTTCATGGGATATTCCCGATCATTAACCAAGCGTGGGTGTATATTTTCAG
The DNA here is from genome assembly GCA_019916065.1 of Vitellaria paradoxa. Classification (NCBI taxonomy): domain Eukaryota; kingdom Viridiplantae; phylum Streptophyta; class Magnoliopsida; order Ericales; family Sapotaceae; genus Vitellaria; species Vitellaria paradoxa. The sequence continues at coordinate 16,974,285 of CM034234.1, read as the reverse complement.
GCTTAGATTATAGGTTTTTAGAGCAAGAGATGTAGAGGGGGATTTTGGTTTTGATTTATATATATATATATATATACTATGTCTTTTTGGCAAGAGGTACCTTGGGATGCTGAAGGTTGCTATAGAGGATTCATTACCTGGCATTGCAAGCCAGAAGGCTTTTGATGATATAGCCTTGATATATATATATATATATATGATCTCCATGGAGAAATGGAGTTAATTATTGTAATTGTCCTAAATCCTTATCGATAAGCTGGTGGGGCAACATTGGTTCTTGAACTCTCTTGTCCTCCTCGCTTTATGCTTAACCTCAGTTTGGTTAGGGTGGAAGCGAGGTGGAAGAGAATGAAAAGTTTTAAAAATTTCTCCTCTATTGTTTGATTTGATAAATTTGGCAAAATTTGAAGGGAATAGAAAAAGAAAATGAAGAAATTAAAATTTTTCTTTTTTTTTTTCTCGTCTCTTATACTATAATAGTATAGTAATTATTTGTGGCTAAAGGCATAAAAATATAATTTAACATACAAATAGTTTAAGTTTAAATTTAAATTTATATGAAAAATTATAAAATTAACTTATAAAAATAAAAATAACTAATCAAGAGAGACTGAAGTATTCATGCAGGGTTTAAAATTTTATTATTATTATAAATATTATTACATTTTTTAAAATATTAATTTAAAAATTTTTATATAAAAAGTATTCCAAAAAAATATAGAAAGAGTGAGAGAATATATTATCATATGAAATGATCGAACAGACAATCAAAGTAAATAGAAAAAAATAATTCTGTTGACAAATCAAATAGTTGAAAATGTCTTAAATTCAAATTTTAAGTTTTCTTATTATATAAATGACACAAAAGAGTGTAAAAGTGTATGTATTTAAAATTTAAGTTTAAGCATATTAAAATTGAAATTTTAATTTAAATAGTTACTTTTTAATAAATTTCTAAAGAAAATCAAAATTTAAATGTATGTTTTTAAAATAAAAAATTTAGTTAATACATTGTTTAATAAATGCATAAAATTTTAGTATTTGTTGCAAATATTATCATTTTTTTAAATATTAATTTAAACATTTTTATATATAAAAAATATTAAAAAAATATGATAAGAGTAAGTATATTTTCATACGAAGTGACTGAAAAAATAATCAAATTAGAGAAAGAAAGAATTAATTCTGGCTATTAAATAAATTTAATAATTAAAAATATAAATATCACGTTAATGAGGTATATTGTTGTATAGATTTTTAATCGTTCTTTTCCTCGTTTCTTCTGCAATCAAACAAAAGAAAAATTTGTAGGCAAAATGCACCCTGAGATTGTATTTTTTTATAAGCATATTTTCAGATTGCAAATTTTAATAGAAAATCGACCTAAAACAAGCATATGTAACTAAAACATAAATAATCTCAGCTTTCAAAACGTTAAAACATTTCAAAAAAAAAAAAAAAAAAAACACTATATTCAATGATAACACGTCGAGTTAAACAAATCATACAAAGGAAGTTTCATGTTGTAAACATAAGTAACATAGCGTATGTTTGGAATTGTATAAAATTGTAAAAGTAAATATCTCGTAATTCATGCAATAAGTGAAAATTTTAAATTTTATTGTCTTATAATTCATATTTATAGAAATTTGTAGGATTTTATTTTTTTTTAAGGGTTCCAAACAAAGCCATAATATCATGGGCAACCCGTTTTTCACAAAATATAAAATAATTAGTTGAAGGTTCTCAATTATAGTAAATGTGATAAAATTGGTGGATTGAGAATTAGTTAAAAATTCTCAGTTTTAATAAGTGCGATAAATGGGTAGATTGGGCGCTAGTGCAATGTTAGATCTTTCAAAGTGAAATTTTAACGATTTTGATTACAAATCTAAAACAATTAGATTTTTGTCTCTCTATCTCCCTCTATGTTATGGTCGCATTAAAATAATTAAAAATTAGGCTGAGATTAATAGCTTAAAAATAAATAAAGATATAACAATTAAAGATAAATACAGATAAAAATTAAAGATAAATAAAAATATAATAAATCTTTAATTATTTTTATTTTTAAAAAAATGTTTAAATTTATATTAATTTTAATTTTGATTTTTTTAAATTATGATTGGGAGAAACATTTTTTTAATTAAGATTAACAACAAAAGACAAATAAAAATAACAACTAAAAATAAATAAAGATATACTAATTTTTTAATTATTTTATTTTAAAAAATATTTAAATTTATATTAATTTAAAATTTTAATTATTTGTTTAAATTTTAATTTGGGAAATAATTTTTTTTTTTAGTTGTGAACAAAATATAGAGAGAGAGAGATGTTGTGAGACAAAAATTTAATTTTTGAAGAATTTATTACTGAAGTTGTCGGATTTCACTTAAGAAGATCTAATACTCCACATTTTACACTCGATAACAAATAGATACATAGTATATCGATGTCCCCTCAAAACGATGCACTATTCAAATCAAAATTTTAACAAATAATTAAAATTTTTTTGAAACCTAATAATCAAAAATTTAAAATAATATAAATTTAAAATTTGTTTTAAAATAAAAATAATTAAAATTTTATTATATATTTATTTATCTTTAATTATTATCTTTATGTATCTTAGCTGTTAATCTTAATTAAAAAAATATTTCTTGCAATCACAGTTTTAAAAATATTTAAAATTTTAAATTAATATAAATTTAAATATTTTAAAAAAATAAAAATAATTAAAGATAGTATTATATCTTTATTTATTTTTAATTTTTATCTTCATTTATCTTTAATTTTTTATCTATATTTACCTTTATTTATTTTTAATTGTTAAGTTTAATTTAATTTTTAATTTTTTAATATGAATAAAATATAATAGGAGATAAAAAATAAAAATAAAAATTTAAGTTTCGTTTGAATTGACAAAAAATTCAAAACCATGATAAAAAATACTAAAAAATTTTAAAAGTTATTATTTTTTTATCTCATTACACGAATTACGAATCTATAATTTATCTCTTTTTATCTTAATTTATCTTATTTTTGTCATTCCTGACACACTCTTAATTTTTTTTTTTTTTTTTTTTAAGATTGGTAAAAGAAATTTTCACTTTAAAGAAATTCACCACTCCGCATTTTTCACCCCCTTCAATCCGGTGAGGAGCGAGGACGAGCTGCAATGGGTAAAGGCCTGGGATTGCTCCTTCTCCAACGGGTATATGAGCCCTTGTGTTCTTCTTTCTCACACTGATCTCCCTAAATTTTTTTTATCTCATTATTGATCTCTCCCCCTGCCCTTCCCCCTCTGAGAGTTCTATCTATGTCCCAAATCTTGAAATTAGGGTTTCAAAATTTCGCAAATCTGAGGAGGTACACAGAAAGCTGAAGTTACTTTAATTTATATTTTTGATTTTGTATTTTTTTATTGTACCTTACCTCTTTGGTTGCCGAGAAAGCTTTGTATAAAGAACCAAACTTAAAAAAAAAAAAAAAACAAGAGAGAGAGAGAGAATGTTTTGCAGTACCTGTCGCTTGGCAGTGGGAAGTTTCTTCCTTTCATTTTCCATTGCATTTTCTCAGCAACCAAACGGAGCTCCGCGTTTGTTTACGCTTGAGATAGATACACGGGTTTGCCACTGGAAAGCTGGAGCTTTCTTGGAAAAAGTTCCGTTGAAACGAAAATTAAGCTATTAAATTGATACGAAATTATGTAGTTTTGCAGTGATTCCAAGTAATTTGAGACTGCGGTCTTCGTTTTTTGTTACGACTGGGTCCAAGTGGCACATTTGCCATTCTTCTTCTGCTGTGAAACTTAGTGAATCAATGGATGCCAACTCAAAAACTGTGACGGCGGTTGCCAAGGTTTTTTTTTTTTTTTTTAAATATATATATATATATATATACAATATTTTAACCTGCATTATTGTATATGCGGTATTCTGGATAATTTAGATAACTTATTGACTTGGATATTTGTAGAAAAGTGTAGCAAAAGCTGAGGAAATTGAAGCTGAGATTGTGGGCGATGATCCAGATAGAATTGAAAGAATGACAGTCCAAGAACTCAGGTCAAAATTAAGGTAATAGTAGTAGGAGGCTTGGTCAGGAAAGGTAGCAAAAGAAGTAAATTTAAGTTTGAGTAGGGCTATACAACCAGAATTCTTTATCCTTGAGAGGTACCCGTGGCTTTCCTGTGGGCCAATCACTCTAATGAACAACCCGCCAAGATTTATTCTTATTAGAAAAGTATGTTCTTGTGGGCTAATCACTTTAAATGAACAAACCCACTAAGTTGCAATCTTATTACAGTAGCACCATTAGCTCATCAATTTGGCACAATTTTCTGGGGAAAAAAATCTGGCGGATAAGCATTTCCTTTTTTAAGTTTTAATCAATAGTATATTCTATCTAATTTTAATCATCAAGAAATGTGAATATTAACCTTAGTTAAGTCAAATGGTTGATGAGCTCCAGTTTAGCGGAGATTCATTTTGCTTTCTTGCGGCCTTGAATTTCAAATTTTCTGTCTTATTTCTTTTTTATTGGTGAAAGATTCATGAGAGGAAGACTTATAACTCAACCAAGATACGGGTGCCTATATGTTTTCTTTTCTTTTTTTTTTTTTTTTTTTTAAGTTATTTTTCTTTCTGTTGGCTATTGAACTGCCAGCAAGCGGCATGACGCTTTGTTATATTGTAGAGTATAATGGGTATGGGTAAGATATGGATTGAGATATTTTAAATATGTATGGTTAATGGTGAGGCAGATCCTACCCATACTCTACCAATTGCCATCCCTAGTACTTCTACCACAGACCTATCTTCTCCAAATGAGCTAGTATAGCAATTGTTGTTTTGAGACGGAGTTGAATAATGAAATCTAGACCGATTTGCCCAAATAACTAATTTAAAACTAACAATTCCTCACATAAGTCAGTTAAAAAAATGATTTCCTTGAATAGGTCAGTTGTTGAAGTCTTGAATAGCATATTCAAAATGAAGTCATCTATTAGAAATCGTCTTTTGTTAGACGAATTTAAACTGAAGTTGCAATGTGAATAGCGTATTCAAATCAAATTTCTCACCCTTATCTTTTTATCAGTTCATTCGCCAGATCTTATCTATTCCTTAAATCCGCTATTGCAAATGATAACTTCAAGTGTTACCTGTTAGAAGTCGTCTTTTGTTATGACGACTTTGAACGTCAATGTAGTTCACTTGCGCTAGACCTTCTCTATTCTTTAAATCTATTATTGCAAATGACGACCTCCACTATGAATACGTTATTAAGATTGACGATTTCAGCATATCTATTTTTTGAATCCGTTATGACAAATAACGACTTTACTTTAAATATGCTATTTATTAAATATGCCTATTTAGATTGACGACACTGCAGGCGACCTATTCAGGGAAATTATTTTTTGATTGACTTATTTGAGGAATTGTTGGTTTTAAATAACTACTTTGGGCAAATCCCTCATGGAATCTGACTTCTGCATCCAACCCTAAGTTTGAGTTTATGGATCATTCAGTTAAGTTGAACAGAGTTCGTTTAATATGTCTGTTGGCAGCTCTTTTAGTTCTTAAAACTTTTCTAACTTCCTTCTGCCAATATTCTGTTTCAGGATTGTAATCACATTTACAAAAATTGAAGCTAATGAATTGTGTTGTTTAATATGAAAATTGCAGTATCCCTGACGATTATAGGATATTTTGTTGCTATTTTCAAATTTTCAGGAGTGTCGGGATCCCTGCCAAAGGTTCTAAACGTGATCTTGTGTCTGCCTTGAAGGGTTTCCTAAACAGAAAAGTAGATGGTATCCTGTTCTACTATTCAAACATATCCGACATTCCCTTTGGTGTTTATTAGGTTCAGTTTGATTGAAGAGAAATTGAGCTTTCTAATTAAGTTCTCGTTGCTCTTTTTACCTTTCTGGCTTCTGGAAGTATTAAAGCTAGTGTTCATTGCACTAATTAAGTTTTCTTGTTTGTGCAGGTGATGGTGATATGGTAGTCGGAGATCAGCAATCCACAGAAGCGAAATCAATTTGTAATCTGAAAAGTTCACTGAAAAGGAAGGCTAAGAGCTTATCTGGTGAAGAGCATGTTCAAGAGGTGAACACTGCTCCGGTGGTTTCTGGTCTAGGATGTACTGAAAGAAAAGTAAAACAAGTCCGAGTTGAGGATGGCATTGAAGAAGTCAAAGCCACACCAGTCAAATCAAAGAAGTCGTCTATCAAAACTGATGAAATTTTAGGTGCTTTTCAGGAAAAATGTGGTAAACTTGTTGTTCTCATAATATAAATATGAATGATTTAACTAAGTAAGTAGTATTCCATGAATAATGTTTACAGATAAGAAACCCTCCCGAGTAAAAAGAAAAGCAGTCATTGATATTGCCACTACGGTTGTTGGAGCTTCTGGTGAGGTTAATCTTTCTGAATGCCAAAATGAACCTTGGACAATTTTGGCTCACAAGAAGCTACAGAAAGGGTGGATTGCATACAATCCCAGGACTATGAGGCCACCCCCTCTTACTGGCGATTCAAAATTTATGAAGTTATTGTCTTGGAATGTTAATGGGTTAAGAGCTCTACTGAAACTGCAGGGCTTCTCTGCTCTGCAACTTGCACAAAGGGAAGACTTTGATGTCTTGTGCTTGCAAGAGACCAAATTACAGGCAAGTTTACTTAAACCTAAGGCAAGATAAAAAGCCGTGAAGAGAAAATGTTAGGGTTGGATGCTGAAATTGGTTTGAAGTTGTTACAGTAATTTTAAGAATTGTCCATTTGTGATATTCGCTATAAGTTTCTTGTTATTTAATGCTGCAGTTATTTTTTGTTCTAAAATTGGATTTTCTGACAGAACTTCTTGCAGTAGTGAAGTTCTGTTGTCATCACATGCTTTATGGTTGTCTCTATGTTAATCTAATGTTATTTTTGAGGCTTTTTTTAATTATTTTTAAAAAAATTATGTTAAACTATTCTAGCTGCTCATTTCTTCTTGTATTTATATTGGCTTTTGGTGGTTTGGGGGGGGGGGAATTGGATTAAACATGATTAGGGGGAACTATTAGCATGCCCAAATTGGACGCCTTTAATTCCTGAATCATTGCCTTCTTCAACTCACTACCCAAATGGATTGATAACGAATTTACCCATTTGATTTTTCAAATTATGCTTTGGATTGTTGTATTAATTCCACAACATTATGCGAACATTTATGGATTTTATTTTGTTCTCATTCTGCAGCAATATGTGAACTTTTTATGGGATTTTCATATGCTTATAAAGTATCAGGAAGTGAGTTTTCTCCCAAATAAGTGTTCTGAACGAACTTATTTTGCAGAATGGGGTGTGTTTTAAGTTTTAACTTATTTATCAAACAAGAGGAGTTGATGAAATCTGGGGATCAACCCATGACTTCAAAGTTAAAATCTTGGGATGAACTCACGATTTCAAAGTTAAAATCGTGGAATTAACTCATTGCTTCAATTATTTCACTTCAAAATTGTGCGTCATTACATTAATTTAAAATATAAAATACTACCCACAACTTCAGCTCTATATTTGAAGTTGTGGGTTTGATTAGTAAGTTATGGACTACCCTTGCAAAGTAAGATTGATTTGAACACTGATTTTGGAAAAGGCCAATCAAGAATTACTCCACCCCTAGATATATTTATTCATTCACTGCTTAAGGATTTTTGTATGCTTCTTTGTGGTCTTGCTTCCATTTTAGGTGGATCTGTTGGTTCCATACTTATTCACGCTTGCTGCTGGGCACTTTTAAATGCGATACTGGCAGAATTTCCATGAAAGAGATATCAGTGATGGATGGCTGGGTCGAAATAGAAGTTTCTATCTAATGTGTAGACAAGCAGATACCCATTCTTCTCATGTCCTTCATTTATATTATTTCTACTTCATTGATTAAGAAAGTTGAAGAGACTTGAGAGCTAGTTTTCATGTGGAGGGCAAGGAAAGGAGTTTAAGTACCAGTTGGTGGATTGGGAGAGATAGCAGTCAATATGAAGTTTTGGTAGTAGGAGACTTGATGGAGACTATTTGCTTATAATTGTAAATAGGCAGATCTGATTTTTAGGGAACTTAATTATTTAACCAAGCTCTTTGGTGAAAATGGCTTTGGAGATCCACTTATGCAGAAGATAGGTAGTGCAGAAGCATGGTTGCCTATGAATGTGGTTTTGGTGGGGGTAAATGGAATCCTATGGATTCGGTGTATAGGGAGGCTTCGGAAGGGTGCAATGAGTTCTTTACAAGTGTGTTCAATTGGAGGTGGGGGCGCTGAGAGTTTCTAGCTTGATTTGTGATGTGCGAGAGACTGAGATTTGAGTATATGATATTTCTGTTGTTATATGAGATTACATTTACATTGATTGATATGCTTTGATGGCAGGTTGCGATAGCATTGAAGATGGTCTAGTTGGAAATTTGGAATGTGTAATTGGAGGTCAGTTCATGTTGGGAGGTTGAGGAAGTTGGGAGATTTTTGGAGGCAGTATATAAGATGGAAGGTGTGGTTGAAAGAGATGATTAAATTATGTGAAAGACATTTAATAGGACTTACATTGGGATCCACAAAAGGTGCATTTTCTTGGAGTGTGCTGGGTGAAAGCTCCTTCCAATGTAGATTTTTGCTGCTGCTTGGCTGGCAGTTTCTGAAATGATTTTAATGATTGTCAATTTGATTAAAGGAAGGAAAATATTTTCTAATTTGTGCTGCATGGGTAGGGAAATTGTAGATTCAATAAATAGTGTTTTATTCATTGTAGGGTGTCAGCAAAGATTTGGGTGCTTGTGTTGGCTAGCTTTCAAGAGGCTGGTGCCAGCCTACTTCACAGTTGGAGCAGAGGCATTGTGACAAGAGGAGAAGAGTGGCAAGGAAGTTTACTTCATTGTTTGTTATATGGTGTTTATGGTGATAAAGGAATATCTTCCCTTTGATGGTATTGAGGCTCCTGTCAATAAAGGGAATATTCTTTTTTTTTTTTTTATGGCTGGACCACTAGGAAGTTGTATCCTTCTGGGGGTAGTTTTCTGGACTTAAGTGGTTGTGTGAATTTTTGTGACTTCATATAGAATGTGGTAGTTTTCCTCATATACCGTGTTCGATGTAGCATTCCCTTGGCACTTTCTTCCTGTGTAAATTGTTGTTTTAGCCATCCAATATATATATATATATATATAAATTTAAAAAAAAAATTAAAATGCATCATAGGTGTAGAGGGACTCAAGGTAATCTTGAGAATGGCAAAATTATTTGATGAAGTTCAGTTACCGGTTGTTGTGCATCTGATTGGTTGCCTTATGCTGTTATATTACAATAAAGAGGTTTGATATCTTTCCTGTTAATTGCATTTTCAATCTCCAATGCAGGAGAAGGACGTTGAGGCAATCAAACAGACTCTCCTAGATGGATATGAGAATAGCTTTTGGACATGTAGTGCCACCAAACTTGGGTATTCTGGTACTGCAATTATCTCTCGGGTATGCTTGTTTTTCTAGTTGGTGAGGTAGATATTTCTAGTATGTTATACCTTTGAAAATAGTTTCCAGTTTAACTTGTTATAGAATATTAATTTTGTTTGGTTTTGTTTTATTTATTTTTTCCTGATAAGTCAAATAATTTTATTAAAAGGCTTCATGGGGACGCCACCTAAGCACAAAAGAAATTTAGCTCAAAAACAAAATTAATAAAACTGTGCTCTACAGACTTAATAAAACTGTGCAGATACGATTCGCGCCTCCTGCTAACCACCTATGCAAAGTTGAAAAGAAGATCTCTTCCATTTTATGCATTGACAATTTAGTGCCTTCAGAAGACCCTCCATTCCTTTCTCCCCATACTCACCATCCCAGACAAAAAGGAATTAGATGCCAAACTTTCCTTATTCTTTTGTTGATTTGAGATCCCTGTCAAGCCTCTTAAACAAGTTTTATCTCTTTTGGAAACATCTTGTTCTTTTATTGCATCAGTCACGAACGGTGTTCTTTGAACGGAACCTTTCTTCTCTACATTATGAGCTTGAATGGTGTTCTTTGAATATAACCTTGCTGCTCTGCATTATGATCTTCACTATGATTATCATCATATTGTTCTTTACATGGTGACACGGCACACTATATATATTTGATCTTTGCAAAAAATAATCATATTTAGTAACTGTCGGAAATCATTAATAGCATTTCCAATGTGTTGAATCTTCTTTCTATGATCTTGTATAGTTGCATTTTATTTAGTGTGGTTCCATGATCTTGGCTATTTACCTGCTGTTTTCTTGTATTTAACAGATGAAGCCGCTCTCTGTCAATTATGGCCTGGGCATATCAGATCATGATAGTGAAGGACGGCTTGTGACTGTGGAGTTTGATAAATATTATTTGATAAATGCTTATGTACCTAATTCTGGAGATGGTCTAAAACGACTAGTAAGTGACTTAGTGCTTCTTTGAATACATTTTATAGTTTTATATCCTTCAGGGTATGGTATACCTGCTTTTTCAGAGTAAGTTTTGTGAGGATATTTTATTTTTATTTTTTACAGTTTTGAATATTATTTTGAGAATAAACTTTGTGAGAGTAATGTGTCTTTTTTACCTTCAATATTAGTCATACAGAGTAGAACAGTGGGATCCATCTCTCAGCAATTATATGAAAGTAAGCCTGCTTCTCTATTGCCCATAAAAAGATGTGAACATTATGCTTGATTTTTCTTTCTATATAGCATGATATTTTTGTATCCATTCTGGAGAATTTTCTTATTTAACTTCTTTTGCCATATAATTAGAACTATTCGTTATTCAAACAATTGGATTTTTTAGCTAACTTTTCAAGGCAAAGGAGCACTAGAACAATTTGTTGGCATATTTTGCTTGAAATTTAGCTTTTAAAATACTAGGAATTGATTTTTTTTTTTTTTTTTTCAAATACACATTCGTCAACCACACATGAAACGTTAGTTTTTGATGTTGTTCTCTCCTTTTACTTTGTTTCTTCTTCTTTGGTGAGGAGTTTTCTCCTTTATACTAACTTTACTACAATCGCAGAATAAAAGTTACTAACACAATTTTCTATGGCCACTTTTGTATGCTTATGCCGGCTTGTAACCTTGCATGATACAGGAGCTAGAAAAGTCCAAGCCTGTCATTTTGACTGGCGATTTGAACTGTGCTCATGAGGAGATAGATATTTATAACCCTGCTGTAAGTAATCCGACTTTGACTTGTGAATTTCAATTTAACTTGTTGCAATTTTGTATTGAGTAAACAAAAAACGAATGGAAGCACTTTTGATATTTGATCAAAATATGATTAAATTGTTGCATTTATCTTAGGCATGTCAAATCCTAGTTGTTTAGTAAGATTGCGCAGTAGTCTTGCATTAATTATTTTAATTTTAGGAGCCCTATGTTTTTCAATCATAGTGTGTTTCTCTCTGTGGTTTGTGTGCGTGTGTTGGGGGGGGTTTATTTTTATTTTTATTTTTTTTGGGTTTTTGGTGGGTGTTGGTGGGGAAAAGGGGGGGGGGCTATGCATTAAATAATAATAGGAGATGATTACACGAGTGTCCAGCACATGTTGAAGGGATGTTCACTGAGTGTTGGCCCGATATGTATCCCACATGGACGTCGTACCTTCTTAGAAGTCTCCATGCTTTTTACGCTCTCGTCATTGGTGTACAAAGTGGCATCCCTCTTATGTTCTATTTCTATGTTTGAGTGTGCACCTAATTTTTTGTCAAATTTTGTTTTGCTTATTTTTCTTTATCATATTCCTAATTACTGCATATTACGTAGGGAAATAGAAGAAGTGCTGGTTTTACGGATGAAGAAAGACAATCCTTCAAGACAAATTTCTTATCTAAAGGCTTTGTGGATACCTTCAGGGAGCAGCATCCTGGTGTCGTTGCCTATACATATTGGGGTTTCAGGCATGGTGGACGCAAAACTAATAGAGGTATATTTCAATATACTCATCTTGAAATGATACTATTTTGTTTTACCAATTACACAAATCAAAATGATTCATGTAAGCTCTGTTGTGAAGGCATCTTTGATGGGTATGCATCGATATTTAATGTTGTTACAGGTTTGTATTTTATTCTGTCAGTGATATTATCATAAATCCCCCCTCCCCGAAAAATACCCTGCCCCGAGGAAAAAAAAAGGGGGGGAAAAAGATATATCATTATACACCTTGACATTAGTAACCTTGGTCATGCATGATTCACGAAGATGGTCCATTTCGATACTCCATAGATAAATTTTTTTGATACTCTTTGAATAAGAGATAAGTTGGAGCTTGAGATTGAGATTGAATGGACAGTACTTTAAGAGGGCTGGAAAGAGAGAGATCTGCTAGCCCTTCTTTTTGGTACCTAGTCTTTCCATCTTCCCCTCTCAGTTCCCTCCTTTTTCTACAGGCATCGAACTTGTTTGTTCTTTGTTTTCTATATCTAAGCAGACTATATATATATATATATATATGCCGGTGGTCAAAAAAGAGGAGGTTGTCTTTATTTGGGTCAGAATGGGATAAATGACAAACTTCGCCCCCCCCCCCCCCCAACACACACACACACACACACACAGAGGATCGTCCACCTCCTTGATATGGTCATTTTCCGTTAGGATTCCCTCAAACTATGTGGGGTTTTATTATTTATTTGAAATTGGGACTGCGGGGACCAAAGTGAACTCAGGAACACCCCTGCAGGAAAATTATTCAGGAGTTGATATTTCCAGCGCAAGTTTGACTGCACCATTTTCAGATGCTATGTTTATATGGTGATATTATTCTATTTGGCACAACAATACTCCTACAACATGTATGTTTCATGGGATACGGGGTTGGTTAGGAGATAACATCCTACTTCTAATTTTTATATCATGTGCAACTATAATTCTTTTATCAAGATAATATCTTTTATGAAATTTAGATAACGTTATAGATGACACATAGATGTTATCAATTAAGGATAGGAGATATCATCTTACTTTTAATTTTTATATTATGTTTTGCTACAATTTTTTTTATCAGGATAATATCTTTTATTAAATGTATTATAACGACTTATAGATTTTATCCATTAAGGAACACTATATCTAACGAAATAAACATGCTCCGAGGAGTATAGTTGGTTGCAGTTGATGTCCTTTGTTCTCGTTCTCATATATTTGTGTCTTGAACCCGAAACAGGATGGCGACTTGACTATTTCCTCGTCTCAGAATCTATATATAACAAGGTTCACGACTCTTACATTCTCCCAGATGTTACCGGCAGCGATCATAGCCCTATTGGCCTCATTCTCAAGATCTAGCTTTCGCGACATCGATGGAGATTTCTCCTGGAGGTGAAACAGAGTTCTATCAAAAGCTGAAGTCCGAACGACCACGTAAAGTTCTTTTGCTGGTGTTGCATGAGTCGCCAGGAACAATATATATGAGCCGAAGTCCCATTTTGTTAACAGTGATGGTCTAATGGTCTTAATTATTTTCTCGTTCCAAACAAATATCATCAGAAGGCGTGGACCGTTGAATGAAAATTCAGAGAGTTGTATTGGAAATTTGCACAGCAATCCACCAACATTCTGCAGAATGCTTTTGTGTATATGGATGGCTATGTTGGCATTATCATCCTGCATTTTGAGCGTTGTAGGAGTTGTTTGGATGGTTTACTCCGATGTATGGACTCTTAGCATCTGGGCATTTGATGAATAGATATTCTGTAAATGTGTGCTGTTCCATTAGTGGACTGCATCAACTTTAATTTAACGTCATGATTGTAAGTTTCGAAATTATAAGTCAATACCATTTAAAAAAAAAGGGTAAAAATATGAAGAAAAAAATATTTGATAATTGATGACATATTGATTTGTATACAATAATATTTGCAAGGTTATAACATTTTTTTTAATATAAATAAGTCAATGCCATTAAATAAAAAAAAGTAAAAATACGAATGAAAAATATTTGATAATTCTTGACATATTGACTTAGATACAATAATATTCGCAAGATTATAACAATTTTTTAATTTAAAACTAAATTCACAATAAATTGAATTCAATTGAATTGAATTAAAGGATATGTAAAGGGTATCAATTAGGTGTTTTATTTTATAAAATAATTTTCGAATAAATATTTTATTTTTATATATATTTTCTTGATAAATTATCATAATATTATTTAAATAAATAATTATTTTTTATAATTATACCGTGAACAGCTAGTTTAAAGTATATTGAATTTGAAACACTTTAAAAATTAAATTTATAAATTATAAAATAAATAAAATTAAAAATTCTTCTTTTTTTCACTTCCAAATCCATGAACATGGATTTGCAGCTGAAAAGAAAAAATAAAAAGAAAATAAAATTTATAATTTGTATAATTTTTACGCTTAATCAAATAAGAGTTAAATTTTGTTAATAAATATCTATTTATTTTAATTTTTATTTTTTTAACTCAATTAAAAAAAATAAATTTAACTTTACCACTTCATTTTAAATTCTTATCATTTTTTTTCACTTTTTGTTTTTCATATTTCAAACGTAGTCTAATTGTCATGCTATTTTTTTTTTAACCATTTTAATTTTACTAAATGCTGTGAAAATGTATGCACTTAGTTTTTTGAAAGTAAATAAAAAAAAGCAACGAACATAGAGCAGTTGATACTGCCACATCAGCACGTGTTGACGAGCGATGACACTGCTGTCTGACGTGGGCATATCTTATTGGAAGACCCACCCGCCCTGACATAGAGGCCGAAACAAAGCAAGACACGAAACAGGGGATGGAGAGGCCCCTGTTTCTATGTCAGTGGACATAAATAGTCTATACATACAGACGAACAGAGAAACAGAGAGAGAGAGAGAGAGAGAGAGAGAGGGGGGAGGGACGAGCCATGGCAGCTTGGAAGAGAGCCACATTGGCGGCCGCAAAGTCTCCAACAACCAAAACAGAACCTCACTCCGAAGAAAAAACCGACGCCGCCAACTCAACCGCCGTCCCTCCGATTGCTCTGTGCAAAGCGGTCCGAATCCTGAGTGTCGCTCTCATTTTCCCCGTTCTTCATTTCTACCTCATGTTCTTTCACTACGATAATTTCGATACGGATATCAAGCGAGGGAGCCTCAACAACGCTCTTTTCAGCATCGCTGGGGCGGCCTTGGTCGGGACTATGATCCCCGTGGCCTCTACATATCTGTTGAGGCGCAATTTATATGGTCACGACATCAATAAGAAAGGCACGCCTCAAGGTTCAGTCAAAGTGTGAGTTCTTTTTTTTATTATTATTATTTTGGAGTTTATATTTTTCTTGGCTCCCGAATCATGAAGTTTTTTTGGCATTTCTATTTTTAGTGGCTCATGAATTGAGAATGTTTTTGCTATTAATTAGTTTACAACTCGATTCTCAAGCTGATTATTATTTTTCTTTTCGAAATTTATGATTTTGGGTTTTTGTTTTAGATCACTAGTTTAGCTTTGGGAGTCTGTTTGAGAGTCAATTTTTAGATTATTTATTTGCGATGGACATCATGTTCTATCAGATTTTTTTTTTTTGGGTAATTAATTATTCAAAATCTTGAATTAGGGAACATTTTTATCTTTCATTTTGTGCAGAAGGAAAGTTCCAAGTTCTTAAGAAGTTCGCCTTTAATGTGATTTTGGTTAATGTCTATAGTGTGCAAGCGTTGATGTTTGTGAAATCTCATGATTTAGCTCAGGCCTTTGCTGATATTGTTTTACCATTTTATATCATATTGGAAGATTTGATCAAACAATACATTGAGATCCTAAACCAGATTACTTGTGTTTGAGGGTTTTCCAATATTGTTCATTAAGCACTAATGGTGTGGTAAGGAAATGCTTCAGCTAATTGATTGAGAAAGCTTATTTTTCATTTTATTTTACTAGATGTCAATATTATTTTGTTCATTTACATTTTTCACCGAACTTCACTTATGCAGGCTATATTGTGTTTTGCAGGCCTGAGTCGTTGGGTATTGCTGTTGGGGTTGTTTACTTAGTGTTGGCAATCTTGTTTCAGTTTTTTAACTTCACGTCAAATTCAATTGTAAGTGCTCGAGCTTAATTTTTCTTTAGATTTTGTGGTCAAGTTTTCTATTAAATAGTTTTTAGTTTTTATAATTTCATTGTGTGTGTGTGTGTTTTTCTTTTTTTCAACCATGTGAGTGGCGTTTTTTTTCTCATCTTCTGATTTTCTTTTCCCCATTTGTTGGAATTGGAATCAGAAAACATTAGAAGAGAAGATTTTCTAGCACTTGGCTTTGTGGCTGGAGATGGTCAAAGGGTTAGTTTGAGCATGTCCACTGGGGTGGGCTTGCAACCCTCAAGGAAGTCTTTCTAGTTTTGTTTAATTTGCATATAGTGAGGCATTGATTGTGGACTGACTTTGATTAAGGGACAGTTGATGTGGGAACCTTGTATTTAGAGAGCTATACAGGTTTAGGAGTTAGAAGATGATATGAGTTTTCTGTACGCTGTTGTATGGAACTTTATTTGTGGGGACTGTAGAGGATTCAGTGACTAAGAAAGCATAGAAAGGTGAGCAAGTTCATAGGAAAATCATACAGTAGAATCTTTTGTGGAGACGAACCCAACCTTTCCTTGTAAAGGCATCTGGAGAACTACAATTGCAATCTAAGGTCTCCTCCTTCATCTTAACTGTAATTGTGAATGATAGTTTGATTTTCAAGAACATGGGGTGCATGAAATGCTTTTACAACAAAGGTTTTTAATAGAAGGAGTAAGGTTAGGATGAAAAATGTTTCATGTGCTCCCTATATTTTTATCTGTGTATATAATCTTGCTGTGTCCATGTCATACCTTTCCCAATTTACCTTGTTACCACATCTATATTTCATGTGCTCCCCTGTCGTAATATATATCATATGCATTTCAGAATGTTGGCATATCCATGTTCTACCTTTCTATTATCACATTTGTATCTGTAGAATGTTTGTGCAATATAGCTTGTCATTATGAAATAAACCGAACTTAAAAGAAATGGCAAAGTCTGTAGTTTGTTGCATAACCTTGATGACCAGGATGAGGGTTTTTTGGAAATTAGTTAACTCGTATTTGTCTTCAATGGATGGAAGGATTGGATCACATTCGCACTACTTTCAGCAATTCAAATTTTGAAAAGTATTAATGAGGATCTATTTGGTTTTGTTCAGTCTTGATTGATTTAAAGTAAAAAATTCTCTGGTTAGGAACCAATTATTTTACCTTTTTTATTTTACTAGCTTACCTAGCAAACGACATATGATAAGGTGGGATGATATTGACTCTGTATTGCACTACCTAATTATATTTCCATTTAGTTTTGGCTTAAGGAACCATTCAGGTGGTCTAATGGACAAAGATTCCTAGGAATCATCATTTTCCTTGTTATTGTATCTTTTTTTATCCTTTGATTTTGTTCTCATTTTGTAATTTTTTTTTTTTGGAAAGTTATCAAAATTATCTGGTTTTTCATT
Source organism: Vitellaria paradoxa (assembly GCA_019916065.1). Taxonomy (NCBI): domain Eukaryota; kingdom Viridiplantae; phylum Streptophyta; class Magnoliopsida; order Ericales; family Sapotaceae; genus Vitellaria; species Vitellaria paradoxa. The sequence goes on along the minus strand of CM034234.1, from coordinate 16,956,750 downwards.
ATTAGGTGAACTCCTGAAACATTTATCTTTTTTTTCCTTTCTTTTTCATGTTTTTTCTTTTCGATAAGTTATCCGGAGTTCTAAAATATTATTCACTTCAAATATTAAGATTGAACTGCTGATTATTTAATTTGTGCAGTGGCTTGCCGCTTACAATGCAGCATTGGCATCAATCTGTTTTATGATCCTGCTTGGATTTGTAGATGACGTCTTGGATATCCCTTGGAGAGTGTGAGTAACTATATAATATCTTGAAGGGTTTACAGATCATTATATTGAGAGCACTGTTTACACTTAGCGTTACATCTATACTGCCATAATAAGCCAACACTGGGGGTCGTTGGTGAAGCTTTTTAACTTCTTCCTTTAATATTCTTTATGTTATTTTATGTGATTTTGAAGAATAGGAAATTATTTTTGCCAGCTATTGCTGCTTTACCTCTCTTGATGGCGTATAACGGGCATACAACAATTGTAATACCAAAGCCTCTCGTACTCTATCTTGGGCTTGAGGTTTTGGATCTAGGTAATTATTTCTAAAACTGGGACCTTTTTTGCTTTCTTCTCTTTTTAAATATCACTGGTGTAATATCAAATCTAACGGTTTTTCATTTCCCCTTCTATTTTATTATTAGGTAAATTTTCATTTGCTCTCTATCAACTAAACTATACCCTGCCTACTTGATTGGGAAGACATGTGACTAGAACTATTTCATTGAAATTGGAAAAAAAAAAATTGAGGTGGGGTTGAAAAGCAAAAAAACAAAAGGGATGTGGATTTTTTTTTTTTAGCTTCCAAACTGCCTTCAGTTTTACCTCTTATTCTCATGTTTGGTATATGTGACATTGTTCCGTAATAAAAATATGGGAGAATTATGCTTAAGTTATTTGTTTTAATGCAGTGGTAAGATTGTTCTATTGCTACCTAAGGGTTAAGGATTTGAACTCTGGATTCAGCATATTTGCTTGTAGAGAAAAGACTGTTTATATCTTACCCTCTCTAGACCCCGCAATACGCCTTTTTTATTTCTATTAGGATATAATATAATAGCATTATAGACAGTATGATCGATAACTTAGGTCATTCTTGCTTATTTGTGGAGTATGGTCAAATCTAATCATACAAATCTTTAACTGGATGAACTGACTCTTTCATAATGTGATCTGTAGCTGCCTCTTGAAGTTTGGTTGATTCATTCATTCATATCTCTAATTCTTCTACTATTTCTGATGTGGATAGGGTGGATATATATGCTTTATATGTGGCTTTTGGTTATTTTTTGCACAAACTCTATCAATATTCATGCTGGTATAAATGGACTAGAAGTTGGGCAGACAGTTGTAATTTCATGTGCTGTAAGTGTCGAACTTGTACAATTTTAAATTGTAATTCAATTTTGGAATATGACATATAATATGGATTTGCAGATTTTGATACACAATGTAATACAAATCGGAGTATCTTCGGACCTAGAGTATAAACAGGCCCATGCATTGTCTATTTTCCTTATTCAACCGTTGCTTGCCACTTCATTGGCTCTACTTTATTTCAACTGGTAAAAGTATCATCATTTTCATACCTAGTTATCTAGAAGCTTCTTATGGCATAATCAAGTTATGCGTGAAATTTTCTGTCGGCTCCATTCTAGGCACCCTTCTTCAGTTTTCGTCGGTGACACCTACACATACTTTGCTGGAATGACTATGGCGGTAGCTGGCATTCTTGGCCACTTCAGGTAGTCTCCCAATTATCATCCATCCATGTTTCACTGTTTAATATTGTAATACATTTCAAATTAAGAATTTTACTCTTTTGTGGAAGTTTATTATGCAGTCTTGAGCTATGGGTCACCATGTGCATACTCAAATAATTCTAACTAGACGACTTAGATGAGACGTTGTAATTTCATATGAAATTCATGCAAGCATGTTGAAAGAAGATTTAAGTTCATCACTTGTCTAAACTTTAATGGAACTCTTTTTCCCCATAATTGTATGCTTGACCATATGATAGGTTGAACTTTTCCCTTTTTTCCCTGAGTAAGTATATGCTAGAATTCCCAAGCATGATTTCATATTAAGCTATGAAGCATTGAAATCTTTCTTCTCTAACTTTTACCCAAGGAAAGTTTTTCATATTGGAACTCTTGTCAGTATCTTTGGGGTTCTGACATCAATATGTCCAAACATTTTTGTGAAAGACATGGACCTTGTCCCTCCTACCTCAATAGTCATTACTTAGTTATAGACCTATAGTGGGAACCCAAAGCTGAGACATCATGAAACCTAAACACACTGAGAAGCACACCAACTTCAATGATGTGACACGTTCAATTGCTCAAGTGTTCAGAATGCTGGTATCTCACCCTTCCATTCATATATTGTAGATGTGATTCAACACAATTACGAATTTAGCTTTAATTTGATAGTGAAACATTCCTATTTCTGTTGGCAGTGATCTTGGTATCTTTGCAAACAAAAACTTCCAATGATTTTTCATGACACATACAGTAAATTGGATGTTTTGACATGGGCATCATTACTTGCAGAATAACCTCTTTCCTGAAGAAGTGGCAGCTTGGAACATTTTCTGATATTTGTCCAAACATTAAGGCTCAAAATACATATAGTTCTCGTCTGATCTTCACTAAAATCAGCAATAAAAGATATGTAGTAGTAATGATATAATAAATCAAATTGTGTTAATTCTTCTTTTGGTCGCTGTATATTGATATACAAATATTGGTTCAACTCCCAATATTGGTGCTCGACAAAATTGTCTTTCTATATTTTTGCATTGAACCACATAATTTTCTATGTTTTCATTGGACTACCGAATTATTTTGACTAAATTTTACAGTGAAACACTCTTGATATTCTTCCTTCCTCAAGTTTTGAACTTCCTTCTATCACTCCCTCAGGTTTGATCAAATTATCTCTTCTACTCTACTTGCAATATTTCTGACTGTTACTTTTGAAGTTTCTAATTTCTACCTTCTTTAGCTTTTTGGCTTCGTTCCTTGTCCGCGGCATCGTCTCCCAAGGTGGATTCCATCTTATATTCACTTTGGTTATGCTTTTTTGATCTTTTTGAACTCACCTTTAAGACATTGTGAAAACCTTTGAACTTTCCAGGTTTGACCCTCAGACAGGACTCCTAACCGGCACAAATGATGGGACGCTTGTGAACTTGTTCCTCAGACTATTTGGCCCGATGTCAGAAAAGTCACTTTGCATCCTTCTCCTTGTTTTCCAGGTAATGGAATCATTATTTTCTCATCTGAATCTTCAAGTTGCAACATGGTATCTACCAGAAATTACATTCACTTTAGTAAACTCCATTTTACTGGGTTTGCAAGAAGAGTTATTAACCCAATTGTTGGTGATCCTGCCTGGCAAATGATGGTACATAATTTGAACCTCCCACCACCTTCCATAGAGGTGGCAAATGGGCAAGTTTGAGTCAGATTAGTTCCGGTTGAGTGCTTTATTAGATAAACTCAATTACACCCAATTAATATTCGAGTCATACATGGGTGAATTTATATGGATATAATTGGATCAATCAACTCATATGATCTATTATCTAATTTAATCACATCTCTAATTCAGGTACGGGTAGTGGAAGTAGAGAGAAAGTAATAGAATAAATAGTGGGCGGTGGAAATGAAGAATAGGTAGTTGAGGCATTATAGATAGCGGTGATGATCGTGATCCTATGCATGGGTACTCAAGTACCCATCTCCAACTGGCTCTAACTTTGCATGCAAATAAACCTATATACTAACCTAACTACGATACATTCATAACTTAGATGAGTTGACAGGTTTAGGAACCATTTGGCACTGCCAAAAATATCTAAAAAATGTAACGTTACATCACAGATTGATTCGTGGCACTTTAGTAATTAGTTGAGTGTTTGATAAAAATTTATAAAAGTTGATTTTCTATTTGGTGGATGAAGTTGAAACAAGCTAAAAAATTAGGTAAAAGTTAATTTCGTGTTTGGTGAATTAAAGTTGTAAAAAATTAGAGAAAGTTAGTAAATTTTTTTTTTTTTTTTTATTAATTTGTACTCCAAACAGCAATAAACCGATTAAAATCGCCACCTCTGCTTTCTACTTTCCAGCAGTGCTTCAGATATGGCATGATTTATATGAAGCTCTCAAACCCACCTAAGACAAATATGCATTAGATTTATCCTGAAAACAAGTTAACATATATGGTTTGTTTGAAGGTGAACAAGTGAATGCAGTTAGGCAAACCTGCTCGCTAGATTACCGGTGCCACTGCATTTTCTTTCTCGTTGAATAGGCTTTTTTCTAATTTGATTACTTTTGGTGGCTGCATGGGTTTTGGACATTACAGTCTTTCTTAATAAGCATCGGTTTCTTTAGATCTGCATCATAAGATCAGACGCATAAATAAATTCATTTATTTGGCACAGGCCATCTGTTGCTGCTTCGGTTTCATGCTGAGGTGGTACCTCGCTGGATGGTACAAATGAAAGCTGAGATGATTATTAGAGCAAAATCCATCACTAGTTGATGTTTTTGAATGCGGTTCATGAAACATGCAGGACTACCCACATCACATATTTGTTTTTCTATTACATAATTCTCTCTCTCTCTCTCTAGAAATCATCACAATTAGTTTATCCATTGGTTGGAAACGCATGAGTCGTCTTATGGCTTAAGCTTCCATTGTTGATATTTATAGCCTCAAAAGGCAGGGAGAAGCAAACCTTTACACATGTAGAATTTTGTATTTTGCTCCTTTCAAGATGCGAGAAGTCAACTTTTTATTTGAACATTCATGTAAATGTTAATACAGACACACACAGATCCACAGACCACGCTCTTCCAACAACAAAGAAGACCCATATGAACACTATGATTCGATTCCTCGCAAAAAATTTTAAATATACGGTGATTCTCAACCTTTAAAACAAGGGACGTACAGCAAATTAAATCTTCTCACAAATGCCATTTTCGGGATGCTAATGGTGATTAATCTTAATCAATTTCCATGGTCTTCTCCTTATCACTGTTTCTGCTTGACCATAGTTTGATTGTCCGATCGTGTGCAACAGTTGCAACATACTGTCCATCTGCCACCAATACCAGCAAAAACAAATAATGAATTTCCGGGGGGAAAAATAAAAAATAAAAATTTTGAAAGCATAAAATGAGACTATATATAATGCTATTGAGTCACGTGTGTTCTTAAAGAAACATAGGGCAAGGATTTACTGACTTCATCGCCGAAATCATGATCATTGAAAGAAATATTTTAGCATAATAAGGGCACATCATTTGTGATACTAACAGTTGATTGACATTGATAAGTCGTTTTCTTCCGAAGGAGTTCATCAGCATTACTATTGTGATAGAAATTACCATGTTTGTTGAAATGTGTCGAGCTAATCTCATATGAAATATTCCAATTTAAGGGTTCGACAAGTATTATTAATTCCACTATGTTCCATTCAAAAACAAACAACCAAGCTGCAATTTTCAAACCAAGGACTGGTTTGATCGCTAAAACTTATCAGCCAATATAACTGTTAGAAGTTGTCCCGTATCGACCCATGAGAAAAGTCATTTCTCTCCTATAAAAGATGGAATTTCCTCACCTAGTAGCACATATTAAATTACTGATACTGCAGGAGGAAATTTGTTTTTCTGAATCTAAGGAACTCACCTCCTACGACATCCAGGGATGTAACTTTCGCTTCATGTCCGGATAATGTCTTGACGGGCTTAAAATCTCTCGATGACCAAACCTGATGCAGAAAGTCCAAACTTTTAGTGTTAAATAAACATGTGAGAACTGATGGATTTAAAGAATAGTTTTCTAAGCAACAATTATGGTTTGTGACAAATAGACTACCTTAGCAGTCATATCATACGAAGCAGTAACCAAAAAATATCCCTCTTGAGGCTCAAATTTGACTTGAGAGATAAGATTTGAGTGTGCTGGTATTGTGTACAAGGATTTTCTTTTCCTCAAGTCCCAAATTCGACAAGTATTATCTTCACCACCGGTGGCTAAATGATAACCATTGGGAGAAAAACTAATACCTAGGACCTGAAAGAAAGAATAGACAAACATATTTTTAGCCGAGAATTAGATTTTCCCACAACCATCCCTACACCACCCCCCAACCCTCCCCAGAAAAATATATATATAAATGAAAATAGAAGAAAAGAACCACACAAGAAAACAACCACAATGAAAGAAAAGCAAAAGACATCATGATGTTCAGGAAGTTTTTAGTCTCACTGGCTTAACATGGCCTTCAAACGCAAGAATACTTCTCCCTGTCCGAAGGTCCCATACACGAGAAAGTGCATCCAGACCACAAGTTGCTGCTAAAGATCCATCGTGGTGAAAAGATATCCCATACACACTCCTACTATGACCTTCTTGGAGAAGCAACTCTTCACCAGTGTCTATATCCCATAATCTCCATGTCTTGTCAAAGCTAGTTGTGCCCAAGTACTTCGCTGATGGATGGAAGGCAATACGAGCAAGACGGTCCAAATGACCCTCAAATGTCTTCAGGAGAGACCCATCAGTGTTCCATAACCTTGCAGTCCGATCAGCAGAAGCAGTTGCTATATAATTGTCCAGGGGAGAAAAGGCAACATCAGTTGCTCGTTCTGTGTGACCTTTTAAGGTAGAAACCTTCTTCACGTGAGGCATGCTCCATATTTTTGCAACTCCACTTAAAGCACTAGAGGTTAGAAAAAATAAAAGCAAAAATAAGAAAGTTATCCAAAACAGTATAACTAGTAAAAGGGACTCCCCCCCCCCCCCAACCCAAAAGTGACATAGTACTTGAAATGTCACAAAACTTCTAAAAAGGCCAAATCTTCTTCTATTAGACTGGCCACAACCTCATAAATAAAGATGCTGCTTGGTTGTGAAACAAAATTTGATTGTGGCATAGATTAGTAAAAGGGCAGACCAGTGCATGAAGCTCCCATGGTATTGAAACGGATAATGTACAAAGTCTTACCCTCAGTAACTAGAGAGACACATTCCGAATATTAAACTCATGACCTTTAGGGTCGCAACATAGCATTGTGCACACTAGAAAAAGAATAACTAAAGGTGCTTTGGATAGACAAACGGGAAAGAAGGGATTACATTAATATCTTTCAAAAATAAATATTTTGATAGCATATATCAATTTTTATCATTCAACAGTAACTAGAGCCCAAAAACATGATGGAGACACAAGATACAAACATGTTAAGACAATAATTTAAAAGAAAAGGGCAGAGAAACAAAAAAAGATATATATATTTTTACATATACATGAATAACGACTATTTATTCAGTTTTGCATATTAAATACATATTTATCTTTTGTTTATATCAAAATAGTACGAAAATATTTTTCCATAATCTATTTTAAAATGGTCTACTTACAAAAAAAAAAAAAAAAAAAGAGATCTTGAGCTTTAAAATTTTGAAAATTAAAAATATATATGTATTAAAGCAGGGATTAACACGTACGAATCCAAATTTTTTTATTCTATTATTGGATACCAAATTATTTTCTTCAGATTTGATGTGTTTGTGCGGTCTAAGAGAGAGACCTGTATCCTCAGGTATCAAATAGTATCTGGCTATAAAAATAATTAATAAGTATCAGGACACATTTGGATGAGTGCTCAACACGCATCCAAATAGACGTAATACCTTCTTATGATACTTCTTAGACCATAAGATCCCTACAATTTCTCAAAAAAATAAGGTTCAAAAAACAATAACAAAGCCATTTATGCACAAAACCCTGACCTAAATAATACATAAACCTATCAGTAACGGTGAGTATTACATAATAGGATGCTCTAGTTAAATAAACCCTCCGTGGTCACACATGAGAGAGAGAGAGAGAGAGAGAGAGAGAGGGAGAGTACCAAGTGGCAAGCATATTTCCATCATGTGAAAAGGAACATCCTGAAAGTGGCCTATCATCTCCTATTTCACTGCAATCTAAGAGCAAGCTCCCAGCTTGCTTTAAAGACCAATCAATCTCTGCATCCAAATCTTCATCAGGGTCATCCCTTTTCCTCCTTGCACGCTGAAGACGCAAAGCTGCCTTCACAATAGAATACTTAGCAATATCTACTCGAGCCTGTAAAAGTGTTTTTGACCCCTCGGTGTAAAATGGGTACTGAATTTCTTCTTCAGCTTCGTCCTTAGTCACAGAAGCTGCAGCCTCCTCATCCTCGTGAGCTTTCATCAGCCGCTCCAATTGTCCTTCAGCATCAAGCCTTGCCATAAGCATCCGCAAACGATCCCTTCTTTCCATCTCCCTTTCTCCAAAAAGGGTTATGGGTTCACCAAGCCGGCGTAGACGCGCCCGTACAGCCATGTCATTGGTAGGTACTGCAAGAGCAGCAGCACGACGTTTCATTAGTAATTCTTGCATGGCCTTCTCCTGCCTCTCTCTCACTTGTCTGCTTTGTTCTGAAACCTCATATTCTGTAGCAGATCCAGTAGTCCGGTTGGGGCCCAAATCATCATGGTCCGAGTCTGAGTCACTGGTCCTGACCTCACCATTTGGTGGCTGAGGTGGCCTAATGCCAAGAGGGTGGACAGGGAGAGGTGCCAATGGACGGGGAATAGATGAAGGAGCCGTTGGTATTGGAGCAATAGGAGGTACCAGTGGAGGTGCAATTATTGGTAGAATTGGTTGAACTGATTGAATTGGGATAGGATCAACTGAAGGTTGAATAGGAGGCGTAATTATAGGCTGAACTGGTTGAATTGGAATAGGATCAGTTGCACAAACTGCAGTCTGACCATCTGTAGCTGCAGTAGAAGGTTCTGTAACTGAAGTTGAAACAGAATTTTCCTCATCCACCTCCATGATCTCTGACCAACCAAAAACTCAGGAGAATTAACAAGACGCATGAAGGTGAATCAACACTGTAATCATGAGATGCTGCAAATGGGATTTCTTACAAATGACTCTTTACTACATGCTGAAAGAAAAGAACCCAAAGAAACCCGCATTAATAAATGAGAAGAATGAACACAGAGATATGTCAATCTCAAAAATCAGTCATTGAAACAACCAATCGATCGAAATTTCCAAGGAAGAATAGAAATAAAATAGTTTTGAAACACTATACTTAAATTGAGAAAACTAAACACTAAACGGAATTAAAAAACAAAAGAAAAACAAAAACAAAACAAAACAAAAACAAATTATGCCCTTAATGTTTTGGAATTTTATTCAGTCTGAAATATGCTACATGATGATTATCATTAAACCCAAAAAGACAAGAAACATGTCAAATGCTAGTGAAACTTAGCACTAGCATTAAGGTAAAAATCCTATAGCTTAAGTCCTAAATATTTACAATCTAAAAATTTATAGCAAAATAAGTATTTAAAGGTCACCAGAATAAATAAGACATATTTAACACAAAATCGCGTTCTTTAGAATCTCTTTCTCATATTATGTTGAAAAATCAAAACACAAAACACAACATGAGCAAACTACATTTCAGAAAACTAATTCCCAGAAAATGTAAATGACATCTATGAGTGCATATATACATATATATACTCACAAACAGCAAATACAGTAAACAGCTTCAGATGTAGCGTGTATATATATAGAGAGAGCAAGACTGGAGAGGTTAAAGCAAAATCCCACATTCAGTCGGATGAAAACAACTCCGCCGTACAAAAAAAATATACACATATATATAGGGTTGAGAGACAAGAGGGGGGGAGAGAGAGAGGGGGGGCGAACCTTTGGGGTTTGAGATCGAATATACAGTATCAGCAGCAACAAAGGGTGTAATGGGTAGTTAAGACAAATCCCATTAACACGATCTTGATTGTTGGGTTGTGCACTGCAGGCTACAAAGCCTACAATGCGATTGGGGATTTAGGGTTTAAGAACCAGGGAGCAAATTCTCTGCAACAAGACTTCAACTTGCCAATGGGTCTTCTCTTGTATGCAGACGCGAGAGAGACAGGCACAAGCCGCATAACACAGTATTTTATAAACCTCCTCCCTCCCCTTCAGAAATCCGGATGAGGGAAACCCAATTCCCTCGACAAGCTGCTGCAGATTTATTTATTTATTTATTTTTTATTATTTTTTTTACGCCGACGCCAACCCCAAAATTTAGGAAAATTACGGTTTTTTTAAAGTTTTCGAGTATCATTTACGCATCATTTGGAGCTATATAAATCACAATTAAATTTTTATAAAATTTAAATTATTTACACACTATACTAATTGTGGGACTATAATTTTTATTAATTTATGCTAATTTTTTTTACTATAAACATACACCCTCTTAATGAGTAATAAAATTTTGAAAATTTTAGATAAAATGTGCGATCTCAAAATACGTGTTTAAAAAATATTGTATTTTAAAATTATTTTTTAATGTAATTTTTCTTATTTTTGTTAAAACATAAACAATTTTAATGAAATCTCATTCTCAATTCCTAATCAAACAAATCACATATATTCAAAATGAATTTTGCACACAATTCCTAGGATGATTGTAAGTTTTGCTTGTATCATCTTGAAACCCAAGAGGAATTAAAAAAAAATTAGAGTATATTAATAATTATAATAATTGCTTACCTCCTCCTTAAAAAAAATTATTTTTTCATATATATATGTATATATATATATATATTTTTTACAATTTCTATTGTCATCCAAATATCAATTGCTATCTAAACTAAAATATTTCATTCAAATCGTCGTAACAATTGTTTGAGAATATTATGTTACATACACATTTATTTGTGTTTTATATTTAAATATATCTTTATTTACTTATCAGTAAATTAGTAATTAGCGTAGTAACTAGTGAAATAAGGGTCGCCTCTGAGGTTATCTCAAGTAACTCGTGAGTATGCTCTCATAGAGATTACACGGGTTCAATTCTGAACTCAGGCAAAATGAGTGTGAGGAATAATATACATCTTTCCAGTTTACTCATTAGTAATGCTAGTAGTGCGGTTCGTTAAAGGTTACAATAAACTAGTGAATATTCTAAATTAAAAAAAAAATAAGGGTCAATAATTTGTTATAAATTTCATGCATAATATTTAATTATCAATGAAAATAAAAGAAGAAAAATTATTATGAAGTTAAATTCTCCTCAAATTGATCCACAGAGTCTATGTTTCAATCTGCTTCTCTTCTATTTTTATTTATATCATAACTGATGCTTTCTTTGGATTGGCTAGAACAATGAAGTCAGTTTTTTTTTTTTTTATTAATTTTTGTCTTAATGACTTCTTTTTATCATAATTTACTTGTTTATTTATTTATTTATTCTTATTTTTGATAGTTTTAAACAATTAATTTCGCATTCATAAAAAATTACAATAATATATTTCAAAAAAAAAAGAGAAAAAGAAGCCAACTATGGGTTAGTCCCATGGTCAAAAGTATTTTTTGTAATTTTTCAATGACCTTTTGTAATTTTTTTTTTCGTGAATTCTAATAACATGCCTAAAGTTTCACCAAAAAAAAAAGGGCAGTAAAGAAAAATCAACTTCTTCTACGAACTAAGCTTAACTGAAAAATCAAACCCAACATTCTAAAGAATACTTCAATCAACCAATAGGAAAAAGTACAACCATTATGACTAAAGCCAGCCAAGACTCAAAATCTAACAAGTCCATGCACACACATTTAACATCATAGTCCATCCTCACCTGAGACTGCAAAAACATGCTCAAAATCTCAAGAGCAAACTCTTCCTAAAACTACAAATATAGCGTTAACTGAACATGACAGATACTGCTGAGTTTGATATTCAGCCCATTCTTTTTGGACGCACACAAAAATATGCAATTAAACAAATCAAATGTTTATTTATTTACTTCCACCTTCAAAACCCAGTTTCCTCCCAACACCACAGATTGCTTGGCTCAGCATCAATCCAACAAGTTCCACTGCCTTGACATTGGTTTCGTATCTGTAAATGGTTGTTCATAAACAAAATTCGCCCTCTTCCTCCCATTCCTCCACTCCCGGCTTGTTAGATGGTCATCACCCCGACGCCTTGAGGTTTTGTACCTTGACTCATCAGCTCGATGCCTTGAGGTCTTGTACCTTGACATGTACCTACCACTGTTTTCTCGATTCCAGTAATGGCCATCCCATGGTTCCCAAACTCGGGTACTATTTCTCTCTCTCAAATTATCAGACCTGTAATTATTCCAACCATCCTCCCATCCATTATCTTTCACTGCTCCATTACTCTCATTCCTGCACCATGAATCGTTGCAAACATCAACCCCCCCAGTAACCTGAGCAGGAATGTTCTCATTCCAACCATCTTTCCACCCATTATCTTCCACAGCTCCATTACTCTCGTTCCTGCACCATGAATCGTGGCAAACATCACCCCACCCGGTACCCTGAGCAGGATTGTTCTCCCATGGATTTCCTGTATTTTCCAAGTTCGCCTGCTTCAAATCGTTTTCAGCATCTCCCCAGCCAGTTGAAGAGAACACGTGATTTGGGACAAGAGATTCACCAAAAATCACTACCTGCTCACCTTTTTTTCCATCATCAGGTACCACAAATTCACGTTCAAGGTCCAACAGCAGCTCAGGATCAACGTTGGAATTCCAATCTATTTTGTCGATATAAATATCTGGATCGGGCAATGATATATCACAGGGAAGGCCATTCAACTCTGCCCAGAAACGGTTCTTAGCATTGTGGAATGCCTCTTCACCAGCAGAATCATTCCATTTTACCACGTTGTCATATAGGTGTAGACATTTCTTGGTATCCAATAGCTTTCCCCATGGAACTGAACCAACCACAGCACAAAATTTCTTTTCCCATGAAGGCACGGTTGGCTGCCAGCTACCTTGAAAAAAATGTAAATGTCAGATGCATGGAAATGAGATAGACAAAGACAATGGTAAACACAACAACCAAAAGGGAATAAACGTTGTTTGCAAGAAACAATCTGAAATGGAAATAGGAAACATGTCCTAAAAGTTTCAATACATACAAAGGAAATGGTAAAAATTCAATGGGAATATCGGCAGGAACCACAATTAAAGATGAATGAAAAAATGGTAACGACAAAATGAAACAAAGTATTTCTTGATGCCAATGCTCAAGGAAGTAGTCAAGTATTTATTATTAGTGCAGTTTAAAACTAGCGCAGTCCAAAAAAATACCGCATGAATGGATGATAAGTTGATAACTGAATGCATAAGACTTGAACTAATTCCTGATTTAGACACATTCAACCATGAGCCATTTAGACCTGTTTACATTCTTCTCCTGCATTCTAGCTACGTTTAGCTTTGAATGACGTAAGGAATGTTCAAAGATAATGAAGGGTTCACTAAAAGAACAGCATGATATGTAAAAGAATCATGGTTGCATATAAAAAATTAGATACTAGTTAATTTTATTCTTTTACTGTTGTCATGGTTTTCAACAAGATTTTATTAAGAGATTGCCATGAACCTTTCGTGTTTGTTTTCATTTGCTATGTTCACTCTTGTGTAGTTATCATTTTCCAACTGTGTTCAATGATTTGCAACTGTCAGTTTTTACTGACATTCATCAAAATTGTGGGCATTTTCAGATGTATGTCTCACAAAAACAGAAAACACCACCGTTAAAGAGCATCTTAGCAGCACACAAGGGTATATACAACATTACACTACAATCTTAAAACACACGGGAACCCAAGAAACAATAATTAGCAAATGTTACACAATATTTAAGAGAACACATGCAAACTACATAACACTGGCAAGCTTCAATTTCCAAATTGTGATGTACTAATCAACCGTATACAATATAAACCCAGAAAATTCCCAGAAACTAACACCACTGAACCACTAGACCAAGCAAAAAACCCATTAATGGGGACATTGAAAGCAAATAACAAGAATATAAAAGAATGTTAAAAAAAAATGATACTGTAATTAAAACACACCATAGCAGTAAACCTAGTCACCATGGCTGAATTAAGAGTATCAGAAAAGCATCAACTACAAGCATACAATCGATTTCACAATAAAATATTAAACTAATTCAAGACGAAACAGAAATTTGCCAAACTATAACCCTTTAAACCAAAACCATTAAAATCTCGCTACAAAATTCAACAATTCTGAACCCTAAACACACACGCGCGCACGCACACACAAAAAAGACAGAGCAAAGTCACGACGACAAATCATTCTAAAAAATCATTTGCTTACCAACAAAACACATATTTCCAAAATAATACACACAATAAACAATCAAATTTATGGAATGAAAAAACGTATAATATAAAGAAAAATGAAAAGAACCAAAAAAAAAAAATCAAGAGTAAACATACCAAGAGGTGGCTTTCTGTTGTGTGATCTTGCCTTTGTAGCTTCTTGTCTTCTCCAACCATCCATTATCTCAACAACACATCAAAATAAACCCACAAGAATTTCAGAACAAACAGAAAAACCCAGAAGCAGTTAAAACCGAGTTTTCCGCACAGAATCAACCCAAAAACAAGCAAAATCAGACCAAAGATGAGTCAACTTAAAAACCAAGAAAGTACAAAAATACCAAAAAAAAAAAAAAAAAAGTTGTGGCCACAAAACAATAGAGAGCAGTTCCAAAGAACTGGGGGCTTGAACGGAAATATCTCAAAGAAAATTTAAAATCCGGAAGGTGGGGCGGAGAGGACTTCGGAGGTCGGTCTGAGAGATTTGGTCCAGAGGAGAGATCAGATCAGAAGCTCGAAATGGTGTGATCGGTGGAAGACTCTGAGGGTTTTAGTGCGAGGGTTTTCACAGTGATCATAAAAGGGATAACTCCCCAAGTTTGAAACGTCTTGTGAGCGTTTGGTCCTCTCCTCTCTGAAAACCGATGCCAGCAGCTGTCACGGTTCCCCTCTATTTATAGCCCCTGATTTAAGCTTTAAAGAATTTTTTTTGTTTTTTTTTTTTTTCTCTTAACATGGCTTAGTAGCGTTTGGTTAGCCAAAAATAATTAAAACTCAATAATTTTAACTAATTTTTTTATATTTTTTTTAATTAAATTTTATTATATATTATTTTTATATTAAATTTTTATATTTTTATTATATTTTTTAACCAATCAAATATCTCGTACAAAAACTTTGAGTTTTCTTTTAGAGAAGTTTGAGCGTTTTCATATTCATCAGACTCTATACATTAGTCAAGATGTGTGTCAGCTAACCAAGTACTTTAACTTATCCACTGATACTTAAGTTTAGGACTTAAACTTTAGGACTCAGTATTATCCATTATTAGCTCAAATCTTTTCAAGTCACTAATTTAGAGTCCGGTGCAAATTAGTTGAACGTTTGAGTCATTAAAAAATATTTATTTAAAAGCTAAGTAAATTTTAATTTTTAATAATTTGAACTTCTCTCTTATTTTACTTAATTAGCTGTAAAGTTAGAAAGGTAAAATTAGATAGTAGATCTCTAGTATAATATTTAATTTTTTCCCTAAATTTTGAGCCAAGATGATATATCTCAAAATAAAATTTACTTCTCAGTAAATTTGAAAAATTTTAAATTATTTTCTATTAAAATTTTTTTTATTAACTCATATTTTATTTTATTCTATCCCATTTTCAATTAATTATCACTAAAAAATAATTTCTTATTTTATCTAATTTATATTATTACTTATCTATCATCAGTTTATTTTTAACCAAACGAGCATACAAAGTTGAAAACACCGTTTGATGTGCCAAAAAGTAAAATAAAACTTCAACAATCTCTAAAAATCACTAAAATTCTCTATTACATTTTTACACGTTCTCACCTTTATTAATTTCAAAAAAGTTAAATATTTCATTAAAAAAAATTGAACCCTAGGAAGAGATTAACCAAGTAGGGAAATTTTTTTAATAATCGTGTTCCTCGACTCCAAAATTTTTGAACAAGTATCACTGTAAGGTGAGCCCACACAAACCGTTCGAACGGATTGGTCAAAATTGTTCTCATGGTATCGTTTTACTCTGCTAAAATGTTGAGATACAGAATACAAATTAAAAGTTTTTTGAATCCGTTAGAACGGATTTTGAAAAACCTTTTTAACAGTTTGTCACTATTTATCTCAAAAAAATACGATTTGATTAAAATACCAAACGATAAAATTTATTCAAAACTACATTTTATCTTTACTACTCTAATGGGCCCAAAAAATAAAATGGTGGGTTAAGAGGGTTGTTTATATAGTTTTCTTCCTTCTCTCATCAATTTTCCTTTTTTAACTCAAAAAATTAAAAATAAAATCATTATTCCCTCGTTTTTTTCACTCATTCTTTCTTCTTCTTTCCCCCACATTTTCCTCGAAACAATCATGAGCTTAACATTACGGAGTCAGTCCCGGTTTCTTTGTTGACAAGGCGCACAAGTAGAAGCCCTTGTGATTGATCACTCTCGTAAAAGCGCGTGCGATAACGTTAGAAAAAAACTAGTAGGCATTTCGGCCCGTAGTGAAAAAAAAAAATTCTAAATATATTAAAAAATACTAAAAATATTTATAAATTATTATTTTTTATCCCATAAATAATAAATACATGACTTATCTTATTTTTTTTACTTTAAACGTACCAGTTTCTTTTATAAGAGTTTATGAATACAAAAATAACAAGTTTGACCAGCAGTAACAAGTCCCAGGACACAACAGTGACAAAACATGACGTGTCTCATGTTTCACAAGAAAAAAAATAATATTATCAACTCAAATAAATGACGTGCATATTAGATACCTCATATGAAAAAGGGTTACACAAAGAAGCTACATTCCTTAAATTTAGGATGTAACTATATTTTTTAGTTATAATTTTAAATGATTTACATAAAATTAATATGTAACTCTAATAGGCTATTTGCAACACAAAATTTTACAAATTTTGTATGAAATTTCGACACGTCACCTTAATTGAGTATTAAGTATTTGTCAAAAATTTTATAAAAATTAGAGAAAAATTAAATAAAAATTGAAAAAAATTAATTTTGTGTGTGTTTGGAGTAAAAAAAAGTAAGATAAATTGAGAGTTTGTAATACGTGCAGTGAAAGAAAAAAGTTAATATGATATAAAGTTAACAGAGATTTATAGAATTTTTTGTAATTTTTTTACAAACTAAACGGAGCCTTTGTATTCGGTAAAAAAGGATAAAATGGTCATTTGGCGTGCAAAGTTTTGCCGAGCAATTAGAGATTAGTCGAGATATGTGTCTGTTAACTCAGACATCTTAACTTATCCACTTATACTTAACTTTAGAACGCAGTCTCACTTGTTACTAGTTTGAATTTTCTCAAACCACTAATTTAGGTTCCAGCACAAATTAGTTGAACATCCTGAGTCATCGAAAAAATATTTATTTAAAAGTTAAGTAAAATTTAATCTTTAATAATTTTAACTTCTCTTTCATTTTCCTCAATTAATTGCAAGGTTAGAAAGGTAAAATTAGATGGTAGATCTCATAGAGTCCACAAGTACAATATTTAAATTTTTTTTTTAATTTTGAATCAAGATGATATATCTCAAAATAAAATTTAGTTCTTGTTAAATTTGAAAATTTTTAAATTATTTTCTATTAAAATTTTGGGTAACTCATATATTTTATTTTATTTTAGCCTATTTTCAATTAATTATCACTAAAAAATAATATCTTATTTTATCTAATTTACATTATTACTTATCTATCATCCGTTTATTTTTAATCAATCGTGCACACAAAGTTGAAATAAATAAAATAGAGGGTTAAGAGGGAAATTTTTGTTTATGGCTCTATTTGGTTAGGTCAAACATCATCGAAAGTTATAAAAAATTACAAATATTTATTTACTTTTACTAATTTTTATCATTTTCATTTTTTGTGCGTTTATTTTTAAAATTTAAGTGTTATAAACTTTTACAAAAAGTTACCTATTTTTTTACTTTTTTAATATTTGTCAACTTTTCGTACTAGTTTGACCAAAACTGTTAGAATGACTTTCTTTGCACAGTTCCAACATATTATTTTAGTCGTTTTTAGTTAGTATTTTAAATATTAAAAAGTAACTGACTTTCACTGCTTTTTTTAAATTTTTATCACTTTTAGGCTATGTTTGTTTGGTGGATGAGAGATGGGGGATTAGATTGATTATCCGTGGGACCCACCTTGTGAGGTGTTTGTTTTGGTTTTTGTTTAATCCGTGGGTCCCATGGATTGGATGAATTGTGAGGGAAATGGCCGGATGACTTATCCGGTGGGGGAGGTGGTATTATTAATACCCCATCTCCAGATTTGTTTCCCGCCAAGATCCAAATGTCAAAAATTATTTCTTATCACATCATATATCAAATCATACTTTTTATCCCACTTTATATCCCACCAACCAAATACCAAAAAAATAATCCCACATCAAAAATTAATTCCATCTTTTATCCAATCTCATTTGTAGACCCCACAGTATTACTTATCCCTCATCATTCAATCCTTCAAACAAACACAGCCTTATAATGTAAACTGCCTCTATATATTTTTCTTCCTTCTTTCATCAATTTTTCTTTAACTTGAAAAAATAAAAATAAAAATAAAACCATTATTCCCTCGTCGTTGTCACTCATTCGTTCTACCTCTTTCCTCCACATTTTCCTCGAAACAACCATGAGCTTAAAATTACGGAGTCAGTCCCGGTTTCTTTGTTGACAAGGCTCATAAGTGAAAGCCGTTATAATTGCTCACTCTCGTAAACCCGTTTGGAATAACGTTAGAAAGAAACTAGTAGACACTTCCGATTGGAGTGGAAATAAAAAAAGATATTAAAAAATTTTTAAAATTATTTACTTTTGACCTTTTACCCTTCCCTTCCCTTCTCTATTGTATGACTTACAAATTCATAATTTATTTTCTTTTATGCGTTTAGTGGACTAAAGTTTAATGAAAATCTCTAAAAATTTTTAAAAATCTTTATAAAATTTTACACATTCCCGTCTTCTTAAAATTCAAAAAATATTTAATATCCTTTAAAAAAATCGATAACTAGAATTCGGTTAATCAAATAGTAAAAATTTTTTCGCTCTTCTCACAATAAACTCTGAAATTATCAAATGACACCCACTTTAATTATTTTTTGTGACGTTTTTAAAACCGTTCCAACAGATTGTGAAAATCGTTTTGATGAAAGTTGGTGATGGATTGTAACGTAAAGAAGTCATGACTGCTTAAAATTTTAAATCCGTCCAAACGGAAATCCAATCATTCGGAACAAAATTTTACTATTTATCTCCAAAAAACATAATTTAAGTTGTGTATACTAAATACAAAAAATTTTTCTAAATTATATTTTATCTCATTTTTTATCATTTTTTTGGCGTGTGAAACGCACTCAAAAGTAGCAAGTTTGACCAATAGTAAAAGTCCCATAACACAACACTGGCACACAACCCAAACATGACGTCGTGGTTCAAGTTTTTCAAGAAAAAAATAAATATTATTACCGAGCCAAATAAATGACGTGTATATTAGATATTTCACATGAATAAGGGTAACACAGCGACGCTATATTCCTTAAATTTAGGAAGTAATTATATTTTTAACTTGTAATTTTAAATAATTTACTTAAAATTGATATGTAACTCTAATAGGCTGTTTGCAACACCAAATTTTACTAATTTTGTATGAAATTAAGACACATGTCACCTTCATTGAGTATTAAGTATTTGTCAAAAATTTTGTAAGAGAAAAATTAAATAAAAATTAATAAAAGTTAATTTTCTGTTTGGTGAAAAAAGATAAAAAGGTCATTTGGCACACAAAGTTTTATTGAGTAATTAAGACAGTACAAATTTTATTTAATTAAAATAAAATTAGATTTTTTATCAAATACAGTTTGTACTATATAAATATTAAATTTTCTATTAAAGTAAAATTGAGTTCTTCTATACGTAACTGTTAAAATAAGGATAATTTTTTCAATTTGCATCTATTTTTTCCACATTCACTTTAGTACAGCTAACCGAATTTGAAGCAATTCTAATAATTTAATACACAATCTACAACAAAAATAGATAAATCTTTAGTTATAAAGTACAACTATGGGCCCGTTTGGTTTGTCATTTTTTGTTGAAAATCTCCAAAAATCTCTATAAATCTCTGTTAACTTTATATCACATCAACTTTTTTCTCTCACTGCACGTATTACGAAATCTCCCCAAACTACAATTTATCTCAATTTATCTCATTTTTTCTTACTCCAAACAACCCCTATGCAACTTTAAAATGTTAGTGGGCTCGGAACAAGGTCACAACACAAGTGAACAAGATAAAAATGGCAGGAGATGCAACAGTTGACTAATAGCCCGCACGCTCAACTTTGACCCCGTTTGGCATCACAAACTAAGGTTCCGTTTGATTTACAAAAAAAATTTTAAAAAATTTTATAAATCTCTATTAACTTTATATCATATCAATTTTTTTCTTTCACTTTATCTAAGATAAAAAAATTTTACTTTATCTTTCACTGCACGCATTACGAACTCTCAATTTATCTCACTTTATCTCACTCCAAACTCACCCTAACTCTATAAATCTCTATAGATCTCCAACAACCCCTCTATTTCTAATTTTTTCGCCATTAAGAATTTCAAAAAATTTCAATATTTCAATAAAAAAATAAAAAATCTGGAAGTAAGTTAACCTAATGTATAAATTTTTTATACAATCGTATTCTTCGTGTCGAAAACTTTCAAACGAGTACAATTGTCGCTATTTTTTGTGAATTTTTTTGAATCCGTGAGAACGGATTTGAAAAATCATTCCTATGATTTGCTCATTTTTAGAAAAAAAATGTGCCAAAATTAATCCTAAATTACATTTTATCTTGATTTATCTTATTTTTTCTTAATCCGAAGGAGACCTTTGGTGGTTGCTTAACGTTTCGGGACAAGTCACCTAAAACAAACATGAGCTCAATAGCATCGTGCAACGCGCGTAATAAGGAATTTTTTTAGTCTTGAATTATGGGGCGGGTATTAAATTAAGTGTTAAATTAAGTTAAAAAATTTTCTCTCCTTGTGTAATACTTGATATTTATTTTCTTTGCCATTTATGTATAATTTTGGGATAATAAAATATTTAAAATGGGATTAGGTTAATTTATTTTATTTTTTTTTAGGATGTGTTGAGTTCGAATTGTTATTTGGTTAGATAACTGGACGAAGGGCCCAACTTTTTTTTTTTTTTTTCCGTTCCTTCTATTTTTTTTTTTATTTCTCTTTTTCTTTCTTTTGCCTCGGTAGCTTCTAGGGAACATGGGAAAAAAGAAAAAAATAGAGAGAAGGGAGAGGGTAGAGAGAGAAACTGTGATTCGGAGTGAAAGGCTAATGGATCGGAGTAATATTTGAGGTCGTGAACATCGTGTCGGTGACCATTTTCAGTGATTTCACCCGAGGTGGGAGAAATTGACTTTTGAAGGTAGGGAGTTCAACAGGTTTTCTTCATTTTTTTTCTCTTTTCTTCGGATTTGAGGTAAGTGGGACTTACATTTGTGTTCTAAGTGTTATTAGGATAATTTTCATACGTTATATGATTAATTTGGTTAAGTATTGTGTGATGTAACGTATACATCTATACTATAATACTAAACAATGTATTTTCTCTCTCTTCTTCTCCTTCACTCCAATCCTAGATGACATGTCTCTTTGATCAATATTCTACTTTTTTTTTTGTATAGATTTTTGAATTATTTTTTAATTTCCTTCATTCCATCTTCTTCCTTTTTCTTTTCTCATTTACAAAATCATTATTTATTTGTTCCACATTGCTAAAATACTACAATTTTATTTTTTCTTTTACCTATAAAAGTACTAGAGCTGTGGCATATAATTTTAATAAATGCAAAAGAACTCATGGGTTAAAAAAAGAGATTCACTTTCTTGGGTTCCGAAAAGGGATTCACTTTCATGGGTTCCGAAAAGGGATCCACTTTCATGGGTTTCTTAAATAGAACTTACTTATTGGTTCATTGTAATTGTAAAATTTACTAAATAATTAATTTGGATTAAAAAATTTTTTAAATTATTAAATATTAATCAAATTAAAAAATATAACTTCTCTTGTAATAATAACTCTTTTTATATCTTAAATTTAAAAACACAAAAAGGCTAAAACTTACAAACATAAAAAATGCTAAAATATTATCTAAGCCTATGAATAATTTTTTTTCTTAGAAAAATTTCTAATTTTAAATTGAAATTCATCATGTCATAATTTTTAACCAAATACTAGTTAATATTTGAGTTATTTTTATAAATCTATATTATCTATTTACTATAATACTAAAACAAATGTATTTTTCAGTCTTCTTTTCCTTCACTTCAGTTCTGTGTGGCATATGCCATTCTATTTTTCTATTAGATTTTTGAATTATTTTTGAAATTCATTCATTGCCTCTTCTAATCTTTTCTTTTCTTTTCTCATTCATGGGTTCTGAAAATGGACCCACTTGGTTGGGTTCTGAAAAAGAGCCCACTTGCTTATAAATTTTAAATGAATGAACTCATGAGTTCTGAAAGGTAGCCCATTTGCTTATACATTCAACCTAATTGTAAAATTTATATATTTCAAATACATTAATAATTAAATTAAAAACACAAATAAAAATTTAAATAATTTATTTGAACACAAAAACAAAACACAAAAAAATATATCTGAAATTTGATATATCTTAAATTCAAAAAAATTAAATAAAATTTGAAATATTATTTAGGCCCATGAATAATTTATTTTTAGAAATATTTCTAAGAAAATTTCTCATTTTAAATTTAAATTTGTTATATCGATAAATTTTAACTAATTAATATGATTAAAACTAATAGTATTTCTGACTCTGCAAAATGAGTCAAGAATTAAAAAAAATAAAAATGCATATTGAAACTAACTTACAGTTTAAAATAAAAAAGAGATTAAGTCAATTAGGTAAGTTTATGATTTAATATATATTCTAAAGCAAATTTTATTTTTAAGGATTGGATTAGATCGAATCGAGATTTGGTAAAAAATTAAGTCTAACTATTTTATAAAATTATGTAATTTTATTAAAATATTTTGTAATGTATTTAAAAATTATATTTTGTCAATAAAATTTGTTATTATAGTTCTGTGTATCACATGGGTCAACACTAGTATATGTATATATGAATGCGTATATATGTATGCATATATATGTGGAGATTTTGCAAATATGTGAGTCATTCTTTGATTTATTGTTGTAGAAATATGTGATTTAAGTGTTTAAATATTTATATATGATTTATTGTTGAGATTGAGGCTTAAATGAGTGATTTGGGTGTTTTGAAGTGGGATTTCATTGAAAACAAATCCAGGAATTGGGTGCTGGGTGCTGGCGTCTAGACAGCACTTGACAGTAAGGCCGGATACTGGAGTTTGGTGCTGGCGTTCGGACGACAATCTTGGCATCTGGACGGCAAACGGCAATCTGGCGTCCAGATAGTGTTGGACATAATGTTCTAAAATGAAAAAGTTTGATCTTTAGATGCTCGTTTTGTACCCAAACTCATTAATTGTTGATTTTTAAAAATGAAATTAGCCCCAAATCATTATCAAGCCTAATGAGAATGTATATTTGTATTAATAATATTTATTTACATGTTGAGTATATCATGTGCATAGAGTTAGGTTTACATTATTCAGTTTTGTATTGTGATTATTGATTGGCCGATAGTGCCATATTGATATTATTGACGTGCTGAGGCACGGGGTTATATATATATAGACGGGATCATTGATTTTGAAAAAAATGATAAAATGAGATTTTGAAAATACCGGATGATACTCACCCGATATATATGACTAGAGTTTAGTCATTTAGAGTTGAGATGTTAATTATGAGATATAACTATGATATTTTCTCTAGACTGTAGCTGGACCGTGCTTGAGCTAAGTAGATTTTGACTAGGGTGTAACTCGATTCTCTTGCGGAAATGGTATAAGGTGTGATTCGGTCCCCTTGAGTCTTACACTGGTGGGAGTGTAACACAGTTTCCCACTCAATTTATATATATATTGAGATATATGTTTACCCTAAGCGTAAACGGTACAGTTGATGACCCCATATGCTTTGCTAAGCGTCACCCATTCCAGGATAAGATTTGGGTAAATGAAGACTAAAGTATGTATTGACATTGCATTCTATCATATCTTATTACATGAGATTGCATTTATATTCTTTTATATTGAGAGATTGATATAATGTGACTATGACATTGATCGATGAGATATATGGTTTATCCGGTTGATCAAGAGTTTGGTTATAAAATAAAAGATATAAATTAGAAATTACGGTGACCTGATTCTCGAAGTGAGATACGTAGGCAGCTTAGGCTTGAGTAACATAAGTCCGGTCTTAACTATAGATAATGATAATTGTGTTTATTCTTCCTAACTGAGAATTAAATTATTAATATTATAAATTGTGTTACCCAAGGTGTGTGTTTGTTGTTTACATTTATGATGTCATTATTTTGAGAGATATAAACATGATTATAGTATATGTTTTCACTGTGCATACCTTGGATGCTATCATTGAGGATGGTGCCAAAGTGGATTATATTATTTTTTGATTTATGATAATGTACTCAAATATTATTTTATATGGGAATGAGGGACATTTGGTAATACTCTAATTGATGTTTATGATAAAGACTTAACTTGAACTAGATTTTAATTGGTTTTATTTGATTCTCATATTCTCATATCGTTCGTCCCAGACTATGAGGTTTAGGGCATGACACCCTGAGGAATGAGCTGCGTACTAATTTAGGTATTAAATTAGAGTATAAATAATTAGGTTATGAATGTCATATATTATTAGTATTAAAAAGATTTTGAACCAAAATTTTATTTGGACTATAACCCACCACAACCCTTACTTGCTCAGCCTCTGGTATAGTAGATAGAATAGTCTATGCTTAAGTGTACAATCTCAAATATATATTGGAAAAACAAAAAGCACATTTACATAAACCTCCACATAAGATGTAATGGATTTAATGCGATGCAATTTAATGTAAATGTCAATAGAATTTTTAATCCACCATTTACCATTAATATCTGGAATGAGTGATAATAACATATAGAACTATCAACCATATCGTTTCTTGTCTTTCAAAAGATTGTCATCAATAAGAAGTATCAAGTACTAAATATAGATATACCAGCCTTTTGTTACCCATATGCTTGTGTTAGACAATATAGGTATGCATTAGATAGCAAGTCAAAATCAATATATATGTCTCACATCACACACAACCGTACTTATGTCATATATCTTATCGAGGATCATCCCATAGTTTAGTGATCTTATTTTTCATTAAAAATGAATTATGTAATGGTCTACATCTATATAATACAAATTTATCCGTTTGGGCTTCCTTAAGAATAATGCGAGGATTTCTCAGGAGATCACTCGTCTTGGTTCTACTTTCACCCTAGTATACTTAACCAAGAAATTCTAATAAAGTCTAGTACTCGCAATGTTTTAAAACGAGTTGTACCCTAGTGGTATTTCGCCCATTAATTCTCCTATGCTCACCCATACCACCATTCGTTCATCACATATATATCCTTGAGATATCAATATATCATATAGTTATATCTTGACATTCTTACTCAACCATTGTAATTGAATGATGCACTCAAATTCCAATGTATAGGAAGTAATGACTCAATCATGCCTTATAATAAAACTAGCAATAAATCGTGTCTACAGTATTCTGAACAAAATTAGTATTAAGAATCTTATATAGTTGAAACTTTGAATAAAAAGTTTAAATCAAAAAAAATTATGATAATTCATGAGTTGTAATTTTTTTCTAAAACTTTAGGCCTTAATAGTTACTACATATGTTTTGGTGTCTCTCTTTCCAATTAATTTTTGATAAGTATCATAAAAGAAAACACAAACTATGGTGCTTTAATTTGAAAGATTCTACCTTCCTAAAAATTATAATTGGATGGAATTTAAGTTGACAGTTTTGATTTGTATATAATCCCCATTCTTAAAATATGATAAAATTTAAATATCTAACCCATTTTGTGAGATAGATAGCAGTGTAGTTCATTAAAATAAAAATTAAGCGCGAAGTTAAAAATATAAAATTGACCTTAATCGTTGAATGAAAGAAAAAATAATTTTTAACTGTTGGATCTTAGTTTGTAAGAGGGATATTTTTAAAAATTATCATATTTTATTATATAAATTATTAAATCTTCAATATTTTATGTTTGCATATTTACAAGAATATAAATAGGATCAAGATAACTTATATGATATATCTCATGATAATAATAAAAAATAAAACATATTAACCATAGGAATAATGAAAACGAAGAAAAAAAAGAGTTAGCGGTCTTCTCCTGTTGCACACAACACAACTAGGTTCAAAACAAAATAATTGACTTAAGGTGTGTTTGGACCTTCGTAAAGCTTTAAAATTTTTTGTAAAATTTAGATTTTTTTTTGCTTCTTGCAGAAACTACATCTTTTATAAATTTATATTAATTTTTACTACTCCAAATTAAACCATCCTTATCGTTTTATCCCAAAACTGATAAACTAGGAGTCAATTTAATTGTTAAAGAGTAAGTTCAAAGAAAATTAACTAATCTATCACGGCATTAAAAAAATAATAACGTCACACCACAAATTTGGCAAGGCATCAAACTTGCCTGGTCATTGAAGAAACAAATAATTGGCCTTTGACACTTTGACATCGTATTTAACCGAAATTACACACCTCATTGTTGTTGGTTAGGAAGTAACTCTCTATCTGTCGCTCGACAAAATCACGTTTCCACGCTCCATCGCATAACGTGTAAGGCACGCCCTAACTATCTTGCTTGAGAAGCGTTGGTGGACCTTTTATCCGCTCGCCAACAGCGAGTGAGATTCGATAGAGCAGCAGTTGAAGCTAGTAGATGAGATGCCACCTAAGGGTCCGTTTAAGAAACCAGCTAGTAGCGGATTTTTTTTTTTTTAAAATTTTAATGGTATTAGAGTAATCTTATTTTCTTATATTTTAATTTTTTTTTAAATTTTTAAGAGTAAAAAGGTTAAATTAATAAAAATTAAAAATTCACTTCAAAAAAAATTAATTTTTTTCTTTTCAAATACAAAGTTAACTAACTATCTGAAAGTAAGATAGCTAACTTTCTTCTCAAAATTATCCTAATATTCTCTATTGAATTTTCCTCGTAATGACAAATTTATCCTAACGTCGTTTTGGTTAGCTACAATTAATTATGGATTTTTTTTAACTCTTCCCCCCATTTAGTCAAGTATTTGATAGCATGATTAAAGGATACCATTGCTATAGAATTAAAAATAAAGGAACAATTCTTATTAGAGTAATTGTTAATTTTTATTTTTATAATTTTGACCACTTTTACTATATTTAATGATAAATTATTATTTAAGGTGCGTTTGGAGTAACAAAAGGTAAAATAAAATAAGATAAAGTGAGATAAACTGTGAGTTCATAATTCAGGTAGTGAGATGACTTATAAATAATTTTTAGAATTTTTTTAGTATTTTTGATTATTTTTTAAAATTTTTGATCACTCTAGACAGAGTCTTAATCTTTGAACAGGAGAAAATTTTAATTGATTTAATTTTTCTTCAATTATATTAAATATGATTAAGAGAAATAAAATAAGATCACATTTGCCCATTTTAATTAGAGGCCGATATGGTTTGTAATAAATTCACAAAACCCTCAAGTATATATATTAGTGTCTAAATTTATCTTTAGACATTTTGAAATAAGTTTAGAAGAATTTTCGAACTGCCTCACTTAAAAGTACTAAAATATAATTTCATTATTTGGGCATTATTTATATATTATAATTTTATTTTAAAAGTATACAAGAAAAATTAAGCATACATACTTTAAATGCCAAATAATTGTTAAGTATTTTATTAATTGTTAAGTATGACTTGGATATTGAAATTTTATTTAGTTATTTTAATTGCGTAAACTGCGAAATTTTTGAGATGAATAGGAGAAAATAATCCATAAATTAAATGAATTTAATATTTAAAAATTAATATGTTAGAGTACAAAATTTAAGTCAACATTTTTACTTAAAAAAGTAAACTATCTATATCTAAAGCTTTATTTTGGTTGCAAAAAAGCTTCCAGTTTTTTCTTTTTTTTTTTTTAATATAACTCTTTTCATCAAAATTTAATTTTTGTTTTAAATGTTATAACTTTTAAAAGTGTTAATCGTATTCATGAAAAAAAATTAAAAAATTTAAGTTTGTTTGAATAAAAGTTTGAAAAATTAAAAAAAAATTAACTTTTTGTTACTTTTATCTAAATGGATAATTTTTACTTAAAAATGAATGTAGTTTTTTAATTTTTTTCATAAATATGATTAATATTTTTAAAAAATATAACTTCTGAAATAAAAATTAAATTTTAATAAAAAAATTCATATAAAAACACTAACATTTTTTTTTTTAGCCAAATAAAACCTTATTCCCTCCGAACTCCGTAGTATCTCCACGGTGTAGGAACTTGAGTGAATAACGCTTTTTTAATATCTTACCAACCAGAAATGGGGTCCACTGTTAACCCGATCGACCACTGTCAAACACACCCTAACAAAGTAAGGGTATCACCGTCATTTCGTGTTTAATCCAAAACTGCGCTCCTAATAATAAGCTTATACATATACCATGAACCGAACCCTGTCGCTAAGTCAGCTCTCTTCTCTCTGCTGCTCTCTGTTGTTCAACGATGGGGAGGAGGTCGCCCAAGTGCAGGACGTTGGTCACAATTACCGGCGTCATTCTCCTTCTGAGCTTCATCCTCACCGTCGGATGGTCCTTGGCTCTCCGAACCACGCCGGACAATGACCTCCGGCCGCAGCCGGGTGCGCCGTTCAAGATCGTTCTGTTCGCCGATCTCCACTTCGGCGAGAACGCATGGACGGATTGGGGGCCTCAACAAGACGTGAATTCTGTGAAGGTCATGTCTACGGTACTCGATAACGAAAAACCAGGTTCGATTTTGTTGGAAATCTACAGCTCGTGTCTTCTTTTCCAAATCCAGACACTTGTACTTGCAAGGCATTGTTTGGTTATCAGTTCTGATTATTTACTTCTTGGAATTCTGATTTGGTGCTTAGGCAAGGTTTTATGTAAAGTTGAAGCGTTAGTAGTGTTTAACTAGCTTTAGAGTTGTTGCTCATGGGAATGCAGAGAATCTTGGAGGGTGGCGGGGGCTTCCCCCCCTGCACGTTACAGAATTATTGGCTTATTGGATGACTTGCTGGCTAGATTGTTGGGAGTTATAAAGTGTGTGTGTGTGGGTGTCTGAAGCTTGCTGGATCGGTCACTAGTAATTACACAGACTGTGTTATAAAATAAGGGAGCCGCTGGGAAGCTCGTCTTAGGGCAAGCGGTGTGATTTATGATAACTTTAGGGTTCTTTCAGAGCTTTTTTCGGGCTGGGTTTCTGTCTCCTGTCTATAGGAAGTGACGTACACATTATCTAATCTCAGGTTAGGGGTTTCTAGGGTCTGTGAGAGAGAAATACGAAGAACAAATTGAGAAGGGTTTCTCTAAGCATTTCTTCAAGGTTCTTTCTTTCTCTTCGTGTAATCCTTTCGTCGTTGTTGGAGGTTGATAGAGAACTTATTATCCTTACACATAAATAAACATAGGCAAATAACTGAATCGTACATCTTACATTCTTATTTGACTGTTTTTTTATTCATTTGTTTGCATATATTTGCCATTTTTGCCAGTGTTATTCTGGATTCCGCACAACAAATTGATGCAGGGGTTTGGATATAAAGATGTATAAGGGAAACTTCTTTTATGAAGTTCGACGTTGGAAAATTCGATGGAAAGGGGAACTTCAGCTTGTGGCGGAGGGGGTTAAGGACTGGAAAGCACAAACACTCTTTGAAGGCACGCGTATGTGTCTTGGATACATTTGGAAACCAACACATGGTGGACAGGCTTCCAACACGCTGCCTAGAGTGTCTTGAATGCATTTTGAATTTTGTTGAGACTGGGCACGCCTAAGCCTTCTCCATCTTACACCATATCTCAACAATTTGTATGAATTTCTCTTTTAACTACGTTCACTGCCGCAATATCTCCAAAAACCCTGTTCACTCCATTGGCTATTGGGGAAAAAAAAAAAGAAAACACAATATCTATAAAATAAACTAGCCTTATAATTTCTCTCTTTAATCCCATCACCTAAAATTTGATCTTTTGCAAACATTACTACTTCATTTTGCCTAAGCCTAAATCTGTTATTTGCAGCAACTCTCCCTTTTCCTTCCTACCTTGCTCTTGCTGATTCAAGACTCTCTTCACCCATTTCATAGCCCAGTTAGTAATTTTAGCTACGCAAACCAATATTTTTTGTTGGGTAAGCACGTAAACCAATATTGGAAAGCCTATGTATTCATTGACTGGAAATCATGTTATTTTATACACTGAAATCATTTCCATTTTTAAAGTGTCCATGATTCTTTCGTCCTATTAATCAGTTTTCTTTATTACGATGTTTTTCATGTTAGTATTATTTTAATTGGCTTCCTAATTCCTAATACATGTTGATCACGATTTCACACTATTAAAAATTAATGCTAAGAAAATTATATTAATCTGATTCTTGTCTGAGTTGAAATATTTCAAGAATCAATTGACAGTGTTCTTCAGTACATTAGTTTTATATTTCGTATTGGTTGCTTTCTTAGTTTGTTATCTTTACAAAAACATACTAGTTTACTTCTGGTACGATATAGAAAATAGAGTTCTTATGGAGTAGCAAACTTTTGACTTTCTAGAAATTGGAACTCTCTCCTCCCTTTCCTCTTTAGCTCATGTATTGTTGAACGGAAAATTGTTGCTTTAGTGCATTAGTGGATCAGAGGGGGTGCTAGGGGCGACAAAACAATCCTCCTAAATTTTCCAAATTTTGCTTTGATCTCTTATGTTTGTGAACATTTATGACAGAAATTAGTGCATTGATCTCCTCAAATTCTATAAAATTTTACCTTGGCCCTCTGACAAATTTCTGGGTATGTTAATGCCTTGGTGGAAAGGGAGTCACTGCTCCTTTTCCTTCCCTTCCATCACCCTCTCTACCAAATAAGTAAAAATCCCTCCCTTATTTCTTTTTCTTTTATTCAACCAATGACAACATTAGGGTAAAGATTGAAGTTTTTTTCCACACCTTGGTTTTATTATATTATAACAGTTGCAAGTACAAGTTTCTTTCGTCTTTTTATTTTCTATCACATTATTTTTTATGTTTGGAGAGTCTTGCCTAGGACCTGCTAATGTGGTGCTGGCCTTAAGAGGGGAGTTTTTAACCCACAACCTGTACTTCTGTGACTTATTCTATTCCCTGGGATTGGGATTAAGTTATGTTTCGATATGGCATTTAATTTATGATGGGAAATATGAATTAATACAATCTTTATTTTTTTTTTCAATTGCAAATGCTTGGTGTACTGAAATTGTTCACCAGGCACAGGACCATTTATTTTATTTTATTAGTTTATTCTTTATCTTTTAATATTAGTCTTTTTATTCCTTGTTATTCTTTATTTCTACTACCAACTTTCTCTTACCATCATATCTGTCATGGGTCTTCAATTCCATACCTAGTTAACTATTGAGCTCTATAAACTAATTGTCTTAATTTTATAATTCCTTACACTCCAAATAATACCCCTAAGAAGTATGGACACCAACACAACGTGACGTGACACAAATGGCAGTGGCTCAACAATTTTAAAAAATTGCTAATAGTAACTCAGCGGTGATATGGCAAAAATATATAAACTCAACAAAGATTTATTCCCAAGCTAGTTGGAAAAAATATATAGTTTCACATATTGTTTGTATACATTAGATATTAATACTTTGTACTAACTAAAATTAAAAATTATGTATGTCATAGCTTAGATGTCAACAAGGATATCAAATAATGATTACATTTCAATCCAAATATAGCTTAAAACTAAACAAAAAAGTCAATTAATAATTGCATTTCATCCAAAATGTTCACTAATATATCATCTCCACAAAACATTATTTCATGAGGTTATAAACTAAAATGTCATTACATCCGATGAAATCATCCTAACATTGTTACTTCTATTTTATAGTTCATTTCATTGAAAAGCAAACTCCCCATCTCCCCAAACTTTCACATATTATAAAAAAGACCCTGTCGCATCCAAAATAAGGTTGTGGTGTGTCCAGTTGTGTCGGAAAAATACAAAAAAAAAAAAAAAAAAAAATCGACATGGAAAATTTTGAGTCCGCTACTTGTTTTGTGCTTGTCTGCTGCATGTTTGAGTCCCTCGCGAGTCCGACTCACAAACGGCACCCTTGAATGGTGAGTTTGTGCTTCCTAGTAATACACTATAAGAATTGACATAAACAAGTAACTATAAAATAGGAATTTAATTCTAATGGGATTTGACATTTTCCAACACAATTAAATACCCAATAGTGCTCACTTCTGTAATGGCCTGATTACAGTTTCTTGAATTCCTTTTTTTTTTTTTTAATTATTATTATTACTCAATGGGAACTATTAACATTGAATAAATTAAGGTCTTGAGTGCATTAGGGCATACTTGTAGTGTTAAAATAATATACAGATTACTTTCTACTTTCCATGTTTCATATTTTCTTGGTGTCATCTTTCATGTTCTAACTACCTTTCTGTGCCACATTTATTTTTTATTATATTTCGGTCCCTTTCCATTTCTTTCTCATTTTGCCAATGACAAAGTTCTCTATGGGCTTTCCAATATAGTTGTCACTGCCATCTGCATTATTATTAGAATATCAGTCTGCTTATATATTTTGTCTGTTGTACACGGCAAAGACAATATATGAACTCCCCTTGTAGAATGCTTCACACAGGCTTACCTCTTATCTATTACCTACTTTGAAAGAGCTCTGTACCATTTGACCCTACAACGTATAAGGAGAAGGACAACAGTTAGTATCAGTATCATTCTTTGTTTTTTCATAGTTTTTGTTTTAAGATTTCTAGACTACAGAACACTTGGCCTACTCGTTCACATCAATTTTAAGTGGATTTAGGATTTGGATCGAGTTTGATACTAGAACTGATTTTTGGGTTATGATGAGGTGTTGTGTTGTCGGGGATCCCACGCTCAAACCCAGAAGTAAACACACACAATTGAAGACAAACTAAGAACAGAAAATAATCACAAGTAAGAAGAGAACTAGACACAGAGATTTATGTGGTTTCGACTTAAGCTAATTGCTTAATTATACATCCACAGGGTGTTGGGGTGTTTCACCATGTTGAAGTATAAGGAAAGGTTA
This sequence comes from Vitellaria paradoxa, assembly GCA_019916065.1. Classification (NCBI taxonomy): domain Eukaryota; kingdom Viridiplantae; phylum Streptophyta; class Magnoliopsida; order Ericales; family Sapotaceae; genus Vitellaria; species Vitellaria paradoxa. The sequence goes on along the minus strand of CM034234.1, from coordinate 16,923,324 downwards.
CAAAGTTACAATGGAGGCAACCTTAGACGTTCTTTTTTTTATAGTTGCAAGGAACCCTAGCACACATAAATAAAAAACCCTAAAACTAAAAGTATGCTTCTGCCCTTATTTAAATTAGACTTCACACTTAACAAGTGTTCCATTCTCGGCTTTTTGGCCTGACAAATTGACTTGCCTAAGAAAATTATATATCAATCCGAATTTCTGTATGATTTATTAGTGTCATGCTAAGGCTGCTACTTAATTTCTGTAGATTTTGTAATTTATCTTGGGGATGTCATCACGGCCAACAACATACCGATCGCAAATGCAAGCTTGTATTGGGATCAAGCAATCTCTCCAGCAAGAACCAGGGGCATACCATGGGCAAGTATATTTGGAAACCATGATGATGCACCATTTGAGTGGCCAATGGAGTGGTTTTCGGCAACTGGAATTCCTCAAATTCATTGCCATGCAGCAAATACCTCTGACTTAGGTGAATTTAAACTTTAAACTTGAAAGTTAATGACACTGCTGGGAAAGTGGATCATGCATTGACAGGCAGAACAATTATTCCTTTGAACTGGCAGGTTCCTTGATGCTAGACTTTATAAATTGGGATTGTGCTTTTCACCAACAAATTTAATTAGGCAATATTAGTTTTACTGAAGTTGATATTTCAAAATTGACAGCACATTATACATTAGTTCAAATGTCAGTGCATACATCAATATCCATAATTGAAATGAAGTGTCATCTTATGTGACTTAACAAGAGACGAACAAAATGACATCAACGTGCCGCCCTTTTAGTTTATTCTTGAAACAGTATCCTGTAGATTGTGCATATTGTGTATAAAGCAATGCCTTCTTCAACCCCTTTATTTGCATCCAACAAAAGGAAGTGACAAGGTGCAAGAACTCTAATATCTATGGGAACAATATCATTTTTTATAAACGATTTTGCTCAAAATGATTTTTTAACTCTCTCTCTCTCTCTCTCTAATGCCAGTATAATTAAAGCAAATAGATGTTATTTGATTTGGAGAATATAACAACTATAATCACCTGACACTAAACTAGCTATTGCTTTTGTATGTTATGTCATCTAATGAGGCAATGCCCCCAAAGCAAATTGAGATCAAATGGAAGATTTTTGATACCTTTGTCAATTTAGTAAATTTTTAAATTAATGAATTCATTGTTTACGAAACCTTCCTGTCCAAATCTCATTTTTTCAATAGAGCTTTAATTTCAGTGGCTATATTTTCTTTCAGGTTAGAACTAAGTAACCAACGTAATTTTGCAAATTATTTAATGTGGTTGTGAGATATATGGTTACTCTTTCTTCTGTTGCTGTCTTAAATTGTTGAGGAAAAGAAGCTGTTAAAAATTTCACATGAAAAAGAAAGCATGTAGAATATTAAATAATTTCTTCATTGAAGTCAAAACTACAATGTCTGGTGAACTAGATTGTAGCTTCAGAGGCACACCACGGTTAGAACTGATGAGAAATGAGATGAAGCACAATACATTATCATACTCTAAAACTGGTCCTGAGGGGCTTTGGCCAAGCATATCCAACTATGTTCTTCCACTCCCATCATCAAATAATTCTCAATCACCGGTGGCATTCTTGTACTTTTTGGATTCTGGTGGTGGTTCCTACCCAGAAGTTATATCAAAAGCTCAAGCAGACTGGTTCCAGAACAAATCCCAAGAGCTTAACCCTGCTATGAGGTATGGAAAAAGAAAAAGAATCCTCAATTCCTATGATAACTTTTTCGTTAGTTGTTGCATCTTTGTCAACATTAAAAGGAACAAACTGTAAGATGTTAAAAATTGAATTTTATTGTTTACTTATGTGCCGAATAGAAAATCTAGAATCTTATATCTGCATTTGTTTGGTTGGTATAAAGGAACATGAAAAGACACTTTGGATGACATTTGATTTTATTACCTTTGCATTGAAATAGAGGTTTTTGGTTCGTATACACGTGTAAACCAACGACGACAAATGTGAATATTATGAAATTTCTTCTTACCACACTTTTAGTAACCAAATGGAGCTGTGTTGTGTAGGGTGCCTGAGATAATTTTCTGGCATATACCAAGTAAAACATATGGTAAGGTGGCTCCAATGATATTGTCATTATCTTCTTGTTTGGGTTCCATCAACAAGGAAAGGGTAGCTGCTCAAGATGCTGAAATGGGCATTATGAAGCTACTTGAAGAAAGGCCATCTGTCAAGGTGAGAACACTGTCAAATCATGTTTCCCAATTCTATTCCCACTTAATTGTCGCTACTACCCAAATTCATAACTATTTTTTAGACTAATAGGAAATGTGCTTGAAAATTTGGAAAAAAGAAAACCAAAGAATGGTCAGTGTTCAATGTGGAGAACAAATTTTGGCCATTTTGGAATTTCATAATAATGATTGAGTACATTTATGTGAGAATAATTGAGTTCCCAAACACTCCACATGTGAATACAAATAGGCCTGGACATCTGCTGGGTCGGGCCTAGATTTTAATTCTCCGGCATGCCCATGTAAGCTTATTTATTTTTTTTTTTTAAATTAAAACTGTATTTTTATAAAATTTAATATAAAAATTAATTTTTTATAAGAAAATGTAAATAAGTGATATATATATATATATATATATATTAAAAATAGGTTTTTTTAATCTTTTGGGTTGTGTAAGGCTTGGGTTGATGTGCTTAATTCCAAACCCCGCCTGTATAATAATTAAATGGATTTGAAAATTTTTTCAAGCCTGAAATAGTAGGGTGGGCATAAAATGTCCACACCTAAATAGAGAGTGTCTGGCTAGGTTTGCGCAGGGCCATACTTTGATGGGTGAAATGGGTCTGTTGTTTTATATTCCCTTGGCAGGCAGTGTTTGTAGGTCACAACCATGGATTGGACTGGTGCTGCCCCTACAAGAAACTATGGTTGTGCTTTGCTAGGCATACTGGCTATGGTGGATATGGGACCTGGCCTAGAGGGGCTAGAGTTGTGGAGATCAACCCACAGCCCTTCTCTCTCAAGTCATGGATAAGGATGGAAGATGGTAAATCGCACAGTGAAGCTATCTTGAGCTCTTGAAGTGTTCCTTCCACACTTTTCTTTCTTTTAATTTTCTTCCCTTGGGAAAAGTAGAAATGTATGTTTGTTTATTGTAAATTTGTAATCAGTGTTGGGTGGCAAGAAATACGCTAGGAACAACTTTATATTTGTACAATCTTGTAATTATCTACTTCATTTAGTATGAATAAAATTTGCTGTTTCTAATGTAGATTTTGGGCCAGATGAAATTTTATACTTTTAATCTAATCAAATTTAAGACCCTCTATCAGTTTGCTTTCTGCAATTTATATTCCATCTTGCACAACCTTTATTCTCCCCAAAGTTTGTTCAACTTCAACCCTCCTAAAAAAATATAAAACTGCTCTCAATCGTTAAATGAAAGAAAAAATATTTTTTAACTGTTATATCTTAGTTTGTAAGAGCAAGTGCACCAATGAATAGCTAAATTATCTAGTAAACAGTGCACATTTTAGGTTTAGTTAGTAATTTTTTTTTTCAAGCCACACCAATACTAGGCATTTTACTAATTGTTTATTAAAAAATTAAAATTTCAAAAATTAGTTTTCCAAAATTAGAGCCCAACGGGCACTTTTGCTTCCTGAAACCTTGGCCCCCAACTGTCACCTCTACATATCTTGTGAACAGTGACTCGTTTTTCTTGCCAAGGCACTGTAGCAGGAGGAAAAATACCTCTGCATTTGAAGAGATTGGTGCAGGAGATTTTTCTTCATTTGGGTAGCAAAAATATCGAAAAATTTTCTTTACCTCTTCTGCTACACATGCCCTAAGAGGGATATTTTAAAAAATTATTCTATTTTATTATATAAATTATTAAATCTTCAATATTTTATGTTTGTATATTCACAAGAATATAAATAGGATCAAGATAACTTATATGATATATTTAATGATAATCATTAAAAAAAAACATCTTAATCATAGGAATAATGAAAACGAAGAAAAAAATAAGGTTAGTGGTCTTCTTCAGTTGCACACAACACAACTAGGCTCAAAACAAAGTAGTTAACTTAAGGTGTGTTTGGATCTCTGTAAAATTCTACAAATTTTTGTAAAATTAAAAATTTTTTTTTACTTACTACAGAAACTATAACTTTTACAAATTTATACTAATTTTTTCTACTCCAAATTAAACCATACTTATTGTTTTATCTCAAAACTGATAAACTAGGAGTCAATTTAATTGTTAAGAATAAGTTCAAAGAAAATTAACTAATCTGTCACAGCATTAAAAAAATAATAACGTCACACCACAAATTTGGCAAGGCACCAAACTTACCTGATCATTGAAGAAACAAATAATTGGCCTTTGACACTTTGACACCGTATTTAACCGAAATTACACCCCTCCTTCTTGTTGGTTAAGAAGTAACTCTCTCTCGGTTACGATTTCAACTACCTACTAGCATTTCTGTATAACACGAACAAAATAAATATATATTTATATATAGCACACCTAGAAGTTTCTGCAGCAGTATCAAGTTCTCTCACTTGACATTTTTTCATACTTGCAAAAAAGAATTCAATTCTTCTTTCACACTTCTCTTTCAAATTACTCCATTTCTCTCTTTCTGAATCATCCATGTTTCTTTGTTATCTGATCTGCCCCGTATGATTGCCGCGGAGAAATTCTCGGTCCCACCCAATTATTTTCAGCCAAAACCCATCTCGAATCGCCGGTTTTCTGGCGCAGTGGTCTGGTTCAGTCTAGGGTTTGGATCGAAACAGGGTTGGGACCAGAGTAAGTTGTTGCTGGGTCAAAAGATTGAGAAGATGGAAGTGGTTCGGAAGCTCGGCAGAGGGTGCTTCGCGGATCGCTGGAGGAAGGGGCCCAAGGTGGAGGTTGAGTCTGTGAATAGTGGTGAAGATGTTTTTGACGCGAACTTGGCGGAGTCAAGGGTGCCGCCGCAGCACCCCGTAATCATGGTTACTGGGATTGTTGGGAGGTTAGTGGTTTAGATGTTATTGCGTTTCGTGAACAAAATTTTCTGAATACGTATTCTTATTTTCTTAAAATTTAAAAAACGTTTAATACTTTTTTTTTTAAAGCCAATAACTAAAATTCGATTGTTTAAATAGTAAAAATTTTTTCATTATTCTTACTATGAACTCTCAAGTTATCAAATAATACTTACTTTGACTATTTTTTATCTATTTTTTGTGGTGTTTTTAAAATCGTTCCAATAGATTGTAGAAACCGTTCTGACAGAATCGCGTGGGTAACTTTTGTCCAAATAATTTCTACAATCCGTTTAAATAGATTGTAGTGTAAAGAATCCAAGACTGTTTAAAATTTTGAATTTGTCCAAAAAAAATACAGTTTGAGCGGTGTGCATCAAACACAAAAAATTTTTTCAAATCCTATTTTATCTCTTTTTTTATGCTCCAAACGCAGCCTTATGTGTACTTTGCATTTGTTCGAGATGGGAATTTCGTAAATTTCATAATTTTTGTGCATTCGTGATTATACTCAAATATTTCAAAATTTAAAAAAAATAAAAAAAGAAACTTACCAAAAAAAAAAAAAATCTCTCTCCGACGCGCGACAAAGAGGGTGTTTGGCAACTCAAAAATTTGTAAAAAAATATCAAAAGTTAATTTTTGTGTGTTTGGTAAAATCACAAATTTTTTTACTTTTTTGATTTGTTACAGTAAAAAGTACCACTCCATAATTATAATTTTTTTGATTTGCTACAGTAAAAAAATACCAAACATTCAAAAGTTACAACTTTTTTGCTTTGTCACAGTAAAAAATTTACCAAATACCTAAAAGTTACTAAAAAAATACTAAAAATTACACTTAGTTCAACCAAACACACAAAAAAGTGAAAAAAAAAATCAAAAAACTACCAAAACTTAAGTTTTTTTATTAACTTCCCAACACCCTCAAAATCAGGTTTCCACGCTCCATCGCATAACGTGTAAGGCACGTCCTAACTATCTTGCTTGAGAAGCGTTGATGGACCTTTATACGCGCGCCAACAGCGATTGAGATTAGATGGAACAACAGTTGAAACTAGTAGACGAGATGCCATCTAAAAGACTGTTTCGCCTCCAACTAAATATCAAAATTTATCAAAATTTATAAAAAATTTATATTTTTTTTCAATTAAATTCTGTTACATATCATTTTTACATCAAATTTTTATACTTTTATTATATTTTTTAAGTCAATTTTTTTTCTAATCAAACACCCCTAAATATCCTGGGATTCTCTAAATATTCTCTATGCATCTTTCCTCGTAATGACAAAATTATCCTCACGTCGTTTTGGTTAGCTAGAATTAATTACGGATTTTTTTTTTTAACTCTTTCCTCCAAAGTATTTGGTAGCATAATTAAAGGATACTATTTGCTATAGAATTAAAAATTAAGGAGCAACTCTTATTAGAGTAATTGTTAATTTTTTATTTTTATAATTTTGACCACTTTTATTATATTTTATGACAAATTATTATTTAAGGTGCGTTTGGAATAACAAAAAGTAAAATAAAATAAGATAAAGTGAAAAAAGTTATGTGTTCATAATTTGTACAGTGAGATAACGAATAAATAACTTTTAGAATTTTTCAGTATTTTTGATTATTTTCAGAATTTTTTTATCACTGTAAACGGTGCCTTAAGCTCTGAATGGGTGAAAATTTTAATTAATTTAAATTTTCTTAAAGTATATTAAATATAAGTTAGAGAAATAAAATAAGATTATATTTGCCCATTTTAACTAGACGCCGGTACGGCTGGTAATAAATTCATAGAACCCTTGAGATTATATATGGGTAAATTTCACTAACATTTCCTGAGGTTTCTGACACCAATAGAAATCTCCCCTGAGGTTTTTGAAATAACACTGTCCTCTCTTCTTTTATCAGGTAAATTTCATTAACCTCCCCTGAGGTTTCTGACACCAACAGAAACCTTACATGAGGTTTCTGAAATGACACTGTCTTCCCTTTCTTTACCGGGTAAATTTCACTAACCTTCCCTGAGATTTCTGAATGTGTAAATTTTTTATACAATTATATTCTTTGTATCATTAGTTTTCAAATGAGTATCATTGTCGCTATTTTTTGTAAATTTTTTTGAATCTGTGGGAACAGATTTGAAAAATCGTTCTCACAGTTTGTTACTTTTCAGAAAAAAGATGCCAAAATCAACCCCAAACTGCATTTTATCCCAATTTATCCCACAGTTTGCTACTTTTCAGAAAAAAAATCCCAAAATCAACCCTAAATTACATTTTATCTCAATTTATCTTATTTTTTCTTACTTTAAACTGGACCTTTACGGGAAAAAATAGATCAGTGGAGGTTATTGAAATTTATCCAATATATATTAGTGTCTGAATTTATCTTTAGACTTTTTTGAAATAAGTATGGAAGGATTTTCGAACTTCCTCACTTAAAATTATCAAAATATAATTTCATTTTTGGGCATTATTTATATATTATAATTTTATTTTAAAGGTATAAAAGAAAAATTAAGCATGCATACTTAAATACCAAATAACAAATATTTTATTAATTGTTAAGTATGACTTGAATATTGAAATTTTATTTAGTTAATTTAATTGCGTAAACTGTGAAATTTTTGAGATGAATAAGAGAAAAATAATCCATAAATTAAACAAGCTTAATTAAATGAATTTAATATTTAAAAATTAATATGCTAGCACACAAAATTTAAGTCAACTTTTTTACTTACAAAATTAAACTATCTCTATCTAAAGCTTTATTTTGGTTAAAAAAAAAAACCTTTCAGTTTATCCTTTTTTTATATGGCTTTTTTTTTTATCGAAATTTAATTTTTGTTTTAGAAATTATAGTTTTTAAGAGTGTTAATTGTATTCATGAAAAAAAATTAAAAAATTCAAGTTCGTTTGAATAAATGCTAGAAAAAGTTAAAAAAAAATAAACTTTTTGTTATTTTTATCTAAATGGATAATTTTTATTTAAATGATTGTAAATTTTTTAATTATTTTCATAAATACGATTAACATTTTTAGAAACTATAACTTTTAAAATAAAAATTAAATTTTGATAAAAATTCATATAAAAAAACTAACATTTTTTTTAGCCAAATAAAACCTTATTCCCTCCAAACTCCGCAATGTCTCCCCAGCGTAGGAACTTGAGTGATTATCCCTTTTTTAATATCTTATGTGACATTTAGTTTATTTTTTATTTTTTATTTTTAATTTTCATTTTATGTTTTAAAAATCACAAAATAAAGAAACACAAAATACTTTATTTTCGTTATTTTGAAATTTTTCTTATTTTTGATTAAAAACACTTAAAATGAGTTTTTGTCATTTTTTATTTTATGTGTAAGTCCATTTTCTATTTTTGAAAACAAATTTTAAAAACACAAGTAACCCAATACGTTTTAAACTTTTTTTTTACTTTTAAAAGCATAAAATAAAAAATGAGTTCAAAACAGAAAATCGAAAACAAAAATAGAAAATAAAAAATAGAAAAACAAACCAAATGATCCCTTAGGGTTCATTTGGTTTGTTTTTCTATTTTTTGTTTTTCATTTTCTATTTTGAACTTATTTTCTATTTTATACTTTTAAAAACAATAAAAAAGCTTAAAATGTATTTGCTCACTTGTATTTTTAAAATTTATTTTTAAAAATAAAAATGAGCTTGCACATAAAATAAAAAATAATAAAAAGTCATTTTAAACGTTTATAATCCAAAATAAAAAAATTTAAAAATAATAAAAATAAGTATTCTTTTTTTATTTTGATATTTTTAAAACATAAAATAAAACAAAAAATAAAAAATAGAAAAATGAATTAAATGTCACATTGGCAGCGAGAAATGGGGTCCACTATTAGCCCGATCGGCCACCGTCAAATAAGGGTATCACCGTCATTTCGTCTTTAATCCAAAACCGCGCTCCTAATAATAAGCTTATACACAACCCATGAACCGAACACTGTCGCTAAATCAGCTCTCTTCTCTCTGTTGCTCTTTGTTGTTCGACGATGGGGAGGAGGTCGCCCAAGTGCTGGACGGTCGTCACAATTACTGGCGTCATTCTCCTTCTGAGCTTCATCCTCACCGTCGGATGGTCCTTGGCTCTCCGAACCACGCCGGACAATGACCTCCGGCCACAGCCGGGTGCGCCGTTCAAGATCGTTCTGTTCGCCGATCTCCACTTCGGCGAGAACGCATGGACCGATTGGGGGCCTCAACACGACGTGAATTCTGTGAAGGTCATGTCTACGGTACTCGATAACGAAAAACCAGGTTCGATTTTGTTGGAAATCTACAACTCGTGTCTTCTTTTCCAAATCCAAACACTAGTACTTGCTAGGCATTGTTTGGTTATCAGTTCTGATTATGTACTTCTTGGAATTCTGATTTGGTGCTTAGGCAAGGTTTTATGTAAAGTTGAAGCCTTAGTAGTGTTTAACTAGCTTTAGAGTTGTTGCTCATGGGAATGCAGAGAATCTTGGAGGGTGTGGGGGGCTTCCCTAGCTGTACGTTACAGAATTATTGGCTTATTGGATGACTTGGCGGCTAGATTGTTGGGAGTTATAAAGTGTGTGTGTGAGTGTCTGAAGCTTGCTGGATCGGTCACTAGGAATGACATAGACTGTGTTATACAATAAGGGAGCTCGCTGGGAAGCTCGTCTTAGGGCAAGCAATGTGATATATGATAACTTCAGGGTTGTTTCAGAGTTTTTCTTGGGCTGGGTTTCTGTCTTCTGTATATATAGGGAAGTGATGTACACATTATCTAATTTCAGATTGGGGTTTCTAGGGTCTGTGAGAGAGAAAAATGAAGAACAAAGTGAGAAGGGTTTTTCTAAGCATTTCTTCAAGGTTCTTTCTTTCTGTTCTTGTAATCCTTTCTTCATTGTTGGAGGTTGATAGAAAAGTTATTATCCGTACCCATAAATAAACATAGGCAAATAACTGAAGCACGTAAATCTTGTTTTCTTATTTGATTTTTTTTAATTCATTTGTTTGCATATATTTGCCATTTTTGCCAGTGTTATTCTGGATTCCGCACAACAAATTGATGCAAGGGTTTGGATATAAAGATGTATAAGGGAAACTCTTCTTTTACAAAGTTAGACGTTGGAAAATTTAATGGAAAGGGGAACTTCAGCTTGTGGCGGAGGAGGTTAAGGACTGGAAAGCAAAAACACTTTGAAGGCACGCTTATGCGTCTTGGATACATTCAGAAACCAACACGTGGTGGACACACTGCCTAGAGTGTCTTGAATGCATTTTCAATTTTTTTGAGACTGGACATGTCTAAGCCTTCTCCATCTTATACCATATCTCAACAATTTGTATAAATTTCTCTTTTAACTATGTCCACTGCCGCAAAATCTCTAAAAAACCTGTTCGCTCCATTGGCTAATGAAAAAAAAAAAAAAACACAATATTTATAATATAAACTAGCCTTATAATTTCTCTCTTTAGTCCCATCACCTAAAATTTAATCTTTTGCAAACATTACTACTTCATTTTGCCTAAGCCTAAACCTGTTATTTGCAGCAACTCTCCATTCTCCTTCCTACCTTTCTCTTGCTGATTCAAAACTCTGTTCACCCATTTCATAGCCCAGCTAGTAATTTTAGCTACGCAAACCTATATTGAAAAGCCTATGTATTCGTTGACTGGAAATCATGTAATTTTATACACTGTGAAATCATTTCCATTTTTAAAGTGTCCATGATTCTTTCATCCTATTAATCAGTTTTCCTTATTATGATGTTTTTCACGTTAGTATTATTTTAATTGGCTTCCTAATTCCTAATACACGTTAATCAAAATTTCACACTATTAAAATTTAATGCTAAGAAAATTTTATTAATCTGATTCTTATCTGAGTTGAAATATTTCAAGAATCAATTGACAGTGTTCTTAAGTACATTAGCTTTATCTTTTGTGTTGGTTGCTTTCTTAGTTTGTTATCTATACAAAAACATACATGTTTACTTCTGGTACCATATAGAAAATAGAGTTCTTATGGAGTAGCAAACTTTTGGCTTTCTAGAAATTGGAACTCTCTCCTTCCTTTCCTCTTTAGCTCATGTATTGTTGAACGGAAAATTGTTGCTTTAGTGCATTAGCGGATCAGAGGGGGTGCTAAAGGCGACAAAACAATCCTCCTAAATTTTCAAAAATTTGCTTTAATCTTTTATGTTTGTGAATATTTATGATGCAAATTAGTGTATTGATCTCCTCAAATTCTATAAAATTTTACGTACCTTGGCCCTTTGACAAATTTCTAGGTATGTTAATGCCTTAGTGCAAAGGAAGTCACTGCTCCTTTTCCTTCCTTCTCTCACCCTTTCTACCAAATAAGTAAAATAACTCCTCCCTTATTTGTTTTTCTTTTATTCAACCAATGACAACATTAGGATAAAGATTGAATTTTTTTCCCACACCATGGTTTTATTATATTATAGCAGTTGTAAGTACAAGTTTCTTTCGTCTTTTTATCTTCTATCACGTTATTTTTTATGTTTGGAGAGTCATGCCTAGGACCCGTAATGTGATGCTGGCCTTAAGAGGGGAGTTTTAGCCCACAACCTATACTTCTGTCACTTATTCTATTCCCTGGGGTTGGGACTAAGTTATGTTTAGATATGGCATTTAGTTTATGATGGGAAATGTGAATTAATACAATCTTTATTTTTTTTTTTCAATTGCAAATGCTTGGTGTACTGAATTTCTTCACCATGCACAGGACCATTTATTTTATTTTATTAGTTTATTCTTTATCTTTTAATATTAGTCTTTTTATTCCTTATTATTCTTTATCTTTTAATATTAGTCTTTTTATTCCTTATTATTCTTTATTTCTACTACCAACTTTCTCTTAACATCATATTTGTCACGGGTCTTCAATCCCATGCCTTGTTAACTATTGAGCTCTATGAACTAATTGTCTTAATTCTATAATTCCTTACACTCGAAATAATACACCTAAGAAGTATGGACACCAGCACAACGTGACGTGACACAAATGGCAGTGACTCAACAATTTTGAAAAATAGCTGACTGTAACTTGGCGGTGACATGGCAAAAATATATAATCTCAACTTGACTCAACAAAGACTTATTCCCAAGCTAGTTGGAAAAAATATATAGTTACACATATTGTTTGTATACATTAGATATTAATACTTTGTACTAAAATTATGTATGTCATAGCTTGGATGGCAACAAGAATGTCAAATAATGATTACATTTCAATCCAAATGTAGCTTAAAACTAAACAAAAAAGTCAATTAATAATTGCATTTCATCCAAAATGTTAACTAACATATCATCTCCACAAAACATTATTTCATGAGTTTATAAACTAAAATGTCATTACATCCCATCAATTCATCCTCACATTGTTACTTCTATTTTATAGTTCATTTCGTTGACAAGCAAACTCCCCATCTCCCAAAACTTTCACATATTATAAAAGAGAACCTGTTGCATCCAAAACAAGGCGGCGGTGTTTGTGTTGGGAAAAAAAAAAAAAAAAAAAAGACGACATGGCAAAATTTGAGTCTGCTACTTGTCCTGTGCTTGTCTGCTGCATGTTCGAGTCTTTCGCGAGTCCGACTCACAATCAGCACCCTTGAATGGTGAGTTTGTGATTCCTAGTAATACACTGTAAGAATTGACATAAACAAGTAACTATAAAAGTGGAATTTAATTCTAATGGGATTTGACATTTTCTAACACAATTAAATACCCAATAGTGCTCACTTCTGTGATGACCTGATTCCAGTTTCTTGAATTCCTTTTTTTTTTTTTTAGTTGTTATTATTACTCAATGGGGAACTATTAACGTTGAATAAATTAAGGCCCTGAGCGCATTAGGACATACTTGTAATGTTAAAATAATATACAGATTACTTTCTGCTTTCCATGTTTCATATTTTCTTAGTGTCATCTTTCATGTTCTAACTACCTTTCCATGCCACATTTATTTTTTATTATATTTCGGTCCCTTTCCATTTCTTTCTCATTTTGCCAATGACAAAGTTCTCGATGGGCTTTCCAATATAGTTGTCATTGCCATGTGCATTAGTATAAGAATATTAGTCTGCTTATATATTTTGTCTATTATACATGGCAAAGACAATATATGAATTCCTCTTGTAGAATGCTTCACACAGGCTTACCTCTTATCTATTACCTACTTTGAAAGAGCTCTGTACCATTAGACCCTTCAATGCACAGTGAGAAGGAAAACAGTTAGTATCAGTATCATTCTTTGTTTTTTCATCGTTTTTGTTTTAAGATTTCTAGACTGCAGAACACTTAGCCTATTCATTCTCATCGGTTTTAAGTGGTTTTAGGATTTAGATCCAAGTTTGATACATAGATCTTATTTTTGGGTTATGATGAGGTGTGGTGTTGTTGGGGATCCCTACGCTCAAACTCACGAGTAAACACACACAATTGTAGACAAACTAAGAACAGAAAATAATTACAAGCAAGAAGAGAATGGGACACAGAGATTTATATGGTTCCAACTTAAGCTAATTGCTTGATCGTACATTCACAGGGTGTTGGGGTGTTTCACTATATTGAAGTATAAGAAAAGATTACAAAGTTACAATGGAGGCAACCGTAGGCGTTCTTTTTTTATAGTTGCAAGGAACCCTAGTGCACATAAATAAAAAACCCTAAAATGCAAAAGTACGCTTTTGCTCTTATTTAAATCAGACTTCACAGTTAACAAATATTCCGTTCTCGACTTTTTGACCTGACAAATATACTTGCCTATAAAAATTATATATCAATCTGAAATTCTGTATAATTTATTAGTGTCATGCTAAGGCTGCTACTTAATTTCTGTAGATTTTGTAATTTATCTTGGGGACGTCATCACGGCCAACAATCTACTGATTGCAAATGCAAGCTTGTATTGGGATCAAGCAATCTCTCCAACAAGAGCCAGGGGCATACCATGGGCAAGTATATTTGGAAACCATGATGATGCACCATTTGAGTGGCCAATGGAGTGGTTTTCGACAAATGGAATTCCTCAAATTCATTGCCCTGCGGCAAATACGTCTGACTCAGGTGAGTTTAAACTTTAAACTTGAAAGTTAATGACACTGCTGGGAAAGTGGATCATGCATTGACAGGCAGAACAATTATTCCTTTGAACTGGCAGGTTCCTTGATGCTAGACTTTATAAATTGGGATTGTGCTTTTCATCAACAAATTTAATTAGACAATACTAGTTTTACTGAAGTTGATATTTCAAAATTGACAGCACATTATACATTAGTTCAAATGTCAGTGCATACATCAATATCTGTTATTGAAATGAAGTGTCATTTTATGTGACTAACAAGAGATGAACAAAATGACCTCAACATGCCTCCCTTTTAGTTTATTCTTGAAACAGTATCCTGTAGATTGTGCATTGTGTATAAAGCAATGCCTTCTTCAACCCCTTTATTTGCATCCAACAAAAGAAGTGACAAGGTGCAAGAACTTTAATATCTATGGGAACAATATCATTTTTGATGAACAATTTTGCTCAAAATGATTTTTTACTCTCCCTCTCTCTCTCTCTCTCTCTCTCTCTCTCTCTCTTTAATGCCAGTATAATTAAAGCAAATAGATGTTAATTTGATTTTGAGAATATAACAACTATAATCACCTGACACTAAACTAACTATTGCTTTTGTATGTTATGCCATCTAATGAGGTAATGCCCCCAAAGCAAATTGAGATTAAATGGAGGATTTTTGATACCTTTGCCAATTTAGTAAAATTTTAAATTAATGAATTCATTGTTTAAAAAACCTTCCTGTCCAAATCTCAATTTTTTTAATAGAGCTTTAATTTTGGTTTCATTTTCTTTAAGGTTAGAACCAAGTAACCAACGTAATTTTGCAAATTATTTAATGTGGTTGTGAGATATATGGTTACTCTTTCTTCTGTGGCTGTCTTAAATTGTTGTGGGAAAGAAGCTTTTAAAAATTTCACTTGAAAAAGAAAGCATGTAGAACATTAAAGAATTTCTTCATTGAAGTCAAAACTACAATGTTAGGTGAACTAGATTGTAGCTTCAGAGGCACACAACGGTTAGAACTGATGAGAAATGAGATGAAGCACAATACATTATCATACTCTAAAACTGGTCCAGAGGGGCTTTGGCCAAGCATATCCAACTATGTTCTTCCACTCCCATCATCAAATAATTCTCAATCACCGGTGGCATTCTTGTACTTCATGGATTCTGGTGGTGGTTCCTACCCAGAAGTCATATCAAAAGCACAAGCAGACTGGTTCCAGAACAAATCCCAAGAGCTTAACCCTGCTATGAGGTATGGGAAAAGAAAAAGAAAAAAATCCTCAATTCCTATGATAATTTTTTCGTTAGTTGTTGCATCTTTGTCAACATTAAAAGGAACAAACTGTAAGATGTTAAAAAATCTAATTTTGTTGTTTACTTATGCGCCGAATAGACAATCTAGAATCTTATATTTGCATTTGTTTGGTTGGTATAAAGGAAAATGAAAAGACTTTTTGGATGACATTTGATTTTATTACCTTTTAAAGATGCATTGATATAGAGGTTTTTGTTTCCTATACACGTGTAAACCAACGACGACAAATGTGAATATTATGAAATTTCTTCTTACCACACTTCTAGTAACCAAATGGAGCTGTGTTGTGCAGGGTGCCTGAGATAATTTTCTGGCATATACCAAGTAAAACATATGGTAAGGTGGCTCCACTGATATTATCATTATCTTCTTGTGTGGGTTCCATCAACAAGGAGAGGGTAGCTGCTCAAGATGCTGAAATGGGCATTATGAAACTACTTGAAGAAAGGCCATCTGTCAAGGTGAGAACACTGTCAAATCATGTTTCCCAATTCTATTCCCACTTAATTGTCGCTACTACCCAAATTCGTAACTATTTTTGACTACTAGGAAATGTGCTTGAAAATTTGGAAAAAAGTAAACCAAAAAATGGTCAGTGTTCAATGTGGAGAACAAATTTTGGCCATTTTGGAATTTCATAATAATGATTGAGTGCATTTATGTGAGAATAATTGAGTTCCCAAACAATCCACATACAAATAGGGCTGGACAACTGTCGGGTCGGGCCTAGATTTTAATTCTCAAGCATGCCCATGTAAGCTTATTTATTTTTTTTTTTAAAATTAAAACTGTATTTTTATAAAATTTAATATAAAAACTTAATTTTTTTGTAAGAAAATACAAAAAAATAATATGTATCTATATACATATACACTATATTAAAAATAGGTTTTTTAGTCTTTTGGGTTGGGTGAGGCTTGGGTTGATGTTTTCAATTCCAAACCCGCCTGTATAATAATTAAATGGATTTGAAAACTTTTTCAAGCCTGAAATAATAGGGCGGGCATAAAATGTCCACCCCTAAATAGAGAGTGTCTGGTTAGGTTTGCCCAGGGCCATGCTTTGATGGGTGAAATGGGCCTTATGATTTATATTCCCTTGGCAGGCAGTGTTTGTAGGTCACAACCATGGATTGGACTGGTGCTGCCCCTACAAGCAACTATGGTTGTGCTTTGCTAGGCATACAGGCTATGGTGGATATGGGACCTGGCCTAGAGGGGCTAGAGTTGTGGAGATCAACTCACAGCCCTTCTCTCTCAAGTCATGGATAAGGATGGAAGATGGTAAATCACACAGTGAAGCTATCTTGAGCTCTTGAAGTGTTCCTTCCACACTTTCATTTCTTTTAATTTTCTTCCCTTGGGAAAAGTAGAAATGTATGTTTGTTTATTGTAAATTTGTAATCCGTGTTGGGTGGCAAGAAATACGCTAGGAACAACTTTATATTTGTACAATCTTGTAATTATCTACTTGATTTAGTATGAATAAAAATTGCTGTTTCTAATGTAGATTTCAGATGAAATTTTTTACTTTAATCTAATCAAATTTAAGACCCTCTATCAGTGTGCTTTCTGCAATTTGTATTCCATCTCGCACAACCTTTATTCTCTCCAAAGTTTGTTCAACTTCGACCCTCCTAAAAAAATATAGTTTAGCTTTAGGCCTTACCTACTGCATATTTCAAATGGAATGTTTTGGTAATTATGTTGCTAATAAGAATGATTAGGAAAGAACAAATGTCACAAATTCTTCATGCTTAGATATCATTTTATTAAATTCTTTCCTTTTTTGGTTTCTAAACTTTATTTTAACCCAGCCTCTCTCTCTATGGTCCCCTTCTGAGTAAATTAGTTACATCTTTTGATATGAAGAATTATAGTATATGGAAAGCAATGCACAAGAGGCATCAAATTGAGGAGGCTGTGTATGTAATTATAATGACAGTGACGGCAAGCTATAATGGCATGTAGTTGCTCAGAAATTCTTGACTGTAGTTTAATTTTGAGTGTTATGATCCGTTGTTTTGAAGTTCTTTTTTGTATTAATGGAATGATTAGTTGATCCTAGTTGTCCCTGAAAACATTTCATAAATGAAGTTGCTGAGATAATACTTTGTGATTGTGCTTTTGAAGTCTTAAAACTTCAGGGAAAATTCTTTTTATTATCAATATAGCCAAGGGTCTTAATCTGAATGAGAATTCTTAGGAGGACAAATTTTCATTGAAACACAAAAGAAAACAATTGAATTCCAAAGCTTCAATGAAAAGAGTGAGTTTTGAAGGACGACTTTAGATAGGCCAACTCAACTCACAGCAACCTCAATTGATTAAGCAAAGCTTTGATCAACAAGTGCTTTTAGAAAAAAATTTCATTACCTCGATAGCTTTTCTGGGGCCATGGAACAGCTCAAGAGTCACAAGCCACTTTTGTACTCTCTCTCTCTCTCTCTCTCTCTCGCAACAGCCCGGATGAAGAGTACCCATTTTCCGGGACCTCTTTGATGCCGAGCCTTAATTGGCAATGAAGGTGCAAGGGTACCCCCTCAGTGGGACAACCAACTAGAGAGTACTCAAAAGCTAGGGGGATGTTTACAGCTTCACATGGCTTATCTAAAAGGGAATGGGACCAATTTCCTCTGGCCCCTTCAAGGAGTATAAATAATCCATTGGGAAGATCCTTACAGTTAGTGTCATCTGTCAAAAATTTTCCTCAAATATTTAGTATCTTTTGTATCTTGAGACATCATCAGGAAGCAGTTTGGTAAGTTTGAAGTGAGATGAAAAAAATTTAAGTGGATTAAAACGTGGTTCTTGACTTGGATGATGAAGATGTTTGGTAGATTTGAAATAGATAAAACAAAATCATATGTGTTGGATGCCTGGGTCTCTCCAAGAAAACAAGCATTAAGGACATTTTGGTAAATTAATGAAAGCAGATATTCGAACATGAACGTGGCCGTTGTGAAAATGAGAGTTGAAGGAGTGAGAGAGAAAGAGAGAGAGAGAGAGAGGGGGGGGGGGAGAATAGTCCTCAATGATGTTGAAAGGACTCTAACAAGTCACCACAGAGTACATGCCAGTCTTCCTCTTTACAGTTCCCATCACTCTCACTTTTAATGTGATCAAAACAGAACAAAGAAAAACCATAAGATTCAACTGAAACAGGAATAACCCCATAAGACTTTCATCAATTGAATCCTTGGCGAATATTTTCAATAGAGTTGGTTTTATTTTAAAGATGATAGAATCATCACTTTCTGAATCTAAATCTTTCCACTTTCCACATGCCATGAATTGCTCTTTCATTCAAAGAACACACTCAAGGCTTTAAAGTATTCCTTCCATATTATAGTCAATGAAGCTCTTCATTATTTTATATGATATACTTGCTTTAATTTATCGACTAAATAGTATATATGATGCCCCAAAACAAGTTTTATTATTATTATTATTGGTTTTATGAGACTAATGATCTGTTATGAAATTCATAAATGCATGTATCATGAAGTAGTAGGAGAGAGCTTTTACATTCAACAAACAACTTTTGGTAGGTATGGCTTGGTATTCTATATAAAGCTAAGGTGTTTGGGAAAGGATAAGCAAGAAAAATTTAACTCTTGTGTGTTTCTTCTGAATCTCTCTTTCTTTTTGCAAAAATGGTTATCCTAAATTGTATATAAATCAATTCTCAAATCGAATGTGTTTGAAGAATAGCAGGTCTTGTTCAGTAAAACTGAAAAAGACACATGAATTCTCCATGGGGAAGAAAAGAAGCTGGTTTAGTCTGCTGAAGAGGCTCTTTGGTTCTGAACCAAAATCAAAGGCTGAAAAGGTTGATTGGGGTTCTTTCTTTACTTCCTTCTATATTGATAATTTACTCTTTCTGGGTAATGAAGATTTCTATTTGTTTGTTTGTTTGTTTTTTTTTTTTTTGGGGGGGGGGGTGGGGTGTAATTTGTAGAAATCAAGTAGCTGGAGATGGGTTTTTGGAGGGCTTAAGAGCAATCAATACCCAAAAATTGGAGCACCACAAAGAATACTAAATGAAGCAAGAGAAGAGCAAAGAAAGCAAGCCATGGCTGTGGCCATTGCAACGGCAGCCGCAGCCGAGGCTGCAGTCGCTGCTGCCCGGGCTGCAGCCGAGGTTGTTCACCTCACTGGGGTTCCTCAATCTTACAAAGACTACGAAAAGAGGACGCGGAATTTGGCTGCTATTAAAATTCAAGCAGCTTACAGGGCTCACCTTGTGAGTTTCCTTTTTATTTTTCTTGGGTTTAAATTTCAGTTTTCAAGCACATTTATTCATTTGTTTTTACAAATTATTGATTCATAACTGCAAATATGAAACTGGAAATTGCATTCTAGGTTGCCCTCGGGGAAAGTAAATGAATTTCTGCCTGGATTGTTTTGCCTATCTAAGAAGTTTTCATTTTTAAAGGGAAGAAAAACACGAGGAATATTTCCTTTAAGTTAAATGTTACTTTAAATAATCTCACTTTACTCCAGTGTAGAAGGAAACGAAGATACCCTTTTAACATGAAATTCATTTTGGGATGGGATTGAAACAGGCAAGAAAAGCACTCAAGGCATTGAAGGGACTGGTGAGGCTTCAAGCCATGGTGCGTGGAAGAATTGTAAGACGTCGAGGAATCACCAAACTGAAGTATTTACCCCTCAATGTAAAGGCACAGTCACAAGTCCAAGAAGCAAGAGTTCCAACAGGGAATGGAAGTTGTAAAGATGGTGGAAATAAACAGTCCCTTAGCCCAAAAGAGGAGTTTGAAGAGAAGAAATCAAAAGTAAGTCTCCGGATAGTCATAAAAAATCATGATATTTGGGGAGGATCAGTGCATCTAAATGATGTGAGTCGAAAATGGTATTTAAGTTTATAGTAAGTAATTAAATGCTATTTAAAGAAATTATTAAAAAAAATTATAAAAGTAATAAATGGTTAAAGGCATTTAAGGAAAACAAAGGTGAAAGGGGGAAATTACTTAAATAACTTACAAAAGCTCAAAAATTACTTATATATTCAAAAATTATTTATATATCTCTTTCAAGTTGAAGGTGGTTATTATTGGTAAAAGTTTATTAGTGAAGAAATTAAAAAGTTTCAACAAATAGTTAGCTTCTTCAAATTTATGGTTTTGCCAACTACTCCTATTGTTGCTTTATTATAATATATATATATATATATACATATTTTTAAGAAGGATCAATTATACTTAGTACCCTTGTACTTACCTCTAATCTCATCTTTAAATTGTTTCACTTCGTCTCTGTACTTTTAAATTGTGTTACTTTACTTTATCTCATCAAATTTATTGTGGAGAAACATCATATGTCAATTATGTGCGATGGCCACGTTGAGTTTTTCATCAAAATTTTCAAATAGACTGAAGGGCAAAGCGGGTAGGGATGATCACTTAGGATTCTCTTATACTTTTAGATTGTCCTACTTTGCTCACCTTTGT
Source organism: Vitellaria paradoxa (assembly GCA_019916065.1). NCBI lineage: Eukaryota > Viridiplantae > Streptophyta > Magnoliopsida > Ericales > Sapotaceae > Vitellaria > Vitellaria paradoxa. Next base: position 16,902,378 of record CM034234.1, on the reverse strand, counting down.
CAAATTTATTGATAAGAAATGCAATATGTTTATTATGCGGAATGGACATGTGACATTTTCTGTCAAATTTTTCTAAGATAGCTGATGAAAGAGTAAAATGGAACAATTTAAGAGTATAAGAGACAAATTGAGATGATTTAAATTATAAATCTTCAAATAAGATTGGTGCTAAAATACAAGAGTATCAAGAGTAATCTACCTTATTTATATATTTGAAAGGATGGAAACACTCACATGAACTGAGTTTTTGAGGGAAGTTGCAATCTGCTTTCTATTAACATTGTGAAGCACTCTACCATGAACTGCCACTAGACACATTCTCAACATGTGCAAGGCTGATCAAAATTTGAATTCTAACATAAGTTGTATTATATAATTATGCTGCTTTTGGTTATGGGCAGCTTAGAAGCAACAGTCGGAGAAATTGGGATTACAGCTTGTTTTCGAAGGAAGACATGGAAGCCTTGTGGTTACGAAAGCAAGAGGCCACTCTGAAAAGAGAGCGCATGAAGAAATACTCATATTCTCATCGGGTATTTCTGCTGGATAGACTTCTAGTTGTGCCATCTTTCTTTCTTATTTCCCTCTCTCCCCGGGTCCTCTAATGGAGTGACTCTTCTATGAGATCGGTTTAGTTCTGCGTCTAAAAAAATATCAACCTGATCACTTCGGTTTTGTTCTCGTGTTAGTATATTTTTGGAACTGATCTTGAAGTTAAAACTTCAAGATCAAAATTGGGTTGGTTCGGTTTGGTTCTATATCATGATTAGTTTGGTTCCATGTCCATTTCTGCCTATCCATCATCCTCAAGAAAATTGTGTTGTTACAAGAACAATTCCATTTTTGAATTCTCTGTTCCCTCATCAACCAAAGTAGTAATTTTTGTGCAGTTAATTTTGAAAGAGAACTGTGTTTTTGCAGGAGAGGAGAAATGATCAAAATGTGGAAACAATGATAACCAATAAGGAAGATGAAAGATGGGGCAATCAGTTAGAACAAAGGATGGAGTCCGAGACATGTAGAACACAAGAACCATTGAATTTCAAATCAGCAGCCCATTCAAATTTTATACAAATGAGACCCAAAAATTCACCCAGACTGGATTCAGTGGAAGAGCTGAATTCCCTGAATTCCCCATTCACGCTCCCAAGAAGATCATTCTGCCACACGAAACAGAAGTCAATTGGGGAAGAAAGTTCTTTACCAAACTCTCCAATTTTCCCTACTTACATGGTTGCAACGGAATCCGCAAAGGCAAAGGCAAGATCAATGAGCACTCCAAAGCAACGCCTGGGAGTCCTTGATACTTGCGCTGAGGATTGTAATTCCCCTTACAAAGCCAGGCTCTCTCCTTGGTCCTCTTTCAATGAAGAATCTAACAGTACCAGTGGAAGAAGAGGCAACTTCTGAGCACAAAAGTCTCTTAAGTTTGAAAGTTCTTTGCTGAGATTGACAAGATTTTCGGACTTATTATGATTTTTTTTTTCTGCATAATCTGCTAAGTTTTGATTGATCAGTTTTTCTAAAGGTCATTTAGTGTGTGTATACAAATATTTGCAAGATTTTAATATATGGGGTTGGTTGCTATCGTAAATCATGTACTAAAGGTGAAAATTGCAAATACCCCGAACTTAAAAAACTTATTTTTATACTCTTTGTATTTAAAATTAGAGTGATGTCATGAACGGTGTTATTTTAATACGAATTAAAACTATTGTTCTAAATAATTTTTTTAACGTTTTTAGTTTAGTCTAAATTATGAGAGTGTAGAGATAAGCGCTTGAAATTCTAAAAGTATTAATAATTTTCACCTAAAGTGATATAAAGACAATTAACCCTTAATATAATGATTTATTAGTTTATTCAGTTGGTTCTAGCATGGTGAAGAGATATGATCATGCTCAGCTTGTATAGCATTTCTAAGTTGTGTGTAATTGTAGAGAGAGCTTTTGTAGGCCCTTTAATAAAATTAGAGGTGGAAAGCTTTTCACTTGTTCTGTTAACATGAAGTTGAACTATACTATCTTTCTTTGAATGTAATTTCTTGATAATATTAATTCGTAAGGAGAAAAGTAAGTATTGTTCTTTTATATTTCTTTGTTGAAAGAAATTCATTAGAGTAAAAAATTTAGTTCATGCTACATTTTTGAGACAGTTTTTTTTTTTTTTTTGAAAATTGATCTGCTACTAAATTATGTAAGTAACTACTATAGTTTTAAATATAATGGTAATCATCGTCGTAAGATAATGGATATAATCAGCGTAACAGAGGTAATATAAGTGAAAGCTTTTTATTTTTTTGTTTTTTTCTTTAACATTTGAAACATATAAATATGGATTATTGGTGTTATTTGATTACTTAACAAAATTAGAAAAAATAGAGAGAGTTTTTATAGATTAACATAAGGAATGATTATTATGGTCCTGTTACACCCAATAAGGTGTATTTTCTGCTTTAAAGCTGAGTATCTTTATATGACGGTAACTTTAGGCTTTGATTCTGTTATGTAACATCTTTTACCATTGTGTAACACCATTTTTTAATACCATCCTAACTACTAACCAAAAATCATACTGAGAGATTTCTATTTTTTGGGAGAAGCTAGCCTTTGCGAAAGCCTCAAAGCTACGGCCTGCCTCAGTCATCAAGCAAAACCTTTCTAATATTCCATAGAGAGCAGTGATGGATTCTTGACTTTCTGTTAATGTTATTTCATAATTTTCCTTCATAATATTAATTTGCAGTCCCTTTTTTTTCATTGTTCATGGAAGAGCTGTGACTTTGAATCCACATAGTCCAATCAGATTAGCCCCCAGCTTCTGATGCCATGAATATGCAGCAGAATATAAGGGCAAAAAAATGTAACCATTGTTCATTAATATAATGAATACAAACGGAGGAAATAAAGCGTACATTTATGCCTAGTTTGGAACAAGGCAATGGAATGGAATGACCATTTCTACACTATCATACCAGTCTATCCCCTCAAATAAAGTACCATTTCAAACATGCATGAAGTACCATTTATCAAACTGAAAAAGGTAAATTTCTATGTAGAATGAAAGTATGGGAATGGCGATTTAATTCCCTTGTACCGAAGTAGGCCTTGGAAGTAATATTGGCAATCTAATTGAAACCAACAATCAGATGTAGCAAACCAACTGCAGGGATTGGGCAAAACTAACTGGGTATTTAGGCTGCTTGTTTGGAAGGAAGAGTCCCCAGTGCTTCTCCAATTCCGGGGTCTTCTGATTCTCATCAAACATGGCAAAAATGTAAGTTTCTACAGGCTTTCCACGGCGTTTAGGCGTACCTTTGATCACATGCTTTACCAAATTGCCTACGTAAGTCCTTGCGTTCTCAATGGTAGCAGCAATTCCTCCAGCTGAAGGCCATCCGGTCTCCGACACAACAATCTCTAAAGATTCCCCTCCATTTACAGCCTTCTCAAGCGCCGAGTAGATTGCATCCACCATTGAATCAAATATATTCTGGTACCCAAGCGAACCGTCTGTCATGACAACTCCAGGAGATGTAAAAAGAGCATAATCAAGTTGTATGTCTGCGCTGTTTGACGCGTAACTAAAATAGGGATACAAATTAACAAGCAAGGGAGCCGTGTTGTTTATTAAGAAGCCGATGATGGGATCAATAAAGGATTGAATGTCTGCCCTGAAGGAGCCTGCTGATGGAGGGTAGGAATTTCCAAGGAGTCCTGTTTCAATGGCAGTGGAAACTCTTATTTGGTTTTGAAGCCCAGCACTGGAAATTGCATTGTACACATTTTGCATGGCTGGGAGAAGATAGGATGCATACCGAGAAGTGCCTGTTAATGGACTGACTTCATTCCCAACCGCAATGTATCTGAATCTGACACCAGCGATGTGGTTTCTGACGTTGTTTTCAACCCATGTATCGGCGTTGGCTTGGCTAGCAGCAAGACTCTGAAGGTCTATATTTGGAACACCTAGCATGAGCTCAATTTCGGATCCCCTAACCGCTTGGAGAGCTTCTTCGTTTGGTTCGTAGAGTCGCATTCTTCGGATGCCTTTCTGGTTGTAAAGAGCTACAACTTCTTGTGGAGAGGGCAAATCATTGCCAAGCATTCCATAACAAACTCCTACCTGCGCACCTGCATTTGATTTCAATTATATGATGAATTTAATGGTTAAAATCCACATGAATTCACTAATAAAACTTGTAGTTTACACGAAATGACGGGGACCAAATTGTTGGGTTTTTCTACATTGGTTATGAAAATGACCGGTGGTCAGTTTATAAGTATAAGAAGAAATATTATCCTAAGAGCTAGTTTTTGGGATTTGAGATATGCTCAGTATCACTTATCGCTAATATCAGAGACATCTATTGGGAAATTAGCCAATTGAATTCATAACAAGGCTTGGATTTGGAGATTGAGATCCAAGTTGAAATTAGTCAAAACTAGAAGCATATAGATTCTGCCAAATTAAACTTAATTCAGTATGTCATCTGCAGAATATGAATCCTGGATTCAGGAAACAGAGTCATTTCACTTGTCTTGTATTAATCCATGCAATGAATAATTTTCCCGAGTTATAGAAAAGAACAAATTCATAAAATTAAGTGAAATTGAAGATTACTCCTCCGCACTATTTAAAGAACTTGTAAAATTCTAAATTTTCCTTCGGTATGAAATAATCGGCGGGAACTACATATCTGTACTCACAAATGAATTTCAAATTACATAAACTATTAAATCACCATCACGTATGCAAACAAATATCTAAAGAGAGAGAGAGAGGGAGAGAGAGAGAGATCAGAGACCTGTTAAATCTAGCATAGCCAAAAGCAGCACTGATAGTGGTATAATTATAGAAAGCAGAGAAGGTTTCTCAAAAGCCATGCGTGGCAGTGGTGAAGAAGAAGAAGAAGACGAAGACGAAGAAGAAGAAGAAGCTATGGTCGTATAATGATGATATATTGATACCTAAACATGAGCTCTACCTCAAACGGTCAACAAAGAGGGGTAGAAGGAAACCCCGAGGGGTTAGATGGGATGGTCTTGAACTGGGATTTAGGGGCTTACCACCCCAAGGTCTCAAGTTCAAGTCTCCTCTCTAGCAAAAACTTGGGGCCAGCCTCCCGGGCGCAAAGCGTAGTAAAGGTTGGTAGGACGGGCCTCCTTGGCTGGACGAACCGTATCCAGTTCTTGGGTGTGGGTCCGACTCCCCGCCGCTACGCGAGTTCGCGATTGACCGCTATACATGTTGAGGGGCCGGTATGTGTGGCACAAACCAAAAGAGATTCACTCTCTAGGGGTTTGGCCTAGGGAGTGAATCTCTCGAGGTTAAATCCTTTAAAGAGGGGTAGAAGGGTTGGGGGCGTTGATTCCACCATCCTTACAGTAGTCGTCGTCCACGGGAATCAACCGTTGTAATTTTATTCATACAAGGCTTTTTTTTTTTAATTATATTACTTCCATTAAATATTTGAGTAATTATAGTTAATTATTCTCAATATTTAAAATTTATGCTCACATCTTTTATTTTAAAATCTTAGTTACAATTAAATCTTTGAATTTTAAATTAAAATAATATTATGGTCAATATGAAAAATTACGTGAGATTTTTTTTTTTTTACTCATTTGGGTTATATATGAAATGTCTAAAGTGCTAATAAGATCTTCAAATATTTAAAAAAAAAAATTTGTCTTATTAAATTATGACGTAGTTCATTTTTAAATTTGAAAAAAATGAAAACAACAAAATAAAATACATGCATTTGTCTTATTGATGAATGTTGTGGTTCAATTAATATAATTTAATGCATTAAAAAATAAAATTTATTTGATGACCAATTGGTGAAAATTTGATGCCTACCAATGTTTTTATCTTGATTCAGTTTGTATATATTATTCTTAGGTAAATTCAATATTTATAATTAGTGGGGAGGTAAAATTATATTTTTAAAGAAAGCATGAGTAAAAATAAAAATATAGTGGGAAAAAACATGAAAAAAGTATAATTTATAAAAAAAAATAAAATCAATAAAATTTAAATATAAATTTTCAAAACAATAGAGGTAATTGCCTTATTTGAGCCGGCCCTATAATTATCGTGTCCCCTTTTGTAATCAAATTAGCCATAATGGAAATTCTTGGTCTTCATGATCTGATCTTTGTTTTTCTTAATTAGGAAATATTTTTCTCGTAAATTTAGTGTGTCTAATCTCTTCACCTTTTTGCATTGTGAAATTATTATTATTATTACTATTATTATTATTATTATTATTATTATTATGTCTATGTTGATTGACAGGTGATCCACGCTAACGGAGTGCGACATGTCAGTTTTCACGATTTACATTTCCGGTAAACACTGCCAAAAACAATTACGATACAAATTCCATACCAATGATATGTAATTGTACTCGGACAAATTGCCCTCTACCTTCCGGGCATTGTTGGATAAATAAAAGTTTAGTAGCTGCCTCTGTATATGGTCATTGGAGGCAGTAGCCCTTATCTAGGATATCACTGCATGTGTGTGTATATATATATATATATATATATCTATATATAGAGGAAAAATTCCCAAATTTCTAACCGAAGGTAATTGGATGCTTTGGTTGCTTGTTTGGTGAAAACAGCCCCTAGTGCTTCTCCAATTCCGGCTTCTTCTGATCCTCATCAAACATGGCAAAAATATAAGTCTCCATGGGACCTCCAGGCCTCTTGGGGGTCCCTCCTTTCACATGGTTAATCAAATTCTGATTATAAGTCCTCGTTCACGACGACTCCGGGAGCCTTGAAAAGAGCGTAATTTAGGGCAATATCCGCGTTGCCGGCTTTACTGAAATAGGGGTACAAATTGACCAACAAAGGGGCCTTGTTGTTGACCAAGAAAGTGATGATCGGATTGAGGAATGTTCCGATTTTATCCCGGAAAGCGCTGGCGGACGGAGGGTAGCAGACGCCGAGGAGTCCGGTTTCGACGGAGGTCGAGACTTTTATTCCGAGGCCGGCGTTCGCATTTTGCATCGTATGGACCAAATTTAAGATCTTTGGATCAGTTATTTAGCCTCCGTTTATGGTAATAGGAAATTCTTAAAAATAATTAAAAAAATATTAAAAAATTTTAAAAATTATTCATTTTTTATCTCACTGTTCAAATTATAAACTCATAATTTATCTTACTTTTATCTCATTTTATCTCTTACTTTTATCTCATTTTATCTCACTTTTTATCACTATAAAGACACTTTTATTTCGCAATAGTCGGTTTGACTACTTATTTAGTAACAATTGATTTAAAATAATGATTATTGATTTTAGATATTGAGAATGTTTTGATAAATCATCACACCTTTGAGAGTGGTGAATGTTTTCTATTTATAGTGTTGCAGATTGTATACAAGGAATATACATATATGATAATTACAACTGGAGTGAAAAATATGTACAAGAATTTAAATGATCAATTAATATCTTAAAATCAAGGTTCAATCATTACACAAATGGAAATCTCTAATTTAGTAGAGGGTATTCAAGAAATCTTAACACCCCCGCAAGCTAAGCGTTGGGTTAGAGTAGACGCGGAGCTTGGAGCGAAAGAAAATTAAACAGAGATTTCGAGACACTCTTTGTGAAGATATTAGCAATTTATAAGTGAGATGAAACATGCTGAGTGTGAATTGTGCCAACGACAACGAGTTCTCGAAAAAAGTGATAGCCTAAGTCGATATGCTTGGCCCGCTTGTGAGAGATTGGATTAAAACTAAAGAAGATTGCACTTTTGTTGTCGCATAAGAGAAGAGGCTAATGTGTAAGAGGAACCTTTTGATCACGGAGAAGATGTGTAAACCAAAGGACTTCAGTAGCAATAAGAGCAAGAACACAATACTTTGATTCGCAGCTGGAGCAGGCAATAGTCGGTTGATTCTTCGCACTCTAAGAGACGCACATTATCGTCAAGATAAATGGAATAGCTAGAGGTGGAGCGAGTATCGTGACATCTCGTCCAATCAACATCAGATTACGCAATGAGTCCACTAAATGACATTCGCATTTTTTTTTCTATTTGTCTAAATAATAAATTCTAATTATTAAAATTATCTACTCTAAAATATTTTGTCAAGACTGTTGTTCTTTCATTTGTACGTAAATTTCTATTAAATTTACATTTCACATGTTCAATTTAGTGGCATTTATTTTAAATTTTTACAACTTTAGGCTAATCCAATTCAATCTACTCACCTCAAATGCGCTCTAGACTTTCCGACCGCCGGGATACTCTGTTTCCCCCTCGCCGCTTCTTTTCTTTTTACATTCTCACCCGTTGATCTCTGCTTCTCCCGCTATCTCAAACCGCAGACAAAACACCACCTTAACGCCAACCCCAGTACAATCACTAATGGAGGAGGAGGGCAGCCAAGAAACAGCCGCTCTTTCAGCACCGTTGCGGCCACCTCCGGCGACTCCCGTCGGCCCGGACTGCTGGTCCCGGGATGCCACCGACACGCTCGTCGAAGCCTGGGTCGACCGCTACCTCAGGCTCAACCGCGGTAACCTCCGGCGGAAGCATTGGCAGGAGGTTGCCGACGCCGTCAACGCCTCCCATGGCCACAGCAAGAAGGCCCATCGTATCGACATGCAGTGCAAGAACCGCATCGACACCTTGAAGAAGAAGTATAAGATCGAGAAGGCTAGGGTTTCCAAGTCCAAATGCAGCTTCGTGAGCCCCTGGCCCTTCTTTGTCCGCCTCGACGGCCTGATTGGTTCCTCATACAGCACCCCCTCGCTGTTGACAGCGCCTCACAAGAAAGCATCGACCGCTCCTTCACCGGCGCCTGCACTGCCTCCCATGCCGTCCTTGATTCCCGTCGGTCGGAGTTCCAAGCGTCCGGCGGCAAAGCGGTCACGGGCGGTGGTTTACGATTTGTTGTTCCGGGGGAACTCGGTGATGGCAGTTGTCGCTGCGGTCGCTGCTAAGGCCGAGGAGTCGGAAGTGTCAAATTCAAAGCCAAGCGTGGGGAGACTGAAGCGGGAACGCGACAGGGAGGGGACAGAGGGAACGCGACAGGGAGGGGACAGAGGGGTACGGGCGGCTGGCGGATGCAGTAGAGAGAGTTGCAAACATATGAGAGAGTGGAGGCGGCAAAGCAGAGGCAGTTTATAGAGTTGGAAAAGCAGAGGATGCACTTTGCTAAGGACTTAGAGATTTCAAAGGATAAAACTTTTCATGGATTCGCAGATTCATCTCCAAAATATTGAGAGGTCAAATCAAACTTCTGAATCTGGTGAGGGTTTTCACTTGTACCATCTGTGCTTTACTTTCTTCAACATTTAAATGCATATATACATTGATTGAATGGAAGGCGTATTATTGTGAATCAGAGCTTCCATCGTATTGGCTGTTCTTCTTATTTTTCCTCTTTCCACCATGTTTTCTTATTCAAGAATTTTATGTAAACTGTCATTCTTATGTCGTTGGGTTAAAGACTGTTTTGCTGTGCAATGATGACATGTTAGTTCGAGCTTTGAAACACATGTTTGGACGAGGGTTCTAGTTCTTTCAGAGAAGTGCCTTTGAGCCCTTTTTGTCATAGTAATCGAGGATGTTAGTGCCGTTGACATGGCGATTGCTTTTTTGAGTGTTTTTGGTAATGGAAATTATTTGCATTAGCTCAGAAGAAGGATTTTGACAACTTACCTAGGCTTTCTAAAGATGAAACACTTCTCTTTGTGATGGAGGTTCATGAAGATTAATAGCGCCCCACCAGAACTCCCCCCCCCCCCCCCCCCCCCAAAAAAAAAGCCCTGTCCGCTTTGGGAAAACCCATGCCATAGTTAATTGCAACAGTCACATTCCAAAGCTCCTTAACCTCATGACACCCCAAGAAAAGGTGGTCGATAAACTCGGAGCAGCAACTCTTACAAAGATAACATCTATTCACAATCACCATCGTCCCTCTTACAAGATTGTTAATTGTCAGAGATTTGCCTTGCACTGGGCACACCACCAAGAAACCCACTTTTGGTGGTTGGGGTTTCCCTCCTCATACAACTAGTTGGGGGGTTTCGTGGGAGCTCCTCTCCCCTACCAACCAGTATCCCGGCGGTCGGAAAGTCACGTGAGCGCATGTGACGTGAGTAGATTGGATTGGATTGAATTGAATTAGCCTAAAGTTGTAAAAATTTAAAATAAATATCACTAAATTGAACATGTGAAATACAAATTTAATAGAAACCTACGTACAAATGAAAGAACAACAGCCTTGACAAAATATTTTAGAGTGAACAATTTTAATAATTAGAATTTATTGTTCAGACAAAACTACCGTCTCCATGAGTTTAGATTTCAAGCTTTTGTCGGAAATCTACCCATACAGAAATGTATCCAAATTGATATCAGCTCTATCGATACTGCATGGACGATCAATGCTGATCGTAAGAGCTTAGAAGTTGGGGTAGATGAGAAAAGCTCCTTAAAATTGTCAAGATTGAGAACAAATCAAGGGGGGGTTGGCCCGATCATTGAGATTGAGCAACAAAACAGAAAATAGTAATTATGATGGTTGTAGAAGGTAAAAGGTTAAGTTAGATTCAAGGATTTGGAGATAGGGAGATTGAGCAGCAAAACAGAAAATAGTAATTATGATGGTCGTAGAAGATAAAGGGTTAAGTTAGATTCAAGGATTTGGAGATAGGGATAGAATTGGATTTGTATGAAAAGATAGGAGCATAAGAGTTTAAAGAAAGTTTTACAAATTTTCAGACTTTTAATAAAAGTATAGATATAAATACAGATATAGATTAATGAAACATTATTTGTCAATTTTATATTTTCTAAATGAGTTGAACTGTTGTTTTAATATTTGAGTAAAATAATTCTCATTGGTAAAATTAATCCTTAAATTTTTGTCAATAAGTTTGGAGTTTTAACACAATAAATGTATACTTAAGTTCTTTGATTCATTATTAACAATCCCTATGTTAAAAAATTCTACTTCTAGATTATCTTTATTTTAAAACTTCAAAAAAAATTATGTTTTAATTGAAAAACCATCCAATCGGATATCAAGATGATTGTTGTGGTTCAATTAATATAATTTAATGCATTATTAAAATAAAATTTGCTTGATGATCTATAGGTGAAAATTCAATGCTTACCTATCTTTTTATTTTGACTCAGACTGTATATATTATTTTAGTCTTCTTTTTTAATCAAATTGGTTATAATGAAGATTCTTGGTCTTTGTGACTTGAACTTTTTTCCTTAGTCATGAAAGATTTTTCTTGTAAATTCGGTGTGTTTAATCTATTTACTTAATTTTTTGCACTGTGAAATTATTTTTTTTTGTGTTTGTTGATTGATGGGTGATTCACCCTAACAAAGGACAGAAATTTCAGTTTTTCAGGATTCACATTTCCGGAAAACACTGCCAAAAAGAATTACGACACAACTCCCATACTAATCATACATATATAATTTTATTAGGACAAATTGCCCTCTACCTTCCGGCCATTATTGGATACATAAAAGTTTAGCAGCTGCCTCTGCAATGGACATCGGAGGCAGTAGCCCTTATTTAGGATATCACTACATTTGTGTGTGTGTATATATATGTAGGAAAAATTCCCAAATTTCTAACCGAAAGTAATTGGGTACTTTGGTTGCTTGTTTGGTGAAAACAGCCCCCAATGCCTCTCGACCTCGTCGCCGGTCTTCTGATTCTCATCAAACATAGCAAAAATATAAGTCTCTATGGGACCTCCAGGCCTCTTGGGAGTCCCTCTTTTCACATGATTAATCAAATTCTGATTGTAGGTCTTTGCATTGTCAACGGTAGTTAGAGCAGCGTCGCCGCCGGCCGAAGGCCATCCACTCTCCGACACGACAATCGACAGAGACGAACCGCCGGACTTCTCAAGCGCCGAGTAAACGGAATCCAACATCGCGTCGAATAGGTTCTGGTACCCGAGCGAACCGTCTTGCACGACGACTCCGGGAGCCGTGAAAAGAGCATAATTGAGGGCAATGTTCGCGTTGCCGGCTTTACTGAAATAGGGGTACAAATTAACCAGCAAAGGGGCCTTGTTGTTGACCAAAAAAGTGATGATCGGATTGAGGAAAGATCCGACATCGGACCTGAAAGCGCCGGCGGACGGAGGGTAGGAGACGCCGAGGAGTCCGGTTTCGACGGAGGTCGAGACTGTTATTCCGAGGCCGGCGTTCGAAATTGCGGTGCGCACATTTTGCATTGCCGGGAGAAGATAAGGTACGTATTGAGCGCTGCCTGTTAACGGACTGACTTCGTTCCCGACGGCGATGTATCGGAATTTGACGTCGCCGTAGTTTTTGACGTTGTTTTGGACCCACGTGTTGGCGTTGTCTTGGCTAGAAGCGAGGTTCTGGAGGTCAGTGTTTGGGACGCCGAGGATGAGCTCGATGTTGGAGCCTTTCAGGGCTTGGAGAGCTTCTTGGTTTGGATCGTAGAGTCGCATTCTTTGGATGCCTTTTTCCTTGTAGAGAGCTACAACGTCTTGTTTGGACGGCAAATCATTGCCCAGCATTCCATAACAAACACCTATCTGCGCGCCTGCGTTGCAGTATTTAAGACCATGATCGAGTTAAATGATTAAAATCTAAGTAGAAGTGAAGTGTTTTTTTCATAATAACGTGACAATAACATTTGGTAATAAGAAAAAGAAACAATTCTCGGAAAATTTTTAACAATAAAATTGTGCGAGAATGATGTGATGTGATGTGACATTCTTATAATAAAAAAATCACCTCAAGTTATTCTTCATTTTTGACGTTATTGGCATAGAATTAATGAATTTACGTCATTTTGATAAATTATTATTGTTTAGAATTCTAGTTATATATTATTACATGCGTAAAAATGTGTGTTCTAGTGAGTTTTGTTATTTAACCCATAAAAGAGTCATATTTATTTTGTTTTTATAAATAATTTGGGATGCCTAACTAACCGAATAAGAAATCAAACTTGGGAGTATTATGTCAGTTTTATAATTTGTAATCAAAATTATTGGATTAAAATTTAACGATTCAGATGTATTTATTTTTTTTAATTAAAATAATATGAATACATCTGAACTGTTAAATTTTAATCTAGCAGTTCTTACATCAATGTCACAGAATTGACATAGAATTTTTATGTCAGCCACGCTATTTTCTAAGAAATCAATCTATGAATTCTTTTCAAAGTGACCGAAAGGGATAAATAAAAAATAAATAAATTTAAATGCAGTTGAAAATGCTTAGTGTACTAGAGCAACAAACAGAAAAAAAAATGTATGTAATTCTATTTTCTAAAAGGGATATTTTTGGAATAAAAAAATTAGTTGGACGTATCATTTATAATAACTCTATTTATACCATCAAAAAAAATATAAAAGGGAGACATCATTTGTGAACAGTTGAATTTTAATTAAACAACATAGGTGCGTTTATATTATTTTGATTAAAAAAAAAAGTAAATATATCTAAAATCTAATGGCCTTGATTGTAAGTTATAAAACTAACACAGAAAAGTTATGTCAGTCTCAAATTCCAAAAGAATTTACAGGATGACATGGATACTTTTGGACACAAAAAAAGCTCAAATATTTAAAATTAATTGAACTCAAAATAAACTTTGATATGAACCAAACATTAAGGGCAGTTTGGTTATACTTTTGACTAATGTGATCAGTGTAAGATAAACATGGAGAGAGAGAGAGAGAGAGAGAGAGAGAGAGAGAGAGAGAGAGAGAGAGAGAGAGAGAGAGACCTGCTAAGTCTAGGCTAGCCATTATAACTAACCCAAGTAATAGCATTATGGAAATAAGGGAAGGTCTTTGAAGAGTCATGGAGAGGAAAAAGGAGAATGAGCAAATTAAGATAACTAGTAATTATACATAAAATCTTACAGGACACATACCCTTATATAGGCGAAGGAGGGGAAGGCCTCCACGCATCTTAACTAGCTACCTAGCCAGGTCAATCAGTCTGCCCATGGGAATCAAGCCAAACTGATGGCGCAAAAAAAAAAAAAAAAAAAAAAATTAATAAATAAAAAAAAAAAAAAATAAAACAAAATAAAAAATAAAACAAAATAAAATAAAATAAAAGTTCATAAAAATTATTTTGTGTTTGGTAAAAAAAGTTAGAGAATTTAAATTGGTAAAAGTTGATGAGCCAAATGGCCCCTATATCACATTTTGGTCTCTTATATGATTATGAAATGGTATATTTTTCAAAATGGAGATATATAATATTATTCTTCATGTGTTATTGCATTCCCTGCATATAGTGACAAAGTTAGAAATTTTTTTTTAGGTGTAGCATAAATTTTTTCTCAATGTTCTAAATAAAATTTTTCTTAACGTTCTAAATAAAATTTTTTTCTAAGTATGAAAATTTTCCTAAGCGTATGCATACCGGTAAAATAATTTTTTTTTCTAGAATTTCAGGTGTAACAGTCGCCCACTCTTAATTGGGTGTAGCTTTGCCCCTGCTTGTAAAGTATATTTTATATTTTTATATTTGGATAAATTTTTTCTATTATATTCTTAAAATTTTTTTTCATCAAAACATATTATTTTATTTTATTTTATATTTTATCAATTAAATATATAAAAACTAATTTTATAAAAAAAATTAATCACATATTATATTAAATTTTAGGATATTATTTATTCCCATCGTTTGATTCCCTCAATCATCGGCATATCCCTTCTGTTGAGAATGACTTCCATATATAACCAAACTAATTAGCAGCCTCTTTGGCATATTATTTCCATATAGAACCAAAATGGTGCACATACGAGGCTGCTATGAATTTTCAACCGCATACAAATATGTGTCGGTCTATTATTTTTATAGAACTTAGCCGGGTTGGCAATAGCTGGCAATAGCGTTGTGTTGTGTTGTGTTTTGTGGTATTTGAGCGATCATATATATTTATATTTACACACACACACACATATATGTGCGTGTATATTAAAATGTTTATATTTTTTCGGGTAAATTTTACCTTTATTCAATATTTCGTTAATTATAATTAATTATTTTTAATATAAAAATTTATACTCACTCAGCTTCATTTTAAAATTTACATTCACCGATTTTTGGGGATGATAATAGAACAGGTATATGAAGATACCTGACTTACTAAGACCTATTAAAATCATGTAAAGAAGTACTCTAATAGAATTAAGATAGATTTGAGATTAAAATTTAATATTCGAATAGATTTGATATTGATTTAGAATTTATCTGTAAAGCATGTGATATCAATCTATGCTAATAAGGTATTTGCCCGTATCGCATCTGTTAAATATGCTATTAATATGTATGACAATTTTTACGGATGTTTTTAAAAAACTTTTTGAACATTTTATAAGATTTAAAGAAGTAAGCAAGACATGTCATATAATTTTTCGACGTCTCGTTCGCTGGTACTTCGTAGAGCAAAGAAAGCATTAGAAAGGAGGACGATGGGCGTAAAAGATCCTCAACCCTGTGGACATGGTACGAATTTCAAATGGATGAGTTCGAGATTAAGCTTCATAAGCTACAAGAGAGGTAACTAACAATTATTATGATTAAGTTGAAAATTAATTTTTTTAGTATTATTGTACAAATTAAATACTTTGAGGGTGTTTGGAGCGATAAAAGTGAGATAAAATAAGATAAAATGAGATAAATTATGGATTTATAATTTGTGAAGTGAGATAACTTTAAGAGGTTTTCAGAATTTTTAGAGAATTCTAGTGTGCCAAACACACTCTTAGTGTATGATTAAATAATTTTAGAATAATTACTACTATATGATTATTTCAAATTCTTGATGATCTACCAATTAAATTTAAATTATAAAAATTAAAAAATTTTAACCATCAAATTTATGATTTTAAATTCATAAATACAAACAAGTATATTTATAGCAGTTAGGGTGCCAAATTCATGTCTTAATTTATTAAATAAAACTAATAACTAGAGCTTGAATTCAAAGTTATAATAAAAAAATTTTATATCCGTTTCATTTAACTAGTGAAGCAAAGAAATATTAAGTGCATTTGAAAAAAAAAAAATTAACTACGATGCTACCAATTTGTACTTTTAAAATTATTTTAAAATATAATATTAAAATAAAAATATTTAAAATTAAAAAATATTAGTGATTGTTTGTATAATTGGATAAATAAATTCAAAATCACATTAAAGAAAAATAGAAAAAAAAAACTAAAGAATATAATAAAATTTAAAAAAATCATACCTTATATAATGAATAAATTAAAAAAATAATAGAATGTTTGGAGAAGGAAAAAACTTTAGTGATAAGGTGATTCACCAAAAACAATCAAAACGATCATATATATTAAATATATATAAAGATAGGCGTATGTAATATTTATTTATATATCTTGAAGACTATATCAATTGCGATTTCTTCTTTAACTAAAGAGATAGGCGATACCTAAGTAAATTAGATTGTAGTTTTACAAGTGTATTAAGTGATATTACTTTATAAGAATGATTATTTAATTAATATAAAAAATTAAAAATAATGGTCCTATTTGGAGTGAAAAAAAATAAAATAAATTGAGATAAAATGTGATTTGGGGTCAATTTTGACGTCTTTTTTCTGAATAGTAGTAATCTGTGGGAACAGTTTTCCAAATTCGTTCCCACGGATTCAAAAAAATTCACATGAAATAGCGACAATGGTACTTGTTTGAGAGCTTTCGACATAAAGAATATGATTGTAAAAAAAAAAATTTATGCATTCGATTAACTTACTTCTAAATTTTTTATTTTTTTAGCGAAATATTAAAACTTTTTGAAATTGGTAATGGCAGAAAAATTAGAGATATAGGAATTATTAGAGATTCATAGTGATTTTTGAAGTTTGTTAGGAATGCCAAACGGAACGATTCTAATAAATCATGAATAATTTGTAACAATCATCTCTTCAACTGTGGTTTGTAGCGGTTTAAAACAATTTTTTTTTTTTTTATCACAATAAGTTTGAGTTATCAATCGCGTCAATTTTTAAGATTGAGTCACAGCCCCGAAAGGAATAGTCGAGTGGGTTCGGATGGCGGGCTGAAGGGCCTGGGACCAATAGGTCCCGGGTTGGACTCCTTTTGGGGGCAGTCCTTCCTCTAAATGTGGAGGGCCATCTAACAGCCTTCTTGGCTGAGCCGGTCAGTCAGGGCTTGCCTAGGCTGATTTACCTCCTCGTGGTTCTTTGCCGGCTAGGGTCACGGGGCGAGTTTCACCCAGTGCGCATCTATGAGTAGCGGCTGCGGGTTTCTCCCTGACCACAGAAGATTGAGTCACAAATCTATCAATTTAGTGAGCGGAGTTGACACGAAGTTTAAAACATGGCTTTCAATTATTTGTGATATTTGTTGGTACAAAGTTCATTTCAAAATCAAATCAAATGTAAATTTTTTAATTTAGGGCCCATTTGGTTTGGTAAAATTTGTTGAAAATCTTCAAAAATCTCTATAAATCTCTATTAACTTTATATCACATTAATTTTTTTCTCTCACTGCACGCATTACGAACTCCCCCCAAATCACAATTTATCTCATTTTTTCTTACTCCAAACAAATACTTAAAAATATTTTCATTATATTAGAGTTGTATAAAATTATAAAAGTTAGTATCTCGTATTTTGTATAATGAATAGAGAATTTAAATTTTACAGTCTTGTAATTCGTATTTGAAGAGATTTCTAGAGTTTTGTATTTTTTTATAACTCAAAAAGTTTTCATTATTGTTTTATTTGGAGTGAAAAAAATTTTAAAAAATAGTAAAAAAATACTGAAATTTTTTAAAATTTATTTATTTTTTATCTTACTGTACAAATTATAAATATATAATTTATTTTATTTTATTTTATTTTATCTCATTTTTTATCACTCTAAACGCAAGATTTCTCTTCGAAAATTTCACGCATATATATACACTGACTTTTCATGGCAAAACCGCGTAAGGCGGTTGGCCGTCTCATTAAAAATTCATATTGCAGACAAGTTTCACACGTTAGTTATGGTTCTCTGACTCAGCGGAGCTGAGAGGAAATAATATGAGAAGACAACAATCCGTCTCGTCGTAATGTGGAATGGTACCAAGTGTTTTCTTTTTATTTTTTTAAATCTTTAAAATTATTCTTTTATATTTTAAATTTTTTTAATTATAAAAAATAAAAATATCAAATTAACAAAAAATTAAGAATATTAACTACTAAAAAATTAAGTGTTATTTAGTATATCTATTTTGAACATCTTTTCTGTTTTATGTTTTTGAAAAAAAAAAAAAAGCTAAAAACGTATTTATTCAATCTTATTAAAAAAAAAATCTTATTCAATCTTATTTTTAAAACTTGTTTTAAAAAAAATCATTTTGGACCTTTTTGTCTCTAAATAAGGAGAATCTTAAAACAAAGAAAATAATAAATGTCAAATTAAATGCGTTTTCTATTTTTTGTCTTTTATAATTTTCAAAACATAAAATACATAAAAAAGAAAATAGAAAATAGAATACAAACCAAATGTCACTTTAAATTTTTTTTTCCCTTCTCAAACAAAAAAAAGTAAGTAAAAAAAAAATAGCTTTTTTGCCTTCTCAAATTAAGTCTGGTTTTAGCTAATATTTGTTAAAAATACATACATCACTTCTTATATTTAAAAATTATTGACCTTCCTTATTTTTTAAATTTCTTAAATTGATACATAGGCTTTGTTTGGTTCACTGTAAATCTTTGATAATTTTTAAAAATCTCTAAAAATTATTTACTTTTTATCTCACTGTACGAATTATGAATTCACAACTTATCTCACTTTTTATCACTCCAAACACACTTTTATTATGATGTCATTTATAATAACAAAAAAGTATACAAAATATTATCCATTCAAATATTTTTATATAAATTAATACAAAATTTCTTACTTACAGCATTTTCTGTTAGTGTATTTTGGTTATTTCATGCAAAATTAAAAAAAGGGGGTAATTTGCTCAAAATACCTAAAAGCAGCTGGGTGTCAATGTAATTTACAAAAAGAAAAATTATTATCAAGTTCAAATTGAAAATTAGTATCCGAAACAATGTCGGCCACACGTTAGTTTGTGTTAACAGCAATAGCAGCAACTCAAAAGTTGGACTGGGACTTCTTCAAGCCATGACAAGCTCAAGCCATGCCGTGAGTGAAGGAAGGGGCCAATTTAATGCCAAAACACGACTTTACACTTACCCGGAAAATATCAAAGTCCTTGCCATGGCTTAAGAATGGTTTCAATTTGATGCCAAAATACGACTCCACTTTTGTGCACAAAATATCTAAGGACTTCCAAATCGCCACAGTTCTAATGTCGTACGACACAGAAAAGTCGAACAGCCTGTTACGTCTGGATTAGTGCGCGTTTGGAGCAGCTAGCTAAAGCTGATTTTTAGTTACTCAATTTATTTATTTTTTTTTAAATTATTAAATTTATCTTTTTATATTTTAATTACTTTTAAATTATGAAGAATAAAAAGTCAAATTAGCAACAAGGTAAAAAGATAGCTATTAAAAAATTATTTTTTCTTCCCAAAAAAAAAGAAAAGGCTAACTAATAGCTAATTAAGAAAAAAAGAACTAATTTTTTTACGTCCCAAACGGACTTAACTTGAACTACGCATAAATTATACTTATTTCTCTTTAGCATATGAGTAAATACATTTATCATCATTTAATATTTAAAAATTATATTTACTTTCCTACAACTATAAAGAAATAAAAAGTTTCCTATTTTTGACACTTAAAATGTGCTTTAGAAAAAAAATTTTAACAAACCCAAAAAGCAAAACATAATTGCAAGCCTTTATTTTGGCCTTTTTCCCCCTTATATAGCGCTGTTACATGCTCCTTAGAGTATCCATTTTTTATGAGCAGTGATTTCTTGCTGTTGCAATGCTCCACCAAGAAAATATTTATTTAAGTCATTTCCCAAATGCCCAAACACATCCAATCTAGTTCTCCTTAAAGTTGGTGACTTCAAGGTCTAATGTTTACTCTTTCTTAATTGAAGTCAATATGGACATCGTGTTAAGTTATGGAGTGAGCCATGGCTGGAGGGTAGAAGACTTAACAGATGATTTTCCAATCATTTATTATCTGACCACATTATAATAAAACTCAGGAGTCTTTAATTTGTTTATATTTATTATAAAATTTTGTTTGAATAACTTGGCTTGGTTGTTAATTGAAATCAGTCACCTTCTTAGATTTCTATTCAAAGATTGCAGCTTTTAGTCTACTTTCTAATTTCTTCCTATAAAGAGAAAATTGAACAGAATAAAAACTTATCTCACTCCTGAGATGTGAATTTGAAAAAACTTGATCAGGAATTAAAATTTATCTCAAGAGTTCTTTGTTAAGGGTTGATGCAGAGAGGAGTCCTCTATTTTCTTCAGCTCTCCTCATAAGATAATGTATAACCATGTCAACTGGTTCAATAGTATATATTTACTAACTTGATATCCTGCATTTCTAGCTTTAGTAACTGCTCTATTTCCTGTCCACAATCAATCCAGATTCCACCATTGTTGAATTTCAAACTAACATAACCTACAAATCATCATCATAAAAAACCACTAAGAGACACATATTTTTACTTGATTCAATGTTATGTGTTACTACAAATTCTAGATCAAATGGCCACAATCAGTACTCATAGAGAAAAGAAGGTTATATTTGATTAAACTACAAAATCATCCATACTATTATATAAAGGGAGAACCAATCTTGATATTTTCTGATTGTGTAGTTGACTCACAAAATTGAAATTTCACAAATACCCTCTAACTTCTATTTTTTTAACCTTCCTCAACCTCACTACTTAACCTCCCTTAACTTTCCTATATAACATCTATCAATAAAATAATAAACATAAAAAGAATTTGCAAAAAAATAATATAAGTTGAGAAAAGGGAGAAGAAAATGAATTGATAAAGAATAAAATTGAAAGAAAATAATAATGTACACACCTAGGTGTGCGCCTTTACCCTAGTTATCAAAATTACACAAGTCTAATTAGAAAAGTATATATGGAGTTTGCAAGATACATAATACTTTAACATGACAATATTAAGTTAGGAACTGCAATTGCTTATTTCTACAAGGCAAAGGAGCTTCACCCAATACTCTACAAAACTATAGTAAGTAAATTGAAAAACAACAACCTCAGTTTGTTTCAATCTGTGGAGCTTGGAATCAAAATGGACTTATTTGAAAAAAATAGGGAGTTTGAAAAGGTTTTTTACTTTAGCCAAAACACGCCCAAAAAGATAAATAAATAAAAAATAAAAACAAAAAAAGTCAAATTTTTTTACTAAAACCATATATTTACATTGGGCCCAACTTTGACATATTTGAAAAGGGAACCACATTATGTATTTCAATAGAATATTTAAAATATTTATTGCGATGATATATAAAAAAACTACACCTCCCTACAATACTTATAAATTAAGATTAAACAATTCTTCAAGGAAGAAAATAAACTTTATGCATCAATTAAGGATCAAGCTACAATAGTATAACAGTTCAACTTAATAAAGTCGTGTTCCAGGCACTTGGCATTAGCTACAAGATGTGGAACCAATAAAATTCCACAAATACTATCTAACTTCTATTTCTTTAAGCTTCCTCAACCTCACTACCTATTCTCTCTTAATTATCCTACATAATCTCTATCAATTAAAAAAAGAAAAATGAAAAGAATTGGCAGAAAAATAATATAAATTGAGAAAAGGGAGAAGAAAATGAATTGATAGAGAATAAATTTTAAAGAAAATAATAATGCACCTATAGTCATTAAAATTACAAAAGTCCAATTAGAAAAGTATTGATGGAGTTGGCAAGATACATAATAACTTAACATGCCAATATTAAGTTGGGAACTACCATTACTTATTTCTATAAGACAGAGGAGCTACAACTATAAATAAGCATAGAAAATGCACTTATAAATCCTATATCACGGTCGTGCCATAGTGTCACGATCCCACATCAGCCTAGGAAGGAATGATCTTGGTGTCAGTTTGAGTGGGACGGATCGATCTTTTGGGTAGAAACCTAACCTGTGACAAAATAGTATCACAATGACTTGGTCAAGGTTTGATTCCACACCAAGCGCTTCAAGAAAGAGTAGGCAAGATAGTCTGAACCGTAAGGATTGGTCCTGACTCATGGGTCACATGTTCAGGCAATTACTCCACCTAACGAATCAATCTTTTGGGTTGGAACCCAACCCAGACCATGGCATACATCAAGGGTGTTGGTTTTAACTTTTTTAAACCCCCTCCGTCCTTATAACTCTTGGTGAAACCCAATTCATCTTAATTCAATAAGCCTATGTCCCAATAACTTGGGATTGGCTGCATGAAAACATTTTCTCTCGTTAGTATAGATGTCAAATCGAGATTTGTATTGTGAATTAGATTCCTAAATCAGAGAGTCGTAACTTATATCGAATGGTAAATAAGATTGTATAAAATCAAAAAATGATAGAAAAATAATATTTTATATTAAAAATATACAAGATATTAAATAATGAACATTATTATGCTTGAAAACTAATGATGTAATATGATTATGTTGTTTAACCCTAAAAAAATAACTCCACCAGCTGAAGAATATTAGCTATTCCAGTCAGTGAATCAGTCGCATATTATGACTAATTAATTCTCAAATAAAATGCACAACAAAATATTCTTATTAAGCTAGCAAACTGAATCTTTTTCCTAGGAGAATCTAATGCGATTCAAATGCAGCTTTTGAGTGGTAGAATTACATTTATAGATATCCTTGTGCTCAAACTGAACGACTTTTGAGAGCATTTTCATCAAAATAACATTGAAACTAATTTGTGACGAAATGGCATCAATTTAAACAAAATGCCGTGGCAAGGAGAATTTAAACAATAATGCAAAACATGAATTATAGTTTTTATGTATGTCAACAAAGGAGATATACCACGTACCCACGGAAATCTGTTTGGATTTTGATTGCTGCCCCTTCCTCTTTTGATTTGCCTGTGAACCTAGTCACGGCAGTGAGCCGAACAACCTCTGCAGCAGCTTGAGCAGCTGTAACTGCAGCCTCAGCTATCACAGCAGTGGCAACTGCAACAGAGTAAGCATGTTTAGTTTTTCATCTTCCACTCCGGTCAATTTCACCTCTTCCGGCGGAGGAAGAGGGCGAGACACTGTGACAGTCTCTGAAGGTGAGGATTCCGGAACAGCAGATTTTTCCTTCCCGGACAATTTCGATTCGGATTTATTTGATTTCTGAAAAACATTTACTAAATGGATCGCAAGCCCGTCAAAATTTAACGTACTTAGAGCAGAGCCAAAAGAATCATGCTGAAAATTTCACAAATCTGGCCTTTCTTTTTCTTGGACTCTGGACTGAAAGCTTTCTTTGCTGAAGAAAACCATTTCCTTTTCCTCCTCATCTATGTAACATTCCTTAATTTGTCCTATTCAGGGAACTATATAACGAAGAGAAGTATCGAAATAATTCAGATTTGTCTGTTATTCCAAGATATAAGCATAAGAATCCTCTCTATGATTAGCAAGTGTAAGCATACACAATCTTATAGACCAAAAACTTGAAATAATCAAACCATATGACACTTGGATTATTGTGTTCGCTGGGGAGTTCAGTTCCCAAGTGGTGCAAAACACCTCTTTCTACAAACCAATTGTATGCATGCATACACTGATATACATATATGCTCACGGGAGGATTGCTGCGAAAACAGAATAGCTTTCAAAATGCCTAGCAAATTGCACTGATCTTCACCGTAACAAAATTTATATGTTAACAGAGATTAAAATTAAAACCCGACATAAAGTAAAGAACAAGAAAATATATATATATATATATATATATACAAGTATTGACCCGTAGGATCCACGAAATTAAATAATATTTTTTATAGACAAAATATAATTTTTATATACATAACAAAATATTTTAATAAAATTACATAATTTCATCATTTTTTCACTGATCGAATAATAAAATCTTCAAAGAATTAGAAAGAGATAATTTTGAACTGAGTTTTAAGCTTAAAATTATTAAAAAGTCTTAACTTTTTTTTAGTTAAAAAAATTATTTTATCTCGCTCAAACTCCTAATGCCTAAACCAGATATTATGCATACAGGCTTATATATATATATATATATATATCAGACTACATGCTATGCATACTTGAAGTGGCGAGCTTTGTCGAGTTCGATGATTCACCCGCACTTCGTTGTTGTTGATACTTCATTGCCTCCTCTTTTTTTTTTTATTAACTGATGGAAGAACAAAATCTTGAAAGAATTAGAGAGAGAAGTTTATGATAAGTAAAGTCAATCAGTTTATGCAATAGAGAGAGAGAAATTGAAAAAAAATTGTGACTTTTTTGTTTTGTTTTTTTTTATTTTTACTCTTTTTTTAATTCAAACTTTTACTAATGGACGGAGTATTGTGAAGAGAGAGAGAGTGACTCTCTTTTAATGAACTTTTATTATTATACATTCCAGGTGGAGAGAGAGTAACTTTTTAGTTTTCTTTTTATTTTTCGTTTAGTTTTTACTATTTTTAATGCAAACTTTTACTGATGGACGAAAGTATTAGTTTTCTTTTTATTTTTCGTTTAATTTTTACTATTTTTTAATGCAAACTTTTACTGATGGACGGAAGTATTGTGCAAAGAGAATGACTCTCTTTTAATTAGTTTTTATTATTATACATTCTAAGTAGAGAGAGAGACTTTTCAGATTTCTTTTTATTTTTTATTTTGTTTTTACTCTTTTTTATGCAAATTTCTTTTAATGAGTTTTTATTATTATATATTCAAAATGGAGAGAGAAAAAGTGACTTTTCAATTTTTTTATTTTTATTTTTTTTACTCTTTTGTAATACAAATTTTTACTGATAGACAGGAGAATTGTGTAGAGAGAGTGTGTAACTCTCTTTTAATAAGTTTTTATTATTATGCATTCCAAGTGTGAAAAGAGAGAGAGAGAGAGAAAGAGAAAGTTGTTTTAAAAATAAAATAAAATTTTGTAAAAAGAAAAAAAGAATGGAGAGTAAAGAGTTATATCATGTAAGATCAGGGTGAAGGAGAGGACAAAAGAGAAATATATAGTTTTAGTATTATAGTATAGATATAAAATAAACCAAAAACAATTTAAAATAAAAATTGGTTCTTTATAGCAAAGGAAGCTTACAAAAGATAGTGGAAGAGACTTGGTTGATTCAAGAGTATTGAGAAACCCTTGCAATTCTAATAACACGGCTCCCTATTGGACACATGTTCCAACCCATAAACCAGCATCCCTCTAAACCCAGAATCTCAAAGCTTTGTCGCCATCTGGCCAGCCTTCGCCAGAGATCTCCTCGCACAGAAACGGTCATAGAACGTGTGCCTTAAAGCAAAAAATGCCAACTCGCGTGAAACTGCTATATCCATGGGTCAAGATTTCAAACTTTCGCCGGAGATCTACCCACACAAAAATGTACCCAAATCGATATCAACTCTGTTCGGCAGCAGAAATTACCGCCGGAACTGCTGACCACGCCAACCGGAAATGCAATCGCTGACCTGCCGAACAAAGACAGAAAGAAAGGTGACGGCCGGAGAGGAGGTCTCAGGCCGGAAAACCCTCCGATGATTAAGTCAGCAAGTCACCCAAGAAAGAAAGATTTCTGGAAATAAAGAAGTCAAAGTTTAAGTTGGCAATAGTCAGCTTACCTCTGTGATTCAGTAGTATATCCCATATATAGTGGTCTGAGTAATGATTACAACATTCCTATGACTCGACATTACGCACACTGCCGTGTCCCTCTTTTACACTCTTGCTTTAAATGCCCTTCCCCTTCATTTAATGCCTCAGACCCCTCATTAATACACCGTGCCTTTCATTTAATGCTTCTGGCGGTTTAACACGGCATTACAACCTGAATTTCAGGGTCATACTGTCTTCTTGTCGCATCAGCCACCGAATCGTGACGAGATAGACCGATTTAGTTACATCTCCAGAGACAAGTACCTAGTTCAATCCTAACTAAGGTGCATTTATGGTCATGAGCCTTCTTTAAAGGCTGTGGGCCCTAGGTTTGACATTTACTGGCCATCGACAGATAGGCCGAGCAAACTAGATTCCTCGGCTATAGCCACGTGGTTATACATTGTTTATTGATGTCGAGGTTCAAGGTACTCTTTAGAGCACTAACTCTAAATCGTGTACTCACGTATAACACTCACGTGGAACTCTCGTGCCAATAATCAGTTGTTCGGCGGGATGCCACGTGTCCAGACGGAACGTGCTCGGCAAGTGGCTAAGTGGCTTATGTGAATTTGCTCGGCACCGCGCCACGTGGCACCAGACTAAACCTGTTCGGCAAGAGTACAGCTTTAGTATTATTATGCCCAACATTTTGCCCCCACTCTGGTCGAGAAAAGATATTTTCCGAGCAGAGTAGCAGAGCAGAATAACCTTACCTCCCTGATCCTTCAACCCTCCTACGCAGTTTGTCGTTTAGTATGTCCCTGACGCGTATCAAATCTGATTGGACTTTTCTCTCTCCTCGTGACGACACGCGCAGTGCCCTTTCAGCTTTTCATCTGCTGCGCCGCTTACGCGGTTTCCCAGATATGAGGTGTTAAAACGTGAATGGTCAGAAATTTAAAAATTGAGGGGGCAATAAATGCCATTTCTACCGCCCATTGCCTTTTCGCTGGAAACGCTTCGGTTACCCTCACAGATACATACGCATATACATATATACCTGATTCATCTTCTCTTACTTCTTTTCCGCGATTTGAGTTATCAGATTTCCCTTGCTTCTTTCCCTCTGAGTTTTCGTCTTCGCGAGCTTTCACCCTTCCCGTCGTTCTTCGTTCCCGGTGAGTTAATACTCTTTTTACTTCAAATTTTCCGTTATGGGTAGACTCGCAAACGAGCTAAGTTCTGAAGAGAAAGTTAGGATTTTCAAGGAGAAATACCAGATTCCTCAGAACGTAGGTATCAGGCTCGCCGAACAAGGCGAGCGTGAAACAGGGGAATTCCCCATAGTGGCAATCACCGAAGGTGGCCTTAGGTTCCCCCTGCACCCCTTTCTTCGCTCTATGATGAGCATTCTGGACCTTGGCCCTAGGAACCTCACCCACAACTTTTATAGAATCGTTAATGGGGTAATAGAAATAAACAGGCGATATGGATTCCACATATCCGAGTACGATCTTCTTTACTGTTACTCAATCCAGAAGGTGAGGAAGGATGAGAACAGGTGGTACCTGAAATCCCGACCAGAAAAGGCCTTGGTCCACATGCTGCCTGATACGATTAAGTCGGAAAGTGACCTGTGCGTCGTCACAGGTCACTGGACACACGATCCAGACGAAGATCGTTTTCCAATCGTCCCTCGGGTTTCTTTGGGCCCAGGTTGGTTGATTTCAAATCCTACCAGTTCTTATTCTTCTTTACCCTTACTTCTAAGCATACTAACTGTTTGATTTAATATCTGTGCAGGTGTTCAGTTAAAGAAGTTCTGGGCTACTGGCATTCGTGCTGACAAGGACCATTTGAAGGAGGTGTTCAAATTCCTCGGGGGTCCAGATTTATATCACTTCGCTAGAGCGGTTCCAATTTTGTTCAACTTCACCCCCTCTCATCAGACGTTCATTGCCCCCCTCAAGGTTTCGCAACCTCGGAGGCTATTAGGCGTCTTCAGTGGTGGTTTCGGGCTTCTGCTGAAGAGAAAGAGAACTACTACGCCTTAAGGCATCCAGGGTGGACTCGCCCCCCTCCATTCGCTATTCCACTCATTGCCGAGCAAGTTCAAGCCCCTCAAGTTGCAGTTCCTGAGCCTTCCGAACAGCCGAGGAAGCGACAGTTTGTTCTTTTGGACGAGGAGGAAGAGGAAGAGGAAGAGGAAGAAGTTGAGATCCCCCCTGCTTTCGATTACTTCTCAGACTTAGAAGGGGAAGAAGAAGAAGTAGTCATGGCCCCGAAGATCGATTACAAGAAGCTTGCCATGGCAAAAGCAAAAGAACAAAGGGGTGGAGAGGCCCAGAAGAAGAAGGCCAACGAACAAAAGGCTGGTGGGAAGAGGAAGACTGATGAGGGGAGAGCCCCTGCTCCTTCAACTGCCGAGCAGATAATGAAGGTGAAAATGGAGAAGGGGAAGGAGCAGGAGGCAGCTCAGAAGAGGCCATCTGGTCCTCCTGAGCAGAAGAGGGCCAAGACGCAATCTGCGGACGCGGCTCCAACGGCCGAGCAGGAGCAGCTGCCGAAGGAGGACGCCGCGAGGGGGCCAGCACCTTCCAAGGTCGTGCTACCCACTAAAGACGCACCACCGAGAACCTCCGAGCCGTTACCTGCTCAACCAGTTGGGCCCGTGCCTCTGGCCATCGAGTATCCGGCCAATCCGGTTCGAGACTCCCCTCCATTTATTCCAGAAATCCTTATTCCCAGCCTCGAACACCCTCAAGGCCGTCCCTTCACTATCCAAGACACTGCCTTCAACCATGCCGAGGAGTATCTCAAGGGTATCCTCCCTCCTCGGGACGTTCATAACACGAGGAAGAATAGGACGGAGGATATCCACAAAACTCTGATGAAGAACATCATCTCTGTAAGTACTATAATATTCCTTTATGTGAATCCTTTCGTTATTATAATTTTTCCTAACTTTCTGTTCTTTCTGCAGACTTCTCTCCAGACAATGGAGTTAATTGCCCGGAGCCGAGCATTCGAAACCAGAGCCGAGCTAGATAAGACGGAAATAAGGGAGTTGAAAGCGAGCGTGAGGTCCTTGGAGAAGGAGAACAAGAACCTCCAATCCAGCAATGACGCTCTGGCAAAAGAGAGGAGTCAGTTTCGAGATGAAAATAAAGAGATTGAGCATCAACTCAACACTGCCCTTGGCCAAGTTGCTGGAAGCATAGCTCGTGTACAATCTATGG
Organism: Vitellaria paradoxa; assembly: GCA_019916065.1. Classification (NCBI taxonomy): domain Eukaryota; kingdom Viridiplantae; phylum Streptophyta; class Magnoliopsida; order Ericales; family Sapotaceae; genus Vitellaria; species Vitellaria paradoxa. The sequence continues at coordinate 16,873,361 of CM034234.1, read as the reverse complement.
ATAAGATCCTAAATCATAAAGACGAAGAGCTTTTGGTGGTCAAGGGCAAACTTTCCAAGGCCGAGATTGAGTTGTCCTCCACGAAGACTGGGCAGGAATTACTCTTAAAGGAGTTGGAGGCTTCCAGGGCCGAGCAAGAGAGATCAAAGCAAGAGCTTGTCAACCTTCGGGCAGAGCTTGCACTGAAGACTCGAGCCCTGGCAGAGAAAGAAGCTGCCCTCTAAGAAGCCGAGGACAAGGCCAAAGCTGAGGTGGAAGCCCAGATTAACGATTGCGTGGATCAGATGAGGGATGCTCACAACGACTTCTTTCTTGAGGGTTGGGAGGCCGCAATGAAGAAGAACAATGTTGATCCCACCAACCCCATATACAAGGAGGTCCCTTATCCTGATCCAGAGCGCCCGATCCCTCAATTCAGCTTTGAGCGTCCCCCTCAAACTCCCTCAATTCATACTGCCGAAGAAACAATCGACGAGGGGGAGGTTGAGGTGGATAGTGCCCAGAAGGACACCTCCCAAGTGCTTGAACAAGTTGATTTAATTGTGGAGAGTGATCCTACTAAGGGAGGAGAGAAGTGAGCATATATGTATTTTTTTTTTGTTCCTGATGTAATAATATTGAACTTTTAATTCCAAATGAATGAACGCAGTTTGACTCCTCTCTAATCTTGTTTTATTTTTCTCTGTCTTTGTTTCTTTAGAACTGCCGATGAGTTGATTGGGGAATGCCTTAGCTGGCTAGCTGATGAAATAATAAGGAGTGCAGCCGAGGAATACCTTGACGTTTTTTCCCACGAAGTAGCTACAAACCCTTACAACAAATGTTAATGCCTCGTCTTAGAGTTAGGGTAGCTTTTTCGATTGATAGTTATGTAAAATGTATTGTAACCGTACTCTGAGGCATATAATAAAAGCTTATGAATTGTCCCCTATTGACAGTCTGTCTTTCTGTTTACATATTTTGTTCTTTGTATTGAAGTATGTATGATGTCTGGATTTGTACCACTTTGCCGAGCAAACATAATTCTTAACAGAAATACTTTAAACAGTAAGCCCTTCAGAGGTAACAAGCTAATGTAGTAGTTTGCTTTTCATAAAATGACTTCAAGCTTTCGTTAAAGAGACATAACTTTAATAAATCTCACGTACCTTGATAAGTTCGGCTGTCCTCTTTCTCATAATAACGGAGATAACTACCTTCTGATAAATCTTCGCTTTTTAATCTCATGCCGAGCATCGGAAAAGAGTACCTTTATGATACTGGCGCTGAGCTCTTGAGAACATGCTTCTTTAACGCACCAAGGAATCGAATCTTGATTTAAAAATCGTTTCTAGTCAATGAATAAATCAAGATTGGGCCACCATCAGAAATGATGTGGGTTCTTTCTGTACCAATGGTCGGCGAACCGAGCATGGGTTTCTTTTGATCATTCTTTTCAGGAGACCGAGGAATTGAATCTCAGTCTAAAGAGTATTTCCTGGTCAGTAAATAAACCAGGAATGTGCCAACGCTGGGCAAGCCGAGCGTGGCTTCTTTTGATAATTCTTTTCAGAAGACCGAGGAATTGAATCTCAGCCTAAAGAGTATTTCCTGGTCAGTAAATAAACCAGGAATGTGCCAACGCTGGGCAAGTCGAGCGTGGCTTCTTTTGATAATTCTTTTCAGAAGACCGAGGAATTGAATCTCAGCCTAAAGAGTATTTCCTGGTCATTAAATAAACCAGGAATGTGCCAACGCTGGGCAAGCCGAGCGTGGCTTCTTTTGATAATTCTTTTCAGAAGACTGAGGAATTAAATCTCAGCCTAAAGAGTATTTCCTGGTTATTAAATAAACCAGGAATGTGCCAACATCGATGGAGATGGGGCATTCTTTTCGTACCAATGCTCGGGAAGCCGAGCATGGCTCCTTTCCATGCCACCACCCAAAGTGATGTGGCGTCTTTTTGTTGAGCAGGGAGTGATCTCAAGCTTTTGAGTTTGCTTTTGCTTTGTAAAAAGGATTGTTTTTCAATATACGTACAAAGTCTTTAGTCAACAAATGTGAAGAAAAAATTAATGGTAGTACAACTTTAGATGGGCTATATTCCACGGTCTTTTGATTGGCTTTCCCTCCATGTCAATTAACTTGTAGGCGCCATTGCCGAGCACCTCAGAGACGGTGAATGGTCCCTCCCAATTAGCTCCTAGCTTTCCTTCAGTTTGATCTTTCCTGCTTCCCATCAATTTTCTCAGCACCCGATCGCCAGTACGGAATTCTCTACGTCTGACCCCTTTATTAAATTTCTTCCTTGTCTCTTGCTGGTAGTTGGCTAACCTTACTGCTGCCAGTTCCTTTCTTTCATCAATTAGATCCAGGCTTATTCCCATAGCTTGATCATTCTCCCCTCTGTCAAATGATAGGGTTCTGATGCTCGGGAGGCCAACTTCTAAGGGTATGACGGCTTCGACACCGTAAGCCAGAGAGAAGGGAGATTCTCCGGTTGATCTTCTAGGGGTTGTTCGGTAGGTCCACAGTACTGATGGCAATTCATCCACCCATCTTCCTTTTGTCGCTTCCAGTCTTTTCTTAATCCCATTGAGAATGACTTTGTTCGTTGCCTCAGCTTGACCGTTGCTTTGGGGGTAAGCTGGTGTAGAGTAAATATTCTTGATTCCATATCTAGAACAATATTCCCTAAACGGGGCACTGTCAAATTGCGTCCCATTGTCGGAAATAAGTGTCCTAGGGATGCCATACCTGGTAATGATGTTCTTCCAAATAAATCGAATGCTATCAGCATCTTTGATGTGAGCTAGGGGTTCTGCTTCCACCCACTTAGTAAAGTAGTCGGTGCCGACCACTAAGAACTTTCTATTTCCCGAAGCGGAAGGCAGAGGTCCCACAATATCAAGTCCCCATTGAGCGAACGGCCAAGGGCTGGTAAGCGGGCTGAGTTCCTGGGCTGGCTGATGAGGAATGGGAGCGAACTTCTGACATTTCTTGCATTTCCGAACATAGGCCTGAGCGTCATATCCCATCTTCGGCCACCAATACCCTTGAGTAATTGCTCGGTGCGCCAGTGATCTGCCCCCAGTATGTGCTCCACAGACACCTTCATGAAGCTCGTAAAGAAAGTCTTGCACTTTATCGGGATGAACACAAAGGAGATAGGGGCCTGTGAATGACTTTTTGTATAACTTCTGATCAGGAGACAGCCAAAACCTGGCGGCTTTTATTCTTAGTTTCTTCGCTTCTATCTTCTCTACGGGAAGTGTTCCGTCTTCAAGTAAGTAATGATTGGATCCATCCAAGATGGGGCTGGGTCAGCACACATTACCTCTACGTCTTTCGTTATGCTCGGCCTTTTTATGACTTCCATAAAGACCTGGTCAGTTAGCCTTATTCGAGAAGAGGCGGCTAGCGTTGCAAGTGCATCAGCATGAGCGTTATGATCCCTGCCAATGAGCTCCACGCTAGCTTTATTGAAGCCTTCAATTCTCTTCTTTGCTGCTTCTAAATACTCTGCCATCTTTTCACTTCTAGCCATATACTCACCCTTTAGCTGGTTGGCAACCAACTGAGAGTCAGTCCTTACTACGATATCATCTGCCATCAGCCGCCGAGCGATGTCGAGTCCAGGCAGGAGAGCTTCATACTCCGCCTCATTATTAGTGACTTCGAACTCGAGTTTTATTGCATATTCTATTGAGACCCCTTCTGGTGTAGTCAGAACTATGCCTACGCCGCCTCCTTTTCTAGTCGAAGACCCATCAACCTCGATTTGCCAAGTTTGTTCGGCCTCATTATGTTCGGCCGGGGCAGACTATATTTCAACATGCCATACTTCTTTGTCTGACCACAGGCTGGTGTGGAAAATTCTGCTACAAAATCGGCCAGGACTTGAGCCTTTATCGCGGTTCTTGGGATGAACTTTATGTCGAATGCGCCAAGGGAAACTGCCCACTTTGCTAGTCGGCCCGATACATCAGCCCTCTTTAAAACATGGCCAATTGGCTGATCGGTGACAACTTGAATGGTGTGTGCATGGAAATAATGGGCTAGCTTCCTGGATGCCATTATTAGTGCCAGGGTCAACTTCTCTAGGGGCAGATATCTGGTCTCTGCTCTTTGCATTGTTTTGCTCACATAGTAAATAGGATGCTGCTTCACTTGTTGCTCTCTCAGCAAGACGGCACTGACTGCATGCTCTGAGATTGCCAGATATAGCTGCAAAATATCCCCTGGCTGCGGTGTTGACAATATCGGGACAGTTGTTAGGTATTCTTTAAGCTTTTCCAGTGCCGCATCCGCCTCAGCATCCCATTGCATCTTATTGGCCCCTTTGAGCAGTCTAAAGAATGGCCGGCACTTGTCGGATGATCTGCTAATAAACCGGTTGAGTGCCGCCACCATCCCTGTGAGCTTCTGTACCTCCTTTTTTGTGCGCGGGGGTGAAACAGATTGGATGGCACGTATTTGCTCGGGATCAGCCTCAATTCCCCTTCTGCTCACCAAGTGGCCCAAAAATTTACCCGAGCCAACTCCGAAGGCACACTTGGCAGCATTTAATTTTAACCCATACCGATCAAGGGTAGAGAAAACATGTTGGAGATGTTGGAGGTGTGTGTTCGGCTCCTTGCTTTTTACCACCATATCATCAATGTAGACCTCCATCGTCTGCTCGAGGTCTTTTTTGAATATTTTTGTAACCAGCCGTTGATAGGTGGCTCCAGCGTTCTTCAGCCCGAATGGCATAACTCTGTAACAGTATATGCCTCGCGGGGTTATGAAAGAAGTTTTTTCCTCATCAGGGCCGAACATAGGGATTTGGTGATATCCCCTATAGGCGTCCAGGAACGACATCCTGGAACATCCAGCAGTCGAATCAACGAGTTGGTCGATCTTTGGCAGGGGGAATGGATCCTTAGGGCAGGCTTTGTTCAGGTCTGTGTAGTCTACGCAGACTCTCCACTTCCCATTCTTTTTCTTGACCACGACCGTATTAGCTAACCACTCCGGGTTTGAGACTTCCCGAATGGCCTCCGCCTCTAACAGTCGGCCGACCTCCTCAATGACAGCTTCTGCGTGTTGCAGAGCTGATCGCCTTGCTTTTTGTACCACAGGCTTTACCTTCGGATTCACATTCAACTTATGAGTCATGACCTCGGGGGGAAATGCCTGGCATTTCGTGTGGAGTCCAGGCGAACGTTCCAATATTCTTCAAGAGCATCTCCGTTAGCTCTAGTTTTTCCTCGGCGCTCAGGTTGGCGCCGATCAGGAAGAATCTATCATCCTCAACCGGGCCAATTTGATATTTCTCCAAACCCTCTGTGGCTTTCATCTGCGGATCACCACCGACATCATCGATCTTTGGTGTGTCCTCGGGTAGTTCCGCCAGCTGGACTTGTTCGGGGATCATTTTGGACTTTAGGGCTGCAGAGAAACACTTTTGGGAGGTATTCTGATCCCCCAAAATAGAAATCACTTCCCCGCAATAGGGGAACTTCAGCACCTGGTGGTAGGTTGAGGGGACCGCCTTCAGAGCGTGAATCCACGATCTCCCTACTATAGCATTGTAGGAAGAGGGGGAATCCACAACAGTGAACTCAACCTCTTGCTCCACCGGACCCACGCGGACAGGAATGACGACTCTGCCCAGAGGCCAGACAGGAGCAGAATTGAATCCTATGAGCGGGCATTCTGCCAGTTCCAGATCTTCTTCAGTTAATCCGAGCTTCTTAAATAAGCTCAGGAACATAACTTCTGTTGAGCTTCCTGCATCTACCAGGATTCTCCTTACTTCTGAATTAAACATGCCCAGAGTGACCACTAGGGCATCATTGTGCGGCAGCTGAACACCAGGATGCTCGTCTTCATGAAAAGTGATTTCCTCCATGGCGGCTGTCCTTGGACGCTTGTTCGGCTGACCCGCGACGCCCAAGATTTCTTTACTTGGTGGATTAGGGACATGATTGATGACACTCTGGGGTCGCCATTCCATATGAATCACGTGGATGACTGCAGGTCTCGGGACATCTCTGCGCGCCCTGGCCCTTGGTGGGGGTTGAGCCTCTTCGGCTGCCTCCTCCTCGACAGTCTCTTCTCGTTGCCTCCTTGGCTCTCTATCCTGTGGGGCTGCTTCTCTAGTTCTACCCTCGTCGATGAACTCTTTAAGGTGGCCTCTGCGCACCAATTCCTCCAGATGATGTCGTAGCGATCGGCAGGCTCCGGTGCGATGCCCCTTGTCTTGATGATACGCGCAGTAGTTTTTGAAATTCTCCTTTCCAGGGAAATCCGGCAGCTTTCTGGGCCATCTGAAATATGGCCTATTTTTTATTTGGGGTAGGATCTTGAAGATTGGCTCTTTGAACACCGTATTGACCGCTTCAAAAACGGACTTCCCCTCGTCAATGAATCGGCGGCCGTCTCCCCGTCTTTTCTCTCTTGTCTGGCCATGGGATCTCCTTTCTTTTTGTTCGGCCGGCTGTGTCTCATCCTCCACCTTGGCGTACTTCTCGATTCGGCACATAAGATCTGACATGTTAGCCGCTGGCTTTTTGGTCAAGGAGAGCCACAGCCTATCCTCATTCCGCAGCCCCAATTTAAACGAGGTGACCGCCAATTGCTCCGAGCATTCTCCCACCTCATTGTAGAGCTCCAGGTAGCGGCGGGAATAATCTCTCAATGATTCCTCGGACTTTCTTTTCATTGTGAGGAGAACGTCAGCGGTTTTGGGCTGTTTTGTGTTAGCCAGAAACCGGGTGACGAACTCCTTCGCCAGTTGCTGCCAACACCGAATACTGCCAGGGGGCAGTTTATGGAACTATTGAAGCGCTGTATCTCCCAAACTAGAAGGGAATACTTTGCACATGAGGTGGTCGTTGCTATTCCATAATGTCATGGCCTGCATGTAGTGACGGTAGTGGGCCAGGGGGTCAGTTCTCCCATCGTAGAGATTAAGCCTCGGAGTTTGGAATTTCTCCGGAGGCTCCGCATCAATTATTTCATCGACGAATGGGGAGGCAGAGATTCGCCCCAAGGCTTTCCTTGCCATCATTCGTGTGCTCTGGCCCTGAGCACTCCATTCCTCTGCTTGCCCCCAGTCTTCCATCTTTGCCTTTCCCGCTTTCTTACGCTTTAAGGTTAGCTCTTCTTGGTCCGAGCTATCCGCCTCCTCTGAGTGCGCCTCCAGCATCTTTTTTGAGGAATTCCTTTGGTGATGCGCTTTGATGGGCGCGTCAACATCGGATCTCACGTCACGTTTTGCGACCGGTTTAGCACGGCGCGAGTCCTTCCTGGAAGGAGAGACATCACGTCGCGAGCGAAAGCGCACCTCCTTCTGTTCATGGGTGTCCCCGTCATCCTCATCAGTGGGGTCATCGTAAAGAGCATCGTAACTTTCATCAGATTCTGAGTCGGATTGACCAGAATCAGCGCTATGGCTAGCAGGGGGTTTTCCCTTTTCCTTACTCAATTCCAGCAGAATCTCCTCCAGTTCTGCCTGCTTTTCACTGGCCTTAGCCATCAGCTCTTCTCTCCGTTTCAGTACCTGAGGATCCTCCGTTTTTCTTTTCCGGGTGGACTCCAGACCTGGAGTCCGGATAACCAACGCACTCCCTTTAGTTTTGGCAGGAGTGGAAGTGTCTCCTGCCCGTGGAGATGGTGGTGGGGTAGTGTTTCCTCCTGAAGTCATTATGTGGACAAATACTGGAGACTTAACAAAGAAACAAGAAAAAAGCTAGTGAACACGATGATGGGCTAGACAATGAGCCCCACGGTGGGCGCCAAATGTTCGGCAGCAGAAATTACCGCCGGAACTGCTGACCACGCCAACCGAAAATGCAATCGCTGACCTGCCGAACAAAGACAGAAAGAAAGGTAACGGCCGGAGAGGAGGTCTCAGGCCGGAAAACCCTCCGATGATTAAGTCAGCAAGTCACCCAAGAAAGAAAGATTTCTGGAAATAAAGAAGTCAAAGTTTAAGTTGGCAATAGTCAGCTTACCTCTGTGATTCAGTAGTATATCCCATATATAGTGGTCTGAGTAATGATTACAGCATTCCTATGACTCGACATTACGCACACTGCCGTGTCCCTCTTTTACACTCTTGCTTTAAATGCCCTTCCCCTTCATTTAATGCCTCAGACCCCTCATTAATACACCGTGCCTTTCATTTAATGCTTCTGGCGGTTTAACACGGCATTACAACCTGAATTTCAGGGTCATACTGTCTTCTTGTCGCATCAGCCACCGAATCGTGACGAGATAGACCGATTTAGTTACATCTCCAGAGACAAGTACCTAGTTCAATCCTAACTAAGGTGCATTTATGGTCATGAGCCTTCTTTAAAGGCTGTGGGCCCTAGGTTTGACATTTACTGGCCATCGACAGATAGGCCGAGCAAACTAGATTCCTCGGCTATAGCCACGTGGTTATACATTGTTTATTGATGTCGAGGTTCAAGGTACTCTTTGAAGCACTAACTCTAAATCGTGTACTCACGTATAACACTCACGTGGAACTCTCGTGCCAATAATCAGTTGTTCGGCGGGATGCCACGTGTCCAGACGGAACGTGCTCGGCAAGTGGCTAAGTGGCTTATGTGAATTTGCTCGGCACCGCGCCACGTGGCACCAGACTAAACCTGTTCGGCAAGAGTACAGCTTTAGTATTATTATGCCCAACAAACTCCACCAATACTGCATGGAGGATCAAGGTTGATCATAAGAGCTTCAAGGTTGGGACAGATGAGAAAAGCTCCTTAACATCATCAACATTGAGAACAAATCAAGAATACGGTTGATCCTATTGTTGAGATTAAACAGCGAAACAGAAAATAATAATTATGACCGTTATAAAAGGTAAAAGGTCAAGGTAAATTCAAGGGTTTGGAGCTAGGGATTTAACAGAGGGATAGAATTGGATTTGTATGAAAAAGAGGAGTATAAGAGTCTAAAGAAAGTTTTACAAACTTTCAGAATTTTAATGGTAGTATGGATATAGATATTGATTAATGAAACATTATTTGTCAATTCTATATTTTCTAAATGAGTTGAACTGTTTTAATATTTGAGTAAAATAATTTTCATTGATAAAATTAATCCTCAAATTTTTGTCGATGAGTTTGGAGTTTTAACACAATAAACGTACACTTAAGTTCTTTGATTCATTATTGACAATCCTATGTTAAAAAATTATAGTTCTAGATTTTCTTTATTTTAAAACTTCAAAAAATTATGTTTTAACTGAAAAACCATTCAATTGGATATCAAGATGATTGTTGTGGTTCAAGTAATATAATTTAATGCATGATTAAAATAAAATTTGCTTGATGATCCATAGGTGAAAATCTAATACCTACCTATCTTTTTACCTTGACTTAGACTGTATATATTATTATAGTCCTCTTTTTTAATCAAATTGGTTATAATGAAGATTCTTGGTCTTGTGACTTGAACTTTTTTCCTTAGTTATGAAAGATTTTTCTTGCAAAGTCGGTGTGTTTAATTTATTTACTTAATTTTTTGCAGTATGAAATTATTTTGTTGTGCTTGTTGACTGCTGGGTGACTCGCCCTAACAAAGGACAGAAATTTCAGTTTTTCAGGATTCACATTTCCGGAAAACACTGCCAAAAAGAAATAATCCACAACTCCCATACTAATCATACATATATAATTTTATTAGGACAAATTGCCCTCTACCTTCCGGCCATTATTGGATACATAAAAGTTTAGCAGCTGCCTCTGCAATGGACATCGGAGGCAGTAGCCCTTATTTAGGATATCACTACATTTGTGTGTGTGTATATATATGTAGGAAAAATTCCCCAATTTCTAACCGAAAGTAATTGGATACTTTGGTTGCTTGTTTGGTGAAAACAGCCCCCAATGCCTCTCGACCTCGTCGCCGGTCTTCTGATTCTCATCAAACATAGCAAAAATATAAGTCTCTATGGGACCTCCAGGCCTCTTGGGAGTCCCTCCTTTCACATGATTAATCAAATTCTGATTGTAAGTCTTTGCATTGTCAACGGTAGTTATAGCAGCGTCGCCGCCGGCCGAAGGCCATCCACTCTCCGACACGACGATCGACAGAGACGAACCGCCGGACTTCTCAAGCGCCGAGTAAAATGCATCCAACATAGCGTCGAACAGGTTCTGGTACCCGAGCGAACCGTCTTGCACGACGACTCCGGGAGCCGTGAAAAGAGCATAATCGAGGGCAATGTTCGCGTCGCCGGCTTTACTGAAATAGGGGTACAAATTAACCAGCAAAGGGGCCTTGTTGTCGACCAAGAAAGTGATGATCGGATTGAGGAATGATCCGACGTCGGACCTGAAAGCGCCGGCGGAGGGAGGGTAGGAGACACCGAGAAGTCCGGTTTCGACGGAGGTCGAGACTGTTATTCCGAGGCCGGCGTTCGAAATTGCGGTGCGCACATTTTGCATTGCCGGGAGAAGATAAGGTACGTATTGAGCGTTGCCTGTTAACGGACTGACTTCGTTTCCGACGGCGATGTATCGGAATTTGACGTCGCCGTAGTTTTGGACGTTGTCTTTGACCCACGTGTTGGCCTCGTCTGGGCTGGAAGCGAGGCTCTGGAGCTTATCGTTCGGGACGCCGAGGATGAGCTCAATGTTGGAACCTTTCAGGGCTTGGAGAGCTTCTTGGTTTGGATCGTAGAGTCGCATTCTTTGGATGCCTTTTTCCTCGTAGAGAGCTACAACGTCTTGCTTGGACGGCAAATCATTGCCTAGCATTCCATTACAAACACCTATCTGCGCACCTGCGTTGCAGTATTTAAGACCATGATCGAGTTGTATGATTAAAATCATAGTAGCAGGGAAGTGCTTTTCTACGATAATTTATTATTATTATTATTTTTCATAATAACGTGACAGTAACATTTGGTAATAAGAAAAAAGAAAGATACGATACTCCGAGAATTTTTAACAAGAAAATTGTGCAAGAATAATGTGACGTGGCGTTCTTATAATAAAAAATCACCTTAAGTTGTTCTTCATTTTTGACATGACTGACGTAAAATTAATGAATATACGTCAATGTGATAAATTATTATTGTTAAAAATTTTAGTTATATATCATTACACATGTTAAAAAGTGTGTTTTAATGAATTTTGTTATTTAACCCATATAAGAGTCATATTCATTCTTTTTAATAAATAATTTGGGATGCATCAATAGCTAAATAAGAAATCGAATTTTAAAGCGTCATTTCAGTTCTGTAACTTGTGATCAAAACCATTGAATTAAAATTTAACGATTTTGAATGCATTTGAATTTTTAAATTTTAATCTAATAATCCTTACATCAATATTACAGAGTTGACATAAAATTGCTACGTCAACCACCTCATTTGCTAAGAATTCAGCCTATGAATTCTTTTCAAAGTGACCAAAAAGAATAAATAAATAAATTTAAATGCAGTTACAAATGCTTAATGTACTAAAGAACTAGAAATCGGAGCAACAAAAAAAAATTATGTAATTCTATTTTCTGGTAGGGATATTTTTGGAATAAAAAATTGGATGGGCATACCATTTATAACAGCTCTATTTATATCATCAAAAAATGTAAAAGCGGAAACATTGATTGTGCATAATTGAATTTTAATTCAACGGTGTAGGTGTATTTATATTATTTTAATTAAAAATAAATAAATGTATCAAAACTATTGAAAAATTTACAGGATGACGTGGATACTTTTGGACACAAAATAAGCTCAAATATTTAAAATTAATTGAACTTAAAATAAACTTTGATGTGAACCAAACATTAAGGGCAGTTTGGTTATACTTTTGATTAATGTGATCAGTGTGAGATAAACATGGAGAGAGAGAGAGAGAGAGAGAGAGAGACCTGCTAAGTCTAGGCTAGCCATTATAACTAACCCAAGCAGTAGCATTATGGAAATGAGGGAAGGCCTTTGAAGAGCCATGGAGAGCAAAAAGAAGAATGAGCTAATTAAGATAACTGGTAATTATACATAAAATCTCACAGGACACATACCCTTATATAGGCGAGGGAGGGGAAGGCCTCTACACCTCTTAACTAGCTAGCTAGCCGGGTCAATTACTCTGCACACGGAAATCAAGCCAAACTGATGGGTTGAAAAGCCGTAATGGATTTTTCTCTATAAAATATCCGGTGGGATTTAACTTTCCAATCTCATTATGGGGTCTTTTGGCACCCAAATAAAATAAAATAAAATAAAAGTTTGTAAAAATTATTTTTGCATTTAATAAAAAAATTTAGAAAAATTAAGTTGGTAAAAGTTAGTTAGCCAAACGACCCATATCACATTTTGATATTTTATGATCATGAAATGGTATATTTTTCAAAATAGAGATATATAATATTATTTTTCATGTGCTGTTGCATTCCCTGTGTATAGTGCCAGAGATAGGAATTTTTTCTAGGTGTGTGGCGTAAAATTTTTTCTAGTATTTTAAATAAAATTTTTCATAAGTGTAAAATTTTTTCTAAGTTTAGCGTAAAATTTTTCTTAATGCTCTAAATAAAATTTTTCTTAAGTGTGAAATTTTTTCTAAGTATATGCATACGCGTAAAATAATTTTTTTTTTCTGAAATTTCAAGTGTGGCGGCCATCCACCCTTGGCTGAGGTACCTTTGTCCCTATCTGTAAAGTATATTGTATATTTTTATATTTAGATAAATTTTTTCTATTATATTTTTAAAATTATTTTTAATCAAAACATATTTTTTATTCTATTTTATATTTTATCAATTAAAGATATAAAAATTAATTTTATAAAAAAAATTAATCACATATTATATTAAATTTTACAATATTATTTATTCCCATCATTTGATTCCCTCAATCATCGGGTGTATTCCTTCTGTTGAGAATGACTTCCATCTATAACCAAACTAATTAGCAGCCTCTTTGGCGTATTATTTCCAATATAGAACCAAAACGGTGCACATCCGAGGCTGCTATGAATTTTCAAACGCATACAATTGTGTTTCAGTTTGTTATTTTTATAGAATTTAGCTGGAGTGGCAATAGCGTTGTACTGTGTCGTGTTTTGTGTAACTTGAGCGATCACATATATATACATATATATGTGTATATATTAAAATGTTTATATTTATTTGGGTAAATTTTACCTTTATTCGATATTTCGTTAATTTCAATAATTATTTTTAATATAAAATTTTATATCACTCACCTTTATTTTGAAATTTATACTCACCGATTTTTAGGGATGACAATGGAATAGATACGTGAAAGTATGTGACATATATACTAAAATCTGTTAAAATCATGTTAGAAAATACTCTAATAAAATTAGATTAAAATTTAATATTCGAGTAGATTTGATATTAATTTAGAATTTATCTGTAAAGTGCTCGATACTAATTTATGCTAATAAGGTAGCTGTTATCTGCTATCAGTAAGGCACCAATTAAATATCTTATTAATTTATTATATTATAAATTATAAATATTTATGTGTATAAAAGTTGTAAATGACTTAAACACTAATTTGTATAGTACTATATTTAATTATATTCTTTATGTTAAAACAAAACGCCATATGATAAAAAACAATAATAAATAATATTAATAAAAATAATCTAATAAGACAATTAAATAGGTATAATATGTTACTGGTTCAAAATAAAAAAAAATTAATTTTTTCTATCCTTTCTCATTGGTATTCATACTTGATAAATTGCTATTTCTCATTCATAAAAGTAAGACCTCATTTACTCTTATTTCATATCGCTAAATGATTAAGTTTTATATTATTTTTTGTCTACTTATGAAATAGTTGAATTTTTTATAAAGACCTACTTGCCTATTAACTTTATAGTTATAAAATTTCAATTGTTCAAAAATCACTTGGATGAGATGGGTTTGAAATTTTTAAATAAAAAATAAATAAATTTGGAATGAGAACATGAATGACAATTTTTACGAATATTTTTAAAAATTTTTTCAAACATCTTATAAAATTTAAAGAAGTAAACAAGACATATGTAATTTTTCGACATTTCCTTTGCTGGTACTTTTGTGGAGCAAAGAAAGCATCAGAAAGGAGGACCATGGGCGTAAATGATGCTCTACCATGTGGACATGGTACGAATTTCAAATGGATGAGTTCGGGATTAAGCTTCATAAGATATAAGAGAGATGACTAATTATTATGATTAAATTGAAAATTAATTTTTTTTTAATACTGTTGTACAAATTAAATACTTAGTATATGATTAAATGATTTTAGAATAATTACTAGTATATGATTATTTCAAATTCTTGATGATCTCCCAATTAAATTTAGATAATAAAAATTAAAAAATTTTAACTATCAAATTTATGATTTTAAATTCATAAATACAAACAAGTATATTTATAGTAGTTAGGGTGTCAAATTTATATATTAATTTATTAAATAAAACTAATAACTAAAGCTTGAATTCAAAGTTATTATAAAAATAATTTTATATCCTTTTTATTTAACTAGTGAAGCAAAAAAAATTAACTACAGTGCCACCAATTTGTGCTTTTAAAATTATTTTTAAAATAATGTTAAAATAAAAAATATTTAAAATTAAAAAAATATTAGTGATAGTTTGTGTAATTGGATAAAAAATACACGATCACATTAAAGAAAAACAGAATAAAAACTAAAAAAATATAATAAGATTTTAAAAAAATCATACCTTGTATAATAAATAAATTAAGAAATAATAGAATGTTTAGAGAAGGAAAATTCACCAAAAACAATCAAAACGATCATATATATTAAATATATATAACGATAGGCGTATGTAGTATCTATTTATATATCTTAAAGAATATATCAATTGCGATTTCTTCTTTAACTAAAAAGATAGGTGATACCTAATTAAATTAGATTGTAGCTTTACAAATGTATTAAGTGATATTATTTTGTAAAAATGATATTTTAATTAATATAAAACAATAAAAAATAATGACTTCAAACTATATAAGGACGGTTCAAATAAATCATGAATAATTTGTAATCAAATATAATTTTTTAATTTAAAAAATATTTTCATCACACATTAATAGCTCTATTTGATGTGATAACAAATTCTAAAAAGTGATAAAAAAAATTAAAAAATTTTAAAATTATTTACTTTTTATCTCATTATACGAATTACGAACTCATAATTTGTCTTATTTTATTTTATTTTATATCAATTTTTACCCTTTAGACGCATCCATTATTAAAATTTCCCAACAAAAATTTCATACATTTAAATGCACCGACTTTTCAGGGCAAAACCAAGTCCGATGGTTGGCCGCCCCATTAAAATTCCATATTGCAGACGAGTTTCGTGCGATAATTATGGTTCTCTCTCTGACTCAGCAGAGCTAAGAGGAAATAATACGGGAAGACAACAATGCGTCTCATCATATTCTTAAATGCTACCAAGTCTTTTTCTTTTTAGTTTTTTGAAAATTATCAAATTCATCATATTACATTTTAATTTTTTTTAACTTATAAAAAAATAAAAATATCAAATTAATAAAAAATTAAAAATATTAATCACTAAAAAATTAAGTGTCATTTGGCATACTTGTTTTAAATATGTTTTTTATTTTATGTTTTTGAAAGGAAAGAAAATAACTGAAAAATGCATTTGGTCACTAGTATTTTTAAAACTTATTTTAAAAAATAAAAAATAAGTTTATATATGAAATACAAAATTATTAAAAAGCATTTTTAGACTTTTTGGATCTAAATAAGCAGAATTCAAAAATACAAAAAATAAAAAAATATCAAACTAAATACGTTTTCTATTTTTCTTTTCTTTTTTTTTTTTTTGACGTTTTCTATTTTTGTGTTTTGCGATTTTCAAAAGATAAAACGCATAAAACAAAAAATAGAAATATAACCAAATGCCAACTTAGTCTTTTTTTTTTTTCCTTCTCAAACACAAAAAAAAAAAAAAAAAAAAAAAATTAAAATAGCTTTTTTGCCATCTCAAATTAAGTCTAATTTTAGCTAATATTTTGTTGAAAAAACATACATCACTTCTTATTTTTAAAAATTACTGACCTTTCTTATTTTTTAAATTTCTTAAATAGATACTTATTATGGTGTCATTTATAATAATTAAAAAGTACACAAAATATTATCCATTCAAATATTTTTATATAAATTAATCCAAAAATTCTTACTTATATAATTTTCTGTAAGTATATTTTGGTTATTTCATACAAAATTAAAAAGAAGGGGGGGGGGGAATTTGCTCAAAATACCTAAAAGCAGCTGGGTGTCAATGTAATTTACAAAAAGAAAAATTATTATCAAAGTCCAAATTGGAAATTAGTGTCTAAAACAATGACGGCCACATGTTAGCATGTGTCAACAACGACGGTAACTCAAAAGTTAAGCCATGACAAGCTCCAGTCACGCCATGAGCGAAGGAAGGGGCCAATTTAATGCCAAAACACGACTTTACGCTTATCCAGAAAATGTCAAAGTCTTGCCATGACTTAAAAGGAAGGGTTCAATTTGATGCCAAAATACGACTCTACTTTTGTCCACAAAATATCTAAAGACTTCCACGTCGCCAGAGTTCTAATGTCGTACAGCACAGAAAGGTCGAATAGTCTGTTACGTGTGGATTAGTGCGAGTTTGGAACAGCTGGCTAAAGCTAATTTTTAGTTACTCAATTTATTTATTTATTTTTTTAAGTTATCAAATTCATCTTTTTATATTTTAATTTTCTTTTAAATCAGAATAAAAAAAATCAAATTAGCAAAAAACTAAAAAAAGTAGCTGCTAAAAAAGTATTTTTTTTCATTCCCAGACATAAAAAAAGAGGCTAACTAATAGCTAATTACAAAAAAAAAAAAAAAAAAAAAAGAAGAACTAACTTTTTTGCTTCTCAAACTCGATTTGAGTTATGCATAAATTATACTTATTTCTCCTTAGCATATGAGCAAATACATTTATCATCATTTGATATTTAAAAATTATGCTTACCTTCTTAGTTTTGAAATGTTATTGACATTGACTCATTTCATTAATTATCCATTATAATTTAATAGAAAATGTCAAAATAATAAAAATTTTAGTTTCTTTTTTTTTTCATTGCATCCCTACATCTCTAACATTTTTGTCAAATTTTTAACAAAATTTCTCAATTTTTTTTTTACTTGCTTTTTACTAGAGATGGGCATTTCGGCCGATCCGTCCGAATCCGATCCATTGTCCAATCTGAATGGATGTGAAATTTAGATTTTTTTTTTTTTTGGAGATTGAATCGGATTTGGATTTGATTTTTTAAAAAAATTTGGATATTGGATCGGATATGGGAATGGCATTACCTCCCCCCAATCTGCCCTGAATCTGATATCTAATTCGAATCTGTCCCAATTTACCCCGATTTGTCCCAAATAATATCTAAATAATCCCAAATAATTTGAAACGATAATGACAACATCGTCACTATATCATGTCAAACAATATTCACATTTATAATACTCTAAATTTATTAAACTTTACTATTATTATCATTAAAATAAATATTGATAAATAAATTTAAAACAAAATTTATCATCGTTTTGTATTAATTAGGATGTGTTTGGAAAAGAAATTATAAGTTTAATTTTTTTCTCCTTTTGTGCAAATTGAAGTTTTAAAAGTTCAATTTATTTCTTTCATACTCAAAAAT
Source organism: Vitellaria paradoxa (assembly GCA_019916065.1). Classification (NCBI taxonomy): domain Eukaryota; kingdom Viridiplantae; phylum Streptophyta; class Magnoliopsida; order Ericales; family Sapotaceae; genus Vitellaria; species Vitellaria paradoxa. The sequence continues at coordinate 16,855,676 of CM034234.1, read as the reverse complement.
CAACAAAACTTAAAAAGTAAATTTAAAATTTTATAAGGTATATTATTTGAGACTCTACAAAATTATATAAATCCCTTTAAAATTTAAAATTTTACTTACTACACAAATTATGAAATTATAATTTTTATAAATTTATATTAATTTAAACAATTTCAAACCCCATTATGACTTGTAAACTCAATTGTTTTCAGAAAAATATCTAGATACAAATTTTAAAAAATAATTAAAATATTTTATTTGCTATTTTATTTTATTTTTCTTATTTTTAGTACAAAAAAGTACTGTTTCATTAAGTAACTTCCTTTTTGAACTTTGAATAGTTTATTGTTTTCCTCGTATTTTTAATTTTTTAACATTTTCAGCTAAAAAATAATTTTAAACTTTTCAATATTGATATTCAAAAGAGTTATCTAGAAAATAAAATTTTCAAATAGTTTAACTAAAATGTTTTATGAAACATTCAATATTTTTTTTATAATGAAAATTATTTTTTTTAAAATATATAGAGAAGGCAACTTATTAATTTTTTTCTTAGATAGTTTGATAAGTACAGATAATTACATTTTAAAATTTTTGAAAAAATTTACTTATGCAGATGAGTTATCTTATTATGATAAAAATTTATAGTTTTATGTTATTCTAAAAAATTATTTGTTATTATAAAAACAATTAAAATTTTTTTGTAGTTTTATTTTTTTCTATACGTGAATGGTGAGAAAAAAAAAATAAGTTATTCTATTTTGAAATTAGGTTGATGTAAAAAGTTAATAGGGACAAAAAGGAATTAGAAATTTAAATTTACAACTTTTATTTTTATGTTTGTAGGTTTTATATAAGAAAAAAATTTAAAAAGCTAAAATAAATTTTATTTTTATTTATATTTTTAGCAATCATAAAAAAATAAATTTAAATTTATTTGATTAAGATATAAAATAAATTGAAATTTAGTTACAAACTTTTGTCATGTTATTTATTTATTTTTTTACTATTCTTTTAAAATTTATTTATTTTAAAATTTACCAACTCATATTTTTTCTTATATTTAATCATTACAGTATTTTTAAGTATATTACTAGATTATTGAAATGTATTACATTATTTACAAAATATGTTTATTATGTATTATTTTGATTTTGGAGATAAATTATTTGGTAGTGATAGGTTACATACAACTTATGGGCAGATTCGGAGGTAAACAAATGGTTTGGAGTTTTGGATATCTGTGGATATATCCGTTCTCCGTTTAGAGCGGGGATGGAGGTCCAAAATAATATATGTTTGGAGTTCAGGGGCAAATTTGGAAGTAGGCAGAGGATTTGGAGTTTGGATTTAAATAATGTCATATCCGTCTCCAATCTGCCCCGTTCACATCCCTACTTTTTACTTATTTTTAAGAATTTTGTAAAGAAAATTTATGCATATATTAGAAATGTAGGGATAAAATAGAAAAAAATATCTAAAATTTTAATTAATTTGAAATTTTCTATTAAAATTTAATGATTGATTTAATGGAAGAAATCAATATTAATAATATTTAATATAAAGGATGTAAGTATAATATTCAAATATTAAGGGATGATAATTATAATTATATGAATGTTCCGGGAAGACACTTGTAATTTACCCACACTAGGATTTGTTGAAGCTGTCCACTTACAAACATATTTGGTGTTGTACTAAATCCACATCGAGATTGACGCGCAATTTTGACTTTGCAATATATTATTTACTGAATTATTATTTACGAGAAAATATTTTTATTTAATAAAACATTCTAATAAAATAAATTATTTTAATAAGTAATTATTGTTATTAAAAATAATTTTAACTTGAGAAAATAGATAATTTTAATCGTTTAATAGAATAAAATAAATTATTATGTATAAAATATTATTTTGCTAAAATAATTCAATAATTAATTAATTTTAGTTTAATTAAATAAATTATTATTTTATAATATTTATTATAATTATTTATAAAAAAACATTGCCTAGGATTTTAAAGCGGTACTATGAAGGAATGTTTTATGAGGCAATGAGAAAAATATTATTATTTCTTTTTACTCACCTCTTCGACTAGTAAGCAGTAACAATTTATTCCTAGAAGATGTTTGTTTTGGGGGTAACGAAGAGTAAATTTTACTAGAGAAATTTTTGCCATTCATTACATCAGTTTAGACGACGAGAGTAATAATTATTCTGGATTAACAATTACCCTCGTATGGGGATAAATTTTTACTCTAGAAAAGCTGGGTAACGGAGGATAATGAAAAAATTTACTTTTTTTCTCATTACAATCATAAAATATTTTTTTACCCCGTGTAAAACCTTAAGTAACGTTTTCCTATAAAAATTATAATAAATATTATAAAATAATAATTTATTTAATCAAAATAAAATTAATTAATTATTAAATTATTTTATAAAAATAATATTTAATAAATAATAGTTTATTACTAAAATAATTTATTTTATTTTATTAAAATAATACTATCGAAATATTAATGGATGACTAAAATTATTTATTTTCTCAAAATAAAATTAATGTTTAATAAATAATAATGACTTATTAAAATAATCTATTTTATTAAAATATTTTATTAAATGAAAATTATGTCTCATAAATAATAATTTATTTGATTACGTATTATGTTAATATAATTTTTAAAATCAATGATTTATTTAAATAAATTAACATTATTTGTTTTATGAAATTATTTTATCAAAATAAAAATAATTTTTAACAAATAATAATTCACTATTAAAATTAATTATTATTGAAATATTAATCTATGATAAAATTATTTTTTGTAATTAATATTTTAATTTAAAAATATATATTTTTATAATATATTTTTTGTCAAAATTAGTTATTTTTAAATAACAATGATTATGATGATTTATTTTATTATAATATTTTATTAAAGTTAAATATTAACTTTTACCCTTGGTCAACTTATCCTCATTCTAAACATAATTAACTTTTATCAAATTTTTAGCATTCCAAACATAACATAATTATTACTAGGTAATATTTACTCTCTCATTCTAAGTATAAGTACCACAAACTTATTATCCTAGTAATCATTACCACAATTATCCCATAATCTTTTACTCCAAATATTTTTACCTCGTACCAAACATGTCCCTAGTGTAATTATTACCCTTCTTCCAAACTAATATAATAAAAGATAAAAATTACACTAGTAAAATTTATCTATCATTAATCCCATAACAAATGGATTGAGAAGGCCTAAATTTACTTTTAGGCACCTAAAGTTAAATCTCAGTTATTTAATCAATATGAGTTTGATTTGACCATTTAATGTTAAAATATAATTTTTACTTTCAAAAAGGGATAAACCAGTCAATGAGAAAATATTAAATAATGAATTAAAAGGGAGAAAGAGATAGTTTTAAATAATGAAAGAGAAAAGAGAAAAAAGGAAAACTAAACAAAAATAAAGATAATAACTAAATATAAATAAAAATATAGTAAAATTTTAAGGGATGGTTTCACTTTTACCCCCTAAGCTATCAATTTGGTTTCACTTAGACCCCCTATAGCCCCACGAGTTTTAATAATCACAAAACAATCCCTTAGGACCACTATGGAGTATGGACCACACAAATATTTACATAAAAACCTTAGTAGTTTATAATAATTAAAGAACACACCTTCAAAACCTACAAACACTCCCTAGCTTTTAAGCTTATAATATGTTAAGTCTCGCGATCAAGTCCACGATTAATTGATAATTCTACTAATATTAAAAACAAATCATATAGAGAATTTAAAGTACTTCCTGACGTATCAATATTACATACATAACAAAAAAAAGATTCAAGAAAAGTAAAATAGATAAGCCAATTTTTATTATCATTATTCATAAGATACTAACCTTGCCGGAGTAGGTAGTTTACAGTTATGCCCTCAAGACCATCTAGGCTTTGATACCATTCATAAAACACTCAAATACTCAAAAAATTACTCACAAACACACAAACTTTTATTACTAATACTCAATATTACATAAAAAATTATTATAGACAAAAAATCGGGGAGAGAGAGAAAGCACTCTATTTTTTCGGTGCATTTTTCTTACAATAAGACTCCTTTAAATAGTCATAGGACTCGGATTTGAAATTTGGACTTCAAACCTTTCATAATAAAAGATAAGAAAGGAAAAAAATCTGAAAAGAAAAAAGGCAACCACATAATTAAAATAGTGCAATTATTATGGAATTACTTTTAGCTAAACCAGATTCCTTCACATGGTATTCATATGGGTTCTGTCGTATACTGGATAAGAGTGCTGTCGTTTATGGGTCACCTTAAAAAAGTTTATTCTTTTTCTTTTAGTAGCATTCTTAATTGGTCTACTGCACTTCTGTGATGGTATAACTTTTGTTAGCCTTCCATCATGTTCTCGATATTGTGCCATGTCTCTTCATCTATGTTGTCCCAATAATATTGTTTTGTTTGAGCTTCTTCGGCTGAGAGTGCGGCTTCTAATTTCATTTTTGCTTCAAATTTTTTATAAAAATCATCGAGATAAATTATTACCTTGAATGATGCATCAATTTCTATCCAACTAATTTTGTTTAAAAAGTTAAATGCCTCATTTTTCTGATTTTCTGGAGCTCAGAACATTAATTGAACATAAAAGACTAATAATCTCCTGCCACTAGTAGTCATATGTTTTCCTGGTATGTTTTATAGATCTTGGCATTATGAACCAATTCTATCCAAGGCCACAATAGAATTGTTCTTCTGAAGCGACTTCTCCTTCTGCTGCTTGAAAGGAAATATAAGTATTAAAAAGGGAGTATTCCTTTAATTTCCAGATTTGGTATGACTTAAAAAACCTTTCATTGTATCGCCATCCCACTGAGTTATAAATTTCAAAGGTCATGGCTTTTCTTTTAAAGTTGTAGGGAATTTTGTTGACCATAATTTTGATCAGTGCTAGGAAATCTTGATAGGTTGTTGCCTCCAGTAGATTGAAAATGATCTTTTTGACCAAACTCCAATCAATTGCTTCGAACTTCTAATTGTCAACTGAAAGTCGAATTGAGTTTTTCTAGTATGGAAAATAGAATCATATCTAATTTTATCAGAAAATTCTTCAAGGATTGGTTTAATCCTTCAATCATTAATATATTTATCAATGATTGAAAATATGGCTCTAGGAAAGATTTGTTTAGCCTATTCCTAAAGTTTAATTGTTTTGACTTTTTTTAAAATGAGCATTACTAGTAGAGATTTCCAGAATTTCCAAAATTTCAATAATTTGCTAAATTACAAAAATCCTTTGGTGATCAAATAAAGAGATTTCAAAGTTAAATTTTGATATCATGTTTTTTGACAAATATTTCAAATGTGATTAATTTTGTCTTGGAGCTTTTTTAGCTCGTATGCTATTTCTTGTCATTACTTTACAGAATTCATAGTTTTTCCTGAAATATGAGTTTTTCATATTTTATTCAAGGAATTATAGAGTTCGTTCTCCAAACCAGGATTAAAGAAGTCTGGTATAGCTTCTTCTGCTAAAGCAAATGGCTTTTTTATCACTGTTTGACCATAGCTTTCTTGAGATATACTTTTCAGGAATGTTTTCTTAGGAAAAAAAAAAAAAAAAAACTTTCAACTTGTTTTGCTGATAACTTTTTTGTCCTTAGAGTTGGTTGCTCTGAACATCTCAGCCTTGTTCGGCTTTTCTAAAGATTTTTGCAATATTAAAGGCTTTTGTTAATTTTAATATCCGTTTGGATGCCTGCTAAGATAATTTTAATATCCGTTTGGATGCCTGCTAAGATAATTTGCAAGAACATTTTTAATGGATCTAATATGTTTAACTTCAAATAAATATTGAGAAATATAATTCGGCCAGCTAATTCTTTTAGGGTTATCTTCAACTCTCTTTTTCTTAAGAGAATTCTTAACCGCTTGATTATTTGTCCTTATTATAAACTTAAACAGGAGTTAAATAAATTTGAAATTTTTTTATACCATTTTTTTATGACTAAGAGTTTTTTTTTCAAAAATAATATAATTAAGTTCATTTGGTTTGAATTTATCAGAATTAGATCTACATAATAATTTTTCAGAATCTTTTTGTTCTTTAAGAATTTTGAGAATATCTTTTTCTTTTTAGAATTTTCTTGTATTTTTACAATTTTTAGTACTACTCCCCAAAACATTTCTAAGGCATCTATTTCCAGGATTAAGAGATCAAATCCTATAGGAAAATAAATCTTTAAATTAGATTTAAATAAGATTTTAATTTCTTTTAATCTCTTTGAATCTTCTTCATTCTATTCAATTTTTATATTGAAATTATTTTGATTATTTTGTATTTTTTTCAATTTTTCAAGGAATGATTTTTCCCATTTGAAAGATTTTTTTACAAATTGTCTCCTATAGTTTAATAAACCTAAAAGACTTTGTAAATCTTTTAGAGTCTCCAGTTTTTCTAGGAACTTTTTGATTTTTGTGATTATATAAAGTTGTAACAAAATTTCTGTTCAACTGAGTACAATACCTAAATAATCAATTTCTTCTTTTTTTTTATCTCAATTTTTTTTGGAATGAGAATTATTTTATCATCAAGAAATTTTTTACAAATTATTTCCAAGTGATGCTTATGCTCTTCTTTGTTTTCAGAAAAAATCAATACATCATCTATATATACTAGACAGAAATCTTTAAAGTCTTTAAAGATATTGTCCATCTATCTTTGAAATATTTGTGGTGCATTACATATTCCAAATGGTAGAAACTACCCATTGGTAATGGCTATATGGCGCTGAGAAAGTAGTCAATGGTTTTGATTCTTTCGTAAGCTCAATTTGCTAAAAACTTAATTTATAATCAAACTTATTAAATATTTTAGCACCTCTAATTTGAGTTACTAAAATATCTTTTTTATGTATAAAATACCCATCAAAGGTCAGATTTTTAGTCAATTTTTTATAATTGATAACCATCCTAACTTTTACTCTTTCTTTCACTATGATTCATTACAAGAAAAGCAGGATTGGAAGGTTAACTTCTAATTGGTTCTATAAGTCTTTTATCCAGAAGTTCTTTTATTTGGACATAAAATTCATCCATATTCTATTTAGTATAGACCATAGGTTTTACCCTAATTACTTTTTGTTCATCTTTTAGTTTTAGATGATATTATCTGGGAGTTTTTTTCCATAACATTAAAGGATCTTTAGAGCAGTTTGGGCTTAATTTGTAATGAGATTCATCAATAGATTTTAATGAATCGATTAAAATTGAACTGCCATCACCATGCTTAACTGGTGCAAATCATTTATTGCAGATTGAATCATATGTTTTAATCAAGAAATCTGATAAGATTTGTGTTTATCAGTTAAGATTACATGATCATGAGATTTATTCATAGGATAATATTGAGTTAGAAAATTATTTTTAAAAGCATATCTCTATGCATCAAAGGAAAACACAATATTTTTGGAATTCTAAAGATCGTATTACCTTGACTTATTTTTATAGAAAATATAATATCATTTACTTGGAAGTCTATTATAGATGTGGTGTTATTAGCATTTTTTTGCTAAGATAGGATTTTTTTATTTAACTCCTTGAGTTATGGCATTTAGTTGACATACCTTAGTTGTAGCTCCAGTGTTTACAAGTGCATGTAGGCTGTATGGTTTATAGCTTGCAAATTCAAATGCGACTTCAATATAATAATATTTTCTCTTATTTTGGTTATAAGAAAAGAATATTATTTTTGAATACATATTTAGTTGTTCAAAAATTATGAATTTTTGTTCTTCTTTGTTTGAAAAATTTTTAGGAAAAATTGGAACTTGGATTCTTCTTAATCCATTTTCTTTGTCAATATTACTTAAGCTTGAGGAACTTTCTTCAATATTTTTGAAGTTATCTATTTTAAATGATTTTCTGCTTGTAGATAGTTTATTATTTCTGAAGTAGAGTACATTTCTAGAAGCTTGAAATTCAATTGATTTATGAGAGGATTTTGGTTGATCTCTCATAAAGTTTTCAAATACCCATTCTTTAGATATTCTCAAATCTTTTATGTCAATCAATCTTGACTTGATTTTAGTGTCAAATGATTAGGGTTTATATAACTTAACCATACCAAAGTTAACATCATTTGTCTTGACTTCAGTACCACTAGTTAATTGATGAACAACTTTCTAAAATATTTTTAAATCGTTGGCATTATCATCCATCTTGATATTCTAAGTTTGGATCTTCAGTGTTAATGTGTCTTGGATTTTTTTAATCACTTATAGACACAAAATAATTTAGTTTGATTCTGAAGAGAATTTCTGTAGAGACTAAATTTGATTCTATTCTTCCTATTAGTGATTGAGAATAGGGTCATAAATATTTTATCTTAGACTATGCATAAGATTGGTGAGTCCACTCCAAGTCTAAACAATAGTCTAATCTCTATTTCGATTATACCAATATGAATGAACCTTACATTAGGATACTTTTGTTTAAATCTCCTAAATTTTTTTTGTCAAAAATTTTTATTTCAACTTGCCCATTAGAAGAGAATTTTTGTGTTTATTATTCTTTCACATCTTTTGAAGTATTGGGTTTGTAAAGGTTTGAATTTGGACTTTTTATATAAGTCTTCTATTTTAAGACTTTTGTATTTGATCAATTTATCAATTTTAATAGTCATATCTTTCTTGACTATGTCTCCCAAACAAATTTGATTTAGTTCGTTTTCAGAGACAGATTCAATAGTTTTCAAATTTTCGCTATAAGTTATTTCTTACATCATAAAAATGAATTCTTCTTTTGAAAAATTCGAAAAATAGATTCTAGTTCATATAAAACTTCTTCTTCTGAATCTACTTCTTCTCCCAGACAAATTTCTAGGTTGTTCTTTCAGAAATTTGACCATTCTATTGTTCCTTTTTGGACAATTAGGTGCAATATAACCTTTTTCATTATAAAAATAGCAAGTGCACTTTTTTAATAATTTATTTTTGAAGTTTTTCTTCTTAAATATTCCAACATATTTCTTTTTTTGGAAATATTTTTTTAGTTCCTGATTTCCACTTTTTCATATTAAAGTGTTTTTTTTTCTTGCGTCTGTGATATAGTTTATTCACAAAACATTTGACTTCCCAATTTTCTTTTAGGATTTTGTCACAATAACCTTTTCTTTCAATTGATTTTGACAATTGGTTTTTTTATCCATTTTTGGTCTTTTTTTTAGAGACAATGCTCGGTCATTATTTTATAACCAAAGTTTATTCGTAATCCTAAGGAATCAAAACTACCAATTTTTTGTTGGTGTTTTACATATTGTTTTTCACATATTTCATTCTGTGGGCTTAGGAGTTTATGAAAAAACTGTTCTTTCTAGTGAGACATACTTTTTGGTTTTAACACTCAAAGTATTTTTGATACAAATTTACAAAATTTATGTATTTACAGATGTATAAATTTTTTTTTTGGTAAAACATATTTCACCACTTTTTGGTGTTCAATTGAAGACATTATTTCATAAAAATCTCTTTTGGTTAATGTAAACAAATTTGAGAGAATTTTTGCGAAACCATTTTTTCTATCTTCACTTAACAATACAGAAGTTTTTTCCCGCTTGCAATCTTCTGATCCTTCCCAAACTTTCAACCAACTTAGAATATTTTCTTGTAATGTTCCTGCTATATAGTTTATAAATATTTTCCTATCTCATATATTTTTATAATGAGTTATGACAAGGAACATGGCTTGTATCTATTTTTCAATAGCACTTTCGTAATATCTGGGATGTATATTATTAAGGTTTAGATATATCCTATTTGCAGTAATATTGAATTTATTTAAGTTTTCTCTTTTAGAATGACTAGGTTCACATTTTTCTTTAACATAAATCTTATCAGACCTAGATTTACCTTCTTCTTTTGCATGGATATCTTCAAAACAAGTTCTTTTTCCAGTAGCTGATTTAGTTTTTAGATCTTCATCTAGGTGATCTGATACTCCTACTTTTCTCTTTCCTAGATTTTTGTTGAGGTTTAGAGTTTTGTCTAGGTTTTTTTTTTTTTTTTTTTTTTTTTAAGTTCTTCATCTAATTCTGGATTAACTGTTGCTTCAGTTTCATCTTCATTCACTATGCTGGTTGCGCAGTACTCTTCATATAGGTTTTCGGAATCCAAGTCTAGAGTAAAAACATATTATATTTTTTGAATAGGGTTTCATGTTGAATACAGAGAATTTGTATCTGGTTGAGCAATTTATCTCTTTCTTTTACATCATTTTCTTCTTTATATCTAGATTTTTAATATTCCAATATTTCTTTATTAGCTTGGAAATTTTTATAAGCTTTCTCCTTAGTAATGTTTTTCATTACTAAGATTTCATCAAATCATTTTTCTCCTCCTTTGAATAAGGTAAGAATTTTATCATCTTCATTTGTTTAAAGATTAGATGTTTTACCTCCATAGTTTTTGTTGACCATTTGTTTCAGCAAATTTTTTGTGTTTGCTAGTAGATCGACAATATTTATTTTATTTTCTAATTTATTTAAAGTATCAATAGTTTCAAACATATTATCTACTAGAAAATTTAAAATTCTAACAATACTTAAACTATTAGGTAGAAAAATGAACTTGATGTTCAAAAGCTTCTTTCTTATTTTCTTTTACACATAAAAATCCCTTATTACTATTATTAGCCATTTCCAATTTATTTATTCTCAAAGAATCTCACTCACAAGCTCAAACTTGGCTTTAAATAATCTTAAATATGCTTAACAGTGGCTTAAAAATGGATTAGAGTTGGCCTAATTTTTTACGCTTATAATCTCTTGGTTTAGAAATAACTTTTAATAAGTCTAAGGGTATATATGTAAGAAAATTTAAATTGAAGAGTCAAATTTACAATTCTTACTAAAGATAAATGGTCTAAATAGAATTTTCTTTTTTTTTTTTTTTAATTTCATAAGTTACGAGGGGTATAAATTGTTGCACTTTTAATAGTTGGAGAGGTGTTGTTGCATTTCACCCAAATTTTAATTATTTTTATTTTTAAAAATAATTAAATTTATATTAAAGACAAATAAAAATATAGTAAATTTTTAATTATTTTATTTTTAAAGATATATTTAAATTTATGTATTAATTTAAAATTTTAATTATTTATTTATTTTTAGTTGTTATATCTTTATTTATATTTTGTTATTTAGTTGTAAATCTTAGTCTAACAAAAAATTTAGTAAATCTTTATTTATCTTTAATATAAATTTACATATTTTTAAAAAATAAAAATAATAAAAATCTATTTTTTATTTATCTTTAGTTATTATTTTTATTTATTTTTATTTGCTATATTTTTATTTATTTTGGATAACAGCTAAAGATAAATAAATAATTAAAATTTTAAATTAATACATATAAATTTAAATATATATTTAAAAATTAAAATAATTAAAAATTTATTATATTTTTATTTATCTTTAATATAAATTTAATTATTTTTAAAAAATAAAAATAATCAAAATTTTATTATATCTTTATTAATATTTATTTATATTTAGTTATTATCTTTATTTATATTTATCTTTCATCATTTAAAACTTTCTCTTTTTTCTTTTTAATTCATTATTTAATCTTTTCTCAATTAATTAGTTTACCTCTCTTTAAAATCTCTTTAAAAGTAAAAATTGTATTTTGAAGTTGGAAAGTCAAATCAAACTTATATGGATTGAATGGCTGAAATTTAACTTCAGATTCCCAAAATTTAAAAACAACTTTAAACCTTCTCAAGTCATAACAAATATGCCAGTTGCTTTTTCCCAGGAATGTGTAAAAAGTATAGTTAGACAAAAAAAAAAAAAAAGAAAAAAAGAAAAATATAATCCAGTAACATTAACGTCGTAAGCCGTTGCACCTTGTTTAGAATTTTGAAATTTATTTTTATTATAGATCATTCGGTTTTGATTGGTCAACTCACGATAGAGGTTAGCCTTCTCCAATTCAAAGCGTGACATTGATTTGAAATTATTGAATTTTAATTCAACGATGTAGATATATTTATATTATTTTAATTAAAAAAATATAAATGTATCTAAATTATTAAATTTTAATTCAACAATTCTCATTATAAGTTATCAAGCTAACCCACATCCACCAAAAAAAAAAAAAAAAAAAAAAAACACCTCTCAACTTGATCTTGAGCCGTTTGTCATAGAAAAATTTGGGAGAATTGATATCGGTGATCAATATCAGTCTCAAACATCATATTTGTATCGTTGAATTAAAATTTAAATATTTAAATTTATTTACATATTTTTAATTTAACAAATACTTAAATAAATTTAACTTAATATAATTAACAATATCATAATATTAATATTATTTAATTTATATTAGTTATATTAAAAATTATTAATTAACCATAATTATTATAACATAACATGTTAACAAAAATATTAGTTTTACTAAAAGTTATATTAAATTTAATTTAATATAATTAATAATATTATTTTATTAATATATTATATAATTTATATTTGTTACATTAAGAATTTTTAGTTAAGCAAAACGGTAATACTATAAAATATTAACAATAATATATTATTCCAACTATATTTTTTTAAAGTTTCTATAGGAATATACTATGATTATTATTTTTTTTCTAAGTGATTATTGTTCACTTATTGTTTTGTTTATATGACTACTTATTTATTAATCAATGAATTGTTAGTATTTTAAATTGATATATTATTTTATTTTAATAATTGAACATTTATTATTGTCTTACTTAATACACTTTTTTTAGACACCACTTATATAAAACTAAGCTTATATATATAAATGACATTATTAATTAATATAAAATCATTAAAAACACTAATAATATAATTTATATTTATATATTTTAATTGTTAAAACATTAAAAATTGTCTAATTTAGATAAATTGTGAATTTGAAAAACAAATCACGCTTTCGATTTCCGTTTCCGTTACGCGATATCTGTTACATCCCGCCGTTACATCCCGCTTCCGCGTTATCGCGACCGTTACCGTTACGACACCCGTTACCATTTTTTTAAATCATACTTTCTGCTCTTGAATCTGATCAATCATAGTCGTATCATTTGGATTGCAAATCCTCAACATCACATCAAGCAAGCAATTAACAATCATGTCCATGTCTATGTCCTCGTCTTCCTCAGCTCTCTCCCGTGAGCTCTCTTTCTTCTCCTCAATAAACTGCTCGCGATATCTGCACAGCCGATCACCACCTTCTCCAACTATTTGCTTTAAGGTAACTCAACAACCTCCTTCCACGTTCAAACCCCTTCATTTTCTCTCGCCCTCCCGTTTGATTCCCTGGAAAATGTAAGGAAAAAAAAAAAGGTTCTGATTTTTTTGTGTTTGTCGTCTTTGTATGTAATACCCAACTGAACCCTATGCTACTGCGTGATTTCGTAAATTGTCTTGGGAACTGATGCTGGGGAATACCTGGATTTCAATTTTGGTGTTTTTTTTAATTTATTTTTTATTTTCTTCAATTTTCTCAGGCGAACAAGGGGGTTTGCTCTTTATGATAGTAGGAATATATATATTGTGTAGGATGAAAAATACCTCGCGTGTTATCACCATGTCATCAAAACTCATCTCAAGGATCTGAAAAACAAAAGAATGTAAGAGATAATGGCCGGACGGAGTCCCAACTACAGAATTCTGTTAATAATAGTGAGCGTATCTAATTTAGTGCACAGTATAAACTATTTATAGGTTGAGATAATGATTAAAATAATAGAGAAATGATTAGGAAAAATAATATTATTATAGTCCCTTGTGTAAATATATGAATAATGACAGTTTATTTTGCATTTAAGACCTATCACTTAGCATTCAATATGCGTGGTGAGTTTCAGATAGTGGTAGCTGTGATGTGACATTAAGAAATGTTCAAATGTCACATTTTGTCTGTCACTCGAGTTACAATATCACATTTATGATTGCAATTAAATTAGTATTCATATCTTTCACGAACCCAGTCAAGCAACAAACTAACTGAATCAACCATATTGTAATAAATGAATTGAATTTATTATAATGTCGCATTTATGGTTACAATTAAACTAACATTCATACTTTTCACTGTAGAACACTGTGGAACCCAATTGATGTAGTTGGGAACAGGATTTGCTCGAGGCCGAGCTCTCACTTGCTCGGTTAGAGCTCGGTGTGTATGTGCTCAGGATGATACCACCTGTCAAAAATATTTTTTGTACCAACATATATATTTTAAGTTTAGGCTCCTTTGTTTCAATGTGATTGAAACAAATAGAGCCTTAGTTCTAATTCTTTGTCTTGTGTAATTTGCAAAAACTAAAGTCTCTTCCCAACTAGCCTGATAACAATTACTAGTTTGATTCGTTTTAGGCACAAGCATGTATAACTAGAAGAGTTTATTTTGTTTGGTTAACTTTGCTTTGTTTTCTTGTTCAGAGATTGATGTAGGGAGGTGTATAGAATTGAAGGGGAAAACAAGATGTTAGTGAAATATTTGGTTTATACACAATTAGGTTTCAGATATACTCTCTCTAGCTCAATTTTGTTTAACTCAATAGCCCAAATGGCGTTAGAGATGCTTAAATAGAAAACTTTGTCCTAACAAAATCCTAATTATAGCAAAAATCAGGTTAAAATAAAGAAAAAATATATATATATATATAGGAGATTTGACTTAAAGTCAATTTCGGAGACTAGAATAAAAAAGAATCCACCAAAACAAACGGCTCTGAGAAAGGACATTCCTAAAAAAGTTCATATCTTAAAAAAGTTATTTCATATCTTAAATTTTCTTAAAATGGAAAAATCCTTAATTTGAGGTTTTATATGATGGAATTTGGCAAAGTTACAGTGGTGCAATGAAATCCATGGGTTATATTCGTTTCTCCATTTATAAGGGTTGGTTGGTTCTCTACAAAATTTAAATTTTCTAGTCACAACACGAATTACGAGATTACAATTTTTACAAATTTATATTAATTTATACAATTCTAAACACACCCATAATTAGCATACCGAATTTCATGTAATTCCGAGACGGTTAACCTTTTTGGATGTTTTACATTTTTGTCCTTCCCCTTTTATTCAATGTAATCAAAAGCTATGCAAGTTGTATCATGTGTTAGCATATATACACGGGTTAATGAAGTGACAATAGCTTTTGATTTGATACAATATTTGGTTGATTTGATGGATGCATGTTTGTAGATGCATGAAAATTTATGTTGCCATTTAATTTGAGATCTAATAACCGCGAAAGAAGTGATGTGAGTCATGTGACAGTGCTATAAATTTGAAAGAGATGAGGTAATAATAGTTTGGCTTAAATAGGAAAGACATATATGGAGCAAAGCAATATTTTTCTAGAGTAATTTATGCTAAGCTTCTCAGAGAACTTAGTTGGTGAAATTGCAATAGGAGGCTTTTGTTGTTTCTCTTACAACAGTCATTACGTTCTATGAAGCATCTTAAATTATGTCCATTTTCATCATTAATGCACTTAATTATGTTAATGGTACATTTAGATGTTAGAATAAGATTATTGCTTGCAAGATCAATCTTTTAATTCTGTTTCCTGCATCTATTATTTTCAGGAATTGATTAATTTGCTGTTTTCTTTGGCTCTACTTAAATACTAGAAGTCCTCATTTATGCTCATGTAAAACCAATAGATGCCACAGAGATATTGCTTAAGAAAAAAAAGAATTGCTTAAAAAAAATCCTTGTACTTGCTCCAGCTCATCTTTTCTTTGTTGTTTTCGCAATTGAATATTATTTATTGCATTAAATCCCATTTGTTGTGATGGAGACTTGGTATTTGGCCACTCTTTATTGTTCTTGGTCAAACAAATTTTGTTTGATCAGTCATTGTGGCTTATCCTTTGTTGGCAAATCAAGTGATTTTGCGCTCTTGGTATGTCACTAGTTTATAGAAGCTTTGCTCGTGGAGCAATACATAAACTCCTTTATTATGTCTTCAAGAGATTCCTTTCGAGATCATTTGCACTATTGAAAGTTTGGTTTTGAAGCACAGTTTCTAGTTGAAGATGCTTGCTGTTCAAGATAAGCCGTTCTATTCCATCCAAGCTCATCTTGCGAGGGAGTATTAGAGGATAAGATATATTATAGAACGAAATCAGTTGATAATATCCCTCCATAATTTGTTCCTTGAATTGTGTTCTAATTTAGGGATTTAAGTTCGTTAGTTTTTTTTCTTTGTTTATTTGCCTATATAAAAGCACTTTCTTGTACATTGTATAATTAATATTTAGTAATATAATTTCTCTCTGTATTTACTCCATTTCTGAATTCTAACATGGATATTATCATTTGCCAATTTTTGTGGCAGTATTGCTACTTAGTGCTTTGCATTTGTCTTAGTTTATCGCATTTGCAAGTGGTACTAACTATTATTGTAAATCCTTGTTTTGTTGGTAGTGCTTGTCAAGAGCAATGATGGAAATGGCATGGGGATGTTCGGTTCGCAGACTAAGAGCACTATAAGTTACATTTCAGATACTTCAAGATCCTATATTGAAGGGTTAGCAAAGTCCTATGGAACCATGGAGGAAATTTTCAATGGAAATGGGATGAGCAATCCAGCACAGGAGCATGTTGTCATCCAACAGAAAAGGACAGCAAATATACATACTTTTGTTTCAGCATTCCATTTGGTGAGTGTGTTTAAGTGTCAGTCAAGAACTTCTGAATTTTTGTCACCTTCAAAAACACTTCTAGTGTTTGCTGACTGATGTGAATGAGATTTGGTATCTAGTAATTACGTACCTTGCACCTTTATCTGTGAAATTAATTAAGGATTTGTTATGCAAGCTTTCAGTCATGCAATCAACTTATTGAATATTTGTTTAAGATGCACGCAATCAGTAGTCAGTTGCAAGCTTTATTGGACGTCATTACCAGCATACTTATTTGTTGAGAAGTGACTTATGAGAAGTGACTTAGCATTAAGCAAAAGGGCTCTACCATCTTTCCATCTTTTGTGGATTCACCTCTCTTTTTTCATTTTAGGTTTATGTCATACATTGAGTAGGTCAATTTTGTGCAATTTGTATCCTAGAAATTCTTGCCCATTTGACATATTTAGTGCCTTATAGATGTTTTGAGAACATATTTTTTAACAACAATATCTGTATTCTACCGAGATATATAATACTATACCACATATAATATAACTAGTTAGAAAATGACATTGCATGGTTCATACTTTTGTAGGTTGTTAAAGACTACAAGGGATAAATGAGAACATGTCCATTAGACGTTTTTGTTTGCAAAGTTCTCATCGTCATTAGACGTTTTTGTTTGCAAAGTTCTCATCGTCATATTTCTCTGAATGCATATGTATTCTCTTGTAAATCCCCCTGGCCACAAAAACACTCTTAACAATATTGCTCTGCACGTCAATTACTTGTTCGACAAAGTCTTGGAAGTCGGCTTCAATAACTGGAGTGGCCTTCTCCTCAATTGTCTTCAATTCTTGTTATTTGAGTTGAAAAGCACTAACTTTTTTTTTTCACCTCGACTCTCAACTGCAGATTAGCTTTCCTTTGGCTGAGATGCTCCAATCGAGACTTTTTGAGCTTTTCTACTATTTTGTCTTGCTCAGCCTTTGATAAATTGAGCTCGGCCCTGATCTCGGTGAGTGTCTTTCCCTTTTCCAAGAGCTCTTCGTCCTTGGAGGCCAGTAGCTTGTCAACAACATTAAATTTTTGCTCACTAGCCTTCGCCTTCTCCTCGACAGTTGAAATTTTAGAATTTGTAGCTTCGAGTTGAACTTCTAATTGCCTTTTCTCCACTTCCAACTTAGCAACCTTCTGTGCATGCTCTTTCTCAAGATTGGCCATTTGAGACCTCATCTCTCGCATCAAACCTTTATCATCATCGATTTTTTGATGAATGATTTGGCTATGCGAGACCAGCTCAAGGGCATTAAGGGAAGACTGTAATAACGAGAAAGGAAAAACAAAGTTAGATGGCACAAAAAATTATATGTTAAAAAAAAAAAACAACAATGAGAAAAGAATAAGAGTAACTTACTGTTATCACAGTCGTGAGTAAGTTTAGGTGAATGTCCTTCACTCAGCTCCTTTTAATTTTGTCATGGTTGTACGATGGAGCAATTCCCTTAAGGAATTCTTATGGATATATGAAAGAAGAGTCAAGAACAGGAAAGGGTCAACCACTCGAACTCCCATAAATGGGGACCCTTATTAGAGGAATGAAATCTGAGGCAGTCTGAAACAAGAACTTTGGTGGGATGACTTACAAAAAGACTAGCTCTGGCCTCTTTTCCTCAGATCGAGGTAGATCTGGCTATTGGGTAGTTGAAGAAGGAGGTCGGGGGGCCTCTCTAGTTGATTGAGAAGTGGTTAGAGGCTTGTTGGAAGAGGAATGATCCTCTAGAATGACCAGATCAGTTGGTTCATTGACCTTTTGTTTTTTTTTGGCCTAAGGATCCTCATTCTCTGCTCGGGAGGCCTAAGTTGGCTCCCGAATTGAGACTCCAAAGGCCTTCCAACTAGCTTCTACTTGCTCTGCCTTTACTTTTTAGCCCGGCTTAGCTTTTGTAGCTTTTGCCGTCAAGGCTCTTTTTTTGATAATTATTACCTTTTTCGTTTTGCCCATCTCCTTGGCAGCTTTCTTCACGTCCCTTTTGGTGCCATTTCTTGCTCGGCAGGTTCGATGGGAGTGAGAATTGCTTTTTCTTCTTCTTCTTCTTCTGCCTCAAGGGCCTCACAAAAGTGTGGCTCCACTATAGGAAGAGCCTCTAGGACTGGCTGGTCGACTGGGATTGGGCCTTCAACTGTGAGTGCAACATTAAGAGCTGGACGCTAGGGCGGATGATGTGTGTAGTAAAACTCGAGCTTTCATTCAGGTGTCCAACTGAATCATTGTTGGAGAGTCTGGGAGACTGAGCAAATAGCAAATCCTCGTGGAGAAGCGACAAAAGAATGGTAGCTGGGCTGGCAGTTGAAGAAAATTGGTGCTAACCTTGCGAAAGGGAAATTATCCAATCCACCCAAAAATTATAGAATGATCTCAATGTGGGGGAAGTCAACGAGGTTACCCTTAGCCCAAGCTTTTCTAGTTCGATCCTATGCACACGAAAACGACAAGTAATTAGACTAATAGTCATTCAATGAGTTAAAAGTGAGCAGAAAAAGAAAATACTGAAAATCCTCAACCTAGGCCCTGTGCTAATACTATAATTGGAGGAAATATGTCCTCGTTAGCACAACTCATCCATTCTCCTGAGATGACACAAACATCATCTTTAAGTCCCTTGATGTTGTCTGGGAGCATATGCACGAGGGCTTTGTCATGTCGGGATTTCAAGTACCACTTATTCTCATCTTTCCTAATTTCTAGATGTTGTAACAATACAACAAGTCCCATTCAGATAGTGAAACCCGTACCTGCAGTTGATCTTATTTACCCCATTAACTATTCTATAAAACTCATGGGAGAAAAATTTAAGAGAGAGATTACCTTTGAAACATTTTTTGAAGGAAAGGGGAAACAGGGAATCTCAAGCCTCCCTCTGTGATAGCAACGATTGGTTGAACATCCCTAATTCCTGGTTCTTTTCATTAGCTAATCTAATATTTACATTAACTAGGATATTATATTTTTGCTTAAAAGCAATGATTCCCTCATTAGACCTAAGTTCATAAGCAAGTCTACCTATTTTTAGCCCCCCAAATTGAATTAGAGAGAAAGATGAAGAAAAAGAAGAACCTAAAGGACTCACTGAAAGAAAACTGTGAGAAGGAAAAGAGATTGTAAGGAGGAGAGAGCTCGAAAGGGGCTTGAATGCTTAGAACAATCTGAGAAGTGCAAAAAGAGTAGCGATGGTGAGAACTCAGGATATTAATATATACATACATCAATATTTTAAATAACAAAGAAACGAAGCAACTGGTGACAAAATTCTATTTAATGTGCCATCTAAATTGATGTTAAAGTGACAGTTGGCCGTGCATTTTAGGGTTTCGAGACAACATTTGGCATTTTTACGCGCTGGAGGACGAACGAGTTATCATGTGTTATAAATAAGTCCAAGAAGTGACCAATCGAAGGAAGGCAAGTAAAAAACAAGGTTGCATGTAAGGATATGAAGAGATTTTGTATACATGAGACAGATGTCGATTGTGCCATCTTTTTCTCTACTCGGGAAATAAAGTATCCCAAACCAAAGTAGAGGTATAATGTTGGTACAAAAATAACCCTAAACACGTGGCATTCTGTCGGGCGCAATAGAAAAGTGCTCGGCATTGATTAAATAATTAGAAAATGGTTATAGTTGGGTCCCACCACATTGTGAAACTATATTGGTATGGTCCTAAGCATAAATGCAAAATGATAATAAATGAACTTAATTTATTGTCTTTAAGTTAACTTAGTTAGTTCATTCCTTTGCAAGTGGCAAAAAGATATGACTTTTGGATATTAAGGGTGCATCCAGTTTATTCAAACGCCCACTCCGTCCATGCCCATTAAATGCAAAATGGGAGGCATTAAATGTAGAATGAAAGATATTTAAAGGGGAAGAGACTATTATGTACTTTAATATATATACACAAGATAGAAAATGATTACAATTCCATTATCTACTTATTTATTTATTCACATTGCCTTACTATAAGTACCATGCTTGCTTCAAAATTCAAGTATGCTTATTATTGTCAACTTAATCGTCATTCTTAATTTTCCATTCTTCAATTCTCTTAAGCCCATTTTTGACTTTACCATCGGTGGCTTTTTGGTCGGGTCCCTTTCGCCAGCCATAACCTATGTTTCTTTTATGCTCAACAGATTCGCATTAGGATTCCTGGTTGACGTAATGAGCAGTTCTGGTAGTAATTTTTTATTGTTGAATAGCAACAATTCAACTTAATAAAGCCTTATTCCAAGTACTTGGCATTGGTTACAAGACGTGGAACCAATGAAATTCCACAAATACCATCTAACTTCTATTTCTTTAACCTTCCTCAACCTCATTACCTATACTCCCTTAACTTTCCGATATAAACCCTATTAATTGAAAAAAGAAAAATGAAAAGAATTGGCAAATATATATATATATATATATATATAAATTGAGAAAAGGGGGAAGAAAATGAATTGATAGAGAATAAACTTTAAGGAAAATAATAATGCACACACCAAGATGTGTGCCTTTACCATAGTCATTAAAATTTCACAAGTCCAATTAAAAAAGTATTATGGAGTTTGCAAGATATATAATAATTTAACATGCCAATGTTAAGTTGGGAACTATCATTGCTTATTTCTGCGAGGTAGAGGAGCTACAGCTATAAATAAGCATAGAAACTGTACGTATAAATCTTTACATTGCCTATTTTTCAGTCATGCTGTATTGTCACGATCCCACATCAGCCTAAGAAGGAATGAGCTTCGGTCATATCAGTTTGAGTAGGACGGATCGATCTTTTGGGTAGGAACCCAACCTGTGACAAAATGGTATCACATTGACTCGGTCAAGGTTTGATTCCATACCAAGCACTTGAAGAAAAGATAGGCAAGGTAGTCTGAACCGTGACACCTTTGTTGTGGATTCAAGTGGGCAAGGATTGGTCCTAACTCATGGGTCATATGTTCGGGCAATTACCCCACCCAACGAATCAATCTTTTGGGTTGGAACCCAACCCATGCCACGTCATACGTCAAGGGTGGTGGTTTTGACTTTTCTAAACCTCCTCTGTTCTTGTAACTCTCGGTCAAACCCAACTCACCTTAATTCAATAAGCCTATGTCCCAATAACTTGGGATTGGCTATATAAAAACATTTTTTCTCTTTAGCATAGATGTCAAATCGAGATCCGTGAATTGGATTCCTAAGTCAGAGAATCACGACTTATATCAAATGGTAAATAAAATTGTATAAAATCAAAAAATGATAGAAAAATAATATTTTATATTAAAAATATACAAGATATTCAACAATGAACATTATTGTACTTGAAAACCAATCATGTAATATGATCACGTTGTTTAACCCTAAAAAAATAACTCCACCAGCTGAATATTAGCTGTTCTAGTCACTAAATCAGTCGGATATTATGACTAATTAATACTCAAATAAAATATAAAACTTCAAAATATTCTCATTAAGCTAGCAAACTGAATCTTTTTCCTAAGAGAATCTAATGTGATTCAAATGCAGCTTTTGAGTGGTAGAATTACATTTATAGGTATCCTTGTGCTCAAACTGAACGACTTTTGAGAGCATTTTCATCAAAATAACATTGAAACTAATTTGTGACGAAATGACATCAATTTAAACAAAATGCCGTGGCAAGGAGAATTTAAACAATAATGCAAAACATGAATTATAGTTTTTATGTATGTCAACAAAGGAGATATACCACGTACCCACGGAAATCTGTTTGGATTTTGATTGCTGCCCCTTCCTCTTTTGATTTGCCTGTGAACCTAGTCACGGCAGTGAGCCGAACAACCTCTGCAGCAGCTTGAGCAGCTGTAACTGCAGCCTCAGCTATCACAGCAGTGGCAACTGCAACAGAGTAAGCATGTTTAGTTTTTCATCTTCCACTCCGGTCAATTTCACCTCTTCCGGCGGAGGAAGAGGGCGAGACACTGTGACAGTCTCTGAAGGTGAGGATTCCGGAACAGCAGATTTTTCCTTCCCGGGCAATTTCGATTCGGATTTATTTGATTTCTGAAAAACATTTACTAAATGGATCGCAAGCCCATCAAAATTTAACGTACTTAGAGCAGAGCCAAAAGAATCATGCTGAAAATTTCACAAATCTGGCCTTTCTTTTTCTTGGACTCTGGACTGAAAGCTTTCTTTGCTGAAGAAAACCATTTCCTTTTCCTCCTCATCTATGTAACATTCCTTAATTTGTCCTATTCAGGGAACAATATAACGAAGAGAAGTATCAAAATAATTCAGATTTCTCTGTTATTCCAAGATATAAACATAAGAATCCTCTCTATGATTAGCAAGTGTAAGCATACACAATCTTGTAGACCAAAAACTTGAAATAATCAAACCATATGACACTTAGATTATTGTGTTGGCTAGGGAGTTCCAGTTCCCAAGTGGTGCAAAACACCTCTTTCTACAAACCAATTGTATGCATACATATACTGATATACATATATGCTCGCGGGAGGATTGCTGCGAAAACAGAATAGCTTTCAAAATGCCTAACAAATTGCACTGATCTTCACCGTAGCAAAATTTATACGTTAACAGAGATTAAAATTAAAACCCGAGATAAAGTAAAGAAGAAAGAAATATATATATATATGTATGTATATGAATATACAAGTGTTGATCCGTGTGATCAAGCCCGGCTCAGGGGTGAGCTCAGCAAGCCCCTGGGTTTGGGCAATACCCTGGGTCAAGAGTAACTCAAAAAAAAATTTTGGACCGAAAAAAAAAAAATTTAGGCTTGACTTGTATACTAGTATGAAAGGGCAAAATTTTTAAAGTCGGGCTTAGACAATCGAATTGTCGAGACCAGCACTGCGTGATGCACGAAAGTAAATAATATTTTTTATGGACAAAATATAATTTTCATATACATAACAAAATATTTCAATAAAATTGCATAATTTCATCATTTTTTCACTGATTGAATAATAAAATCTTCAAAGAATTAGAGAGAGATGATTTTGAGCTAAGTTTTAAACTTAAAATTATTAAAAAGTCTTAACTTTTTTTTAGTTAAAAAAATTATTTTATCTCGTCCAAATTCCTAATGCCTAAACCATATATTATGCATATAGGCTTTTATATCTATATATCAGACCATATGCTATGCATACTTGAAGTGGCAAGTTTTGTCGAGTTCGATGATTTACCTGCGCTTCGTTGTTGTTGATATTTCGTCGCCTCCTCCCTTTTTTTTTTTGAACTGATTGAACTAATCGAAGAACAAAATTTTGAAAGAATTAGAGAGAGAAGATTATGATAAGCAGAGTCAATCAATTTATGTTATAGAGAGAGAAATTGAAAAAAAAAAGAGTGACTTTTTAATTTTTTATTATTTTTTATTTTTTTACTCTTTTTTAATGCAAACTTTTACTAATGGGTGAAGTACTGTGCAAAGAGTGGCTCTCTTTTAATGAACTTTTATTATTATACATTTTAGGTGGAGAAAGAGAGTAACTTTTTAGTTTTCTTTTTATTTGTTGTTTAGTTTTTACTCTTTTAATGCAAACTTTTACTGATGGACGGAAGTATTGTACAGAGAGAGTATGACTCTCTTTTAATGAGTTTTTATTATTATACATTCTAGGTGGAGAGAGAGACTTTTCAGCTTTTTTTTAATTTTTTATTTTGTTTTTACTTTTTTGTATGCAAATTTCTTTTAATGCGTTTTTATTATTATATATTCAAAACGGAGAGAGAAAGAGTGACTTTTTAGTTTATTTATTTATTATTTTTTTACTATTTTGTAATACAAATTTTTACTGATAGACAGGAGAATTATGTAAAGAGAGAGTGTAACTCTCTTTTAATGAGTTTTTATTATTATGCATTCCAGGTGTGTGGGGAGAGAGAGAGAGAGAGAGAGAGAGAGAGAGAGAGAGAGTATAAAATAAAATTCTATAAAAGAAAAAAAGAATGAAGAACAAAGAGTTATGCTATGTAGGATTAGGGTGACGCAGAGGACGAGAAAGAAATATATAGTAGTTTTAGTATTGTAGTATTGATATAAAATAAACCAAAAACAATTTAAAATAAAAATTGGTTCTTTATTGCAAAGGAAGCTTACAAAAGATTGTAGAAGAGACTTGGTTGATTCAACAGCATTGAGAAACCCTTGCAATTCTGATAACACGGCTCCCTATCGGACACATGTTCCAACCCGTAAACCAGCATCCCTCCAAACCCAGAATCTCAAATCTTTGTCGCCATTTGGCTAGTCTTCGCCAGAGATCTCCCCGCACAGAAATGGCCATAGAACGTGTGCCTTAAAGCAAAAAATGCCAACTCGCGTGAAACTGCTATATCCATGAGTCTAGATTTCAAACTTTCGCCGGAGATCTACCCACACAAAAATGTACCCAAATCGATATGAGTTCCACCAATACTGCATCTGCATGGAGGATCAAGGCTGATCGCAACATTATTTGTCAATTCTATATTTTCTAAATGAGTTGAATTGTTGTTTTAATAGTTGAGTAAAATAATTTTCATTGATAAAATTAATCCTCAAATTTTCGTCGATGAGTTTGGAGTTTTAACACAATAAACGTACACTTAAGTTTTTTGATTCATTATTAACAACCCTATGTTAAAAAATTCTAGTTCTAGATTTTCTTTATTTTAAAACTTCAAAAAATTATGTTTTAACTGAAAAACCATCTAATCGGATTTCAAGATGATTGTTGTGGTTCATTTAATATACTTTATTGCATTATTAAAATAAAATTTGCTTGATGATCCATAGGTAAAAATCCAATACCTACCTATCTTTTTACCTTGACTCAGACTGTATATATTATTTTAGTCTTCTTTTTTAATCAAATTGGTTATAATGAAGATTCTTAATCTTTGTGACTTGAACTTTTTTCCTTAGTTATGAAAGATTTTTCTCGTAAATGCGGTGTGTTTATTCTATTTACTTAATTTTTTGCACTGTGAAATTATTTTTTTGTGTTTGTTGATTGATGGGTGATTCACCCTAACAAAGGACAGAACTTTCAGTTTTCAGGATTCACATTTCCGGAAAACACTGCCAAAAAGGATTACGATACAACTCCCATACTAATCATATGTAATTTTATTAGGACAAATTGCCCTCTACCTTCCGGCCATTATTGGATACATAAAAGTTTAGCAGCTGTCTCTGCATGGACATCGGAGGCAGTAGCCCTTATTTAGGATATCACTGCATGTGTATCTCTATAAATTACCCCCAAAAAAAATGTGTATCTATATAAATATAGGAAAAATTCCCAAATTTCTAACCGAAAGTAATTGGATACTTTGGTTGCTTGTTTGGTGAAAACAGCCCCCAATGCCTCTCGACCTCGTCGCCGGTCTTCTGATTCTCATCAAACATAGCAAAAATATAAGTCTCTATTGGAGCTCCAGGCCTCTTGGGAGTCCTTCCTTTCACATGATCAATCAATTTCTGATTGTAAGTTTTTGCATTGTCGACGTTAGTAATAGCAGCGTCGCCGCCGGCCGAAGGCCATCCACTCTCCGACACGACGATCGACAGAGACGAACCGCCGGCCTTCTCAAGCGCCGAGTAAACGGTATCCAACATCGCGTCGAATAGGTTCTGGTACCCGAGCGAATCGTCAGTCACGACGACCCCTGGAGCCGTGAAAAGAGCATAATCGAGGGCAATTTTCGGATCGTGGGCTTTACTGATATAGGGGTACAAATTAACCAGCAAAGGGGCCTTGTTGTTGACCAAGAAAGCGATGATCGGATTGAGGAATGATCCGACGTCGGAGTTGAAAGCGCCGTGGGACGGAGGGTTGGAGTCGCTGGAGAGAAGTCCGGTTTCGACGGAGGTCGACACTGGTATTCCGAGGCCGGCGTTCGAAATTGCGGTGTGCACATTTTGTATTGCCTGGAGAAGATAAGGTACATATTGAGCGCTGTTTTCTTTCAACGGACTGACTTCGTTTCCGACGGCGATGTATCGGAATTTGACGTCGCCGTAGTTTTTGACGTTGTTTTGGACCCACGTGTTGGCGTTGTCTTGGCTAGAAGCGAGGTTCTGGAGGTCAGTGTTTGGGACGCCGAGGATGAGCTCGATGTTGGAGCCTTTCAGGGCTTGGAGAGCTTCTTGGTTTGGATCGTAGAGTCGCATTCTTTGGATGCCTTTTTCCTTGTAGAGAGCTACAACGTCTTGTTTGGACGGCAAATCATTGCCATTCATTCCATAACAAACACCTATCTGCGCACCTGCGTTGCAGTATTTAAGACCATGATCGAGTTATATGATTAAAATCTAAGTAGAAGTGAAGTATTTTTTTCATAATAACGCGACAATAACATTTGGTAATAAGAAAAAAAAACAATACTCGGAAAATTTTTAGCAAAAAAAATTGTGCGAGAATGATGTGGTGTGACATTCTTATAATGGGGAGAGAGAGAGAGAGAGAGAGAGAGACCTGTTAAGTCTAGGCTAGCCATTATAACTAACCCAAGCAGTAGCATTATGGAAATGAGGGAAGGCCTTTGAAGAGCCATGGAGAGGAAAAAGAAGAATGAGCTAATTAAGATAACTGTTAATTATACGTAAAATCTCACAGGACACATATCCTTATATAGGCGAAGGAGGGGAAGGCCTCTACACCTCTTAACTGGCTAGCTAGCCGGGTCAATTACACCGCACATGGAAGTCAAGCCAAACTGATGGGTTGAAAAGTCGTAATAAAATATCCGGTGGGATTTAACTTTCCAGTCTCATTATGGGGTCTTTTGGCATCCAAATAAAATAAAATAAAATAAGAGTTTGTAAAAATTAAATTTGTATTTAATAAAAAAATTTAGAAAAATTAAATTGGTAAAAGTTAATTAGCCAAACGGCCCTATATCACATTTTGGTCTTTTATATGATCATGACATGGTATATTTTTCAAAATGGAGATATATAATATTATTTTTCATGTGCTGTTGCATTTCCTATGTACAGTGCCACGGATAGGAATTTTTTTTAGGTGTGTGGCGTAAAATTTTTTCTAATATTCTAAATAAAATTTTTCATAACTGTAAATTTTTTTTTTTAAGTGTGGCCTAAAATTTGCCCTAATGCTCTAAATAAAATTCAATATTGCAGACGAGTTTCGTGCGATAATTATGGTTCTCTCTCTGACTCAGCAGAGCTAAGAGGAAATAATACGGGAAGACAACAATGCGTCTCGTCGTATTCTTAAATGCTACCAAGTCTTTTTCTTTTTTGTTTTTTGAAAATTATCAAATTCATCATATTACATTTTAAATTTTTTTTCAGTTATAAAAAAAATATTAAATTAATAAAAAATTAAAAATATTAACCACTAAAAAATTAAGTGTCATTTGACATATTTGTTTAGAACATGTTTTTTATTTTACGTTTTTGAAAAGAAAGAAAATAACTGAACAATACATTTGATCACTTGTATTTTTAAAACTTATTTTAAAAAACAAAAAATAAGTTTATACATAAAATATAAAATGATTAAAAAGATGATTAAAAAGCATTTTTAGTCTTTTTGGCTCTAAATAAGCAGAATCCTAAAATACAAAAAATAAAAAAATGTCAAACCAAATACGTTTTCTATTTTTTTTTTTTTTTACGTTTTCTATTTTTGTGTTTTGCGATTTTCAAAAGATAAAACACATAAAACAGAAAATAAAAATATAACCAAATGCCACCTTAGTTTTTTTTTTCCTTCTCAAACATAAAAAACAAAAAAAAAAAGTTTTTTTTTTAAATAGCTTTTTTGCCTTCTCAAATTAAGTCTAATTTTAGCTAATATTTTGTTGAAAATACATACATCAATTCTTATTTTTAAAAATTACTGACCTTCCTTATTTTTTAAATTTCTTAAATATATACTTATTATGGTGTCATTTATAATAATTAAAAAGTACACAAAATATTATCCATTCAAATATTTTTATATAAATTAATCCAAAAATTGTTACTTATAGAATTTTCTGTAAGTATATTTTGGTTATTTCGTTCAAAATTATAAAAAGGGGGGGCAATTTGCTCAAAATACCTAAAAGCAGTTGGGTGTCAATGTAATTTACAAAAAGAAAAATTATTATCAAAGTCCAAATTGAAAATTAGGGTCTAAAACAATGACGGCCACACGTTAGTATGTGTCAACAACGACGGTAATTCAAAAGTTGGGCAGGGACTTCTTCAAAGCCATGACAAGCTCCAGTCATGCCACGAGTGAAGGAAGGGGCCAATTTAATGCCCAAACACGACTTTACGCTTATCCAGAAAATGTCAAAGTCTTGCCACGACTTAAAAGGATGGGTTCAATTTGATGCCAAAATACGACTCTACTTTTGTCCACAAAATATCTAAAGACTTCCACGTCGCCACAGTTCTAATGTCGTACAGCACGGAAAAGTCGAATAGTCTGTTGGATTAGTGTGAGTTTGGAATAGCTGGCTAAAGCTAATTTTTAGTTACTTAATTTATTTATTTATTTTTTTAAGTTATCAAATTTATCTTTTTATATTTTAATTTTCTTTCAAATTATGAAGAATAAAAAATTAAATTAGCAAAAATCTAAAAAATGTAACTGCTAAAAAAATTTTTTTTTTCAATCCCAAACATAAAAAAAAGCTAACTAATAGTTAATTACAGAAAAAAAAAAGAACTAACTTTTTTGCTTCTCAAACTCAATTTGAGTTATGCATAAATTATACTTATTTCTCCTTAGCGTATGAGTAAATACATTTATCATCATTTGGTATTTAAAAATTATGCTTACCTTCTTAGTTTTGAAATGTTATTGGCATTGATCCATTTCATTAATTATCCATTATAATTTAATAGAAAATATCAAAATAATAAAAATTTTAGTTTCTTTTTTATTTTTTCATTTTATCCCTACATCTCTAACATTTTTGTCTTTTTTTTTTTTACAAAAATTCTCAATTTTTTTTTTTTTTTGTTTTTACTTGCTTTTTACATATTTTTAAGAATTTTGTAAAGAAAATTTATGAATATATTAGAAATGTAGGGATAAAATAGAAAAAAAATACCTAAAATTTTAATTAATTTGACATTTTCTGTTAAATTTTAATGATTGATTTAATAAAAGAAATCAATATTAATAATATTTAATATAAAGGATGTAAGTATAATATTCAAATATTAAGGGATGATAATTATAATTATATAAATGTTCGGGGAAGACACTTGTAATTTACCCACACTAGGATTTGTTGAAGCTATCCACTTATAGAGTTTTGGAGTAAGATAACGTGAGATAAATTGAGAGTTCGTAATGCGTGCAGTAAAAGAAAAAAGTTGATATGATATAAAGTTAATAGAGATTTTTAGAGTTTTTTGGAGTTTGTTTACAAACCAAACATAACCATATTTGGTGTTGTTCTAAATCCACATCGACAATGACGCGCAATTTTGACTTTGCAATATATTATTTAGTGAATTATTATTTACGAGAAAATATTTTTATTTAATAAAGCATTCTAATAAAATAAATTATTTTACTAAGTAATTATTGTCATTAAAAATAATTTTAATTTGAGAAAATAGATAATTTTAATCATTTAATAGAATAAAATAAATTATTATTTATAAAATAATATTTTACTAAAATAATTCAATAATTAATTAATTTTAGTTTAATTAAATAAATTATTATTTTATAATATTTATTATAATTATTTATAAAACACATTGCCTAAGATTTTATAGCGGTACTGTGAAGGAATGTTTTATGAGGTAATGAGAAAAATATTATTACACCTCGTTACTTATCTCTTCGACTAGTAAGCAGTAACAATTTATTCCTAGAAGATGTTTATTTTGGGGATAACAAAGAGTAAATTTTACTGGAGTAATTTTTACCATTCATTACATCAGTTTAGATGACGAGAGTAATAATTAATTTGGATTAACAATTACCCTCATATTGGGATAAATTTTTACTCTTGGAGTGATGAGTAACGGAGGATAATGGAAAAATTTTACCATTTTCTCATTACTGTCGTAAAATATTTTTTTACCTCGTGTAAACTCTTAAGTAACATTTTCCTATAAAGAATTATAATAAATATTATAAAATAATAATTTATTTAATCAAAATAAAATTAATTAATTATTAAATTATTTTATAAAAATAATAGTTAATAAATAATAGTTAATTACTAAAATAATTATTTTATTTTATTAAAATAATACTATTGAAATATTAATGTATGACTAAAATTATTTATTTTCTCAAAATTAAATTAATGTTTAATAAATAATAATGACTTATTAAAATAATCTATTTTATTAAATATTTTATTAAATGAAAATTATGTCTCATAAATAATAATTTACTAGATTACGTATTATGTTAATATAATTTTTAAAATCAATAATTTATTTAAATAAATTAAAATTATTTGTTTTATGAAATTATTTTATCAAAATAAAAATAATTTTTAACAAATAATAATTCACTATTAAAATTAATTATTATTGAAATATTAATCTACGATAAAATTATTTTTTGTAATTAATATTTTAATTTAAAAATATATCTTTTAATAATATATTTTTTGTTAAAATTAATAATTTTTAAATAACAATGATTATGATGATTTATTTTATTATAATATTTTATTAAAATTAAATATTAACTTTTACCACTGGTCAACTTATCCTCGTTCTAAACACAATTAACTTTTATCCTTTCAAATTTTTAGCATTTCAAACATAATATAATTATTACCAGGTAATATTTACTCTCTCATTCTAAACATAAGTACCACAAACTTATTATCCTAGTAATCATTATCATAATTATCCCCTAATCTTTTACTCCAAATATTTTTACCTCGTACCAAACATGTTACCCTTCTTCCAAACTAATTTAATAAAAGATAAAAATTACACTAGTAAAATTTATCTATCATTAATCCTATAACAAATGGATTGAGAAAGCCTGAAATTGCTTTTAGGCACCTAAAATTAAATCTCAACCATTCAATCAATATGAATTTGATCTGACTCTTTAATGTCAAAATATAATTTTTACCCTCAAAAAAGGGTAAACCAGTCAATGAGAAAATATTAAATAATGAATTAAAAGAAAGAAATAGAAAGTTTTAAATAATGAAAGAGAAAAAAGAAAAAAGGAAAACTAAACAAAAATAAAGATAATAACTAAATATAAATAAAGATGTAGTAAAATTTTAAGGGATAGTTTCACTTTTACCCCCTCAACTATCAATTTGGTTTCACTTAGACCCCCTATAGCCCCACAAGTTTTAATAATCACAAAACAATCCCTTAGGACCACTATGGAGTATGGACCACAAAAATATTTACATAAAAACCTTAGTAGTTTCTAATAATTAAAGAACAGACCTTCAAAACCTACAAACACTCCCTAGCTTTTAAGCTTATAATATATTTAGTCTCTTGATCAACTCCACGATTAATTGATAATTCTACTAATATTAAATACAAATCATATAGAGAATTTAAAGTACTTCCTGAAGTATTAATATTACATACATAAGAAAAAAAGATTCAAGAAAAGTAAAATAGATAAGCCAATTTCTATTATCATTATTCATAAGATACTAACCTTGATGGAGTAGGTAGTTTACAACTATGCCCTCAAAATCGTCTGAGCTTTGATACCATTCATAAAACACTCAAATACTCAAAAAATTACTCATAGACACACAAACTTTTATTAATAATACTCAATATTACATAAACAATTTTATAGACAAAAAATCGGGAAGAGAGAGAGAGAGAGAGAAAGAGCACTCTATTTTTTCGGTGCATCCTTCTTACAATAAGACTCTTTTAAATAGTCATAGGATTCGAATTTGAAATTCGGACTTCAAACCTTTCATAATAAAAGATAAGAAAGGAAAAAATCTGAAAAGGAAAAAGGCAACCACATAATTAAAATTGTATAATTATTATGGAATTACTTTTAGTTAAAGCAGATTCCTTCTCATGGTATTCATATAGGTTCTGTCATATGCTAGATAAGAGTGCAGTTGTTTATGGGTCAACTTTAAAAAAGTTTATTCTTTTTCTTTTGGCAGCATTCTTAATTGGTCCACTGCGCTTCTATGATGGTATAACTTTTGTTAGCCTTCCATCATATTCTCGATATTATGCCATGTCTCTTCATCTATGTTGTCCCAATAATCTTGTTCTGCTTGAGCTTATTCGGCTGAGAGTGCGCCTTCTAATTCTATTTTTGCTTCAAATTTTTCATAAAAATCATCGAGATAAATTATTACCTCGAATGATGCATCAATTTCTATCTGACTAATTTTGTTTAAAAAGTTAAATGCCTCATTTTTCTGATTTTCAATAGCTCACAACATTAATGTAACAGAAAATACTAATAATCTCCTGCCACTAGTAGTCATATGTTTTTCTGGTATGTTTTATAGATCTTGGCATTATGAACCAATTCTACCCAAGGCCACAATAGAATTATTCTTCTAAAGTGACTTCTCCTTCCGCTGCTTGAAAAGAAATATAAGTATCAAAAATGGAGTATTCCTTTAATTTTCAGATTTGGTATGACTTAAAAAATGTTTCATTGTATCGCCATCCCACTGAGTTATAAATTTCAAAGGTCATGGCTTTTCTTTTTAAGTTATAGGGAATTTTGTTGACCATAATTTTAATCAGTGTTGGAAAAATCATGATAGGTTGTTGCTTCTACTAGATTGAAGATGATCTTTTTGGTCAAATCCCAATCAATTGCTTCGAACTTCTGATTGTCAACTGAAGGTTGAATTGAACTTTTCTAATATGGAAAATAGAATCAAATCTAGTTTTATCATAAAATTCTTTAAGGATTGGTTTAATCCTTCAATCATTAATATATTTATCAATGATTGAAAATATGGCTCTAAGAAAGATTTCTTTAGCCTATTCCTAAAGTTTAATTGTTTTGACTTTTTTTAAAATGAGCATTACTAGTAGAAATTTCCAAAATTTCAATAATTTGCTAAACTTCAAAAATCCTTTGGTAATTAAATAAAGAGATTTCAAAGTTAAATTTTGATATCATGTTTTTTGACAAATCTTTCAAATGTGATTAATTTTGTCTTGGAGCTTTTTTAGCTCGTATGCCATTTCTGTCATTATTTTGCAGAATTCATAGTTTTTTTTCCTGAAATATGACTTTTCAAATTTTATTCAAGGAATCATAGAATTTGTTCTCCAAACCAGGATTAAAGAAGTCTGGTATAGCTTCTTCTACTAAAGCAAATGGCTTTTTTATCACTGTTTGAGCATAGCTTTCTTAAGATATACTTTCAGGAATGTTTTTCTAGAAAAAAAATACTTTCAGCTTGTTTAGCTGATAACTTTTTTGTCCTCAGAGCTGGTTGCTCTGAACATCTCAACCTTGTTAGGCCTTTCTGAAGATTTTTGCAATATTAAAGGCTTTTGTTAATCTTAATATCCGTTTAGATGCCTGCTAAGATAATCTGCAAGAACACTTTTAGTGGATCTAATATGTTCTACTTCAAATGAATATTGAGAAATATAATTAGACCACCTAACTCTTCTAGGGTTATCTTCAACTCTCTTTTTCTTAAGAGAGTTCTTAACCGCTTGATTATTTATCCTTATCAGAAACTTAAACAGAAGCTAAATAAATTTGAAATCTTTTTATACCATTTTTTTATGGCTAAGAGTTCTTTTTCAAAGACAATATAATTAAGTTCATTTGGTTTGAATTTACCAGAATTATATCTACATAATAATTCTTTAAAATCTTTTTGTTATTTAAGAATTTTGAGAATATCTTTTTTTTTCTAGAATTTTCTTGTATTTTTACAATTTTTAGTACTACTCCCCAAAACATTTCTGAGGCATCTATTTCCAAGATTAAGAGAACAAATCCTATTAGAAAATAAATGTTTAAATTAGGTTTAAATAAGATTTTTAATTTCTTTTAATCTTCCTCATTTTATTCAATTTTTATATTGAAATTCTTTTGATTCTTTTGTATTTTTTTCAATTTTTCAAGTAATGATTTTTTCCATTTGAAATATTTTTTTACAAATTGTCTCATATAGTTTAATAAACCTGGAAGACTTTGTAAATCTTTTAGAGTCTCCAATTTTTTTAGGAACTCTTTGATTTTTGTGATTATATAAGGTTGTAACATAATTCTTGTTCAACTGAGTACAATACCTAAATAATCAATTTCTTCTTTTTTTATCTCAATCTTTTTTGGACTGAGAATTATTCTATTATCAAGAAATTTTTTACAAACTATTTTCAAATGATGCTTATGCTCTTCTCTTTTTTTAGAGAAAATCAATACATCATCTATATAGGGTAGACAGAAATTTTTAAAGTATTTAAAAATATTGTCCATCTATCTTTGAAATATTTATAGTGCATTACATATTCCAAATGGTAGAACTACCCATTAGTAATGGCTACATGGTGTTGAGAAAGTAGTCGATGGTTTTGACTCTTTCGTAAGCTCAATTTGCTAAAAACTTGATTTACAATAAAACTTATTAAATATTTTAGCACATCTGATTTGAGTTACTAAAATATCTTTTTTATGTATAAAACACCCATCAAAGGTCAGATTTTTAGTCAATTTTTTATAATTGATAACCATCCTAACTTTTCCTCTTTTTCCTTCACTATGATTCATTACAAGAAAAGTAGGACTGGATTGTTAACTTCTAACTGATTCTATAAGTCTTTTATCCAGAAGTTCTTTTATTTGGACATGAAATTCATCCATATCCTATTTAGTATAGACTATAGGTTTTACCCTAATTATTTTTTGTTCATCTTTTAGTTTTAGATGACATTATCTGGGAGTTTTTTTTTTCCATAACATTAAAGGATCTTTAGAGAAGTTTGGGCTTAATTTGTAATGAGATTCATCAATAGATTTTAATAAATTGATTAAAATTGAACTATCATCAGCACACTTAACTGGCGCAAATCCTTTATTGTAGATTGAATCATGTGTTTTAATCAAGAAATCTGATAAGATTTGTGTTTATCAGTATAGGTTACATGATCGTGAGATATATTCATAGGATAATATTGAGTTGGAAAATTATTTCTAAAAGCATATCTCCATGCATCAAAGGAAAATACAATATTTTTGGAATTTTAAAGATCGTTTTACCTTGACTTATTTTTATAGAAAATATAATATCCTTTAGTTATGGCATTTAGTTAACAGACCACAATTGTAGCTCCAGTGTCTTCAAGTGCATGTAGGCTGTACGGTTTATAGCATTCAAATTCAAATGCGACTTCAATATAATACTATTTTCTCTTATTTTGGTTATAAGAAAAGAATATTATTTTTGAATACATATTTAGTTGTTAAAAAATTATGAATTTTTGTTCTTCTTTGTTTGAAAAATTTTCAGGAAAAATTGAAACTTGGATTCTTCTTAATCTAGTTTCTTTGTCAATATTACTTAAGCTTGAGGACTTTCTTCAATGTTTTTGAAGTTATCCATTTTAAATAATTTTCTACTTGCAGATAATTTATTATTTTTGAAGTAGAGTACATTTTCAGAAGCTTGAAATTCAATTGATCTATGAGAGGATTCTGGTTGATCTCTCATAAAGTTTTCAAATACCCATTATTTAGGTATTCTCAAATCTTTTATGTCAATCAATCTTGACTTGATTTCAGTGTCAAATGGTTTGGGTTTATATAACTCAACCATACCAAAGTCAACATCATTTATCTTGACTTCAGTATCACTGGTTAATTGATGAACAGCTTTCTAAGATATTTTTAGATTGTTGGCATTATCATCCATCTTGATATTCTGAGTTTGGATCCTCGGTGTTAATGTCTCTTGGATTTTTTTAATCACTTATAGATACAAAATAATTTAATTTGATTCTGAAGAGAATTTCTGTAGAGACTAAATTTGATTCTATTCTCCCTGTTAGTGATTGAACATGGTCATAAAATATTTTATCTTAGACTATGCATAAGACCGGTGAGTCAACTCCAAGTCTAAACAATGGTCTAATATCTATTTAGATTATACCAATGTGAATGAACCTTACATTAGGACACTTTTGTTTAAGTCTCCTAATTTTTTTTTTCAAAAATTTTTATTTCAACTTGTCCATTAGAGGAGGATATTGTATCGTTATTCTTTCACATTTTTTGAAGTATTGGGATTGTCAAGCTTTGAATTTGGACTCTTTATATAAGTTTTCTATTTTAAGACTTTTGTATTTGATCAATGTATCATTTTCAATAGTCATATCTTTCTTGACTATGTCTCCCAAACAAATTTGATTTAATTCGTTTTCAAGAACAGATTCAATAGTTTTCAAATTTTCGCTATAAGTTATTTCTTACATCATAAAAATGAATTCTTCATTTTCTTTTAAAGAATTCGAAGAAATAGATTATAGTTCATATACAACTTTTTTTTTCTGAATCTATTTCTTCTCCTAGACAAATTTCTAGGTTGTTCTTTTAGAAATTTGACCATTTTATTGTTTATTTTTGGATAATTAGGTGCAATATGACCTTTTTATTGTAAAAATAGCAAGTGCACTTTTTTAATAATTTCTTCTCGAAGTTTTTCTTCTTAAATTTTCCAACATATTTCTTTTTTGGGAATATTTTTTTAGTTCCTGATTTCCACTTTTTCATTTTAAAGTGTTTTTTTTTTCTTGTGTCTGTGATATGGTTTATTCATAAAGCATTCGGCTTCCCAATTTTCTTTTAGGATTTTGTCACAATAACGTTTTCCTTCAATTGATTTTGACAATTGGTTTTTTACCCATTTTTGGTTTTTTCTTTAGAGACAATGCTCGGTCATTATTTTATAACCAAAGCTTGTCCCTAATCCTAAGGAATCGGAACTACCAATTTTTTGTTGGTGTTTTAGATATTATTTTTCACATATTTAATTCCGTGGGCTTAGGAGTTTATGAAAAAACTGTTCTTTCCAGTGAAACATACTTTTTGGTTTTAACACCCAAAGTATTTTTGATACAACTTTACAAAATTTATGTATTTACAAATGTATAAAGTTTTATTTTTGATAAAACATATTTCACTTCTTTTTGGTATTCAATTGAAGACATTATTTCATAAAAATCTCTTTTGATTAATGTAAAAAAATTTGAGAGAATTTTTGCGAAACCATTTTCTGTATCTTCACTTAATAATACAGAAGTTTTTTCCCATTTGCAATCTTCTGATCCTTCCCAAACTTTCAACCAACTTAAAATATTTTCTTGTAATGTTCCTGCTATATAGTTTATGAATATTTTCCTGTCTCATATATTTTTATAATGAGTTATGACAAGGGACATGGCTTGTACCTATTTTTTAATAGCACTTTCATAATATCTAGGATGTATATTATTAAGGTTTAGATATATCCTATTTGCAGTAATATTGAATTTATTTAAGTCTTCTCTTTTAGAAGGACTAGGTTCACTTTCTTCTTTAACATAAATCTCATCAGATCTAGATTTACCTTCTTCTTTTGCATGGATTGCATGGATATCTTCAAAACAAGTTCTTTTTCCAGTGACTGATTTAGTTTTTAGATCTTTATCTAAGTGATCTAATACTCATACTTTTCTCTTTCCTAGATTTTTATCTAGGTTTAGAGTTTTGTCTAGTTTTTTTTTTTTTTTTTTTTTTTTTTTTTTTGTAGTTTTTCATCTAATTCTGGATTAGCGGTTGTTTCAGTTTCATCTTCATTCACTACGCTGGTTGCGCAGTACTCTCCATATAAATTTTCAGAATCCCAGTCTAGAGTAAAAACATATTATATTTTTGAATAGGGTTTCTGTTGAATATAGAGAATTTGTATCTGGTTGAGCAATTTATCTTTCTCTTTTACATCGTGTTCTTCCTTATATCTAGATTTTCAATATTCCAATATTTCTTTATTAGTTTGGAAATCTTTATAAGTTTTCTCTTTTGTAATGTTTTTCATTACTAAGATTTCATCAAATCATTTTTTTCCTCCTTTGTATAAGATAAGAATTTTATCATATTCATTTGTTTTAAAATTAGACGTTTCACCTCCATAGTCTTTGTTAACTATTTGTTTCAACAAATTTTTTGTATTTACTGGTAGATCGACACTATTTATTTTATTTTCTAGTTTATTTAAAGTACCAATAGTTTCAAATATATTATCTACTAGAAAATTTAAAATTCTAGCAATACTTAAACTGTTAGGTAGAAACATGAACTTGATGTTCAAAAGCTTCTTTCTCATTTTCTCTTACACATAAAAATCTCTTATTACTATTATTAGGTATTTCCAATTTATTTATTCTCAAAGAATCTCACTCACAAGCTCAGACTTGGCTTTAAATAATCTTAAATACGCCTAACCGTGGCTTAAAAATAGATCAGAGTTGACCCAATTTTCTACGCTTATGATCTCTTGGTTTGGAAATAACTTTTAATAAGTCTAGGGGTATATATGTAAGAAAATTTAAATTGAAGAGTCAAGTTCACAATTCTTACTAGAGATAAAGGGTCTAAATAGAATTTTCTTTTTTTTTTTAAATTTCATAAGTTACGAGGGGTACAAATTGTTGCACTTTTAATAGTTGGAGGAGTGTTGTTGCATTTTACCCAAATTTTAATTATTTTTATTTTTTAAAAATAATTAAATTTATATTAAAGATAAGTAAAAATATAGAAAATTTTTAATTATTTTATTTTTAAAGATATATTTAAATTTATGTATTAATTTAAAATTTTAATTATTTATCTATCTTTAGTTGTTATATCTTTATTTATTTTTAATTGTTATCTTTATTTTTATTTTGTTGTTCAGTTGTAAATTTTCGTCTAACAAAAAATTTAGTATATCTTTATTTATCTTTAATATAAATTTACATATTTTTAAAAATAACAATAATAAAAATTTATTTTTTATTTATCTTTAGTTGTTATTTTTATTTGTTTTTTTTATTTGCTATATTTTTATTTATTTTGGGTAATAGCTAAAGATAAATAAATAATTAAAATTTTAAATTAATACATATAAATTTAAATATATATTTAAAAACAAAAATAATTAAAAATTTACTATATTTGTTTTATCTTTAATATAAATTTAATTATTTTAAAAAAATAAAAATAATTAAAATTTTATTATATCTTTATTTATATTTAGTTATTATCTTTATTTATGTTTAATTTTTTCTTTTCTCTTTGCTCTTTCATCATTTAAAACTTTCTCTTTCTTCTTTTTAATTTATTTTTTAATCTTTTCTCAATTGACTAGTTTACCCCTCTTTGAAAGTGAAAATTGTATTTAAAGTTGAAAAGTCATATCAAATTTATAAGGATCGAATGGCTGAAATTTAATTTCAAGTTTCTAAAATTTAAAAATAACTTTAAACCTTCTCAATTCATAACAAATATGCCAGTTCCTTTTTCCCAAGAATGTGTAAAAAGTATAGTTAGACCAAAAAAAAAAAAAAAAGAAAAAAAGAAAAAGGCAATCCAGTGACATTAATGCCGTAAGCCGTTGCACCTTGTTTAGAATTTTGAAATTTATTTTTATTATAGATTATTCGGTTTTGATGGGTCAACTCACAATGGAGGTTAGCCTTCTCGAATTCAAAGCGTTCAAAGCGTGACATTAATTTGAAATCGTTAAATTTTAATTTAAAAGTGTAGATATATTTACACTATTTTAATTAAAAAAATACGAATGTATTTGAATTGTTAAGTTTTAATTCAACAATTCTCGTTGTAAGTTATCAAGCTAACCCCAATTCACCCAAAAAAAAAAAAAAACACTTCTCAACCTGATCTTGAACCGTTTGTCATAGGAGAATGTGGGAGAATTGTCAGTCTCAAATATCATATTTGTACCGTTAAATTAAAATTTAAATATTTAAATTTATTTACGTATTTTTTATTTAAAACATACTTAAATATTAAATTTTAATCTAATCATTAACAAACACGATGTTACAGCCTCTCCCCCTTTTCGTCACAAAACTTGCTCTTTCTTCTCTTGAATGCGATCAATCATAGTCGTATCATTTGGATTGGAAATCCTCAACATCACATCAGGTAAGCAATCAACAATCATGTCCATGTCTTTGTCCTCGTCTTCCTCAGCTCTCTCCCGTGAGCTCTCCTTCTTCTCCTCAATAAACCGCTCGCGATATCTACACAGCCAATCACCACCTTCTCCAACTATTTGCTTTAAGGTAACTCAAGAACCTCCTTCCACGTTCAAACCCCCTTCATTTTCTCTCGCCCTCCCGTTTGATTCCCTGGAAAATGTAAGAAAAAAAAAAAGGTTCTGATTTTTTTGTTTTTGTCGTCTTTGTATGTAACACCCAACTGAACCCTGTGCTACTGCGTGATTTCGTAAATTGTCTTGGGAACTGATGCTAGGGAATACCTGGATTTCAATTTTGGTTTTTTTTTATTTATTTTTTATTTTCTTCAATTTTCTCAGGCGAACAAGGGGGTTTACTCTTTATGATAGTAGGAATATATATGTTGTGCAGGTTGAAAAATACCTCGCGTGTTTTCACCATGTCATCAAAACTCATATGACGGATCTGAAAAACAAAAGAATGTAAGAGAAAATGGCCAGACGGAGTCACAACTACAGAATTCTGTTAATAATAGTAAGCGTATCTGATTTAGTGCACAATATGAACTATTTATAGGTTGAGATAATGATTAAAATAATAGAGAAATGGGTAGGAAAAATAATATTATTATAGTCCCTTAGATATATGAATAATGACAGTTTATTTTGCATTTAAGACCTATCACTTAGCATTCAATGCGCGTGGTGAGCTTCAGATAGTGGTAGCTGTGATGTGACATTTGATGTGACATTAAGGAATGTTCAAATGTCACATCTTGTCTGTCACTTGAGTAAAAAACTAGCTGAATCAATCATATTGTAATAAATGAATTGAATTTATTATAATATCGCATTTATGATTGCAATTAAACTAACATTCATACCTTTCACTGTAGAACACTGTGGAACCCAATTGATGTAGTCAGGAACAGGATTTGCTCGAGGCTGAGCTCTCACTTGCTCGGCTAGAGCTCGGTGTATATGTGCTTAGGATGATGCCACGTGTCCAAAATATTTTTTGTACCAACATATATATTTTAAGTTTAGGCTCCTTTGTTTCTATGTGATTGAAACAAATAGAGCCTTAGTTCTAATTCTTTGTCTTGTGCAATTTGAGAACACGAAAGTCTCTTCCCAACTAGCCTGATAACAATTACTAGTTTGACTCGTTTTAGGCACAAGCATGTATAACTAGAAGAGTTTATTTTGTTTGGTCAACTTTGCTTTGTTTTCTTGTTCAGAGATTGATGTAGGGAGGTGTATCGAATTGAAGGGGAAAGCAAGATGTTAGTGAAATATTCGGTTTATACACAATTAGGTTTTAGATGTACTCTCTCTAACTCAATTTTGTTCAACTCAATAGCTCAAATGGCCGTAGAGATGCTTAAATAGAAAACTTTGACCTAACAAAATCCTAATTATAGCAAAAATCAGGTTAAAATAAAGAAATATATATATATATATATATATATAGTAGATTTGACTAAAGTCAATTTCGGAGACTAGAATAAAAAAGAAATCCACCAAAACAAATGGCTCTGAGAAAGGACATTCCTAAAAAAAGTTCATATCTTAGAAAAGTTATTTCATATCTTAAACTTTCTTAAAATGGAAAAATCCTCAATTTGAGGTTTTATATAATGGAATTTGGCAAAGTTACATTTGATGTTTTATATGATGGAATTTGGCAAAGTTACAGTGGTGCAATGAAATCCATGGGTTATATTCATTTCTCCATTTATAAGGGTTGGTTGGTTCTCTACAAAATTTAAATTTTCTAGTCACAACACGAATTACAAGACTACAATTTTTACAAATTTATACTAATTTATACAATTCCAAATACACCCATAATTAGCATACCGAATTTCATGCAATTCCGAGATGGTTAACCTTTTTGGATGTTTTACATTTTTGTCCTTCCCCTTTTATTCAACGTAATCAAAAGCTATGCAAGTTGTATCACGTGTTTGCATATATACACGGGTTAATGATGTGACAATAGCTTTTGATTTGATAGAATATTTGGTTGATTTGATGGATGCATGTTTGTAGATGCATGAAAATTTATGTTGCCATTTAATTTGAGATCTGATTACCGCGAAAGAAGTGATGTGAGTCATGTGACAGTGCTATAAATTTGAAAGAGATGAGGTAATAGTAGTTTGGCTTAAATAGGAAAGACATATATGGAGCAAAGCAATATTTTTCCAGAGTAATTTATGCTAAGCTTCTCAGAGAACTTAGTTGGTGAAGTTGCAATAGGATGCTTGTGTTGTTGTTAGGAAGTGTTCTCTTACAACAGTCATTACGTTCTATGAAGCATCTTAAATTATGTCCATTTTCATCATTAATGCACTTAATTATGTTAATGGTACATTTAGATGTTAGAATAAGATTATTGCTTGCAAGATCAATCTTTTAATTCTGTTTCCTGCATCTATTATTTTCAGGAATTGATTAATTTGCTATTTTCTTTGACTCTATTTAAATACTAGAAGTCCTCATTTATGCTCATGTAAAACCAATAGATGCCACAGAGATATTGCTTAAAAAAAAAAAAAGAATTGCTTAAAAAAAATCCTTGTACCTGTTTCTGCTCATCTTTTCTTTGTTGTTTTCACAATTGAATATTATTTATTGCATTAAATCCCATTTGTTGTGATGGAGACTTGGTATTTGGCCACTCTTTATTGTTCTTGGTCAAACAAATTTTG
Organism: Vitellaria paradoxa; assembly: GCA_019916065.1. Taxonomy (NCBI): domain Eukaryota; kingdom Viridiplantae; phylum Streptophyta; class Magnoliopsida; order Ericales; family Sapotaceae; genus Vitellaria; species Vitellaria paradoxa. The sequence goes on along the minus strand of CM034234.1, from coordinate 16,812,067 downwards.
TTTGATAAGTCATCGTAGTTTACTGGGTCGCGGATTAAATCGTAGAAAATTCCAAAAAGTTGGTCATTGCTCCTAGTCATAAAAATGCCACAATTGGCTGCACATTCCAAACACCAAAATGTTGGCCACCTGTCAACTTTTGACAAAATTTAGCAACTTTTTGGGCTCCAAATGGAGCCTTAATTGTATGCTCAATGTATCCAAGACAGAAACTTTTTGACTTGTTTGTTTATAGACATTGATTTTTGTGCTAGTTTATTGGTTGTACGTTGTTACTTATCGATTCTATATTTAAATCGGTGGGCTTGTTTTGTCTGGAGGCTTGGCTGGTTTTATTTTTTCAAGAAATTCTACTACTTTAATCACCAGTGTGATCTTTGGAGGCGTTTTGCTCGCCCTCAGCAGCTTGAGCTTAAAGGTTTGGAGACAAGGAAAATCCAGTTTTCCATTCATACCAGGACAAGCAGGTATTTGCCTCTCTTGCTACTAAAATATCATGGTATTGAATATGTTTTATTTTTGTGTTGTTGAATTGTGTGTCAGTTTTGTATTTATGTTAGCAGTAGAAATATGAATAATTACGGTAATGTGTCGATATTTAGGATTTTGATTATTTTCTTCCAATTTATTTCATTCATGCTTCTTATTTTGTATAGCCCTAATATTGTTAGCAGAGACGGGGCCTTTCATTTTGGGTGTCCAGTTTTTCCAATTCTTTGTATCTCAACATGCTATCAGAGGAGAGATCTTAAAAGTCTCTGATTGATTTTTTTTTTTTTTTTTTTTTTTTTGGGTTCTTATATCTGTATCGAGAAACACTAGTCATCCTTGTTTAACCTCAACAAACACACCGACAGCCGCAGGAGGATCCAAGCCACCACCCTAGAAGCCTCGTTGGTCACTGATGACACTTGCCGAGGTTCCTAGATGAAGGAATAGTTGTCGATGTCACTTAAACCTAGCCCCCGCTTGTCTCAGCCATCAACAGTGCAGCCAACCGTCCCCATTGGAAGACTCATCTATTGTCGACAAGCCCCATCAAACTAAGCTCGAAGTAGCAATCCTCTGGCTGCATGAGTAGGAAAATAACCCCCCCCCCCCCCAAAAAAAAATAAAAATAAAAAAGAACCTTAAATGAGAATATTTGTCTTCACACTTTGAGCACGAGACTTCTTAAAATATATTAACAAAACCCACAAGGGATTTTCTCATTTTATTTGCAAATTATCCGTGCATATGGAAAAACAGTGAATGATGAAGTTCTACAATTTTACATCGAGTGTCACCTCTCGTTTTGGATATTCTATTTCTGACCTTGCAGTACTTGCTGGAGCTCTTCTATGGAAGAACTTTCATACATACTCTATGGTATACTTCACGTCGTTGTCGTGTTTACCTCAATCATTATTTTTTAACCGAAAAACAATATTGTGGATGCAGACCAAGAAATTTTTCCCAGCGGGCTTTTATGTTTTCATTAGGCACTGTAACATCCTGTTGTCAGGGCCTCTGTTTCTGAAGGTTCCTTATATTTTCCACTTGGCCATCTAGTTAAAATGTTCTTACGACCACCTTCAATTTTGGCCGTGCCGCGATGCTATGCTTCTATTCCTATGTGGTGATGTCTGGAGGAAACCCACCACCGAAAAAGTTGAAGCCATCTGTTGCCTCATCTTACTGAGAATCTCTAAAAAGTAAAATCTGAACCTGAGGTTAATTTTTTTTTTTTTAAAGGCTTTAAAAGGGGTTATTTTAAACAAAAATACTAGACTCACCGCTTATTTGTCTCACGTCAATCACTGTTTCTCGTATTTTGTACTGATAACTGTCCGTAGTTAGGGGTAGTATTTCATCTAAAACTATCATAGCTGTAAAATATTTTTTTTTTTTTTTGAAAATTAACAGTGAAGTGTAAGTGGTAGGGGTGCAGGATAAAATGGAGCGGTGAGGGTAGGATTGCTGTATTTTAAACGAGGAAATCTGAGACTGGCAGGGCCGGACCATTCATCTGGAAAATTGCGCTTGTACCTTGTCGTCTTGCCCCTATTTATCTACAAATTGTACTTTTGCTCCCATTGTTTTTTCTGTTTTAGCCTTTACTCACCTGTAAATTATATCATTGCCTCCCACTGCTTACAAATTCTGAATCTGCCTCTGGAGGCTGGCTTCGTTCGCTTAAACATGAGGACTGGGATAGCCAAGAGAAAATCAGTGTGTTCGTATTACTGGGTTCTGATTTGTAGAAAACAATGTGACCTGAACTGAAAAGTTTAGTGCAAAAGCAGTTTTTTTTTTAGCCTTGTGTATGTGGGGTGATACGATTAAAATTAGTTCTATATATTTCCAGAAAAGAAAGGGATTTTTAATTTTAATTTTATTATTTTTTCGTAAAAATAAAATAAATAAAAGTAACGGTACATAATTTGATTTAAACAATCTTATGGTTGCTTCGAGATCACCTTTCTTATTGATTAAATTTTGATTTTTTTATGCTAAATTTAGGAATCGGCCTTTTACATGGACACACTCAATAATGGTATCCGGGATTGGGCTAACTAATGAAGATCCTTAGGCGGGGGCCAGCCCAGGTAAGCCCAAAGCTACAGAAGTAGTTGGGTTTCTGTCCATTGTTTGGATGCAGATTTTGGGAGAAACAAAGAAAAAAAGAAATGAACGGTGCGATCATTTGCTTCTCCGTTTATATATATATATATATGTATATATACACAACTTCCAAAAATAAACTTTTGCATTATAATTACTGGTGAGTTTGGAGTGATAAAAAAATGAGATAAATATATATTAGTTCTGGTAAGGTCGAGCTTCATATTTAGAAAAATAAATTTTATTAAAAATAATTAGCAAAGTGTTAGATTGAAAAACACATTAATTTATATGTGTGCGCATATATTTTAAAGGTTTCTGATTGCGATTTAAAAACTTTAATTTGAAAATGCGGTGTTAAAAAATATTTTCACCGGAATGTAGATATTCTTTTTTTTTTTTTTTAAATTGCCATATGAAATCATATTTTTCACTTAAATAACACTTTGTCAAATATATTTAAGTCAATATTATTTTTCTAAATGTTGAGACCATCGTCAGCAGAAAAAAAAAATATAGCAGTCTTACCTGTGGAAAAAAATATTTCATGTAAACAAGGCAGATTTAAAATTTATAATTAATAGAGATAAAACTATATTTTTTAAAGTAAATTGAATAAAAATATTAAAATAATAGAGACCAAATCTCAATAACAATGGGACAAAAACAAAATTTTTAGATAAAGTAATATTATATATATTTTAATAGGTGATATTTGGATGGCAAATATATATATATATATATATATATATATATATATTAATTTTATTTTCAAAATAAAAATAAAAATTTTAAAAATTTGATTGAAGCACAATTAACATGGAATGTCAAATTTTACATGTCATTAAAGTGTAAAGAAATCCTATCTGTTCATTTTTTCACTGCAGCCTCTACTGTGAATTTTTTCACTGTAACTTCCATGAACCCGGCTCTAGGTGGTTTTGCAATGAATAAATCCATTGCAGGCTACTGTGCATGGATGGACAGTTTTGATTTAATTGTATTTTAATGAGATGTGATTTTTTATATTCTGCATTAATTGTGTTCTAATTAATTTTTTTTAACTTTTACTTTTATCTTGAAATTAATTTTAACTGAATTAAATTAAGACCTTTAGATTAGTATAGCTAAATCAAGGCTGTCCATTTATATACTGTAACCTCTATAATAAATTTCTTCAGTACAACTCCCTAAAATCTAGTTTTGGCTATAATGAATTTCTTCACTACAATTTCTTGAAATCTAGTTTTGGGATGCCAAACAGCACCTAAAATCATCAATACTATCATTCCACGCATGCAAAGGGCGACGATCATTTGCGTCATTCCACGTCGTTTGAGATAACCCAACAAGTTCTCATAATTTTTGTGTTGAACACGTGTTGATAGCAGAGGTTAGGGGCTCAAATCCAACCCCTTGATCTTTGCGACGCGTAAACCCTAACCCCCCCCCCCCTCCCTTTTGTCACAAGTGACTCATGAATTGATTCGTTGAGTTTGGTTAGTTTTTAAAAAAAAAAAAAAAAGACTCATCAATTGCAGTAGTGCCAGCAGAGGCATCAACAAAACTTCAACCTCCTTTTGAGATGTCCCTTCATGTTGTGAAAAAAAGCTTGCTCGGACATGCTAGCTCATAGTTGGAATTGGTTACATTCAGAAGTACCGGCAGAGGCATCAACTAAACTTCAACCTCCTTTTGAGACGTCCCTTCATGCTGTGAAAAAAAAATCTTGTTCGGACATGCTAGCTCATAGTTACATTCAGACCCAAATGTCCTTCGAGCCCCATAGTTGGACATCTCTGTGCCTTACTTTTTGCAGGTCTTATCAATGTTCTCCACTAATCTTTTTGAGTACATTTTTCTGCCAATTTCTGTACGTTTGATCTCTGTTTTATAAACTGTGGTCAAAATCACAATAAATGAGAATATTTTGATAATATATAAAAAAAATCGTAGTTTTTAATATTTTAAAGCTGAGCGCAGATGCTCAATCCCAAACCCAAAAAAGTGGGAGTGAGTTGGATGTAAGATGCCTACCTTAGAGGTTCCGTTTGATTTGTAAATAAATTTTAAAAAATTTTATAAATTTTTGTTAATTTTATATCACATTAATTTTTTTCTTTTACTGCACATATTACGAACTCTCAATTTATTTTAATTTATCTTACTCCAAACTCACCCAAAATCAAGAAAGCTGAAGTAAATTTTTAACTTAAAATTTCTGAAATTAAATCTCAGTCATTCATTAATGATTTAATCATTTAATTTAAAAATATATTTTATCAATTTTACATTGATAAATGGTTGAAATTCAATTTTAGGTTCCCTTTATCCTCACCCCTAAGCCTTCCATTGTAATATTGGCTCCGTTTGGAGTTATACAAAATAAAATAAAATTTACAAATCTCTATAAATACGAATTACGAGATAATAAAATTTAAATTCTTCACTTACTACATGAATTACGAGACATTTACTTTTATAATTTTATTTTATTTTATGCACTTTTATACAACTCCAAACACACCCATAGTAAAGTATGAGAAGGATGAAGTGTACACAACCATCATTATGTACGGAGAAAATTTATTTTTACGCATCAACTTTATAGTACTATGGGTTGTAGCGTGGATTAAATGTATGCAACATTCTTAGGTGCAAAAAGTGATACCCTTCTCTCAGGGCCCCCACCCCTGGGCCCAAGGGAATGGTGGAGGAGGTAAATCGCGATACATGAAAGCTTCCTAGACAGGAGGATTAGTGCCTGGTGCCCACAAAAAGTCACCCCCACAAAAGAGTGAAATTCCCACACTGCGGCTGTCAGGATTCAAACCTACATCCTTGGGTGTAATCTGCTGCCCGAGTACCAACCGTGCTACGCTCGCAGGGGCATGTATGCAACATTCTTAACGTAGATTTAGGGATCGATTTTACAATTTTTTTTTTAGTAATTGTTGATTTTACAATATTGCTTAGTCTGAGGGGAATTATATATATGTATCATTTCCAATAATAATAATAATAATAATAATTTTGTGCACCAAATTGTACCGCACCATCAGTGGTCTGCCTGGCTGATATTGTCCTCCTCTTGGGGCCCGAGGACATCAGGGGTTTTGTTTTCTACTGTGGGAAAAAGGCCTCGATACCAGTGGGAGGAGATGAAGGCCTTTATTAAATGACCTCAATCCCCGACTCCAACTGATGTGGGGTAAATCTGGACGCAACAAATAATAATAATAAAAGCTATTTCATTATTAGAACCGATCTTCTAACTGTTTGGTAAGGGAAAAAAAAAACACTAAAGAGATAATTTTAAATAAAGGTTTGATTTGAGAATGAACCAAGTCTTAATAAGAAAACTATTCTTGAATTATTTCTCTTTTTTTGTTTACCCATTTTTCAGTTACACATATTTGTATTTAAGGACTATTGCAGAGTGTTTAACTACACATAATTGCTCATAACAGATTGGGCCTGGACTGGATGGGCATTGCGGAACACTTCTATCCCACAATGGATTAGCGCCTCGTTTAATGGCTGAGCCCATATGTATTTCTTTTTCGGCTGGTATCCTTATATCTATACCTACTCCATTAGTTAGCACCATCCTGACCGTTGCAGAACATCCATCTGAGGGCTAGAATTGAGATGGTGTAAGGAGGCTTCATCTGATCTGTCTCAATCTGAGGGCTCTGATCAACCCTTACAAGAAAAGTTAAGGTTGAGTTTGAGAAGAGAAAAAAGTTAGATTTTTTTTTTTTTTTTTTTATGTTTGGGAAGGAAAAAAAATTAGCTTTCAGAAGTTAGTTTTTTAAAATTTTACTAATTTGACATTTTTATCCTTTAAGATTTAAAATAAATTTAAAATTTAAGAGAATAAATTTGATCATTTTAAAAAATATTAAAAAGTTAGTAATTAGTGGTTGAGCAACCAATTTTGTTTCTCTCTCTCTCTCTCAAATGCAACCTAAGTATCCATACAAATTTGGTCTAACTGTAGCTTAAAAAGTATACAAGAAAAATAGAATATATATATATATATATATATATAATTTGCAAACAGACAAAATAAAATACTTGTTATTGTATATAATTTCATTACCAAAATTTGGAAGCCAATCATGCATGGGCAGTACATTAAAGAAAACAAACCTTTGAACTCACTAAATATAGAGTTTCGTGGAACATTCCCCCCCCCCCCCCCTTTTTGTTATTCACATGAGTTTTTGTTTTCTTCATCTTATACAAAAAATGATTGTTTAATTAAAAAGGACAATTGTTCTCCTGACATTTGTATCGTTAATTTTATAAATTTCGTGGTAAGGCAATTGAAAAAAATACTTTGAAATGATTTACTGAAATGAGTGTCTTTCAGGGTGTTAAAAAAAAAAAATTCTTAATAATAACTTTCAGGAAAAAAGCTCCACCACATGTAATTAAATGTTTGTTTTAATTATATATAAAAAAAAGAATAAATAAGATAAGTTGTGAGTTCGTAATTCGTACAATGGAATAAAAGTGAATAATTTTTAAAAATTTTTTATATTTTTTATTATTTTTTAAAATTTTTTGTTAGTTCAAACGGAGTTTATATATTTATTGTTTTCAAATAATAGGTAATAAATGGTCAACATCATTTTAATTTTTTTTTTTTTTTTTGAAGATTTTTTTGATTGTACGGTATTACTCTATATACATTTATTTAGTAAAGCATACTAATTAGACATCATTCTTCGAAAAAGGTTCTCAATATCTAAAAACAATAAACAGATATAGGGGGCGTTTGGATTTTTAAAAAAAATTAAAAAAAATTAATAGATGAGATTGATGTGATATAAAAATGATAAGTGGTAAAATGTGATTGGAAGAATTTAAAAACTTTTGAAATTTTTTAATTTTTTTTATGGCTCCAAACGAGCCCATAAATTTATAAAATTATATATGTATATATATATATATATATATATATATATTTTATTTTGAGAAATCTTCTCAAAGCAGCGTCATGCTAGACTCACCATGATATATAGAATAAATTCTGAGCTCGCGAATCACCAACAACAGTTACTAATGACCCAAGCACAGACAAGGTTATAGGAGTGGTCCATTTGCGAAAGGAATGTTTGAATAATTTCAAACTCACGATCTCTCTCTTTGAATTTATGATTAAAAAAATATCTTTCGTGCTTTGAATTTTTTAAGACCTGGTTTAGAATTAATTTTTATGGAATCTTGGTCCAATAAACAAAATATAAATTTCTTTATTTGCTAAATCATCTATCATTGTATTATTTCTTACTTCTATCTCTATTACAGGACCGAACGCGAGAGCTAAACAACCTCTCAAAGTTCAAAAAAAAAAAAAAAAAAAGGAAAAAGTCTGAAAATTATTGTGGTTTGAAATCATTCATTAATTGTTTTGATTCCTAGAAATATAAGGTCAAAAAAGAAAGAAAATGAGAAGGCATGCATGCCAAACAAGGGGTCCAACGTCACGTGGGCAGTGTAGTTTTCAAATCCTTTCAAGGCTCCAATTAAGATCTCACTTCGATAGGCAGTGGATCTATGCCAAACCAAACAATCTAGCTAGGGGTAGAAGGAGTGGGGGTATCACATGGGTTTGCATCTTCAGATGCAAATGCAGCTCAGGTGGAAATGACAACGACCTATATCTCAATATCGCCATCAATAGAATGTGCAGGAATAATGAATACTTTTGCGTGTTGTCATTGCACCAACGGAACTCGTTTAGAATGGCCTGAAAAATAAGGAAATGTCAAAGAAATTGACGGAAGGGAGTCTCTAACTAAAGGTTCTATGACAGAAAAGTCAAAACAAGCATTGGGAAAATAATTGTGAGAATAATAGAATTTAGTTGATAAGAGTGAGCATATCTGACTCAATGCACCATGTGAACTATTTATAAGGTAAGAGAATAAATAAGTTATTGTAAAAATGATTGAAAAAATAATATTATTATAATATATATATATAGATATATAATGGCAGTTCACTTTGTATTTAACACCCATCATTTAGTATTCAATGCACATGATGGGTTTTAAGGTAATAGATGTGATGTGACATTCAAGAATGCCAAATGTCACTTCTTACCAATAACGAACTAATTGAATCAATAAATTTATTATAATATAACATTTATGGTTGTAATTAAACCAACATTTATATCATTCACTGTAGATCATTGTGGTCGGGAACGGGATGAGTTCGGCCTCGAGCTATCACTTGTTGATGGATGTCTCCTCAACAAGTGTCATCCATGAGCAACCTGAACAGAAAGTTTGATTCAGGCGTGCTCTCTCAATAGCCAACTGACTAATTAGACAAAACGTGAATCTTTATTGAGTCAAGTCTTTCTGGTCATGAAATGAAAATGAAACGTTCTCTCTCTCTCTCTCGCTATCTGTATGTGCTTTCATAATGTTCCACATGGGGTGTTGGCTTGAGATTTAGGGTGCGTTTGGCGCACTGAAAAATACTGAAAAATTTTAAAAATTTTTAAAAGTTATTCACTTTTTATCTCACTGCTGAATTATAAACTCATAAATTATTTTAAATTATTTTATTTTATCTCATTTTTTGTTATTCTAAACGCCCACTAAGACATGTGGCCAGATTCAACTTCAGTCACTTTCCTGAGTTAATCTCATGAATTTAACCAAGTCTCTCATTAGTTAAATTAATTTAGGTATTGTCTTATATTAGTCGCTCAACAATCCTCTTATTAATTTCTTAGCCAAGTTGAATCCAAATGTCATATGCATGCCTAATGTTAAATTTCAAACCCAAATGATGGCATTGTAAATTTGATCAAGTAAATTAAGTTCATTTCAATTTTTAATTATATATATCTTATTTAATTAGGCTATTTTTTCCTTCTCATATATTATTCTCCAAAGCATTATCTTCTGGCCATCAGTTAAAACAATTAATCAAATATAATTCCGATCACGTTAATGAGAATCACTACTCAGAATTACCATCATAATGCTATTTAATTTCAGAAATAATACTTAAGTCTTGTTTAGTAGAAACGATGGGGAGGGGGGGAAAAGGAGAAGAAGAAGAAGAGGTGGATTGAAAGCTACAACTTCTAAGCCCCAACTTAAAAAAAAAAAAAAATTAAATCTTAGTAAAAAAAAGTCTTATAAAAAAAAAATTTAAAAATACTTTTTGGTATATATTTCAAACTGACTTTTTGGGATATTCAAACACAACCTTAGCGTAATGAATCTTTAAAAGTCATTAATTTCTAGCTGTGTAGTATCCATCAATAGTATTTTCATGATTTGATTAATATATATGTTTTGGGTTAGCTGAAAGGTCTCTCAAGTTTAGCCAGTGACAAGCTTAAATTATATTGTTTTAATTGAGTTTGATGAATCAGATAAATATTCTAATATATTCATAAGCGTCCTTTAATAGGTGTCAATGTAGTATGTATGAGATACATTTCAACTCAAATTTTTTAAAACCAATAACTTAAAACTTATGTTTGTTATATTAATCACACACCCATAACTTAGTTTTACGATATGGGATAACTCTCATGTGTATCCTTAATAATCTCGCTCTAACATGCTAATCTCAATTCATGTTAATGGACTTTCCCTTAAGCAAAATTTTTTCAAGCTTTATTTCATGTTTGTGGATTCTGTGAACTATGTTATACAAATCATTTATGTGCATCTTCCACTACTCAACTTCAATTTTATGGTTCAAATTTTTAGGTTGTGCTAAGTGGATTCTAGCATGAACATTATCTAATATACTCCCCACCTAGTGAGGACTCCATCCATGGGCATGGATGTTCACCTATCCCATCCTTGTGAAGAACAGGAACTAGGACCCCCCACATGTAACCTTTCATTCTTTGAAACTAATCCATTGCATATTTGCCCATCTTGAGTAAGCCATTCACTAGCTAATAGCAAAGGGAATTAGAACCCCCACCATGCATCACCATTCATTATATATATAATCTTTGACGAACCATATAAAACAAATTTGGACAAAAACGAATTTATGGCTAAAACGATCATTTTTTTGGTCTAAATTTAAATTGGATCAAAATTTGCTTAATTAATAAGAAGTATATCGAAAAATATTTTGTAAACTTCAAAATACAAATATAGATAAAAAATGAGACCAAAGGTAAACACAATTATTTTTTTGCTAGAATTTGAATCTGATCGAAATTTGCTTTACTGATAAGAAACATATAAAGTAATATTTATCTATCTTTTGGGAAGCCTATAGTACCAAAATTGGATGAAAATGCGTATCGGAATAAAACAATAATTTTATAACACAAGTTTATATCAATCTAAATTTTACTTAATTAATAAGAAACTTATTAAGGAATATTTTTAATTTTTTTGGAATGCCTAGAATGTGAATACGGGCAAAAAATAAAGTCAAAGATAAAACAATTATTTTATAGCCTGAGCTAAATTAGTCTGAATTTTACTAAGGTAATATAGAAATTACTAAGGAATATTTTTTAGGTATGCTAGAATGAAAATTTGAATAGAAAATTAACTAAAAGGATAAAATGATCATTTTACAACATGAGTTCAGATCGATCTAAATTTACTAACTGATACGAAGCTTGCTAACAACGATTCCTTAATCTTTTGGAATACTCAAAATGTGAATCTAAACTGAAAATAGGACACGTGGGCAAAATTATCGTTTTATGACTTGAGTACGAGTAAAATCAAAAGTTGCTATATTGATTAGAAGCGATCCAAGAACTTATTAGACTTTTAGGAAGCCAAAATGCAAATTTAGATTAAAAACGACCAATAATTTTTTTTATAGTGATATGACATGATAGCGTTTTTATAGTAATGGGTGACAAAAATAAAAAATAAAATTATGAAAATAAGTAAGAATACTTTTTTTTTTTTCAGAACTTCTAAAATTTCTGTTTACTGGCTTCAAAAAAACGACAATAAAAACATTAGCAAATCTGGTTTTATTTTTCGTTTTTAAAATTTTGAAAAGAAGCACAAAGAAAACACAAACATTATTAAATAGGCTTAGCTTTTTGATATGAGAAAATTTTCCTCTGTATTCTCAATAATAATTTTAACCACAAATTAAAGAAATTCTGGGAGAAGCTTTTCAATTGGGGAAATGATAATGTCAAAACATTTCGTTGAACTAATCATTTGAAAACTCTGATATTAACATTAATTGATGTGGTGTTAATATTTTTGTTTCAATTATTTTTAATAGTACTCAGCCCAAAATCCGGCCACAAATCTCAAAAGTAAAACACAACAAAAACATATTTGGTTAAACACCATTTGTGTTTGTTGCATAAATAAACACTTTAAACCTGTAAAATTATCTCTAGTTTGATTCTCTCTCGATTATTCATTTATATATTGACCAGGTAAAACCAAGTATAGCTTTTGAGGGGGTCCCATTGCAAAATAATGTAAATGAGAGAACTAAAAGAAAAGGCAGCAACTTTGTTAAAGTCAATTCACAAGTGCATGTATAAAGGGGATCAAAGCAGTTGCCTTCTAGTTTTGTTGGGCCATAATTGTGGTGAAAGGCTGGGAGGACAAACATGAAAGTGAAACGCTCTTTATATGGCAGGTTACTTGTAGGGGCCTACCATGGTATAGCCTTCCTAGTATTTTTGACTTTCAGGCAATTCTAGTACAAAAACATATGCTATCTCAACCACAAAAGCCAAGACCCATTTTGGAGCACTCAAATGGGCATCAAACCCTTTTTAGAGCACAAGCTATACGGCTAGGGCCATGGCACCCCCAAATAAACCAAAAAAGGCAATAATTTTCATATATATATATATATATACACACACATTACATATGGAGAGGAACTCAAAATTTAATATTTGTCTAGATAGATATAAAATTTTATCATTAAAAAAAATCTAATTCTTGCTTATATAAAAAATGATAAAAATAAAAAAAATAAATATTTATAATGAATAAAATAAACTGAGTTGCAAAAATTTAAAGTGAGCTAAATTAAAAAAAATTGAACTAAAAACAGATTTATTTTAGGTCACGTTACCCGAACAATAACTCAAGACAATTCAAAGGTGGGTCTGCTCCTGTATATATATACTTTTTAACAAATAATACTTTAGAAAGAGGTTTTTTTTTTTTTGGTTAGAACAAACCACTGGTACCATTTTTTTTTTTATTGATAATTATACATTGGATGAATTAAAAAAAAACGATTTGATAGAGTATATTTATACTTTACAAATGAATTTTTACATTTTATTTTATTTTTTATTAAATAAAATTACAAAATTATCTTGACTTTATTCTTCTAATAAGATATTTTGCATAATTTAATGTTATAAATAGCCTTCTATAAAAACTCAATTTATATCAACTTAAGAAAAAAAAAACAACAAAATAGAGTCTAAAAATTTATTTGTGAAGTACAAATGTACTCACCCATATATAACATGTAAGGTAAAGTTAAAAGTCAAAAATTAAGGATAAATAAAATCATCCTTATGATATTTAATTTGTTAAAAAATTAAAATAAATATTTAAACAATTTAAAACTAAATTGGAGAAGAAAAGATATCTGAACTCAACATGACATATTGATGACGTCAATATTTAAAACTATCTAATATTAAAAATAAAATAAATTAATTATTAAAATACATTATTTATAAAATCTAAACTAATACTATTTTTAATTTAAATTTATAAAAAAATAAATTGAATGAGTGTTAAGTATGTAGTTATTTTGAATTTCATTAGTTATTCTTAATTATTTTTTTCAAACAAGAAGAAAAAATACGTTGCTGCCATGTAAAAAATTATAATAAAGGATAGAAAATAAAAATTAAAACAAAATAAAAGTAAGGAATTTTTAATTAATTATAATTTATTATGTATACGCAAAATAATTATGTAAATACTTTTTGAGTATATCAAATGAGTAATCATATTAATTATTTTTAATATTATTTTTTAATTTTTTGTATGTAAAAAATAGAGCAAGTGTAAAGCGAATTTTTAAAATACATAAAATGAGATAACGATGGATTTGAAGTATCATTTATAAAATTTCGAGAAAGGTAATTTTAAAGTATCTTTATAACGAAGATGAAAAAAAAAAATTAAATACAGGTCAAACTAAGAGGGTAAAAGTGAAGTTTTCTCCAGTAAATTTTGTTTTACTACAAGATGCAAACAAAATTAGCACTTTTATTTTTTTAAATTATAAAAGATACGACTTTGATAGACTAATTAAATGTCAATATTAGAGGAGATCCTCCAAAACTATAATTTCATAATTAGGTAGAGCTGTACCTATATGGTAGTCTATGAGATTGATTAGTTACATCATGTGATTGTGATAATCTGATCAAAGGCTCACTCATCAATATATTATTTTATATAAATATCAAGTAATTTAATCAATTATATCTTTGATTACTTAGCTTAATAAAAATTACAATAAATGCATTATTATATTTTTTGTTGATAATAAATTAATGTGAATAAGAATATAATTTTAAGTTAAATGAGAATTACCTATCAAAAGTAAAAGTTATTTTGCACGTTAATATAAATTAATTGAGTTTTTGTTGAAAGGGATCTATGATATTAAAATTATAGAAAATATTTTATTAAATGAATGAAGATAGTTATATAATTTTATTTAATAAAAAATAAATTAAAGTACAAAAATTTATTTGCATAATACAAATAAACTCACCCAAACATTATTTACCTAGCTTTTTACGGCATTCGATTGAACTAATAATTACCACCGTTGAAGAACTCCAAATTGGAAATGATTGCTTTAGGAAGATTAGTACATAGGATTATGATTGGGGGAGGAAAACAACTAATTCCCATTTATGGTTTCTGCATTATGGCCCTTTCCTTTACGGGGGAGCATCAAAATCCCCACCTCCCTCCCTTTCGAACGTGGTTCTCCCTCCCAAAGTTGAAGATCTCTTTCAATAAACTTAATCATGAATTAATGGCATTAATTCTTGTGGGAGTGATGGTTGCAATTATTGTCAATTGAATCATTATAGCCTTAAACTTTCAGCTGAAATTCAATGGAGGTGGTGTTGCCAACCATCTCCATCGCCATCCTCATCCCCCTGAAATAAAAATAAAACCATGATAATATATAGTGGAAGAAAATTGTTAACTCCAAAAATTATAGTTATTTTAATTTTCTCACAAATGAATAGATATTTAAAAAGAGAAGATCGACATAAATTTTGCTATACCAGTCCATGACATTAATTCACTACTACAAAAATACATAAATATCATAACTTTTAAGCACGACGTTTCACTTTCTATCTCAGTCATAAAAGCGTGATTGATTCAGGTGAGATTGTACGTCACTTCTTTTCAATCACAGCTTACAACTGTGATCCAAAACTTAAAACAATCACATACTAAAAACGTAATCTTTTATGAATTTTGATCTCACATTTTTTGAAAAATCGTAATCAAATATAGAAAAATAATCACGTTGAAAAAATGGATTAATTTTAAAAATAATAAAAATCCACATGACAACCTATTACTATGCCATCGTAGCACTATTTGACACCTTGTCATTATAGCAACGTTATAATATATTTGATATTTTTTTGTTTCTGCTAAGAATCAAACTCGTGTCATTTCTCTAAAAGTTAGTGTAATTGACCGCTAGTCCAATTTATCATTTATATATGCATTATATTTATTAATATATATAAACAAATTTTTATCATTTTTGGGGTTACTAAAAGTAATAAAAGTATATTATTTTAATTTAATTATTTTAAGTTTTTTAAATAATTTATTATGACTTTTCTCAACCAATTAGTAGTTAAAAGTTACACTTTTCCTGATCAATTGGTCGAAAAAAATAATAAAAAAATTTACTTTTATTTAATTATTTTAACTTTTTGTAATAATTTGAAATCATAACCAAAATATAGTACCATGTGAATATTTAATAAATAATTTATGAATATCTATCATATTTAATTAAAAATGATTTTAATCATTTTTCTTAGTTTACTTTAATCTTTGTGTATGGCATATATTTAATCATGTCTCACTATTTATAATATATTTTTCTTCATTCTGTATTATATTTTAAAAAGCAATTAGGTCGTGTTTAATTTTAATTTTAGAAAATTATTGTTCAAAACAAAATTTTTGAAAAATGTTTTAAAAATTGATTTGTAATACAAAAAATATTTTCAATGATTATATTTAAAAAATTAGTTCTAAAAAATAAAAAAATTTATTATTTTTATTTCTAAATTTTTATCACTTCTAACAAAATATAAAATAATGTCACTTTTAATACAATTAATATTAAAGGTACACTAAATATTTATTAGTTATTAAATATTTAATATTTACCTCGTTACAAGTCATACAAATTATAAAGACTATTTCTATATATTTACTAAAAAAAAATAACAATTATACATTTAGTGTCATTTAAATTTGATTTGGTAAATTTAGTTTTAATATTAATTTTAAAATATTTTTGTTTATTAATCTATGATTGTAGTTTTTATAGCATATTCAATTAATTAAAATTAATAAATAAATGTTACAATAAAATTTATGAAATCTAATTTAAATCATATAAAGTGATAAATAAAATTATTTGAGAGATATAGCGAAAAAAATAATAATATTGTCTCTTATTTTTTTAATTATCTCACTTTTTTTAATATTTAATTTTTATCACTTTTTGATCTCAGTTTTTTCTAGAAATGTTTTCACTAATTTTTTATCTCGGTTTTTTCCAGAGATAGTTTCCATTGATCTTTTATCTCAGTTTTTTCTAGAAATGATTTTCACTGATCTTTTATTTCGTTTTAAATACAATTACGATTTTAACAAAAGTGATATAAAAGGTAACTTTTTATCTCAGTTTTTTAATTAGACTGAGATAAAAAGTTTAACTCACAAATGTTTATCACGTTTCTTCTAAAACTGTGATCTTTATGAATTTTTCAGTGTGATCTTTATCAATTATTATAGTAGTGACTGTCAGTCATTAAATTTTAATCTAACGATTCTGATGAACACATACTATTTGAATTCAAAATAAATGTGAATTTACATGAACCACTTAATTTAAAATCAATGGTTCAGATTGTATATCATAAATTGCTATGTCAACTCCACGAATTTTAAATTTTTATCCTTTCACTTGATAGTGTGTGCGCGCGCGTGTTAGTAGTAGATAACTAAGAAAGATTGTGATAGCAAGGAAATTAACGGAGCTTGATTGCCATGCACTACCCATTTTCTTTGAAATAGAAAGAAAGTCCGTTCTTCAAAATATTTGTTATATTGAATTAAGTACTTATAATGGTGAAATGTTATTCTTCTTATATATTATACATCTATATATCCAATTATCCTCTATCGCTAGTCTCTTATAATGATTGATTGCTGTGTATAAGTTACACCTTGTCACCTAACCAACATTATTTTATCAGCATATTATTAAATAATCATAAATAATCAATTGGAGTAGCCTCAATGCTCTTTTGAGGTGTCAAAAATTTAAATCTAGTCATAATTTTTTTTTTCTTTGTGCATTCTCTAATCCTGAAGAAGAAAAAAAAAAAAAAAAAAACAAAAAATTAGCAGAGGACGTGTCTATGAAACTTAATGATACACTAGTGAGTTTGGACAATGCATTAATTAAACTTCCAACATGCTTGTGAACGCTCGGATCATCCCAACTCAGTGATTATCCCAACTCAGTATCACCTGGTTAACATGTAAAAATTTTAAGACAAAATTATAAAAAAAAATAAAAAATGAAGTCTTTACGACAAAATTTTATATTTTAATTAACATAAAATTTAAAATAAAAAAAAAAGTGTGCTTTTGAAAACTTATACAGTAAACACTTGAACATTTACTACGCGTTAAAAAAAAAAAAAAAAATCTCTCAAAGAGGATCCTTAAACTTTCATCCTAATCTTTTACAAATAAATACAAATAAAAGATTATATTTTTTCCTTTTAATTTTACTCCATTCTTAGTTTCCTGCCTCACAGACTTCACCTGCATTCTTCCATATCCGACGGACACTGACAGCAATTTTCTTAACCTCCAGGTAAGCACTCTTCTATCTCTCTCTCTCTCTCTCTCTCTCTCTCACACACACACACACAACCAAAAAATAAAAAATAAATGACAATCCATTATATGACAATGCTTTTGGATGAATCAGATCCCACTACATTTTTCGTCGTTTTTCCACCCCAGTTTCTCCCTCTCTCATTTTCACCCACATTCACTCTTTGATTATCCCAAGAAATACATTGCGAGGACATTTGGAACTCTAAAAGTTAGTAAAAAAAAAAATGACTTAGATAATTTTTGGGTGTTTAGAGTTCAACTATTAAACTACATTTTTTAAAAATAAATAGTTCCGTTCAAATAAATTTTCGTCCATTTGAACAGTTTTCGATAGAAACTTTTAAATTTTCTATCAAAACTTTTTGACAATGATAGAAATTTTATTGAGATTTAGTTTTTAGAAAAATTTGATGGTATTTATAGATATATATAAATTTATAGAGATTTACATAAATTCACGTAATTTAAGATGAAAAAAATTTATCGTAGAGTTGTAGAGTTTTTTACAAATTTTTAAAATTTTTCGACACTCTAAACAAGCACTAGATGTAATTGTTTTCGTAAGTAGGTGCCAGTTTGTCTTGCATTGGTTGCAAGGATTCTGTATAGCAGGTATAAGTATTATTTAAATGAAATAAAGATGGTGAAGTGCATTCTGGAGTAGGTGCAACAATTTTGCTGTATTAAGTGAAACTCTTATGTTGCAAGTGCAATTATTGTCTACACTGGATCGATGCAACCCTCGGCTATAATGGACATAATAGACTATAGTTGTGTGCACTAGTTGTAGTAATTATAAAGAAGTATTATAACCCTGAATTCATATTAATATGTATATATATATATATATATATATATTCACTATCAGCCAAGAAGGCCAGATAAAGATCGAGAAGTTAAAATGAAACTTAAGAAGTTTGAAGTAGGGCCACAAGTGTAGTTATTGTGCTTGCTTAAGTTTCATTTGGCTTGCTTGTAGAACTGAAAATATGCCAGCCACTTGATTGATTTGTTTACACGAGACGTCACTAAAACTAGATACGAGCTAGCTAGCTAGCTAAGAGATATCTTTATCTTTTCTTGTTCTTTTCCCTTTTTTTTGTTTAAAAGAGTTATCTATATCAATTATTTATATACGGAGATAAGAATTACCACCGTGAGTAGTTACCACATCAACTGAACGAATCTGGAATAAGCCTGAAAAATAAAAGAAATTAAGTAAGAGAAACTGGCTAAAGGGAATTCTCAACCAAGAATCCTCTAATAGCAAAATCAAAAAAAGCTCAAAAGAATAATAGACGAAATGGAAGTGCTTAGTTGACAATAATGAACATACCTAAATTTTGGTGCTAAATTTTGTATTTATATTAAGATAGTGAGAATAAACAATTACCCAAATAATTGGAAAAGCAATGATTTCACCTCTCTTATACATGTATTTGGTATATATGGCGGTTTATTTTGTAGTAAATGCCTATCATTCAGCATTTAATGTGCCTGGGGAAAATCAAAGTAACGGGTGAGATGTGACCATAAAGAATGTCCTAACGTCATAGCTATCTGCCACTCATAAGATAACAAACAAACTAAGTTCACAAAATAATAATAAATAAATTGAATTTATTATTAGACAGTGTTTATGATTTGAATTAAACTAACATTTACACCTTCTGTTGTAAGACCTAATTATTGGGGGTGGAGGACCAAATGAAACCAACGTCGAACATCGCTGCTAGGCACATACATGTTTAGGATAATGTCCCGTGCTCTTAGTATGTTTTGTGCGAACAGTTTATGTCCCTATTATTGCCACAAACGATCATCTAACCCTGTTCTCGACTAACACATCCCTTTGGTAATGATCCCATTACAAAAATATTCTAGTAACACTACAATTATAGAAGATCTGTAAGAAATGCTTAGAATTATCCTGCATGAGTACTATTTTCCAAGTAAAAGAGGTTAGATCCAAGTGATTAGCAACAACTGAATTCTTCCCTCTTCCCTAGTTAGAGATATATTTGTCGTATTATATATTTTACACACACACACAAACTCTTCCAATGAACACAAGTTACATTGAAATTTTAATAATGGATTTTTAGCCTATTTCTTCACCTTATTGCTTGTGAAAGCGTTTTATGAACTCTGCAAGCAGCACCCGCATGCATCAGCTTTTCTTAAAAAAAAAAAAGTCGTAATATATAAAGAAAAAAAAAATAAATAAATTATGAAATTCTCTAATCAAAAGCACCTGATATCAGTTATCCTAAATAATTCTCTACGATGGATAATGTTACAGTCATATTCTATATATTTGAAGAATCACGGTTTAAATTATCTAAATAGGGAGCACAAGGGTGGAGCTAAAAAGTTATAGGTGGGTCAACACTTATTATAAAACATATATGGTTGGTGAGGTTTTATGAAAGGAATAAAGAAAGGACTTAATTGTCATTGGAAAAAAAAAAAGAGAGTGATAGAGAGAAAAGGTTAAATGGAGTTAAATATTACTTAATTGTATTGGATAGAGTAGGTACAATTGCATTAATATGTATTGAGTTAAAATTTTTTTCATTGGATCGACACAATTAATATTGGGTTTATTTATTTTTTTTTTTATTAGATGAGCACAATTATTAACGCTGAAGGCAATATCAATAAAAATAAAATAACATACATATATATATATATATATTAGGGTGTGCATGTTCCCTTGGCTTATTACTAGCTCCGTCCTTGAGTGAGCGTCTAGAGATGTTGACATTGGCACGCTTTTCATTTTCTTCTCTCTTTAATTTAAATAAAAAAATAATTAACGTGGATGCCCATGAAGACAGTCACGCCAGGTTAGGGCAAAATGAAATGTTTTCTGCAACGGAATGCATACTTATTCCATTTATTTAACAACTGCAAACTAAAGACAAACACATGAATCGATGTTATTATATGACAACATTATTAACATAATTTCATATTAGTATCAGAAATTTTGATTTTTTTTTTTTTTTTTTTTCATGAAGCAGTTGCTGTCATTATTTTCTCCAAACCAGGACCACAAATTTCTACTGATACTATTGATAAATGCTTAGAAGTATCTTATAATGAAGTTATGATTTTCAGTCTAATATTAACTTAAATTTAATTTAATTAAAATAATATAAATAAAAAATGTAAACGTAGTAGTGGTGGTGGCAGTGTGCGATCATTATACAGGTGATAGAGGGTACGTACGTGGCATCGGTGGCGAAGGTGGTCATCTGGTATGGAATAAGTGGAAAGAGGATCCCTTTTGGACAATCGTGAGCGTAAGTATATCGTCCCACAGCGGTCGAGACTCGCCTCGTCATAATGTCAACATTCGTAACTGCATGTAGCATTCACCCAATTGAAGAAATACTCTTTTTAGCCACAAATATGTAGCTTGGGAGTTACTGCTGCCCCAATTTGGAACCCTGTCTATTCATTGCGAGACATAATGAAGACCTCAATAGAACCAACCCCCCCTCCCCGGCCCCCCCTCTCTCTCTCTCTCTCACATCCTATAAAGCTTCATAAAGTTTCTTATTAATTTCTAGACCACTGTCAGCCCTATCGAAAGACAACCCTTTTGGATAACACTTTGGGGAGTACTTGTTGATCCAAATTCAAAGAATAATGAATAAGAGCATGCACGTGGAGCCATATCCTTATTCATCTTCTGATATTTCATATAAAGCAAAATCTGCATAAAGGTTACGAGATATATATAGCACAAGTGAACACTTATCAAAGTGTTGGATGGCCTTAGACCAATCTTATTGTTTTTTCTTACACTTATATATTACACTTATATATTGTTTACTATCTATCTTTCTTTCATATATCAGGCCCTGAGTCGGACCGGAAGGAGTAACAATCCGTTTCTTTTAATAGACTGAGATTCATGGTAAATTTGAATTCTGATACCAATATTAGATGGTCGTGGACCTATCTCATCCTAAAAAGTTAATTCATGGTATAAAATTTTTCTCACACTTATATTGACCAACCCCTTATCATAACACCCCAACAAAAGGCATGCATTCTATTTAAACTTACCCTATATTATCACCCCCCCCCCCTTTTGTTACGACACGATCGTGGGGATCAAGCTTGTAAATTAACCTACACACACATATATAGCTCACCGAAAGAGCTTAACTTTATCTGGTGTTGCGAACCCTAAATACTAGTTTCTTTTAACTTGTTACCTATATCAGAACATAGAGAAAAGTGTTATATTTGAAATTCAGAATTCCAAAATAAGTATATACGCATATATATATATATATATATATATATATATAACCCTAATTGAACGAGTTTAGTGGACCCATTTCTTTTGGTAGGCCAGTGTTGAAGCACTCCCTAGCTAGCTTGTTATCTGAACGAGATCCAGAACGATTGAACCTCTAACTTAATTAATTAATTTGATTTGGCACTGTGAATCATCAAATGTAGGCCTTCGAAGTGTTGTCACTAGATTTCTTAGTTGAGCAATGTATCATTGGCAACTTAGTATCGACTAACAAGTAGGTAAAGAAGTACTAAAATTTGATTTGGGAATGCAAAAATTAAAATTTTAGTTTAGTTTTTTTATTGAGATTTGATTATCTTTTTTTAATTTATTTATTTAGTAGTTTTAGGCATGTTATTCACATTTATAAAAAATATTTACAAATCCAAATAAATAAATTAATGTATGTATAAAAATTAGCTTTCTAATATATACGTAATTTTGTATTTA
This sequence comes from Vitellaria paradoxa, assembly GCA_019916065.1. Classification (NCBI taxonomy): domain Eukaryota; kingdom Viridiplantae; phylum Streptophyta; class Magnoliopsida; order Ericales; family Sapotaceae; genus Vitellaria; species Vitellaria paradoxa. The sequence continues at coordinate 16,789,516 of CM034234.1, read as the reverse complement.
TTTTTATATTTTTCTGATAAATATGAATGACATAACTAAAAAATTATCAAATAAAAAAATCAAATTTGTTGAAAAATTAAATAAGTCGAAAGAAAACTAAGAAAGAAATGATTTTTGTGTTTCTTAACAAGCCCTAAAAAGTTGATAAAAGAAAAAAGAAAGAAATTAAGAAGCGTTGTTGTTCACGAAAATGTTGACAAAAATGTTGGCAAAGAAGAACAAAAAGTTGACAACATGAGCATATAAAGGGTCCTTGCTAAAGTAGGCAGAACAAATTGACATGATTTGGCTGGAATCTGACGGGACGCCTGTCTACATGTGAATATTTATCACATATACCACTAAAAACAAAATGACGAGACGTTGCGCAGGAGACTCTTGCTTACACGTAATGGTTTAGAGAGGGATAAGGGGGAATTATTAGGGTTATGGCATAAAATTTGAAAGTACACAATCATACTACTAGTATTTTACACACACGCACACACACACAAAACACTTTCACGCTTGTAAGTTTTTTTTTTTTTTTCTTTTCTAAAATAAAACAATTAAAATCCGACCAGTAGACTTGCTAGCTTAAAATTTCCGATACACAAATTATAAAAATATTTCATTACATGAAAAAGAGAGAGGAGGAATGTTGAGCCACTTTTTGATCTTTTGAGAAATGAATTGTCTTCACATTTTTATACTTACACGTGGTAGAAGAAAATATTCATTTATTTTAAAAATATTATCTATTAGTGATGAACTCATTTTTTTTTTCAATTTTTTACGGTGTAAATTGCAAGATACATTATGTTTATGATTGGCATGAGGTGACAATATATGAGCCAAGGTGGAGTGAATTAGCCTGGGTGAAATCTATATGTATAATTTTACCTTTTCCAAATTGCGCCTAACAAAACTTTTATATTTATCCCTCTTGGTCTTTACGAAATAACCCACTTGCACGTTAAGGTAACGAGGTTTTGTTTTTGTTTTTTGTTTTTTTTTTTGAGGGGGGGGGAGTAAGTGAAGAATTTGAGTCTGTTGCTCATTGAACAAGTCAAGTATACTCCTAATTCATGTTACAATCCCTAAATTCGACATAGATTCGAATTATATATATATATATATATAACATAATTAAGGTATCCAAGTTATTCCCATATCCATCATTAGTGCGACAGGGAACAAACCATAATCTACAAAACGATATCATAAACTATATATTAATTTCACCGAAAACTAGCATTTAGCACTAAATCAAGTGGCGTTACATGATGTGTCGACTTCTTGTTTATCACAACTCCACCTCCCAACACCAATCGAAAACTACTAATTATATATAAATATATATATATATAGTGCTTTCTGACAGGGCCCTTATAATTTGTTGTTTTTTACATATATAATCATGTTTGGCCAAACTGGTCTTTATTTTCCAGCCGATGGTCTCCTCCTAAGAGAACACTATCATGACATTTGATCCCATATATTACTACCAATACATGTTGGATTGCTTGATCAGCTCATATTAATTTATTACTCTATTACATAGGTTGTTTAAGTGGATCATTTAAGCTAGGTTGTTTAAGTGGATCATTTAAGCAGAATCATGCTTCTGAAGAAAAACTCTTTAATTAACATTTTCCCACCATTAGTAAGCAAGAAAATTTTAGAGCAAATTATGCCCTTTGTGTTCTCATACTTAATTTACTCTAATCTTATTTTGATTCCAATACGTTAAAATCATTTTATTTTGTTCCCTTTGTCAAATTTATTAATAAAAAAAATGAGATAATTTAAAGTACATGCGGCAAAAACAAACTAATTTAAAAGATGTTTTAAAATGAGATTGATAGTAAAATATAAATGTACTTAGTATAATTTATCTAATTTTAATTATATCATTTGTTCCCTTTAATCAAATTTATTAATAAAAAATGAAATGATTTAAAAGTACATGCGACAAAAATAATCAAATTTAAAAAGATATCTTAAAATGAGATTAATAATAAAATATAACAGTACTAAGTACAAATGATCTAATTTTAATTATACCATGACCCATTGTTATTTGGATGTGTCCAAAATGGGGATATATTCCTACATTCATACATATCTTTTCAGTGGAATCATGCATAAAGAAACACATTAAAGTAGTGCATTTACACAATTTGACACTAATGCATCATGGTGTCTGATCATATATATCCTTTGTTGAGGCAATTTTGTAGCAATCAACTAGAGGAATTTTAAATTTTGCAACTAATCTCTTTCCGTACTTTATTCCTTGCTGTAAAATCCTTGAATGTCTCATTTTCTTGTGACAGATGGTGATGCGTGTGAAGAAAAGAAAAAAAAAATATTTGAACACATTAATAAAATAAAATAAAAAATATGTGTATTTTAAATTCTAATTATTGCAATATAAAATTTAAATTTTTAATTTTTAATTGTTCACTAAAGGAGTTGTTTTATTTTTAGAACTTTAATATGTACAGGTATGTTTATTTTATTTACACGTTATATATTAATAACGTGACATCATATTAATATTTTCTCTTGAAATAAGATGTTTTAAGAGTTTGTAAAGTAAGATGCTAATGAGGTGCAGGGCCATCACAACATTTGACGTGGGGAGAAAAATAGACACCACAACGTTAATGAGAAATAGTAAAAAGTGCTTATGATCCTAACAAAGATTTGGCTTTTTGAAAAGATATGATTACATGGTAAGATTTCTTTTTAGCTGGTTTTCGTTAATGAAGAATTTACTTATAAAATTAAAGTAGCGTGTCCAAATTAATTATTAGGTATAGCCAAAGCAATTAAATTTTGATGACTTCTACTTTCTAAGAATGTGTGTATAGATTCTTAATTAACAAGTTGTTTGATAATCAAGTTATATATATATATATATATATGGAGAATTATGTATATATTCCTGATAACTCTTTTTAATTTTTTTAGTTTCTTTTGTGGATTTTTTTTTTTTTTTTTTTTTTTAAGGGAGGGGGAACCTCCAGTGATTGTATAATTACTCTCACTTGTGAAAAAAAATACTGTAGTTATAAGATACCATGTTTTCGCTGATATAGGTAAAGAAAATGATTTAAGACGACTCTTAAAGGCAAAATTATAAACGTTGGCCAAAGTATAAGACAAAGTTATGCATTATTGTTACCCATTTAAGCCAAAAACAAAGTAAGAACAAGCATACAAAAAAGACCAACATTTTTGTAGCAAAAGAATTTAATTCTAAGAGATTCACTTTCAGGTGAATTTTCTTTGATTTATGCCGCACATACCAATCCCTTAATATGTGCAACGGCAAGTCGTGAACTCGCATAATAGTGAAAATTCACACCTATACCCAAGAATTAGATACAGTTCATCTAACTAAGAAGTCTTATCCTACCAACTTTACTGCGTTTTTCCGTTCAGGGGTTGGCCCCAAGTGTTGTTAGGAAGAGAATTTGAATGCCCCTAACTCCCAACCAAAACCCACTCACCCACTCCTTAGGTCCTATATATTCATAGCAAATCTAATTCAAAACGTATTCTTTGAATGTGACACGTACGAACAATTAATTAATAAGCACCAACTAGAAAGAAAATATCAGATTCGCAAATAACTCCTCATTTCGTTGAAGTGCTCCAGCTTTTGCCAAACTTGTGTCTCAAAATTGGCTTCTCTTAGGCAATGTTTGTTTGGGAGATAAATTTGGAGGATTAAATAAGCAGCCTACCATTTTTATTAAGTTGACTTTAGTCTTATGTTTGATTTGCGGTATTACAACTCCGAATTGAATTCATATCCTCCAAAATGAGGAATAAGTAATATCATAGGAGATATGATATTACTTATACCTCACCTCTAGATTTGTTTCTCATCCAAATCTAAAGATTTAAATTATTTCTTGTCACATCTCAAGTCAAACTATATCTTTTATCTCACTTTATATCCCATCAACAAAGCACCAAAAAAATAATCCTATTTAAAAAAATAATTCCATGTTTTATCCAATTTCATGTATTATCTATGATATTAATTATATTCCATCATCCAATCCCTCAAAATAAACATAGCCTTAGTGTGTATAAGAAAGCACATACATTAAAACATTTTCTCCATGTATCAATTGCATTCAGTTCATAATGAAGCTTTCACGGTCTCCCTTTTGGACTAGAAATCCATTTCAGAGCATTTGTAGAATCAGATTCTGTAATAACATTGCACAAATAATATTATACATACACATATATATTATGTATGTTTATGTCATATGTGTGATTTACCAGGAAGCTATGGCTTTCACTGATAACGACTGAATGGGTAAAAAACATATTGGTCAAGAAAAGAGAACCTCATTGCCTACAGCAATAATTGGGAGGGAACTAATTAAATATTTGAGCTGAAAAATCAACAAAATAAGGCATTAAATACTAAGAGTACTTAGATTTTTTTTATTAAATTAATTTTTTTGTTTTTTCAAAAATAGCTGCTGAACGAATTCAAACAGGTGCACATCTAGTGCTCAAAAAAGAAAAGGCAAATGGGATAACGATTTCCACAATAGCAGTTTAAATGTTTGGCAAAAAAAAAAGGCACCACATAAAAAAATGTTACTGGGGTTGTCTCAGTGCTGGGATCTAAGACTCCAAAGGCAACCTAGTTGATAGGTTATACTTTTTTTAGTGTTTCAGCCCCCCAAATTCAAACTGTCATCCCCATGTCCACTTTCTCCTCTTACTGAACACCTCTTTCTCACACAGGACCAAACACCCCCCCCCCCCCAAAAAAAGGCCCCTACATATCCAACATCAAAGAAGGTAGTTTATAATCATAATGCTTCAGTGACTAGAGGATGCAGGAAACTTCCAACCTTCGTAGGTTAAATTTGTAAAATGCTTAATGATCGCTACAGATCTTGTGGAATTTATGCAGGTTAGTGGCAAAAGCCTCTTTCATGTTTCATGCCATACTGAATGTTACTTGTGCAAAAAACTTATGTTTGCATGATATAATTCAATATCACATTACAAATGATATATTACCCTATTAAATAAAATAATTGTATTAAATATATATAAACATTATTTGTATTTCTGTATCTTAAAATAAGATAGAAGTGTATCCGACTCTTGAGACGCGCATACCGTGCTCGAGTCTACGCAACATAGGATACTAATTAAGGAAACTTGTCATTCCTCCGGGCTTTAAATAGTGGTTCAAATGATGGGATTTTCATATAAGATGATGTTAAAGATGCTATATTGTTTTAGCCTATAAATTGCCCTGGACCTAGATTCCATGTAAAAATTCATCAGATTACTGGTCATCATATCATGTTCCCCTCCTTTTTCTAAACTTTACATGATTAATTAGCAAACCAACACGGTTCTTTCACGCAGGAATTAAGACATGGGAATGGAGTAAAGGTAAACAAGTTTTGTGCAGTCAACATCAAAATTAGACAACACAAAACATATCCTTCTCGACTGCTACGCGGGTTGAGGCTTGAAATATTTAGTAGGGGCCCGTCCATCCACTGCTTTCCTGATAAACTAAGCGTACAGAGTCCTGCTGCATCTCACTCGTGATGAAGAGCATAAGTGTTAGTGATTTTTAAAGGTACCTTGAATTTAAATAGTTAAAATACACCGCAATCAGCAAAGACAAAATATAGAAAGTTGGTTGCAAGTAACTCAGGAGGGGGCCCCCTTGTCAACCACTCTCTTGTGGATGAAAGGCAATCAATGGTTGAATAAAAAAATTTTACTATAACTATTATTATTGGGTTTCAGAGGACTGCAATATAAAAATGTAATAAAAGGATTAAAGTGTAAAAATAAATAATTTTTATTTTCTTATAATGATCTAATGGTCTTAATTTAATTTAGTTAATTTTAAATTTTAAAATAAAAATAAAATTAAAAAATTTTATTAGAACACAATCAATATAGAATATATTTCATTGAAGTGCAATCAAATCAAGACCGTCTATTTTTACACTCCAACCTCTCCAACCCACTATTATTGGGTCTTGGTATTAATTCAAAAAAAAAATATGGGTCTAGTGTTCACACCTAGTGTTTCACTCTCTATGAACTGTTCTGCTAGTTTAGGCATCAGCCCAAAAAAATGTTAGTGGATAGGCTATCTCACTTCGGTGGAATGATAGTGGAATAGTTAGGCTACGTGTATGTTTGTAAACCCAAACCTGCAAATCAATTTTTTAAATTAGTTTGTTGGCTCTCGGTGTTAATTAAAAAAAAGAAATCTGTAAATACTATTAATCCCATAAACATATTGATTCTGAACATAACGTTTCTGTTTTCGTCCTCGCAACATTTCCTTTAAATCCTTCATCTAGTTGGGCTCTTTCCTACACCTCTCCTCTCTTACTTTGCTTCACAAAGAAAAATCTCTCTCTCTCAAAACATATTTTCCAAGTAAAATGGTATCATCACCAACTTATCACATGCTCTGGAGAAACAACTTCAGAGTCCTCAGGTTTCTCACAGCCATTTTCTTCAGCTGTATTGTCAGCAGAAACAACCTCAGTTCCAACCAGCAGTTCGTCTCCTCCACGGTTCCCCCTTCCTCAATTCTTCCTCCGTCGCTGAGAACACTCAGACTCGACGGATATCTAACCTCCGAGGGCCTCGACCAAGCAGCCAAGGACTTCGGAAATATAACCCATCACCTGCCATCTGCAGTTCTCCATCCTAAATCTGTTGCCGATATTTCTTCAACTATCAAGCGAATTTTCGAAATGGGGACGACAACAGAGCTCACGGTCGCCGCCAGGGGCCACGGCCATTCCCTCCAAGGCCAGTCGCAAGCTCAGCGAGGAGTCGTCGTCAGAATGGAATCGCTTCGAGCAGAATTGCATTTCCACACCGGGGAGCTCCCCTACGTGGATGTCTCTGGCGGAGAGCTATGGATAAACATCCTGAACGAGAGTCTTAAGCGCTGGGCTTGCACCGAAGTCGTGGACGGACTACCTTCATCTCACTGTTGGGGGAACCTTGTCGAACGCCGGAATCAGTGGACAGGCCTTCCGGCATGGTCCCCAGATCAATAATGTATATCAGCTTGAGGTCGTCACAGGTATATATATATGTGTGTGTGTGTGTGTTCGTGTTTATGCAAAAAATAATTCTTAGTTATTACCTTGCGCAAACAATTTAATTAGGAATAGTTCGGTTTAAATTCTTTATACATAGCAACGGTGCATGTCGTGCACGATGAGGTTCGGTTCCATTTTTAGTTTAGTTGTATTCATATTAGACCTTGAATCAATACAATTTTTACCGGGTCAAAAAGTCTAGAATCAATAATTGAAGTGATTGTCACATAGAACTATAAATGTTGTGAAAAAAAATGAAAAGTAAGCCCAAAAAAGGGACTAATTTGGGCCAATCAAGTTTTGAAATAAAAAGATTCAAAAACGAAGACATAAAAGTTGACACTTTCAAAACTCAAAATTAAACCTAACCTCACATGGAATTGGAAAAAAACTCGACCTGAACCCACCTGAATTGGTCTCAGGTCGAGTAGTTTAATTTGAGTTGTTCGGATATTTTGTACTCCCATACTTTAAAAAAAAGTAAGAATGCAATTCACTGAATTTTATTTTCTGCAAATTTATACTGGTAAAAAACTAATAGTTGCAAACTAATTAACCATGAAACTCAATAATGATGTAACAGTACTAACTTTTCTACCATAATGCAAAGATAAAGAGACAATTCTTTAATACTATTAGAGTTGTATAAATTAGTATAAATTTGTAAAATTTGTACCCTCGTGATTCGTGCTAAGAGTAGAAAAATTAAGTTTTTTCCTAGAGATTTGTAAAGATTTGGAAAGCTCAAACGGCCCCAATATATTTAACACTATTTGAGTGTAGGAAAGGGAGAGGTCATTACTTGTTCAGAGAAACAGAACGATGACCTCTTTTATGGTGTTCTTGGAGGACTGGGACAGTTCGGTATCATCACTCGCGCTAGAATTTCTCTGGAACCAGCACCCAAGATGGTAAACACACCGTTCCCTTATTTTCTTCCCACCACTGGCATTAACACGCAGGGCACCAAAAAAAAAAAAAATTAGGTACTATAACAACTCATTAATCCATTTTTGACAGGTGAAATGGATTAGAGTGCTCTATTCAGATTTTTCCATCTTTACAAAGGACCAAGAGCATCTAATTTCAGCGGAGGACACTTTTGATTACATAGAAGGATTCGTCCTTATAAACAGAACTGGTCTCCTCAATAAGTGGAGATCTTACTCCTTCAATCCCAAACACCCTCTTCAAGCAAGTCGGTTCAACTCGGAAGGAAAAACTCTCTTCTGCCTAGAAGTGGCCAAATACTTCAACCCAGATGAGACTACCGATGACTTTGTCAACCAGGTGAGACTTGATTAAACCAAATAAGTAAACTATTCTACCAGAATTTTTACTGTAACAAAAGCGTATTGTGTTAACTAAAATTTTACTCATCATCAACCCCTGCTTTACGAATGCAGCAAATTGACAGATTGTTGTCGGAATTGGGCTATATTCAGTCCACGCTTTTCCTATCCGACGTCTCCTACGTGGAATTCCTGGACAGGGTGCACACATCAGAGTTGAAACTCAGGGAAAAGGGATTGTGGGAGCTCCCTCACCCATGGCTAAATCTTCTTATTCCAAGAAGCAGAGTTCACGACTTCGCTGCTGTGGTCTTTGGGGGCATTCTTACAGACACCAACAATGGCCCTGTAATCATCTACCCGGTCAACAAATCCAAGTAATAATTCATTAAAACTTCAATCAAAATCTCTTCTTAAAAGTGTTTTGAAATAGCGCTAGCTGTTGACCCGGATTGCCCGGTTTATATATGTATATATATATACTGCAGGTGGAATAAAAGAACATCTCTCGTTACACCAGATGAAGATGTTTTCTACCAAGTGGCTTTCTTATCATCTGCGGTGCGATCTTCGAAAGGAGCAGACGAGTTAGAACACATTCTGAACCGGAACAGAAGAATCCTGGACTTCTGCAAAGGTGCACCTCTTGGGGTTAAGCAATATCTTCCCCATTATAGTAGTCAGGAAGAATGGCGTGCTCACTTTGGCCCTCACTGGGATGATTTTGCTAGAAGGAAATCCAAATATGACCCTCTCGCAATTCTAGCTCCTGGACACAAAATCTTCAAAAAAGCAAGATCATTTTCGTGATAATGGCCTCTGTAGAGACCAAGGCCTTGCAAATTGTACACGTGCCTCTGCTGTTGTAAAATGGGCACGGTCGAATTTAGAGTCTATTATCAGTTGGAGTAAAATTGTAAAAGTAATATGAGCAAAAATAAAATTTCTTGATAGACGAGAAAATATGAACTTTTTAAATCAAATGCGCACAATTTTCCCAACTGGAACTCATCTTAGTTCGCCCTTGAAAAGGGGCAGAGGTATATAATAAAAACACGTTAATTTTTGAAACAACACCAAGCAATATAATTCTGCATTATTTTATATTTACTTTTTTTGTTTTTGGGTAATTATATTTACTTAAGATCTTAGGGAAAAAAATTATGTCGATTTAGATTTCTTCAACTTATCTTTTTTCGTACGCTCTTGAACATAATAAAATTAATAAATTTTAGCAATAGTAACCATACTACTTAGACTAGGATGGTTTCATTATCGAAATTATATCCAAAACAAAATAAATAAATTGGCAAAGCTAGTTAATATTTTATTTTGAACGATTTTTCCAATGACATGGTCTCTTGGGCTTATTGGATTTGAGAAGACCTCGATTATTAGCTCACAATTTTAAAATACAAATTGGGCTTTTAAATGATTACGAAGAAGTGGGCTTTTACATGTTTGACTGTTTGGTGTATCTTATTTATTATTTTACCCTACTTCAAAACAGAGGTAAGAATGTCATTGGGACGGGTACAGGAGGGTACCTAACTCAACTGAATCCGATAAAAATCTGATAAAAAATACCCTAATGAGATTGGGACGAGTTTGAAATTGAAATTTAATACTTATGCAGGTTTTGAACAAGTTTATGATTTTTCTATAGGGTACCCGATACCCGTTTATACTTATAAGTTACCCGATACCTGCAGAATACTCGTTTAATAAAACAAAATAAATATATATTTATATATTTATAATTACAATTTTATCCCTAAGATAAAATTTTTGAACTTTTGCAATCAAGATCATTTATACTTTGTTGGTAGTCGCTCTTGGATTTGTTGGGATAATTCATTTGAGTTTGTTTAATTTATGATTTGTTGTATGCTATTTTCACATATCATGGATTGTTCCAATTTCCATATTGAGTTTGGAAGTCTTTTGCGAACTGTGATTCCTAGTATACTATTCTAGAGGTATGCCCCTGTATATTTTGTATATTTATTTCTACTATTTATAGTATATTTTGTTTACCTTTCAAAATACACTTGAAGATCCTTTAACCAATGAATTTGTTCAATTTAATAAAGTTGATATTTTTGTCAGTTACTAATTTTTTTATTTTTGATATCAAATTAGCTATTTAACAGATACTTAATGAGTAATTTGACCAATTGAACATAAACGGGTTTCACGAGTTTAGGACAAGTTTTATGAGTTTGGAACGGGACAGGTTTGAGATTCTAATTAAAAAAATAAACAAGTTTGAAACAGTAATAATAACAAAAAAAATAAATAGAATTTGATAATAGAATTAACTAATTAGATCGAAACTTTACCTATTTACATTCCTAAACAGAGGAATAGGGGAGTAGACTAGGGTTTTATTTGAGAACCATGATTACTAATTTGTAGTTGAAGATAGAATGGCTCTGGCAACGGGGACAAGTTCGTACTAATCCGCTTTTGCACAAAAAGGTATTCCAAAATGTCTCCCCTCAATTTCCCTTTCTTATCCAGCAATCATGTCTGTTTAGGTGCGTGTATACGGACACTCACACACACCCCTCCCCCCACCCCCACCTCTGAGAGAGAGAGAGAGATAAACGGGTAGGCGATCCGTTTAATTAATAATTATTATTATTAAACTCGTTTATTTTTTTTAATATATACTATTACTTTTTCAAACTCATTTATACTATTGATAAATATAGAAAAATTATTACTCTTTTCATGTGTAATAATTTCTAAACATAAATAACCTTCACTAATAATGTCACGTTATCCAACTAATAATTACAAAACTAAATGAAATGCAATTAACAAATGGCGAATCCAATTAACAAAGTTAGAGAGAAAAAATAAAAAATGAAAAGAATTTATTCCACCCATTCGATACAACAAAAGTTAAGCGGCAGATAACACTAATCTAGAGAAAATGTTTCATTGTTAATAATTCATAAGATACTTTAATGACATTATTATATGACTTGTTCAAGCCACTTTGGTATAAAATATATTAAGACTAAGTTAAAATTAAAAGGTAACTAAATCAAGGGGGATTAAAGGAAAAAATATAAGAATTAATGATTGGTTTAAATGGCAACTAAATTGAGAGGAATCAAGAAAGAAAATATAAAAATAAAATAAATTAAAATAGTTAACTAAATGAAGCAGGATTAGAGAAAAAAAATTTGTATAGGAATGATTGGGTTAAAATGTGTAGCAAAAGTGACTAGGAGATAAAATATAGGAATGATTGAGTTGAAAGAAAATACTGGAATGATTAAGCTAAATAGATAACTAAATCAAGAGGTATGTGGTATAGTATCAAGAAATTGGTAATTGTTTCTGTTGAACTGTCTGATCAACACTGGTGAATTTATGCTGCTCATTTGTAAGGAGACTGAGTGAGATCACATGGCACCCTTCACTTCCTTGCTAGGATACTTGGAAAAATTTGTTTGTCGGGCGGTGTGTGACCGAATGTCCCTCCAACGGTCAAATTAATACTGGTAGAGAATAAAAGAAGTTAAGAAAGCAGAAGGACAGACTATTAGTAAGGCAAAAAGTATCTAACCTCTTTTATTTGTATTGTCTAATATTGGTGTAGAATTGAATCCACATTTGTCGTCCCAAATGGTCAAACCACGTTTAGAGATGGGTCGTGGTGCTGAAACGAGAGCGAGGGCAACGACCTTACTCCTCTCCTATGTCCATGATTGAGAATGTGCTCAAGGGCTGGGTGTTCATGTTAGGTTTATTTTTGTAATTAGAAAATTCGTGAACAAAACAATTATTTTAAACTTGTATTTTAGTTTATTTGACTAAAATGTCAAAGATATAGGTTTGAAGAATTTTTAAAAATTTTGCCAATTCTTAAAGAGGTTAGAAATATTTTAAAAAAGTTTTCTAATGCTTAAAGAGGTTGAAAATATTTTAAGAAAAATTTCCTCATTTTCAAATATTTTGAAAGTTTTCTAAAAGATTTTGAAACTAAGAAACTATATAATCCTATGTAAAATTAAATTATTTGACTGCTCTATAAATAAAGAACTTTTCCTAGGGTTTCTACATATGGAGAATGTGAAGGAAAAAAGATATCTATATTGATTCAAGAGTTCTCTTTTCTTTCTTAACCAAACAACTTAACATATTGGTGCTTCTTGATTTTCAAAGATTTGAAGATTGATCTTTTGCTATAAAGGTGCATCGTTTGCTCGAGCAAAATTTCAACTCAAGGAATCGTGGATTCGATTGAAAACTTTGTAATTGTAATTTTTGTAACCCAACTTATATAATAAAAAAGATTGTCTAGTCTTTCATTTAGAATTCATGGTTTTTCTCGATTTGGGTTTCCACGTTAAATCCTTATGTCACTTTATTTTTTCACACTTGCTTATTTAACTAATTGTTTGATAATAGTGTTTACAAAATTTCAGTTTGGATACCCGTCACGTATCCATGTCTAAGTGATCTTCTCCAATTGCCCCTTCCTAGCCCTTGCTCACGAGATGTGCTGAGAATGCGAACGAGGGCTCAACTATTATATTTTAGCACCACAACCCATCTCTTAATATGGTGACCATTTAGGACAACAAACGTGAATTCAGTTCTACACCTATAAGTATCAGATGGTACAAATGAAGGAGAACACTTTTTAACTTGCTAAAACTCTTTCTTTCTATTCTCTTAGTTTATCTTATTCTCTACTAACATTAATTTAATCATCGGAAGGCATTCAGCCACATTTTGCCTGGCCGACATTACTTTCTCCGTATCCCAGCAAGGAAGTGGAAGGTGTAAAACAACCTCACTTAATATCCTACAAGCGAGCAGCATAAATTCATCAAGAGTGTTAATTGGATAAATCAGCAGAGACATTTGCCAATTTTTTGACACTCTATATGGATAGCTAAATTAAGAGTGATTAGGAAAGTAACTAAATCAAGAGGGATTAGGAAAAAATATAGGAATGATTAGGCAGCCAAATTAAGGTTTAGTTTGGGAAAAAAAGTTAAATATTTTTTTTATTATTATGATTGGAATGTACAGCTCATAATGGTCATGTTATATTATAGGTTTGAGCCCTACTAAGTCTACCACACCTTCTATTCACCTGATACAAGGCAATTATTAAAAAAAAATTTTTTTTGGGGGGGGAGAGAAAAAAGTTAGATTTTTTTATAGCTAATTTTTTAATTTTTTGTTAATTTGACATTTTTATCATTCATGGTTTAAAATTAATTTAAAATATAAGAAGATAATTTTAATCATTTCAAAAAAAATCCTAAAAAGTTGAAGGGTTAGAACTTAGCTTTTGGTTGGTGCTGCCTAATTAAGCCTAAGAGCTATTCAAAAAATATAAAAATAATTGAGTTAAAATAGGTAACTAAATAGAAAATGCTAAGGAAAAAAAATATGGTAATGATTTGAGTTAAAATAAATAAAAAATGACAATTTTATTTATTTTTAGCCATTTTTAAAAACAAAAAAAAAAGAAAAAAGTTTTAACAAACATTTTTTTGTTAATTTTTTAAAAAAAATTGTAAATATAAATAAAAAAATAATAAATATAAACGTTACTAAACGGGACTAAATAATTAAAAGAATAAAAAGTAAAATTAAATTTATATACATAGGGTGATTTTTACTAATTGCCATCTATACCCACAAATCACAACTATTTTCTTGTACATTTGGTTTACTAAAAATAACTGAAAATTTCTAAAAATTTATGAAAATTATTCATTTTTTATTTCACTGCACAAACTTATAAATTATTACATTTTATCTCATTCTATCTCACTTTTTATCATTTCAAACGTATCCAATTCTCCTTGCATCTTCCATTCCACATTGCTCTCCCCAACCTTCCCTCTCTTAGTTTCAGTACATGAAATATTCTCTCTCTCTCTCTCTCTCTCTCTCTCTCAAAATGAATTTGTCAAGAAATGGATACAACTTTATGATTGTCTGGTTTCTCACAACCATTTCCTTGAATTGCATGATCGGCAACCTATGTTCCAACAACCGTTTTGTCTCTTCAACAACAGATTTTTCTTCTCCTTCAGGTTCCTCCATTATCTCTTCATCACTTAAAACACTAAAACCACTTGATGAGCAATCAGCCAAGGACATTGACGAAGCAGCCAAGGACTTCGGCAATATGACTTATATCCCACCATCCCAAGTTGTATATCCAAAATCAGTTTCCGAGATTTCCGACGTGGTCAAACGTATTTTCGACGCCGGCGCTAAGTCGAACCTCACCATCGCCGCCAGAGGCCAGGGCCACTCCATACAAGGCCAAGCGGCAGCCCGTGGATGGGTGGTCGTCGTGATGCCATCGCTCCAACAAGAAATGAATTTCAGCGCGGCCGGAGTCGATCCTTACGTCGACGTTTCCGGTGGTGAGTTGTGGATAAACATCCTAAAAGAGAGTGTTAAACACGGGCTCTCTCCGAAATCTTGGACCGACTACCTTAATCTCACCGTCGGGGGTACGCTGTCGAACGCTGGAATCAGCGGGCAAACGTTCCGGCATGGGCCCCAGATAGATAATGTCTATGAGCTCGAGGTTGTCACAGGCACACAATTAATTTAATTAGCAGAAGTTTGTTATAAAAATGGGGAGTCGGGATTTAGGGTTAGTTGGGCTGCTCAAAGAGTTTAGGCAAAATAAATTAGATAACAAAAATTTCAACTGAATAAAAGTAAAGGTTAAGCGGAGTAGATTATAAAAATTTTAAGGTAATATTAAATTTAAAAAAATTTAATTAAAAAATTTAATTAAATTAAAACTTTGAGTTGAATAAAGAATTTAATGGTAGTTATTATAAAATTTTAAGATAAGATTAACGGAAAATTATATTTAAGTCATACTTTGTAATCTTTTAAGGTTATTAGTCATACCAAAAAAAAGTATTACTTTTAAGTCACATTAATGTATAAAGTTTTGTATTTAAGTCATACTTTTGAGTAGGTCCTACGAGTTTGTTTTAAATATAATTTATAATATGACTCAAATGCCCTTAGTTTCTATAATTAACTGAGACGAAATTGTCAGAAATTATGGTAACCGCGAATCACGTTTTTTCCGTTTTTGTTTTATTCCTTAAAAATCGCGTGAAGATATATGGTATATTTTTTATTTGAACAAGCATGTAGTGAGATAAAAGTCGGTTAAAAAGCCATAAATAGCTACTAGCAAAGATGCGAATAATGGTGTGTTGATATTCATAATTTTTTTGTTGAATTTTAGCAAGAAGTACCACATACATATGGTATTGTTTTTATGCGGTACTGTTTCTAGTAAAATGTATTATCGTATAAACACAGTACCAAATGTATCTAGTATTCAAAGATCACCATTAAATACAAAAAAAGTACCACATACAAAAAATTGTGCTGTTTTAATGAAGTACTGTTTTTATGCGGTACTGTTTTATTATGAGGTACTGTTCTATTGGTACTGTTTCTAGTAAGATATATTATCGTATAAACACAGTACCAAATGTATCTAGTATTCAAAGACCACCATTAAACACAAAAAGAAGTACCACATACAAAGAATGGTACTATTTTAATGAGGTACTGTTTTTATGTGGAACTGTTTTATTATGTAGTACTATTTTTTTTTGCAGTACTGTTTTATTATGTGATACTGTTTCTAGTAAGATGTATTATTGTATAAACACAGTACCAAATGTATCTAATATTCAAAGACTACCATTAAACACAAAAAGAAGTACCACGTACAAATAATGGTGCTGTTTTAATGAGGTACTTTTATTATGCGGTACTGTTTTTTATGCGGTACTATTTTATTATGTGGTACTAATTTTAATGCGGTACTGTTTTTATGCAGTACTGTTTTATTATGTTGTACTGTTTATTATGCAGTACTGTTTTTCCTAAACAGTTTTGATTTTATTTCCAAAAATTGATTTTGCTTACTTTGTAAAGAAAATGGAAAGTAGCAGAATTAGGTTTTTCCCAAATAATTTTGATTTTGTTTCCAAAAATCGATTTTGCTTCCAAAAATCAATTTTGTTTGCTTTGTAAAGAAGATGGAAAGTCGCGAAATTAGGTTTTTCCCATACAGTTTTGATTTTGTTTCCAAAAATCAGTTTTACTTGCTTTGTAAAGAAGATGAAAAGTCGCGGAAGTTATAAGTGAAGTGTGCACTATTTTCAGATAAAACTGACAGTTTTGAAATGCAGTGAAAAACGCGTGATGTCCTTTTTTGCCTTTTTATTGCAAGTGTGACTTATTCACAAATAAATTTTTTGGGTATGACTTAAATCCTTATAAGTCCATAAATAGTGATCAGCTTCCAAAAATCCCTAAGATTAAATTTAAAAAAAAGAATTAAAACTAAAAAAAAAAAAATTTTTGAGGGCAAGCTACCCAAATTACATCACAAGGCAGCCCTAAGGTCTGCACCCTCTCTGTGAAGGATGTTAACTGCCAATAAAATCTTGTTGAGTTATATATATACTAGTAGAGGGTGTTTGTGCTTTGTGCAAGCGCGTGCTTGTATAAAAATATATAAATTTCTTAAAATTTTATTTGAAAAAAATAAAGTAAAAGAAGAGAAAAATAAACAAAAAAATAGACGTAATAAAAATAGAAGAAAATACAAAATTTCAAATACATATAGTTATTTGAATGTATTTAAAAATGTAAGAAAGTAAAAATATTCATTAATGTGTTAGTTCTTTGAATTTAATTAATTAATTGCATTTTGTATTATAATTTAAACAAGAGAAGAATTTTAAATTTATGTCCCATTCTTTTTTCATGACAAATTATTTAACCAAATACAATTTAAGTGGATGCGAGAGAAGAAAATTAACAAATATTAAATAAAATAATAAAGAATGTAGAAAAAATTAATTATGAAAAAATATTTTATTTGAATGAATTAAAAATATAATAAAATAAAAAATATTCATCAATATATTAATTTTTTAATTTTCTAACTTTCATTCATTTTACCATTTATTTTTCATCATAAACCCAACAAAGAGAATGAATTTTAAATCTATACTCTTTCTCATTTATTTTATGGATAGAGACATATAGGTGAGAGAAAGGAAAAAAATGGATAATACGAAATTAAATAATAAAAAAGAAAGAGAAAAAATAATTAATAAAAAATATTTGAACTTCTTAAGAAAAATCTAAAACTCTAAAAAAAATTATGTTTGGAGTAAAAATTTGATGAAGAAAAAAAAAAAGGGAAAGAAAAATGAAGTGAAAATAAAAAAGAAAAGGATAAGAAAAATGAAAAGAGCATAAAATTCTAAATATATATACTCTTATCCAAATGGATTTAAGAAAATTAAAGTAAAAGGCATTAATTAATATATTAATTTTTTATATTTCATACGTTTTTTTTTTTACATTTTTTATCATAACCTAAACATAAAAGAAATTTGAATTCTTATCTTCTCTTTTCTTTTTCGTGACAAATTAAAAAATTGAATAAATATAAAATAACATAATGAAAAAAAGATAAAAGATTAATTAATAAAATAATATTAGAGTTTATCCCAAAAAAAACCAAAATTCTAGAAAGTAAAAGCAACAGTACTTGAGGGACAAAAAAATATAAAATAAAGATAAAAATAAAAAATATTAGTAAAAATATTTACGTTAAAAGTACATTACAGCGTATTATAGAAAGAGAGTAATGGAGTATGATTAGAAAAAAAAGGGGGGGGGGGCCAAGAATGCCATTGAGAACCAAATGGCATTGCCATTGAGAACCAAATGGCATTGCCTTTGAAAACCAAATGGTATTTCCACTTATTATATTAGAGAGAGAGTAACCAGAAAAAGATAAAAGAATAAGAAGGTAATAAATAAAATAAGAGGTGTATAATTGAAAAAATAGAACAACAAAGGAACTAAAAGAAAAAAACAAACCGGAAAAGACAAGAGGAAGAAAAGATTACAAACAAAACTATGAGGGACACAATTGGGAAAAATAGGAAAAAGTAAGGACGTTGGAAGCTTAAGTTTTGGGTGTATTTAGATTGATAAAAAATAAGATAAAATGAAATAAGGTGAAATAAATGATGGGTTTGTAATTCGTGTTATGTGATAAAAAGTAAATAATTTTTAAATTTTTTTAATATTTTTAATCATTTTTCAGATTTTTTTTATTACTCTAAACAGAACTAATATGGAGTAGATATATTACGTACCTTTGAATAATATGCAAGATTACATCAAAAGATATGTAACAGGATTTACCTTTAAACAATAAAAGGAGAAGTGTGAGGAGTGTGAAATTAAAGTGGATAACTTAAAACGTCCTTCCGTGCAGGAAAGGGAGAGGTAATTACCTGTTCAGAGAACCAAAATGCTGACCTCTTTTATGGTGTTCTCGGAGGACTGGGACAGTTGGGTATCATCACCCGCGCTAGAATTTCCCTGCAACCAGCACCTGTGACGGTAAAACAGCAGACCTTCCCTCCCATATGCAATAGTAATACATCAGAAGGTTCAGTAATCCGAACTTTGGCACAAAACACAACAATACATACATATGGTTGGGCAATTACCAACATCCACGAGGGGGGAAGAACCCAAGAGTCAGTCCACTATTTTCGGTCGAAATGAGGAGGAGCATCCGCCCATCCTCTCAACTCTTTCGCTGTAAATTCCGCACCCTGGCTAGGGCAGCTTGCATTCATTCATTCCGAATGCAAATTCTTTCGTACGTACGTACCATTTTCCAGCCTTTCTTGTGATCACATTTCTAGAGAGCAAACCATCACTAATTTGATCCTTCAAGAGTGAAAGAAACAGTTTCGGCACCACCCGCCAATGTTGCAACATTTGTCATCTATCTTTCCTCTTGACTTTTATATTGTGTAACTTTTTCCAGCAAAAATTGTAATTTATTGTTCCTACTACGTCTACTTCGACTCCATTCCGTGATTAGCAATCTTGTACTCACTTTGGTGTCATCCACGTATCTTGTGCTTTGTCCGTGTGTCTCCGTTAGTTGCATCATTATTTTGTTCAATCTGTCTAATTGTACAATTGAACCCATGTCCGACAACAACTCCAAATTGTACTTACCAAAAAAAAAAAACAACTCCAAATTGTCAATACTCTGCCCTAGCCTATATAGTACCAATTCACCCCCTAAATCTAGATAACTTGCTAATAGGAGTCTAATAATATTGTTAGTGATCTAGTTTCACCTATTTTTTATCCTAGCAACCTTGTCATGCCTTTCTTAATTGTGATAAAAGCACTAAATAAATAATCTTAGCCTCTTTCTTGGACAATTTTGCTTGTTATGTTCATTCTAAAAACTCGTCTTTTTACCGACATTTAATTTCCTCATCTTCCTCATTTGCTTTTGCAATCCTGACGCCCTTCACAGTCCAAGGAGTGTCTCATACCAACAAAAATCCCTCTTATCTCTTGTTAAAATCTCCATCAATACTTTACTATTTCAAAAGTGGAATTAGTCAATTCTAACTTTGCAGATGGATTTGGAACACTAAAAAAATTTTGAAAAAGGCATTTTCAAAATCTCAAAAACTTCAATCAAACACTAATCAACATAGGTAAACATCTTGATCAAATGTTAGAAGTCAAATGTGACGTGCCATTTTTTACACCAATTTTTATCTTTTCTTTTTTTTTTTTTTTTTTTTGGAACATTTTCAGAACTTCAAAGGCCATCATAATTTTTATGCAGTGACAAATTTGTGCCGCTCTTTCATTGAAACCATTTAGATAAAATTACTCCAGCTCTAATATCACTTTAGATAATCAAGTACAAAGAACAGCAAATATATATGTTGGCAATTGACTACGTCCACGGCTGGAAAACCCAAGAGCAATCAACTATTTTTCATTGAAAGTTGCACAAAAGAAGAAGAATTCATCCTCTCTACTTAATTCCCACAACCCTTTCCTCCTTCCGTATCGAAGCTGACTTGATTATCCCTCCCTCTAATCCCCTTTATCTTGCAGCCTCTTTTTTTTGTTAGAAATTCGCACAATTAATCAACAAACAACAAAATAAAATTGCACACGAAATTTACGTGAAAAACTCAAGACGGGAAAAATTACAGGTAGAGAAGAAGAAATTAACTATATCAAAAGATTGGTACAGAAGATGAACGCCTAAACAGTACGGCGGAAAAGATAGAGATGTACAAAAAATCCTAATTCTGCGTACATAACCATAGATGGGTCGGATTCGATCCGATCCCTCCGCTACCGCCACAGAGTCCCAAGAAAAATTCCATTTTAAAGTCACACCGCGAGCTCTTCGGGCCGGACCAAAATTGAATTCGGGTCACACACTCTTACATTTTTTGTTTTTTTTCAAGTCAGTGTGCTTTATTTTTTCATTCTTCTGGAAAAATGGTATATGGGTATCTATGCTTAAAGAACAATGTTTTGACAGGTAAAATGGATTCAAGTGCTTTATTCTGATTTCTCCAACTTCACGAAGGACCAAGAGCACCTAATATCATCCGAGGATACTTTTGATTATATAGAGGGATTCGTCGTCCTAAACGGAACTAGTTTCCCTACTGACTCAAGCTTCAATCCTAAGGTCGACTCACACGATGCAAATCAGCTCAAACAGGATGGAAATTTTCTTTTCTGCCTAGAAGTAGTCAAACACTACAACCCAGCTGAAACTGGCGTAGACCAGGTCAGACAATTCATACAAAAGGGGAGGCTGAAATTGTTGTGCGATATCAGTTCAATGATATTAAAGTTGAGGATCGTTGGATTAAAATTTAACGGTTCAGATATATTTACATTTTCTTAGATTAAAAAATATGAATGAATCTCAATCGTCTGGATTTTAATTCAATAATTTCTGATCTGATGTCCCAAGTCTGACATTGCACAACGTCAACAACGCCGTTCATTTCATACTATACTTTAATCAAAATCTTGCATTGCGTTTATTGAAATTGTCTTCATAATCAATCTTTTTTTTATTTAATAATGCAGAAAATTGAAAGATTGTTGTCGGAATTGAGTTATACAAAGACCATACAGAAAGAAAATGCCTCCTACGTAGACTTCCTGGATAGATTGCACAAGTCAGAGATGCAACTTCGGGAGAAGGAATTGTGGGAGGTCCCTCACCCCTGGCTGAATCTTTTAATCCCAAGGAGCAGAATTCACGACTTTGCTAATCAAGTTTTCGGGAATATTCTTACAGACACCAACAATGGTCCTTTACTCATCTACCCAGCCAATAAATCCAAGTAATATAATTTATAATCCATTAACATATATAACAATCAAATGTCTTGTAAATGGATTTGGGGACTTACGTCAGTTCCATGACTTGTGATAGGGGTCGTTCAGATGCGTTGATGTTTTTTAGATTAAAAACATGTAAATGCATTTGAATCATCAAATTTTAATTCAAAAATCCCGACCATAATGCCACCCAAACTCACATACTTTTGTTTGTCAGTCTGTCCTTTTTCTTGCAAATAACTTCAATGTTTAGCGCTCCTAATCCACAATTAATTGGTGTTTCATTCTTATATATATATATATATATATATATTGCAGGTGGGACAACAGAACATCGGTTGCTATCCCAGATGAAGATGTTTTCTATCAAGTGGCTCTCTTGTCCTGTGCAGTTCCAGCTTCAAGTTTAGAACACATTTTAACCCTAAATAAAAGAATCCTAGATTTTTGCACAACGGCCGGTATTGGGGTTAAGGTGTATATTCCCCATTACACTACTCAGGAGGAATGGCAAGCTCACTTCGGCTCTAAATGGGGTGATTTTGTTAGAAGGAAGTCCATCTACGACCCTCTAGCAATTCTGGCTCCTGGCCAGCAAATCTCTCCTAAAGGGAAAGTGTTTTCCAACACATAAAACATATACAAGGTAAAATCTATAAGCAGCTTTTCTCTTATGGAAGAGGAAGGGGATAGTATGTGTATTAGAAATACAATCTAAAGTAACCTCAGAAATATATTCAGTGCATGCCCTTAGTTATTTGTGAAGTTGGGAGGAATCACTGTAACATATAGAATTTTCAATAACAATTTTTTTATCGTGTCATGACAAACCCCAAGGCGGCTATATTTGGTACATGGAAGTGAAATTGATTAAGAAGTAGGAATAGAATAAGAATGGGAATGAATTGAATAAAATGTTCATTTCATTTTTTTGTTTAATTGTCAACATGTAAATTAGGGAAATGAATATTTTAAATTTTTATAATTTAATTATATATTTTAAATGCAACGAAATAAAATGAAAAGTAATAAAAATTACTAATATCAATTTTTTAAAAATTATAAAAATAAATTTTATTTTTTATATTTTTAATAATCATAAAACAAAAATTAAAAATAAAAAAACACGTACATGGATATTTCACAGAAGTTAGGGATAAATTTATTTTTTTTTCCATCAAATCAATATAAAATTTGCTATGCTAATAAGAAACTTATTGAAGAAAATTTATTAATTTTTAAAAAAACCCAGAATGTCAATATAAGCCGAAAACAAGTTCAGGGTAATAATTTTGCTTACTTGTATTTAAGCCAAAAACAGGCAAATGAGTAAAATGATTATTTTATAACGATATAACCTGAGTTTGAATCGACTTAGAAGATAAATTGTTTGAGTGGTAATGAATTTTCCTTCTCTCAAATAAAGAATAAAAATCAGGTAATAAAATGGAATAAGAATTCAAAGGAATGGTCATTCCCATTCTAAAGAGTTGTATCAAACATATTAATGGAATAAAAATGTAAATATGGCCATTCCATTTTATTCTTGTATACCAAATTATTTAGATATTATGTAATACAATTTTTTTTTTTTAAGTATATTTAAGATTACGATTTAAATGGGACGGAGAAGAATAAACTCAAACACTAGCCAAGTCCAGAGTCAATACCCCTTAAGCTACCCCCCGTCATCTGTTATACACAATTTCAGGTACTCATTTCGAAGGTGACATTATAAGGAGATGACATCATCAAAAGCCATCGTTAATCCACTGACACAACAGCATTGTCCTCCATTCTAGTTTCCATGATTGCTTGGAGCCAGGTAATGGGCCATAAACCAAGTTTTGGCCGTTTGTTTGTTTATCTCTCCTGCTTTCCCATGTGAAGATGACTATCACAAGATATACTTCAGTAGTTTCCAGGTAATAAAGTTTCGACTCATTAATTAGGGAGCCATCTCTTGGATTATAAAGCAAGTAGATGGCATCATCAAGATTTATAATCAATCTACTGCCATAACAACTTGAAAAGGGAAGCCTAAGATAAACCTCGATGTCAGTTTTATAACAACGAAATCGAAACCGTTAAATTAAAAAATTTAACGATTCAGATATATTTAAATTTTTTAATTAAAAAAATGTGTTTTAAATTTTTTAATTAAAAAAAAGTGTAAATATATTTATACCCTTAAATTTTAATCTAATACTCCCTGACCTACTATTCGGGAGCTAACACCAATCCCAACAATTTACGCTATTCCTTTCTATGCTTGCTTTGATTGCAGGCCCTCATAGACCAATTTCGATTGGAGGTCACTGAGAGCAGAAACAGAAGAGAAGGGGCATAAGCCAATTTTTGGTCGCTTCTATACCTCTCTTACTTCTCCTTCACGTGAAAACAGTAATGCTACCCCACCATCTTTTATCCTGTACCCACACCTCTTACGTTTTCATCGTTAATTTTTAAATCGAAGAAAATATTTTATGATTATAATGATTTTATCCCAAATACACCTGTCACGATGGATAGTTATTAATATAAAATAAGATGTGCGGTTATTGATGTAGGACAAACGTGAAGATGACATTCATTTGAAGATATATATATATATATATATATATATGATTCATCACCAGTTTTTGGAATCCAATTTCAGTTCATTAAAAGAAGATTTGGAGAGATGACATCATCTGCGTTAGGATTGTTATTTCTAGGTGTTTTGGTCATTTATTTTTATTTTTTTTTGGGGGGGGGGGGGGTTCATTAATGCAGTGGTTCGACAATTTTATTATATATTTTCTTCACATGATTTTGCTTTCATTTTATTGCACTCCACAAATTCATGTTTAAGTTATCCTTAGTACATGACAAAATATCCGTGCTTTGTAGGTGCAAAGAAATAAAAAATAAAATAAATGTTTGAGCAACTAATTACATGACAATCCGTTGAGTGATGGAAATTTGTGACATTTGGGCTGAATTCTTTTTTCATACCCTTTGCACAAGAGGTTAATATAATATTTTAAAAAATCATTAATAAATTTTTCTTCCCTCTAATCCAGTTGGCGAATGGAAAATAGAGGAATTTTGGACTTTCTTTTTAATTTCTTTTCTTTTATTTTATTTTATAAAACTTAAATAAGAAAAGAGAAATATCCTTATTTTATTTTATTTTTTCTCATCTTTCTACTTCATTCCAACACGGACTCTGAGAGAGATGTAGGTAAATAAATAAATCTTAAAAAAAAAATAAAAATAAACAATTTCAAAGAGCAGAAAGATAGACACCATTTGATGCCTTTGCTTTATTATTATTATTATTATTATTATTATTATTATTAAAAGTGACGAATCACGCTCCAATACTCAAACTTACGAATTCAAGATGAGATACTCAATTGGAAACTAATTCACTTCTTATCAACCACTTGAAAAATACAATATAATAATGATTAAAGTACATTGAATCATTACATATTAATATTGAGATGATTGTTTTAGCAAGTATAACGATTACATATGAAATTATTATTCAAAATTTATATACAGATACAGAATAATGACCGTATCACATTCATACATAATAAATAAATAAAAAATAACAACTTGACCAATGTGAAGCACACTCTTTTCATTTGTATTATCTCATCAGTCACAAATCCTAGAGATAGAATGATACAATCCAAATACGTTTAGATACGTCTCAGAGGATTAGTCGTTATACTGAAGACCAATTCACACTGGGGGATTTATTACATTGTTGTGCTTTATCCTATTAGATTCTGGATTCTGGGGGGGAAACGGCCTTTGGTCTATGTTGTACATCACCATCCAAATATATATATATATATATATATATTGGGTATTAGAACTTCGCAAATTAACATACATTAGCATCCCAAAATGTAAGGTAATCAGCAACTTAATATCTTCACGATATTTATGAATTTTCCATCAACCCTCACCAAAAAAAACAAATATATAAATGAGACTTTGCTTAAATTTTAACCTAAAACGCATCCCAAAAGCAATTTTTAGAGACCTCAAAACTGAATACCAATGTCCGTGCCAATGTCTACCGAGCAGCCTGTGTCTGAGCATGTTCCAGAAGCTGACTAACCAGTTTGTAAGTGCGTCCGGAGAGTGCCTTTGTATGATCGATAAGCTGTTCGTACCTGAAAACCAAGAACCCAAAACAAAAATGGTTGAGAAACAAAAGAATAAATAAGAGAAAATAAAAGGAACATGCGAACGGTAGAAAATATCGTATGCCAGAAGCTGGACTTACACATTAGGGTAATTTGGCTCCATCGCAACAGTTCCTGATTCTGAATCAATCTTAGCATCAAGCTTCGAGGTTCGAATAAGATTCACAATCCATCTCTCAGCCTCGTCATAGTTCAAATTCAGTTTCTCAGCTAGAACCCTGCCAAAATAAAAAAATCCTCAGAAATTTTGATTAAATCAAAAGAAATTAAAGGGTGGCTCATAGCACCATGCGTCCCGCCCATGCAGAGTTTAAGGAAAGGCCATGTATGCAGTCTTAACTACAATAAATGGAGAGATTAATCCCACTACTGCCGCCCCCCCCCCCCCCCAAAAAAAAAAAGTTTAACTTTCTTAATGAACTAGATTTTCAGGAGGATTGCATGAGAATTCGCACTCTGAATCAAACTTTGCAATAAGTCCAACATTTTTCGTTTAGACTACAGTTTCATCACCAGAAATCAAATGAATATGTGGATGTTACACAAGTCTTGGATGTTTGATTACAAAAACATGTTTTCAAAAGTTCAGTAACAAACCAACAGCCATAAAGTGCATGGCCATTTATTTTTAATAAGCCCACAGTTAATTTTTTTTTTTTCATGCTGAAATTTTTTATCTTTCTAAACTTTCGTGTCGTCAGATTCTTGGAATGTCCAAAATGTGTTCTGCAGATAAAGTGCTTACATACAGCTGGTACAGGAATTCAGTCCAGCTCACCTTAGTTGAAGATTGCATCTTCAATCATTCTATTTTCCAGCAACAATCTTGCTCAGTTTGTCCGTATATTCTCAACATACTAAATTTATCAAAGCAAAAGGTACCTACCTCATGTCAATTCGTTGATGTATTCGGCAATAAGTCTCAAAGATAAAAAGGCGTGCATTTTCAAGGAACTCATCCCTCAATGGTACAGTTGAAAAGTTGCCGTCTTCCACCCGTTTGCCAAGGAATGGGTCATTCAGTATTACCTAAAATATAAAACTCAGGTTGTTGAAGTACCATAAAATAATAAGAAAAGAAAATAGAACGTCCACACAAATCAAGGAAACAAAATGTAATCACAAAAGTGCAATCAAACCATAAGAGGAGAAAATGAGAATCAAGCTAAGCATATGACTAAAACACCAGAAACCAGTTTATTAGAGCAGAAGACCTTTGCTGCAAAGTAGTAGGAACCCTTCCAAGTAAGTTCTATTCAAACGAACAAAGGGGTTCTTAAACATGCTAACGCTCTTGAATAGGAGCAAGTCTTCCAAATATCATATGAATGATCCAAATCAGTGGCCTCATAATATCCACCAATTATAAATCATTGCAAATCTAACTCAAGAAACAAGAAATATAGAAAGAATGGAAAATGTCCAGGTTGTGAAGAATAGATATTACACAACTGTTCAACTCCAGTTGATCAATAACCAGTTTAGGGGGGGCCAAAAATGCCACCGCAATTTTTGTTTCTGAAACAATAATCAGGATTTTTTTAAAAAATAAAATAAAAATCAAACAGAAACAACAGAAAGAGAGACATAAGCAATGATACAAATTAATAAATATTAGCAAAACAAAAGGAGTAAGCACAAATCCAAAATATAGGCACGAAATTTTATGTGGATGTATATATATATTATACATACTCATCTGTATGTGTTTAGACCCCAGGGCATCAAAAATATGCGATGCAATAGAGAAGACAAAACAAGTAAACATAATGAAGTATATCAAGCACAGGCATTTCCATATAATGATAGTAAAAAGACCACTTCAAGGAAAGTGGACTTACTTCTTCACATTCTTTCATCTTCTTTTGGGCCGCGTCAAAATCATAATTAACATATACACATGCTAAAAACTCTGTGATGGGATCTTCATAAGAATACTGTTCTTGCTGGATAACCTTCACAAAATCTTTGAACTGAGGTCTTCTCCTTTTGTTGACAATAAAGGCAGTAGCCAAGTAACGCAAAAGATGGGGAGCATTTGTTTGAATGGCATTTAGATACCTGGAATGAAGTAACTCTTTATATTCTCAGACAAAGCAGATAACAAATACACAGTGGTGAATACAAGAAAATAAGCTAGCCATATGCTGAGGAACTGATGGAATCTCAGCCACAAACCCAAGTACAATCTTTCATTCATTGTGAAAGGGGCATCATATATAATTTCATGAATAGACTTTCTTGAAATTTCCCATCCCAAGATTCCCAATGACAGAAAAGAGTTTTGGATCTCCCATTTCAAATTTTGCCCATTATCAAGCAATTGTTCAAAGCAATGGGTAAATCATGTCACAAAATGGAAGTTCTGAAAGATATATATGCAACAAGAAAGCCTGCCCAGGTTGAAAACAAATAAGAACAAAACTCATACCGAAATTAAATATATATATATATATACATGTATTCATGAAAGAATAATGTTTGCACGGCTATACTGTTCCATTATGCAGTAAAGCTCAGACTTCATAAATCCGTTTTGCACACCATAGAATCATTTCCTAACCCAAAGGGTCTAATTGATTGTGGGATATGGGATGGGGGATTGGATTATCAATCCGTGGACCCCACGTAATTCCATGTTTGACTGGCAAAAGTAACTCTAGACATAAAGTCCAGTTTGGACTGCTAGTCCCTTAAAATAGGGCAAATAGAATACTTAGAAGGAGAGGGAAGTGATATTGTATATCCCCATTCTCTGATTGTTGCCACCAAGATCCAAAGGTCCAAAATTACCTCATGTCAAATCGCATATTTTATACCATTTTATATCCCACGAACCAAACACTAAAAGATTAATCCCACAAAAAAATTTAAGCCCATCTTATATCCAATCTCCTATCAAACATAGCCAAAGAGTAAATCAGTAGGCTGAGATCCCTAATTTTTAGGCCATTGCACAATGATGTTGAGTGGACTGAACTGGAAAATCAGAGAAGCAAAATGCATAACACTACCAATATGAGGTTAAATATAATTTAACTAAGTAGAACATAAAAAAATAAATGACAGCTAGTTTTGAAACTAGCCAACAAAAGAGACATGCAACTTGCACATTGAAGAACTGCAATAAAAGTGAAAATAAGGATAATAAAAACTTAGTAAAGACAGCTCAAAACAATAAAAAATTAAATGGGAAAAGCCACAGAACAGTGGAGATTAGTAAGTAGGCAAGGCTTTAACTGCAGACACAATTAACTTTTGATTTAATAGAAATGAGAATAACGTTAGCATCTTAACTTACTTATCTACTAATGGATGCTTTTCTACTAATGGATGCTTTTGGTCGGGTTTTTATTTTTTTTATTTTTTATTTTTTTTTGGGGGGGGGGGGGATTTTAAATTCAAGAAAACATCGATAACTAGATTAATGATGAATACATTCAGACGGCTTACTTGTCCTGATTGAAGAGATCGATAATCTGTGTTCTACCATTTTCGTGATTGAAAAAGATGAATAGACTCCAATGCATTAGCCATATTCTACCTTGTACTTGATTTAAAGGAGAGGAAAAATTCTGCATCAGAGAAATATATATCACCATTACAAAGCAGTTCATTCGAACTGAATAAAGCTAAATATTGCAAATGAATATAATAGCAAATGCAAGATAGAAACCTTTGAGTCAATAATTTCCCTCAGTCGGTTGAGTTCTTCAAGAGCAATATCCCAGTTTTGCATCAATATCTCAGCTGCTAGCTTTCCCCATAATGCACTCAAACTCCTCTCACTGTTTGTGCACAAAGCCCTGTACTGATACAAGTAATCAGCAGCACCCGAGTAGTTTCCACATTCAAACTGAAACTTTGCGTACTGATATAATGCTTCTATCTGTTCTGGACCAATCTGATTGACAGAATATCATTTAGTAAAATTAAACTTCCCCCCAAACACCCCCCCCAAAAAAAACACTAAATTTCATGCAGCAATAACAGAATATATAAGAGCTTAAAGATAGCTAGTGTCTAGACATATTAATCACTAATTAACAGCTTAATCTTGTATGGTCCTACAATGTGTTGGATATGAATAATCTAGCAAGACAATTAAAATATTCCAATATGTTTGACAAGAAGCAAGAATGGTAGACATCAACCCATATGCAACTCAAATCCTCTTTTTCCATTCATTGGGCTACGTATTCCATTAGGTTATATAAAATTAGCTCTTTATTCACAATTTCAGTCCAGTAAATATGTACACAGATGCACAATGAAACTACATTTTAATGCAAACATTCAAAACCAGCCACAACTTGTCTCACTATATGCAATGATAACAAGTCATACACCAAAGGCGGATGGGCATAAATGGCAGGACACACAAATCCATGTCCCAATGTTTCCGTCAAGCCTAAGTTTAATTAGAAAAATTAAGAATAACCCAAACATATAAATATATCAAGTACCCAATACCCACAAAGCACAAACTCACCATCACGGATGCCATCGATGAGTCAAAGTCACAAGGGACTCGGACACGTGTCAGACTTGCCGATCGCCATGTCTGATTTTGCTATGTTCAAACACAGCTTGTACATGCCACAAACTTGTTTTGAACATGATGCCGGCCTATTTTGTATGCGGGTTGGACTTACCTTAAAAAAATTATTTTTTTTATAACTTCTTTGTTAACATTTAAACTATGTAATATATTTATTGTTATTTTTTATGAAATATAATCATTATATGACTTCTTTGTTAATTTTTAAAATACGAAATACGTGATTTTTAATTTTAGTTAGTGTTATATTACATTATTTCTATCATGATTGAATAAAATATTGACATCTAAGACAAAAAAATATATATTTTTTTGCTAAGTCCTTGCTGTATCATCTCTTGCATTTTTTGAAAATTGCCAACTCAATGAACCTGTGTCAGTATCTTGAGTCGGTATCCGTATTTCTTAGCCTGATACAGTGTGAACTTTTTCCAATAAGAAACACCTAAAACTTTGTTATTATGATGGATTCCTGATACATGCACACATGAACACTTGTAAACATAATGGCAAATTTTATTTCACATACTATGTAATTCAATGCTAATATTTACAAACTTGACTTACTTCAATTTACACTGCAGGAGTTTTTCTATTTCCACCTGTTCCCTGACCCTCTCTAAAATTACTCCAGAATTTTGGAGTTACTTTCAGTTTTTCTATTTGCACATGTTTCCTGACGCTCTCTAAAAATTACTCCAGAATTTTGGAGTTATTTTCTTGAAAGTAACCACTGATACATCTCCTCAAGCTGTGAAGATCATATTCTCTTCTTACCCCGACACTATAAGCTCAAGAATAGTTTTAAGAAAAAAAAATCAAAACCACTAGTATACATACTAAAATACAAATTTGAATATTCCAGTTAACAATCTCTCCCCCCCCAAAGGCAATTACTAGTTATCTTGTAACTTTTTTTTTTTTGTTAACTCATTAAACAATTTCATCATTAAATTATTATCTTCCTCTTCCACCAAAACAAAAACAAAAACTAATTCAACAGAGACAAATCAAGAGCACGAACCTGGTATCTATCATTAAGCATCTGAAGATTGTACAGCTTATCAGCCCTCAACTCCTGAACCGCATTCGGATTCTGCAGGAAATTTATCAAGGGGGCAGCCGCCTCCTCCAAGGCCTTCAACCTCGCCACCACCTCGGCCCTCCTTTCCACCATATCTGCAATAGCACATTCAAGATCGTCAACAATCCTAAAACCCCAATCATACACGTACATATATGTATGTACAAACATATATACATCCATATAATATATATATATATATATATATATGTATATATATATAGATATAGAGAGAGAGAGAGAGAGAAATTAAGAGACCTTGAGGAACCTCATCGGTGTGGTAGAGAGACTTGTGGATGTCCATAGCGTAGTCGACCATGTTGGTGTTGTTGAGGAGTTGGATCTTAGCTTTGAGGATGTCTTCATCTGCGTACATTTGGCGCTCTTGGAGAAACTCCAAGAGTGGGAACACCAGGTGCCGGTCCAAATTCGGCGCCATTCGCGGGGTTAGGTCGTAGCTCGCCATGGACGCTGTGCTAGAGAGAGAAACCCTAGAAACTGAACACGGTACAGAGAGAGCGGAGCAGAGACTAGGGTTTCTTTCTATTATTCGTCGGACTCCCAAACTTCCGATGTTTAGTTTATTTTTTTTCAACAAAAATAACACTTTTTTTTCATAATAACCCTCCCAATAATAATGCTTTTAGGTAATATATACGACACAATTTAAAAAATAATAATAATAATAATAATAATTTCTTAAATAATTTACATTTAGCCATTTGTATTTTTAAAATTTATTTTAAAAAACAGAAAATGAGTTTACACATAAAATAAAAAATGATCAAAAATTATTTTGAGCGTTTTTAACTTAAAACAACAAAAATCTCAAAATAAAGAAAATAAAGTATATTTTATTTTTTTGTTTTGAGTATAAAACAGAAAATAGAAAACAGAAAATAAAAAATTAAACCAAATATCACCTTATATTTTTAAAATTTGTTTTAGAAAACAAAAAATGAGTTTACACATGAAAAATGACAAAAAAATCATTTTGAGCCCTTTAATCTAAAATAAAGAAAATATCAAAATAAGAAAAATAAAATATTTTTTATTTTCTTCTTTTAAAATTTTTAATACATAAAACACAAAATACAAAACACGAAACAAAAACAAAATACAGGAGATCAAACCAAATGCTGTCTCATAGGTTCAGGATTCTAAATTTTAAAGTTCACTTTTTAGTAATTCAAAAATTGGGCTCCCATAAATGAAGTGCTTTTAATGTAATTTTTTTTCTAAGAAAATGATTTTCATAGTCAATTTATTTTTTGTTCTTTCTTGACTATTTAATCATAAATAAAAATTATGTTGAAATTATGCTAATGCTGCTAGGTAATTTAAATTTTTGTCCTTTAAATTTTAAAGTTTAACAAAATAAATTAACAATATTTACCCTTTAGATTATGGTGGCATTTGGGAGATAAAAGTTATAAAAAGTTGAAAAAATTATTAACTATTTCTAATTTCCTTTTACACTAACTTTTTCTCTTTCTCTCTCTTTCTCTCTTTTAATCCAAACACCATCTAAGAAATTGAAAAATATAATGATTTCAGGGTTACAATAAAAAAGTGTAGGGGTTAAAGTATAAAAATTAATAATTACCAAAAAAAAGTGTAAAAATTAATGATCATTATTTGATTGCATTTTAATGAAATATAATATTTCATATTTTACATTAGTTGTGCTTTAATTAGATTTTTTTTTAACTTTTAACTTTTATTTTTAAATTAATTTAAAGACTATTAGATCATTGTAATCAGATTTAGATTATTCATTTTTGTATTTTAACTCCTGCGTGTTCTCTGAAACCCAAATAGAGGTGGTTTTTTTTATGGCAAAAAAATAAAAAGAAAATTAGTGTAGTGTCAAGATGAAACACGACAAAATTTAAGTAAATGAAATTGAAAAAAAATTTTTAAAGTTAGTGGGAGAATGGTGGTGGGTTTAGAGTTATATAATTTGTATAAATTTAGAAAACTTATTGTCTCGTGCTTCCTAAAATTTTATGTTTTTTTAAACTTCAAACGGTGCGAATATAATATGGGTCCCTCCTCGTTCCGTAGGACTCCATTATTCTTTGAGTGAATCATTAGTCCTCATCCTGGCACTTGCCAGACTGGCTAGCTATTAAGTAGCAACACTCCACATTCAAGCAGCAAGGAAAAGCTCCAATAGCAAATTTGAATACCAAAAGGCAGC
Source organism: Vitellaria paradoxa (assembly GCA_019916065.1). Lineage (NCBI taxonomy): Eukaryota > Viridiplantae > Streptophyta > Magnoliopsida > Ericales > Sapotaceae > Vitellaria > Vitellaria paradoxa. The sequence goes on along the minus strand of CM034234.1, from coordinate 16,755,769 downwards.
AACGATGGCTGTGTACCCCATCAGACAATGTCTTTTCTCTATCTCTTTCACCCTCCTAATTCTTTCATCGCAAACCCTCTTCTCCTTCTGCGGTGCTCTTGAATCTGAAGTGGGTATGATTTCTCGCTTTCTATATATATATGTATATACATGTGTGTGTGTATATAGGTGTGAAATTTCTCATTCACATTTTGCATTTACAAAGCACCATATATTATTGGGTTTATTCTTTCCCTATTCGCAAGTTTTGATTTCATCGTTTTTATGTTGTTCAGATTTATATCTGCTGTACTTTCCTCATATCAGTGTTTTTTCTTGCTTTTGATAGCTGGTTATTTGAGTAACCTTAACCCTGTATTCTGACAAATATCCTTTCTTTTACTGATGGCTGGAAATTTCTGAAATAATATCCTCCCTCTCTCTCTCTCTCTCTCTCAAAAACCACAGACCACAATCACAATATAAGTTGGCAAGGTAGTGTGAAATTGATCAATTTCTTCGAAAAAAAGAACAAATGTTTCAAAATCCCATTTCTGAGAATTATCTTTTTGATTTAACCGCATTTTGGACAACCCTATTAAATTTTAATATGATAAATACATTTTATCCCTCGAGCTTAAAAGGTCGGTTTGTGAAAGAAAGCAGTTTGCTAAAAATAAGCCAATTACTTTTGTGTTTGGAAAGAAAAAAAAGTTAGTTTTTTTTTTTTAGGTAGATTTTTAGTTTTGGTTAATTTGATATTTTTGTCCTTAAATATTTAAAAGAAGATTAAAATGTAAGAGGGTAAATTTAGTCATTTTACAAATTAACAAATAAGCCAATTAACTCCTTGGATCCCAAACGATGCCGCATTTTACTTTCTTGCATTTTTAGCTAACACTTTGACCAGTTTATAGCTATGACTGAAACATAACCGTTGAAAGATTTTAATAAAAAAATGGAAGATGATAAAATAATCCTTCACTAGCCAACTAGCTAGCGCTATTGAAGAATAATTCTGTATCAGTATCAATAAAAAATAACCCTCGCAGAGCGACAGGGAGGAAGGGGGAAAGAATAAGACAAATAAATAAAAATAAAAATTTATAAAAGCAAAAATGTCATTTTAATTAATTAAAAAAATAAAAAATTAATCACTGCATATGAAATTATTTACTAGTGACTTAGACTAACAACTTGACTTGCACTTTAATCTTAATCATAAGGGGTTGAAGATTTGTATTTTAAGACACAGAAAAGTCGAGTGAAATTAACCCCCAAGCTCAAAGGGATGAAATGGAATCAAATCAAAGAAGGTTAGTGCTGATAAAATCCCAAGCATTCATAACCTATGTATGGGCTGCATTTGGTTTCCAGCTGACGCCAGTTTTCTTCCTTACCTGTTGGCCAGATCTTGTCGTCAATTTTCGTCTGCTTCGAGCATAGTTTTAAAAATCGACCGCTATCATTACGTAACGTTGTCACATTTCGGACTCTTCTGTTCCTGTCATACAGTTGTTTTTTTCCTGTCACATACCTGTTACACCCGCTATTCCCATTATCGTTATAACGACCGTTACCATTTTTTAAAACCATGGCTTTGAGCCACACTTGTTTTGTTGATCTATGTAGTGCAATCCAGTAGTTTCTCCTTATTCAATTGACTTTTTTTGTCACATGGGGCCGTTAATCTTTGTTCACCCTGCAATTTTCAAAGTTTGTTCAACCGAAAGGTTATTAATTTATTATTTCAGACAAAAAGTATCGGGCGGGCACAGCCTTCAAATGTTTTGTCCTTGACCTCCATGTGACTCTTCTGTTTATTTGCTTGAATACACAGTTTCAGACAAAAGGAAAAGAGTTCTTTTTTAAAGTTAAATCATATCTGAAAAAGAATATTGGATTTGAACTATTACACCTTGAACTCATCCAAGCTACATCTGTAACTTTATTCTTTATGTTTCTCCTTTGCTCTTCCATGGTCTGTTTGGATCTTTGGAAAAAGAGAAGAGACGGGAAAAGGTAAGGAAAAGAAAATAAATGAAGAAAAAGATATTAAATTAATTCAAATTTTTTTTTTTTTTTGGTCCCAACTATGATCAACTGAAACCAGATTTATTTCTTGTGATGCTAGCCTAAAAGTGATTGAGTTAAAAATTTTTTTAAGTATTTACTGTTTATTACCATTTACTGCTTGACCAACAGACGATGAAACACCTTTCACATATGTCGAGGGAACTGGTAAGGGACCAAAGAAATGGGGCCAGATTGATAAGCATTGGCAAGTTTGCGACAGTGGGAAAATTCAGTCTCCCATTGATCTTCTCGATCAAAGAGTGCAAGTTTCTTCTAAGCTAGGGAAATTGAAAAGGGATTACAAGCCAGCTCCTGCAACGGTTAAAAACAGGGGACACGATGTTACTGTAAGCTTCTTTATGGTTTTAACGCATTGTTTTCTTTTATATATATATATTTATATATGTTCAATACTTACTGTTAAGATTTATCCCACATTGATAAAAACAGTATCTCTCAAACCAATATAAGTTCGATACTTACTATTAAAATATGTCCTACGTTGATAAAAACAGTGTCTCTCAAATTGGTATAAATTCGTCTTTTCACTCTCTGCAAAGTAGTTTTGAATTGAACTTTATTGCAAGTTTTTTCTCTTTCATATATATATATATATATAAAAGTCATTTTTTGGCCATTAAAATGCCAATGTCATTATCCTTTGGCTAGGTTGTTATATATGTGATATGCATGGGTGGGTATGCTTTCAGGTGGCATGGAAAGGAGATGCAGGAAAAATTAACATAAACGGGACTGACTACAAACTCCTGCAGTGTCATTGGCATTCTCCCTCCGAGCACACCATTAATGGAACAAGGTTTCCTCGTCTCTTCCCTCATTTTATTTTCAATATTAATTCTGATGCGCCTATCAATTTGTTTATTTGTTTATTTCACATTTTTGGTCATTTTGTAATTTAACAAAGCATAAAAGAATAATACTCATGAGCATGTGTCAATGTTTTGGAATCTGTTTGCTTTTTTATTTTCCCTGAGTAATTTGCACTATATGAAGTCGGAAGCGAGTATGTGTCTGGGTTTCAAACTTTCCAAAACTTTAATGTTAGGATACTATGCCCCCATTTGGTAAGATTTTTGTTTAGGCCCATAATGTAGACATTAAAATCATGTTTTTTTTCTTTTTTTTTTTTCTTTTTATAAACACCCAATTTTAATTCCTACACAAAAACACTGTCAATTTTAGGTCCTCTATGTTGTTACTTTTTAAAGAGGATTTAAGAGTCCAATTTGAGTATGGATATCAGACACACATCTCATATCTTTACTCTTGTCAATACATTAGAATAAATAGAAGAGTTGGATTAACTTTAACATTGGCGACTTTTATAATCCAACTACAACTCATTTAATATTATCCTTCCAGTTTCTACCATCTGAAATAGTTGTCCATATGGTATTCCCCAACCTCTTCCATCTAACCCGTTTCAGGTACCATTTGGAGCTCCACATTGTTCATCTGAGCTCAAAGGGATCAATAGCTGTTGTTGGAATTACATACAAATACGGCCGTCCCGATCCTTTCCTTGCAAAGGTAACGAGAATGGTTTCCTTTGGTCCCTCGGATTGCATGTTTGTATGTTAGAGCTGATTATGGGCCAAGAGCCCTGAGTTGGCCTAGTCGGCCTGACCCAATTTTGATCGGGTTTGGATACTTAAATATGGTTTATTGGTTGGGCTTGGTCCAAAAAAATGGGCTCAAGTTATTTTTTGGGCAGGGCTTGGTTTCTTGTAAATATCTGCAATGCCTGGTCCAAATTTATTTGAAATAAATATAGTTTATATTATATATATAATAGAAAATAAATATTTTTTTTTTACATTTTTTTCCTAGCAGCTGACTGGCCACATCAGTTCTCTGGGTAAAGAGGAGAGAGACTTGGGGATTATTAACCCAGGGGATATCAAGTTTGGGAGCAGAAAATACTACAGATATATTGGTTCCCTTACAGTTCCTCCTTGCTCCGAAGGTGTTATTTGGACAATTGTCAAGAAGGTTCAACACTTTTTAACTTTTTCCAATAAGAAAAATAAAAAATAAAAAATAAAACAGTAACCATTGGGTATGCTTGGAACTAGCATTTGTGAAGAGAAAAGTTTAAGAAGTTTGTGTATTCATTTTTTATAATTAATTAAATACAATTTTATGTTTTATTTTCTTATCATTTTTTTTACTCATATACCAAAAAGTAATATAAATTTAACATATTTCATATCATTTTGTTTTCCTCTGTGTTTCCTATGCTTTTCTTTTCTCTTCACAAGTTTTCGTTTTGAACACACTCTTTAGCCCGTGTTTGGATTAAGGGTTTATCGAGAAAAAAGGAAAAATAGGAAATTCAAAATTCTTTCTTTTGTTTGATTTGTGTTAAAAGTTTCAAAAAAAAAAAAATATGGTATTTAAGAAATGAAAATAACTAAATCAAAATTTTATCTTTTTGATGAATATATATATATATATATATATATATTGTTTTTTCTCCCTTCCATTTTCTTTACTCTTACCCAATCCTCACTCCAAACACTCTTAAAAGAGTATATTAATGTATCATTTCCCTTATATAGGTGAGAACAGTTTCAAGGGAGCAGGTTCAAGTATTAAGGGATGCCGTCCATGATGTAAGTAGTATTTCTAGATTAGTTAACTCTGGAAGCTACCTATTGAAATTACTTATTTATACTCCATTTTTTAATTAACCAAATTTAAAAAAAAAAGTAAATTACATTTATCGTTTTTATATTTTACCCCTAATCTTATTTTGATCTTTATATTCTAAATCATCCCAATTTATTTTTTCATCAAATTTATTGACCAAAAATATCACACATCCCTCATGCGATGAACACGTGGCAGTTTTTTTTATTAAATTATATATATATATATATATTTTTGAGCTAGTACGTAGACGACTTTCGAGAGCTTACAAACTTTTGAGCCAAGCTATACCTACCTCGAGCTTGAATTATATTGGACTATACAAAAAAAAAAAAAAAAGTCCTGAATTTGGCTTATTAAGTTCACTAATTGAGTTCGAGTGAACTATTTAATTTGTTGTTAGTCTTATAATACATTTTTGTATTTTTTTTATTTTTTATTTTTCATCTTGGTTATGTTTTGACCCTCGTGCTGCTCTGCACTTTTTCAGGGATTTGAGGCAAATGCGAGACCAATTCAACAACTGGATGGAAGGCCAATTCTGCTGTATAATCCCACAGGCAATGGAGGTTCGATTTGAAATTTATATGAAATTAAAGGGGATGAAAACAGAACTTATATAATTATTAATTTGTATGCATGTTGGACATATATAATTGTCCCGAGCTAATAATAAAGAGGCAACTTTACCATTAACTGAGATTTGTCGAATTTACCTTTTTTTTTGGCGAAAATTTTTGCCTGCTGAATAGATTGTCAAACGGGTTTGTCTATATACTAAGAAGTTCTCCAAAATATGAATATATATATATATATATATATATATATAATTTGTATTGTAGAAGCTCAATTAGTTTATTGAAAGATAAAATAAAATAATTAAATAGACCACATAGAGCATTTGAAGATTATGTTTATTTGATACGTATTGGTATAGATATTAAACTTCTTCATACGTTTTTTTGGCATAAAACAAAGTAAGAAAGTAGTTTTTTGGAGTTGGAATTATATAGGAAAAAATGAAGAAGAGAAAGAAAAAATAAAATAAGCAAATATTAAAATACATGATCATAGTTAGTTAAAGTGGAGATTTTGACCTTAACTAAGTATATTAATTAATTGGCAACAAGATAAAACTAATCACCAATTAAATCACTACTGGGCATGTATTGTGCCATAACATGGTCCACTTGCAGTGGAGGGAGATCTGTTTCATTTGACCTGGTATTGTTAATCATTCTTTGGATCTATGAATTCCAATTCCAGATTTAGATGTGCAAGAGAGTTGAAAATGTGGTGATTTTGAATACCTTCCTTTTCAAGCAGGTGACCAATCCCTCTTTGCTTTCGGTGTGAGATTAGTCTCACTCATAGTAGGTGGTCTCCATCTATCAACAACAGAATCCCAGATCCGTTCATCAATAGACTTGAGAAAAACTCTCATCTTTGCCTTCTAATAGTGATAATTAGAGCTATAAAGAAAAGGAAGCCTAACAGTTGATTATCTCTCTCTTTGGTTATCTATAGATACTATATGGACCAACTCTCAGACAAAAAATCTATATACAGAATAGAGAACACCCAGTGCTCTGATACCACTTGAAAGTTCCAATCTTATACACAATAGTATCCAGATTAAAACATCTACAGCAGAAATTAACAAGATAAACCAAAAAGACATACAGATTTGTTGGCTAGGATAAAAATTCCTTTGAACTCAAAGGAGAAAACAACCCTGAATCCTTAAGCGGATCAGACTAAACATTTTCCACTATAAAAACAAGAGGTTACAAGGTACAAAGAAATGAATTATAAGTTTCTCCAACCAACTACCCGTTGATCTACTTGTCTAAAAACCTATCTTAACCTTGTTTGCTAGACATCCCGCAATACACTTCAACCCGTGAAGAAGAAGACCTTCAATACATGAAGAAGCTCATCCGATCTGATGCACACCCACAGATCTGAGCTGATTGAAGATGGATCTTTACCAAAGAAAGCTGGTGATGTCACGAATCAAGCAAGCTTAGCACCATCATCATTCCCTTTTGGTTTCTTTCTCAAATAGGTTAAGTGTAGGTCACACACTATCCAAATGGTTTTTGGATTAAGGAGAGAGAGTTTCTTTTTATATCAAAAGAGAGGGTTAAAAAAGTCATTTGGACAGATCTTAAAAAATTTGGTCATCGTCACAAGCAATTTGTGGGTACAAGCTGTACATGAACTGTTCACAAGACCCCCTTACATACTGGACAAAAATTTCCAGATGTCACAGGCATCTCATGGGCAGGAACTTCTCACAAACTGCTTGTGAGACATCTCAACTTTCTGGTTAATAACATTCAAGTCCAAATGGGATATTTGTGGAATGCTAAATCAGTAACCACTTCTCTTCCAAATCCAATGTTTTTCTCAGCCATCAACAAGGATACTTAAACACTCTTTGGCATATGCCTAAACATCTAAAAACTTGTGACATTTTTCAAAATCTAAAAAGAATAATTAGAAGCAAAGTGCTGTATCGAATATTACCAACACAAAAGCTTCTCTAAATGACACTAACATTTTGTTCGAAGAAAAGAAATATGTAAAGTTTATAGGTGTGTATATGTTATTAATATGGAGCAATATACAATTATCAATATGCATGATACAAGTGATTGGTGCAATGAATGCTTTCATATTAATATTAATTATTCCAACATTATTATTTCCCTTAAAATTTTTTATTAAGAAATAGATAGGACCAACATTTAACATTTTTAGATATATCCCCTCCTTCGGGGCATGTTAAACTTAACAGGACAAGTATTGTTTTTCTTGTCCCCATTTTTGTTTAGAAAATTCGTCCCTGCTAGGGTTGAAAGAATTTTTTCCATCCCTATCTCCACTTATTCCTACTTTCGTCTCCGTCCCTACTTCTTATTTAAAAATATAAATTATTTATTAAATTAGAATAATATTATAAAATATTTACTAAAAATAAAAATTTATATATTTTAAATCAAATATGTTATATAAAATTATTAAAAATAAAGATTATACATATTTTAGATTAAATAATATTAAATATTGATATAATTTATTACATAAATATAATTAATATATAAGTAGGTATATAAATTAGTACGGGGCTGAGTGGCGTCCCCATTCGAAAATTATTAAATCCTCACCTCTGCCCTGTCTTTACTAAAAATATCTCCATATTTACTTTTAGCATGTTGGGTAAATAAGGGTGAGTTTGAAGTGAGATAAATTGAGAGTTCGTAATGCGTGGAGTGAAAAAAAATGTTGATGTGATATAAAGTTAACAAAAATTTATAGAATTTTTTAGAGTTTATTTACAAACTAAACGGAACCTAAGTATCTGTTGGAGATGAAAATTTTTAACATCCCTACCACTTTCCCCTTCCCATTCACCTTCTTCAAAATTTTGAAAGAAGAAAATTTAGATCTTTGGTCCCAAATTCCTATTCTATTATAAATGTGTATTGAATTAAACCCACTTAAATTATTAATTCAATGCACATTTATGATCGACACATTTCTAATTCAATACACATTTATGATAGAGATTTGGGATTGAAGTTTGGGACAGCCTTCTCAAAAAATGATAGGTTAGAATGGAAGTTTTTTCTTTCTTTTTTTTTTTTTTTTCCTTTCCTCCACTTTTACCCATAAGTTTCCGTGTCAATTAATAATATTTAATAGGCAGAGAATGAAACGTTGGAAAAAAAAAAAAAGGATCGGAGGGGGGAAAAGAATAAATTTCCAAAAATTGACAGCAGTTTGCATCAACACGGTATCAAAATTTTCCAATTACTTCAACTGTCCAGCCTAGAAAGAAAGTGAAGGGAACTCCACGCTAATTTTTGTAAACAAATTCTTTAAAATATAATCAAAGAATTATTAAATTTTACTTATTAATGCTTTAATAAAAATGAAGTAATAGAAGAAGAGATTATGCTCCATTGAAAAGCATAGTTTTTACTTGCTTGCTTGCCCATGAAATCCAGTCAGATAACACAACAAAATCACGCTGATGGAGATAAAAATGCGAGAAAGAGGCAACAAAGGAAACAAAACAAACCGCTAAACCGTGGCTCAGTTACATTTCAAGAAAATAAAGCACAGGCGTTACTGTAAAACAAAATTAAGACATGAAATTACTTGTAATCAAACCCTCTTCTAAAACCAGCCTATGCAATGAGAAAGGGCAGCACAGTCAGCATGAAGGTTTCGTAAGTGAAAGTTGCCGACCCTGAGTACATTGTGTCCTTCTCCTTAAATTTCTCCGTCAGTCCCTGCAATCAAAATATTGAAAAATTACTCTTCAATCAGCTCGAGAAATAAGAATAGGCTTCTAAGTCAGCTTCACCCTTCTTTTTCTGTTTATTTCCGCTATGGTGTATATTTCTCTTGATGTTTATGACATTATGATTAATGTACTGGAAACATACCTTAACAGTAAGGCAGCACTCGATGAAGTTGTCATATTCTATTGCCTTGCTCTTTCCCCCGGTCTTATCAAACTTGGAAACCAGCAATTCCAGAACAACTGGCGAAACTGAAAATCCAAGGCTCAGAAGTGCCTCCCTCAACTCTCCGGAATCAATTTTGCCACTCCGGTCCCTGTCAAATCTCTCAAATATCGCCTAAAACAACGGAACACGCAAATGAACATCTAAACCATCGAGACATCAAAAAAATTCAAAATCGATGTATTTGGGATAGGGAAAAAAAAAAAAAAAGATGAAATTATAGGTCATACCCTCCAGTTCTGAAGACTGTAAAACACAGAACTGAATTCCTTTGGTCCTGCAATCCAACATTCGCCCACCCAAAAAAAAAAAAAAAAACAAAGTGATAAATAAGTACAATTCAATTTCATCTGCCAGAAATGAAGGGCAATTCACGCTACAGCAATTCAAAATCTGCAAGGTTATTAGGCATGTAAATGAATCAAGTGGCATAGCATAATATTTGAATTAGGTTCATTAAATATAAAGAATTTAAAATTTTAATTCAAGTTTGATTCATCCCAAACTAAAGCAAATCGAATTGTTCTCAAGCCAGGATAGAGTAATTTGGTATTTTACACTTAATTTATCGAGCTTAAAATTATGGTTCGGGTTTAGATCATTTATGTTTCAAATTGAGTTTGATCAAATTTATAACTGATACTACCTAATAGATGCACAAGTAAGTTCCGCATTTTGTAAGAATTACATAAATTAAAATTTCACAAAAGGGGAGTAAATTTATAATTTCTGTTTTGAGTATGGGTATTATTCTATTCATCCCATCAAAATAGATAATTATCAAACTACTTAGTTGTCACCAAAGGGAAGGAAGTTCCACGTTTGAAACTTCAAGCGGTGGTTTTTTAATTGGTCAATTTATCAATCTTGGGCATGGCCTAAAATTAGAAATTCCAAGCAAAATTGAAAATTCCATCCAAGGTTTGTTTGGAGTAAGAAAAAATGAGATAAATTAAGATAAATTATGATTTGGGAGAGTTCGTAATACGTGCAGTGAGAGAACAAAATTGATGTGATATAAAATTAACAGAGATTTATAGAGATTTTTAAAAATTTTCAGTAAATTTTTGCAAACCAAACCGGCCCAGTTGGGAAAAATCCAATTGACCCGCAAACAATTTGAGTACGAAACCGCGTGAATGGGCCCCCTAAAGAATCTGTGAGATGACCATAATAGCCACGACTCCGATCGAGAACCACCTTAAGTTCAGGGATAATACGGTCATTTCGTAGTATAGGCGCCCGACTTGCACATTTGCCCAACTGAAACCCGCCTAGTCACCCGTCTTGGCGTGCTCTGTGCTTTGCGCCAACGGTTTCGTGCTCACAGCGCTTTGCTTTGCGCCAACGGTTTCGTGCTCACAGCGCAATCGTTTGCAAATACGCCGGTGGCGTATATTATCAGCGACCACTATTCAAGGTTTTCCCCTTCCCTCTGCCGGACACCACCGGTGCAAATTACCAACCAGTGGCCAATTACCGCTACTTCTAGCTAGCAAAGCTAGCGTGCGCAGTCCCTCACGCTCATTATTCTAAAATCTATCTCTTAGCTGCTATTGTGCGCACTCCGAAAAACTTCGGCGTGTAATATTCACTTACCCACCCCAATCACTACACATATTATATACATCTATATATATCACATATACATACATGCACATATATATATATATATATATATATATATATTCATTTAGAGAGAGAGCAAAATCTAACCGATCTTTCTGGTGTTGGTGTTGGTGTTGGTAAAGAGATACATGAGAAGATGAACAGTCCTCAGACTGAAACTCTGATTGTAGGAAGAGAGGGCTCTCTGCAGCTCCTTGTCGTCAATGAATCCACTCCCGTCCTGGTCCGCCATCTGAAAGCACGCCACGACATTGGGATCGGTGCCCGGGGGGAAGGCCGACGGCACCAGAGAGGCGAAGGGGCTGTAAGATTGCGCCTGCGGAGGGTAAGCGGGGGCGGCGGACGGTGGCGCACCACTGGCGGCGCCGTAGGGCTTATCCTTCGGAGGCTTGGTTCCAGGGGCTGAGGGTGCGTAAGGTGCCGAGGGGGCGCCATAGGGTGCGGGTGCGTACGGCTGTTGTCCTGCCGGCGGTGGCGCTGCGCCGTAGGGTGCGGCGGCGTAGGGTTGCGCCGGTGGCTGGCCGTAACCGTAGCCGGGATGGTTGTTTGGGTATCCAGACATTTTTTAGGGAGCGAGGAGAGATCGTTGTTCTGCTTTGACTTTGAAGCAATACGCATTAAGGATTTGTGGGAACTTGGTATACAATTTTGGGTTTAAGATATGGTTGATATCACGAAACTGCCATTTATTATCAAAATAAAAATAACTTCAGATATTTTAAGGGATAATTTGGGTGAGTTTAGAGTGATAAAAAGTGAGATAAAATATAGTTTGGAGAAATTTTTTATATTTGGTATACACATTTCAAATCACGTTTTTTGGAGATGAATATTAAGATTTCTGTTCTGACGGATTAGATTTTCGTTTGGACAGATTTAAAATTTTAGGCAGTCATGATTTTTTTGTATTACAATCTGTCCAAATAGATTATAGAAACTGTTTGGATGGAAGTTGGCCGCGTAAATCGGTCAGAATAGTTTCGGAACAGTTTCTATAATCTGTTAGAATGGTTTTTACGACCTCACAAAAAATAGAGTGGGTGTCATTCGACAGTTTGAGAGTTCATGGCAAAAATGGTGAAAACATTGTTGCTATTTAATTAACCCAATATCAACTTTTTTTTTTTAAATGTATTGAACTTTTTTTGAAATTTGAGAAGGCAGAAATATATAAAAATGTATAGAGATTTTCAGAAGTTTTCAGATATTTTTACCAAAATTTGATACGCCAGACACACCCTAAACTGAAATATGAAATTTTGATAAAATAAGTTAAATAACTCCACTTTCAAGAGCATAATTTTTTAAACTGAAAAAAAAATAAATTTTTTTAAATTTAAATTCTATATTCATGAAATTTGACTTTTTAGCTGAAGAAAAAAAGAAAACTTCAAAAGAGTCTTGAATAATTATTTTTATAATCTCTCCTTTACCAACTCCTAATTATTCATATCAATATTTTTTTGATACGTTACCAACACTTTCTCTCTCCGACAACACACGTTGGCACTTAGCATGAGTTCAATTTCTTAATCCACGTCTATGCTATGCATACAGGTGGAAGTTTATGCGTACAAGCGGCCATGAGATGACACAACTCGCTATTTGCTTTTCTCATAGAAATATTTAGGTGATGTTTGATTCGTCAAAAATAAATTAAAAATGAGTATAAAAATTTAATTGAAAAAAATTAAAGACTGTTGGTAAAAGCTGAAATTTTTTTGGGATCCAAACGCTCCCTCAATGTTCTTCTACAATTCTTTTATTGTGTATAAAAAATAATTAAAAAATTATATAAAAGACCTCAATTAACATATGGCCTTTGACCCTCAAATTTCTAGAATCATCCATGATCGTACTTTTAAAATTGATCGGACGTTATTGCTTTACATTTTTAGTAGAAAAATTATTTTTAAAAATTATAATTTAATAATTTTTTATTATTTTACTAACTGTCGTGAATTATAATTATTATTTTGGTACATCTCATAGGAGTTCGTAAATTTTTTTTTTTTTTAAGTTGGTAATAGTAATACATCGAGAACATTCATATATAATGAATTATAACGTCGCGTTAAACCGAACTCACATCAATAATTAGTTAGCCCACTCAATTTTATTATTTTCTTAGTTATTTTAATTAAAACCAGAAAATTCTAAGAATAAAAGCCTCAACTCTTTGGAGTGCGCGTGGAGTAGAAAAAGATTAAAAAAAAAAATTATAGTCTTACTCTTGGTTCATTATAACAATAAATTAACTACATTTAAGGTGTATTTGGATTGATAGAAAATGAGATAAATTAAAAGTTCGTAATGCGTACAATAAAAAAAAATGATGCAATATAAAATTAACAGAAATTTATAAAATTTTTTGTTATTTGTTTGCAAACCAAAAAAAACTTTGTTATTCTATAATATTAGTTAAATCTCTCACTCTAACCCTAGAGCCCGTTTGGTAGTTCAAAAAAAAAAAAAGGAAGAAAAGCCCAACTTTTGATACTTTTTTTGGTATTTTTTTTTTGGACACTTTTTTGGGTGTTTGATTTAGGGTGCGTTTGAAGTCCAAAAAAAAATCAATGGATGAAATTGATGTGATGTAAAAATGATTGGTAGCAAAATGTGATTTGAGGGATTAGAAAACTTTTGAAGTTTTTTTTGGTACTCCAAACGAGCCCTTAACAAAGCGTATTTTTTAGCATTTTTAGTAACTTTTTGAGTGTTTAGTAAATTTTTTACTGTAACAAATAAAAAAAGTGGCATTTTTTGTATGTTTGGTATATTTTTTACTGTAGCAAATAAAAAAAGTGGCAACTTTTTGTTTACTTTTTACTGTAACAAATAAAAAAAGTGAGAAAATTTATGATTTTACCAAACGCACCAAAAGTTGTAAAATGTAACTTTTGGTATTTTTTTACTAAATTTTGAGTTGCCAAACAGGCTCTAGTCAAACAAACAAACAAACATAGGTTTAGGAGTCGTTTGGAATCACAATTTTTAATAAAAAATTTATCAACTTCTGCTTATTGAGTGTTTAATAAACTACTAAATTTTATTACTTTTCTGTTAAGTTATAATAACTTTTCAATTTAAAAGTTATGAAAAATTAGTCAAAGTTGATAAAAGTTATCAAAAATTATTAAAAATTATTAAAAATTACTAAAAATTTTATCAAACACTAAATATTTACAAAAAATTACTAAAAATTCTTAAAGTAAATGTATTAAAAATTACAATTAATAATTTTTGATAAAAATATAAAAAATTACTAGAATGTAGAGTTTTAAACGGCACCTACTGCTTGAGCCAACTCAAACAAGCCAAAAACCTTGGGTGGGAAGGAATCAAATAGCGTGGCAAATGCCACCGAGACGTAATTGACTTTTGAGGAGTCAGCTAAAAATAGTCCTTCAACACGCACAGGCACTCAAGTGGCCAAGTGATAAGCGTGTACAGAAATGACCTCTATGTTAGATTGAAATTACGGGTCTGGCCTTTGCCCGTATACTTTATTTTCGTGAAAAGGCGGCTTAAAGTGATAAAAAATAAGATAAAGTAATTTGTAAATTTATCATTTATACAGTAAGATAAAAAATAAATAAATTTTTAAAAATTTTTAATATTTTTCATTTCATCAAACGTATCTTAAATACCAGATTACTAATAACATCCTTCACGCTAATATTTATTTATTTATTTATGATAATATAGAAATTTTTAATTTGTATTGTCTTGAATTTAAGGCTCCATTGTTCTCACCATAGAGCATTTTTTATATTTTTTTACATTTTTGTATTAAAAAATAAAATTACACATTTTTCTATTAAAAATTTGACTAAAAGTAAAAAACTAAAATAAGGTGTCCGTATTGTGCAATAAGTACTCACAATTATAAATTGCAATAAGACAATTTATATTTTGATAATCACGAAAAAAAAAAAAAAAAAAAAAAAACAACAACTCTAAGAGAAAATGAGATTTCTGTTTAAAATTATTTCCATTGTATTGGCATACAATGGAAAATTGTACATTCAAATTTCCATTATTAAAATTCTACACCCAAAAAAAAAAAAAAAAGAAAAACCTCTAAAGCTTAACTTTATAGTTCGAATTTCATCCATTTCAACAAAAACTAAAGGTGGCTTCAACACGTTTTTTTTTTTGTCAAATCAATTGGCAAATCTTGGGCCTTTCTATGCAAGTTCAAAGTCCATTGGATACAAGTTTTAAGGATAAGGCAAGGAGAAGTATTGGGCTTTGAGATAGCCCTAATAATGGGCCTATGGACCTAACTTTTAGTAAAATTAAAATAAAATAAAAAGATAAAAATATTCATAACTTTTGTAGGACAAATTTGTTCCATTGAACTTTTTGTTCCAGGGTCTTGTTTTTTTAACTTTAACAAATAAAAGGGAATGAATCTTTAATTAGTTGTCTCTTAATGAGTATTATATCTCTGTGAATTAGATAATTATTAATTAACACTGAGAATGCAAGATTAAAATAGTCATCGAAGAAAAAAATTGCAATTAATAAAAAGGTAAATTTCACTAACCTCTCCTGAGGTATCTGACACCAACAGAAACCTCCCTTGAGATTTCTGAAATGACACTGCCCTCCCTTCCTTTACCGGGTAAATTTCACTAACCTCTCCTGAGATTTCTGAATCTATAAATTTTTTATACAATCATATTCTTTGTATCGAAAGTTTTCAAATGAGTATCCTTGTCGCTATTTTTTGTGAATTTTTTTGAATTCGTGGGAACAGATTTGAAAAATCGTTCTCACAGTTTGCTACTTTTCAGAAAAAAAGATGTCAAAATCAACTTCAAACTACATTTTATCTCAATTTATCCCACAGTTTGCTACTTTTCAGAAAAAATGACCCCAAAATCAACCTTAAATTACATTTTATCTCAATTTATCTTTTCTTTTTACTCCAAACGGGACTTTTATCGGAAAAAATAAATCAAAGAAGGTTAGTGAAATTTACCTGGTAAAGGAAGAGAGGGCAGTGTCATTTCAAAGACCTCAGAAAAGGTTTCTGTTGGTGTCAAAAATCTCATAGGAGGTTAATGAAATTTACCCGTAATAAAAAAAAAGTCATATAGTTAACTGTTATAAAGAAAAAAAATCCAATTTTTGAAATAACATTTCAAGTAAAATTTAAGAGCAAAGTGAGAATTATTAAAAATTAATGGGATGTTTAAATAAAATTTATCAAAATTATTGAAAATAAAGATAATCAATCAACAATTTCTTAACTTATTTAAATGTTGATTAAAACAAGTATATTTTGTAAGTCAAGCAATTATATCTATGAAAGTGATTTTCTATGCTTTTTTATTTATTTTTATTTGTGACTTTAAAAGTCACTTCAAATTATTATTATTATTATTATTTTTTAACTGGGAAAAATTACTCAAATTATTTTATATAGGAAGAGGATGAGTGCTTGCTGACACAAGTACCTTTCTTTTTGCGTTGATACCAAAGCATCGAGTTTGGTGACATGTCAATTTTGAATGGAGGGTGTTTGGAAGTTCAAAAAAATTCATCTTTTGATATTGATGTGATCTAAAAATAATAGGTGATAAATTTTAATCGGAGAGATTTGAAAATTTTTTAAATTTTTTAAAACTTTTTTTAAGATTCCAAATGAATTCCTAAATATGTGTTCCATAACTACGCCATCAATTGTAATCTAAAGACCGCCCGAGCTATTCTTTTAATTTATTTATTTGAAAAACATAACACAGCACGAATAAACAGAGAGGTTTCTTTTTTACTTTTTTTTTTTTATTTAGAGGGTGTTTGGTAATTCAAAAATTAGTAAAAAAATACCAAAAGTTAATTTTTGTGTGTTTGGTAAGACCACAAATTTTTTTACTTTTTTTTTTGCTACAGTAAAAAGTATCACTCTATAATTACAACTTTTTTGATTTGTTACAGTAAAAAACATACCAAACACTCAAAAGTTACAACTTTTTTGCTTTGTTACAGTAAAAAATTTACCAAACACCCAAAAGTTACTAAAAAATACTAAAAATTCCATTGGTTCAACCAAACACACAAAAAAGTGTAAAAAAAAAAAATAAATAACCAAAAAACTACCAAAATTTAAATTTTTTTTTTAACTTCCAAACATCCTCTTAGTAAGGAAAAAAAATGAACGGAAATAAAATGGGATTGTTTAATATTTCTTTCTTGAAAAATGGACTCAAATGGAGTTTGGTTTACCAATTAAAAAAGAAAAAACAAAATTTAACTTTTAACAATTTTCCTAACTTTAAACAATTTCCTTAACTTTATTCCACTCTCCCCACCAAATGCAAAATTAATTGTTAACAACTTTCTTCAATTCTTATTATTTTTTTTTTAATTTTCTTTAATTTTCATTATCTTTTTCAGTTTTATTTAATTTTTTTAAACTTTATCAAATTTTTATTAAACAACTAACTATGAACTAAAGTGACACGTCTCAAAAAATTGTGTAAAATTACACTTTTTTAGTGCACTCAAACACCCTTCAACCTTTGTCTGGTTTGAGCCACGGAGTGGAAAAATTTGCAAAATATATAATATAACTAAAATTTTGTATAAAATATTTAACTAAAACAATAATTAAGACTTACTTTTTAATATATATATATTTTTTCTCTGCCTGTCCTTTATTTTCTCTCATTTATACCTTCTTCCAAAATTAGAAAGGAAAGTCATAAAAGAAAATTTCATTCCATCTTTTCCTTTCTTCCTTGGACTTTTGGGTTTAGTTTAGGAAGTAAAAAATTTAATTTTTTTTGTGCTTAGGAAGAAAAAAATTAACTTTTTAATAATTATTTTTGTAATTTTTTTAATTTGACATTTTTGTTCTTCATAATTTAAAAAAATTTAAATCATAAAAAAGTAACTTTGATCATTTAAATAAAAAACAAAAAAACAAAAATTTGAGTATCTGGAAGTCGAGAAGCTCTCTTGCTTTCCAGACGGGCACTTAAGCTTGCTTTAGGAAGAAAAAAAGATAACTTTTTTTTTTTATAACTGACTAACTAATTATTAAAAAGTTTATTTTTTTGTTTGAAAAAAAAATTAATTTTTTCTTTTCAATTATATTTTTGTTTTTTTACTAAATTTTACACAAATTTAATTTAATTTTTTATTTAATAATTTTTAGGCGTTGCTATTCATATCTCCCAAAAATTCCTTTTCTCCCCCCCTCCTTTTCATTTCGTCCACTTCTTCCTAGCCATTTTTGCCTTCTCTCCATTTTTTTATTCAACCAAACATAGATTAAGGGGTTGTTTGGGGATAAGCGCTTACTAATCGTATTAAGCGACACAAAAACGCACATTTGCTTTGTCTTCCACCTACCCTCACACACCCCGACAAACGTCTCTCTCTCTCTCTCTCTCTCTCTCTCTCTCTCGTACGCTTGTTTTTTTTTTCCCGGAGAGTTCTGTCTTGCGCTATGATGTAATTACCAAATTATCAGAAATTTTATTTTAAGAATACCCAGTTCTAATAGAGCTTCAATGAGAGCTTCTCTAACAAATCTTATCAAACTGATCCACACCACCAACAGTCCAACATTGTAGGAGGAGGTCACAAAAATAACAAACAACAATGTCATCATCGAAGAAGGAAGCCCTCTTCATAGCCTCGCTCATCATCCTGTGGTACTCATCCAACATCGGCGTCCTCCTCCTCAACAAGTTCTTGCTCTCCAACTATGGGTTCCGCTTCCCAATCTTCCTCACAATGTGCCACATGTCGGCCTGCGCTGTCCTCAGCTACATCTCCATCGTTTTCATGAAGGCGGTCCCGCTCCAGCGGATCAAATCTAGGTCCCAGTTCTTCAGGATCGCCACTCTCAGCGTCGTGTTTTGCGGGTCCGTCGTCGGCGGCAACATCTCCCTCCGGTACCTCCCCGTTTCCTTCAACCAGGCCGTCGGCGCCACCACGCCTTTCTTCACGGCGGTGTTCGCGTATCTCATGACCTTCAAGAGGGAGGCTTGGGTTACTTATGCTGCCCTAATACCAGTTGTTGCTGGTGTTGTGATTGCAAGTGGGGTATGTTTGTTTTGATATCTCTCTCTCTCTCTCTCGACCTCTAATTTCTGATCTTATTTGTGAATTTTTGAATTTATAGCTGAATGGGTGATTGAATTCGATTATTTCTCTTCATAAAAATCAATAATTCCGCAACGGGTATTGTTCAATGAGTTGGTTTGATGGTGATCTACTCGTTTTCTTGTGTAATTTACCACTTCAATTTGAGAATATTTTAGTTTTGTGTTGACATTGGCAATCCGGATCTGAAATTTTGTTGCATCTCTTAGTTTCTGCCCGTATGGTGAAAATCTAATCTACAATTTGGTTTTAATGATTGGTTTTGGCATTATGTAATCTTGACATTGATTCATGAACTATTATGTGGTAAATTCAAATCATAGATTCAGAGCATTATTTGGAAACTTTGCATCAAGTATTTGTTGAGCAAAAGAAAATGTGTGGGAAATGAAGTTACTTGTATATTCAATTTTTTTTTTTAATAATTAACTAAATGAAGAAAATGGCGGCCAAGTGCAAGAGGCTCCCAGCTATGTGAGGTTCAGGGAGAGAAAATGTAAACAGTTTTACCCTGGTAACTTGAGATCTTATCACAATAATTAGAGAGACTATTAAAAAAATAATATGTTCAATTTATTCCATGTTACTTTACTACGCTTCTATTCACTTTTATTTTATGTTACGATCCATATGCATTATGAAGTATGGGTTGAGATTGGTAGTATGGGATGTTAATGTGGTCTTTATGTTAATAACTAAATTTTTGGGGTGAGTTCTCCTAAAGTATGTAACAAGTGGTATCAGAGTCTACATTTTGCCTCTCATCCACTATGGTGCAGGCGGTGACCTCAACATTGCAATTTTTGTTTAGGACTAGTAAATATTATTGCAGTAAATATTATTGCAAAGCATGCTGGTGTGTGGAATATTACAATTCATAGTAGCATGGGATGCTAGTGCGGTGTTTATATACCTTAGGTTCCCTACTAGCTTTTACGGGGTGAGTTCTTATATGAGAGAGAGAGAGAGAGATGAAATTTGCCTTTTTTTTTTTTTTGGTCTCTCATTGTTTTAGGATTCTTATTACTTCCCCCAATCCTTGTTTTTTGAGTCAATTAAATTATCCTTTTGGCTTCAAAGGACTTAAAAATTACAACTTGAATTTTCTGATTCGTGGCAGGGTGAGCCAAGCTTTCACTTGTATGGATTTATTATGTGCATAAGTGCAACTGCTGCAAGAGCCTTCAAGTCTGTTCTTCAGGGTATCCTACTTTCTTCAGACGGGTAAATGCTTTGCTGCTTTCATTTATTACCCGATAATCAAAGCAATTGCTTATCTTTTATACATGTATTGAATTTTCTTTTTACTTTCAGTGTTTTTTACATGAATTCTGTTGCTTGCAAAAGATTTCTCTGACCATAAAAATTTGTTGTAACATCACGCTGTGTAGTCCCCACATTGGTCAAGATGTGCCAAATTGCCAATGTGTATTTACCATTAATAAAATGCTGAGAAATAACCAAAAAGGAATGAGGGTTTGGTGTGAGGCCTCTTCTAGAAAGGGATTAGGCCAAGGAGGTAGTACAATCTTTTACAATTATTTCAGTGTTTAGTTATCCTGATATTCATCATGTTGCAAGAGGGTGGATTAGTTACTAGTTGAGAGCCATCATGTTGTTCATTGTACCTTGCATTGTTACTGATTGGAACTCAAGAAACTATTGGAAATTAATTTCCATTTTATATATGCTTACATGAGTGATTTTGCTTATCTTTGTTAATAATCAATGTCCAGATAGCATGCATCCTACATTCCTACTATAAAATTAGTTAAAACTGGTTTCTTGGTGAATAATTGAATCGAAGAATGCAATGGCTGCTGAAAGGTCAGAAACAATTTGTCTTCAATTAAAATAACGGGAGGGAAAGGTGAAGATTCTAGAATAAAAGTTTCTTGGTTCTCATTCCAGAAACCTATATTTGCACTGAATTGAAAGGTAGTATTGGAGCTAGACCTAGTGTGTTCAAAGCAAGGTTTTGTAGGTTGTGGTTTTTGAAAAAAAAAAAAAAAAAATGAAAAGTGTATTTAGCACCATTGAATGTTTATAAATAAAGGTTGTGGTTTTTAAAATAATATATGTTTTGGAAATTCACGTCCTTTTTTCCAATTCTTGAGTGAAAATACAACTTCCGAGGGAACTTCTAAAAGGAAATTTTCAGATTTGGGGTCAAATTGATACAAATTGCTTTGTTCAATAAATTCCTACTTGGTGCTTTCACTCATGCTGTTTATGTTTCAGAAGTGATTATTCTCTAAATGAGGGTGTTAGTTCTCTAAATAAGAGTGCAGTGTGTTTCTGCATGTAGTCAGGTTGGAATGAATTTATTTAGCAACAGCTAATATAATTTTGTCTTGTCATTTCTGAAGTATTATCATAGTCTCCATTTTGATGTTCAATATACTTGTTCGTTCTCTAGTGCATGATGTTCAAGCTATATTTTGTTCCTTGATCTCTCTCTATGTGAACTCAGAATCTTTTCTAAATGGGTTTTGCATGGTGAATAAAATAAATATCGTTTGCTCAAGCTGTAGAACATCAAAATTTCCATCTTTTTTTAAATAATTCCTCTTTGATATGTTCACGATACATGTCTATGTTATTTCCCTTTTGCAATGTTTTGTTTTGATATAGAAGAAGGAAAGATAAAAAATTTTCCATATTACAGATTTGATGTTGTCATAGACTCCGTAAGTTCTTCAATTAGTGTTAGTTTATTTCACGATTTAGTCTATTTTAACATATCATGTAAATGTAGGAGAGAAAAATATGTATAAGCATACTGTCTGCTGCTTTATATCATGAAGAATAAACAAATGTTTCAAACTTGTTTGAAAAATGTTTTTTGCCTCAACTCAAGCTCATGTTGAAAGGAGAAATCAATTCCTTAAAAAAATTTGTTAAACATAAGGATAATTAAGAGTTCGTACATGAAACCAAGCCAATCTACTTCATGTGTGAATCGGGGTTGCATGTGAGGGAAAGTGCTATTACATTTTACCCCTTTTGTTCGAAACTATTTTCTCTTTACCTCTGTAATTTTAAATGCAACACAACCACTTCACAGTCACAATTGGAGTGCAAACATTGATGAATTTAACTAAAAATGTAGTAAAAACAAAATAATCTTTTACCGTAATCACTAAAAATAACTTTAACCAGAAATAACCTCCATAAATGATAGGAAGAAATAAATAATAAAAAGAGAGAGAGAGAGAGAGAGAGAGAACCTGTGAGGAAAATTTTGTTATTTTGATTGATTACTAGTCATGAAATCACATACAATTAATTTAGGCAAAAAAAAAAAAAAAAAAACAGTTCCATTTCAATCATAACTATGGAGGGGCTAAGTGTTGCACTTAAAACTACGAGGTAAATTGAAAATGTTCTTACGTACAAAGGGGAAACTATAATTACCCTCCTATTCTTTTTCTAGGAGACTTGGGCTATGGTATTTATGGATTTGAAATCTAATGATTTGGTGCTACTTATTAAAGAAGAATTGCTTAAATATAACTTTGTTTGTTTAGATATGGGGAATTCACCGCTGATTTATGCGGTTTAACAGAATTGATTATGATAGATTTAAAATCACCAAAAAAAAAAAAAAAAGGTAGTTACTTGAAATCCTTGAGAGTACTGGCTCAGTTGCTCCACTACTTGTTCCACTATTTTAGTAGATAATGGCTCTGCTACTTTAGTAGTAATTATTGTAAATTTTCTATGTATTATGATATAAATTGGCTATCTATCTTATATTTTAATATAATTTAATCCCGAATTGATTCATTTGAAACCCACGTTAGCCTTATATTTGGGAATCAACCAGCAGCAAGGTCCACCTGGTGTCAAAGCTGAGTTTGTGCTCTTGTTACAGGGAGAAGTTGAACTCTATGAATTTGCTGCTGTATATGGCTCCAATTGCTGTTTTGGTTTTGTTGCCTGCAACACTTGTAATGGAGCCAGATGTTATAGATGTCACTTTGTCGCTTGGACTGAAACACAGATTCATGTGGCTACTTCTTGCCGTTAATTCAGTGGCAGCCTATTTGGCCAACTTGTCCAACTTCTTGGTGACTAAACACACGAGTGCACTAACACTCCAGGTTATATCTCTGTCCCTCCCTCCTCTTCATAAATTACCTACTAAAATTGTTTGCTTCACCGCAAATTAATTCATGAAATAACCCGTGCTTGAGGATTTCATATGCTAAATTGCAAGTAACCTGTGCTTGAGAATTGTGTGCGAGTTTGAGGGGCTCGTGGAAGGATCAAGGAGGTGCTCAAGGTGGAGCTACTTGCTGCGAGCACCTTGTCTGGTTAATAGAGACAGATGCTTTTAATGACTCAATGAGTTACCCAAGGGTTGAGAGGAAGAACAAGGGCGTCCAAGAGGACGAGAGGGAATGTTTTAGTGAGAGAAGGTCCAGGGTTTAGTGAGAGTCTTGAATGTCCAGAGTAAATGAGGAGTTGGACATTTAGGTGTGATAATGGCACAGAGCTCTCTCTCTCTCTCTCTCTCTCTCTGTGTGAGCAAAGCCAACATGCTTTGGCATAAGAATCTATATTTATTAAGAAAGTTTACAGACCTGAACATTTCATAACATTACAAGAAATTCTATCAAACAGGGAAGTTACACCAAACTTATCAACCAAATGAATGAATGCACGATGCGATTGAAATTTTCAATATGTAACCAAATTAACATTTTGTTGGTTGTCATATTACTCTGGTATATCTGTTTTCATCTTGGAACTGTATCTCAGGTACTAGGCAATGCAAAAGGTGCAGTGGCTGTGGTTATCTCAATACTCTTGTTTCAAAACCCTGTCACGATAGTTGGCATTGGTGGCTACACAATGACTGTTCTGGGGGTAGTAGCTTACGGTGAAGCCAAGCGGAGATTCAAATGATGCTTTTACATTCACCAATTTTTTTCCCTTCGATCCAAGCGGCCCTAGAATTGTGATCCTTAGAAAGTTGGTAGCGAAGTTAGATGAATCATCGTCCGTCATTTTTTTTTTTTGGGGGGGGGGGGGGGGCGGAGGGGGTGTTTCCAGAGAGATTGGTCTCATAGTGATGTTGTATTCATTTGTATTAGAAATGCATTTGTTCTTCTCCCAATATCTTGCTAGATGCTCTTTTTAGGGCTTCATATTGGAAACCGGATAATTTGCCTACCAGGCATGTTTTGTATTTGGTGTTAATTTAAGATTCCATTCCATTGCACTAGCTGGTTTAATTTATGCCTTCTTAGGTATTTTTACAAGCCCACTGATTATGATTCTCTCTAGCTTGCCTTATGTTGTTCTGTATTTATGAATTTGAAATTGAGAGATTTAGTATTATTTATTTAAGGAGAAACATTCGAATATAATCTTATCAGTTTAAATATAAATTTTAACATAAATTTGAATAGTTTAACATGGTACGTTATAATGAAATTGAAATAATCATAAAAATTTAATTATTTGAAGTTTTTTATGATAGGGGCTCTTACTATTTTTTTTTTTTTTGGAGAATAACTCTATTTTAGTAGTAATTATAAAAATTTTCTTGTATTCTGACACAAATTATCTTTTTTATATTTTAATACAATTTATTTTCGTATTATTGATTTAAAAACCGCAATGACCCAAAAGACCCAAAAGAGCCTAGGTATTATACTTGGATCTTTTTGTGTTGGAAAAGATAATTGAAAAATGTAAATATTATATTTGGACCTTCAAGTATGATAAAAAAATACTTGGATCTTTTTGTGTTGGAAAAGATAATTGAAAAATGTAAATATTATATTTGGACCTTCAAGTATGATAAAAAAAAAGAAAGAAACAAATTTGTATCCCCAAGTATGATATAAATAAATAAATTTGTTCTAAATTCTAAGACTTGATAAAGGGACTGTTTGGCACTATCAAAAAAATTAAAAAAATAAAATTATATACTTACAAGTGACACGTGATACTTTGGCACTATCAAAAAAATTAAAAAAATAAAATTATATACTTACAAGTGACACGTGACACTTTAAGAATTTGTTAGATGTTGGATAAAAATTTATAAAAGTAAGAGAGTGTAAAAAAAAGTTAATAAAAATTAGAAAAAATTAATTTTATATTTAGCAGAGAAAGTTAAAAAAAATAATAAAAATTAATTAATTATCTTTTTTTTTTTTAGGGTGATGGGGATAAAAATTGGTGAGCCAAACGGCCCAAACCAACTCGAAGATTTAATCAAAATTTGTCGTAAATTGACCAATTGGATGATTGGAATACAATTCACCACCAACAACAATCAAATCACACTTCAAATAAACGGTCTTCCAAAGAAAATCGCAAGATACAATATTCCAGACTGCATCAAACACATGCTTAAATAACAGAAAATTACAACCTCCCAAGTAGAAGAAGTATACATGCAAATGGAAATTAATCTGACTGAACAAGAAAGAAACAAATTTGTATCCCCAAGTATGATATAAATAAATAAATTTGTTCTAAATTCTAAGACTTGATAAAGGGACTGTTTGGCACTATCAAAAAAATTAAAAAAATAAAATTATATACTTACAAGTGACACGTGACACTTTGGCACTATCAAAAAAATTAAAAAAATAAAATTATATACTTACAAGTGACACGTGACACTTTAAGAATTTGTTAGATGTTGGATAAAAATTTATAAAAGTAAGAGAGTGTAAAAAAAAGTTAATAAAAATTAGAAAAAATTAATTTTATATTTAGTAGAGAAAGTTAAAAAAAATAATAGAAATTAATTAATTATCTTTTGGGGGGGGTGATGGGGATAAAAATTGGTGAGCCAAACGGCCCAAACCAACCCGAAGATTTAATCAAAATTTGTCGTAAATTGACCAATTGGATGATTGGAATACAATTCACCACCAACAACAATCAAATCACACTTCAAATAAACCGTCTTCCAAAGAAAATCGCAAGATACAATATTCCAGACTGCATCAAACACATGCTTAAATAACAGAAAAATACAACCTCCCAAGTAGAAGAAGTATACATGCAAATGGAAATTAATCTGACTGAACTTGAAAGGGTCTTCTGAGACCTCCGCAGCAGGAAATCAGAAAAGTATTTAACTCGATTCACAACGTAATCCGCACGTACGAGAAAGAAGCAAATTTCTTAAATAATCGAAGTGACCCTACTTTCCTACATGTTAAAACATAGTCATGTCAGGTTAAAATGTCGCATCCTGCTGTGATTTCGTATCTAAGCATTCTATGTCAACTCATATGTCTACTCATTTGCATCGCAGTTCTATTTTTTTTTTTTTTTCCCTCTGTTAAGGATAGAACCCAAGAGAAGCCAGCTTCTTTTTTTTTTTTTTTTCATCTCCTATGACTTCTTTTTTTATTAAAATTTGATTTTCTTTTTGTTATTGATAGCTTTTGGGCATGTGATTTACATTCAAAAAAAAAAGAAAAGAAAAATGCTTCCAAATAGAGGAACTGACGTACGGGAAAAAAAAACTAGGTTCATTTGGCATACCTCTTTTAGACTCATTTTTTATTTATGTTCTCAAAAAAAATAACAAAAAAGTTCAAAAGAATTTAATTACTTGTTTTTAAATTTTGTTTTAGAAAATTGAAAACAAGTTTATACATGAAATGCAAAATGACCAAAAGTCATTTTGAATTTTTGCCCCCAAGACAAGAAGAATTTCAAAACACGGAAAAAAAAATGTCAAACCAAATACGTTTTAAGTATTCAACCTCAAAAAAAAAAAAAAAAAAAAAAAAAACAAAAATGCAAACCAATGCCACTAGTTTTTTAACCAAATATAATTCTCCTATTTGGAAGCAATTTTTTTTTTTGGATAATTTTTTTATGAGTTCGAATAATGCCTAAAAGATACCATAAAAGAAAAGAAAATCAAATTTTAATTAAAAAAAGTCATTAAGACAAAAAATAACAATAATAATAATAATAAATGACTTCCCTAGTTGTTGCCAAACGGATAAATGCGTTGGAGCTAAGCAGCAGTGTTCATATACGCACTTTCCTTGCCATCATCTTCTTCTAAGTCATTTCTGGTCCACTTGGGAGCTGCTCATAATCACGTGGTGCTTGGGAGGCTTTTTCTCAACGGGGATGCACTTCAAGACAACCGAGATGGGAATGCTCACTGCTCCGATCGCCACGCTCAGTCCCCAAAACTGCCAGCCAATGGAACAGTGTCCGCAAAGGTGCCCAGAAACTCGACGATGATGACTTGGAATGCTACTGTGGAAACCATGACGGCTAAGAATATCCAGCTGCTGAAAATGCCCCGGAATACATTGATCTTCTCAATGTCACGGCTATTTATCTCATTAAATAGCTGGAAATTTAAGCCAAGAAAAAATAATAATAATCAGGGGATGTCATCCTCATTAGCCGAAAAGAAATGTCTTACCACTTTTACTTCCTTTTAAATTTAATAGAGGAATGAGCAAGATCCTTAGGCTCTGTTTGGGAAGTCTAGCCAGCTTCTCAGTTTCTGGTTACTCAACCTTTTGGTTTTTTTTTTTTTTTAAATGACTAAATTTACCATCTTAAATTTTAAATTCTTTTATATTTTAAATGACAAAAATTAAATTAACAAAAAGTTAGAAAGCTAACTACTAAATAATTAACTTTTTTTCCTTCCCAACCACAAAAAAAGGTTAATTTTTTATTAAGTAGCTAGTAGCCAACTATAAAAAATAAAATAAAATTTCTTCCCAAACTAATCCTTAAAATAACTTGGAGCATCAAATCTTCAGCTTTTAGCGAAGGTTTTCTTCGTTTTGTAAAAAAACCATGAAAGGAAATCAAAAAGAGACAGAGTTTGAAGTACCTTTGGTCTAAATATCAATTCCCAAATATATCTTAAAACAAGAGGAAAGAAAATTACAAAAAAGTTAACTTTTGGACTGAAAATTCCATTTTAATGAACTAAGGGGATGTTTGGTTGGCCAAAACTAACAAAATCCATCAACTTTTACTAACTTTTTGTACTTTCTTCCAATCAAAATTTACCACATACTACTTTTACATCAAATCTTTATTATACTTTTTGACCAAACTTTTGTCAACCAAACGCCCCTAAAAACTTGAAATTCTAAATACATAAACTTTCATCACGCTCTGTGCAATGGTCCAAAAAGTTCACTTTTTTATTGTACTTCTCCCTAAAATGCAATAAGTCAAGCCCAAAGATAAGCTAAAGAATACCTGGCAAAACACAAAGGCGTTGAATATGAAAGTATTGAGAACCTCAGTAGCATCTGAACCTTCAAGTCTCAAGATATTCTTCCCATCAAAATTGAGCACTGCAAGGACAGCAAATTGATAAATACTCTGACCGATTATATTTCTCCACATGGCCCTGGTAATAAAACTCTTCCGCCTTCCAACAGAAGGCCTATTCATAAGTTCATCAGTTGGTGGCTCCGTGGCGAGTGCCAATGCACCTAGAGTGTCCATGATCAGGTTGACCCAAAGCAACTGCACAGTCGTGAGAGGGGCAGATCCTGTAATTTTGAGAAAGAATTGTCATAGCCATTTTCCATTGCTATTATTTGGGCATTATAAGAAAGGAAAAGAGCGAGCCAGCCAGGGAGGGACAAACCTGCGATGCACGCAGAAACAAAATTGATCATAAGAGCGACGACATTAACTGTCAACTGAATTGCACAAACTTTTGAATATTAATATACACCGAACGCCCCCATTTGGCTACGTTTACTATCGTCGCAAAGTTGTCGTCCATTATGATCACATCAGAACTTTCTTTTGCAACCTGTATATATTATATAAAAATTTTAGGAAAACAAACACAATAACTTCAGACTTTCAGACAAGATTGTTAGAAATATCTTAATGTATATATAATTCTCTAATATTTAGTTACCTTAAATCATAGAAAATTTATATTTAGGAAACTCACAAAGTTATAATCTTATTAAGATTAGGTTTCTTATTTACCCTATAAATATAGCGCTTCGTTGTACAGTATTGATCAACATAAATACATAATTCCTTTCTTTTTTTATTCTAACATAGTATCAGAGCCAAGCCAGGTTGAATATTTTTTTTTTCCATCAAATCTACCCAGAACATCATTCCTGTTCTTTCTTTGAAACCAAAACATACTGCCACAACCGAAGCAAACAAAACTCAGCAACCAAACCCTCATCTGCCCCAAGCCCGGAGAACCTCCGTCCCCTACAAATTCCTCCGATCCATCTGGATTCGCAACCGAAGCCTCCTCTACCCGACCTAAGACTCCACCCAACAGACCCGAACTTCCCACCCGCCGGTCAGCAACCCAGCGGACCCAAGAACCCCACCCGTCGGCTTTAATCGCCGACTGCTCTTCCCGACCACTCTGCCGCGGCTCCACCCAGTGGTCCTCGCCGGCGTTCACGATCTACACCATACCTCCGGCTACCATGATCACTTGCGGCTGCCGAGACCACACCTCCCTTAAGATCAATCTCGTTGAGCTTCTTTCTGGCAGCACCCCCCTCTCCCGCACTGCCCAGCCGGAATCCCGCACCGCCCAGCCGGCATCCCATTCCTCTCCTGGTATATGTATACCCTGTATCTGTATATATCTTACCTTTCCCTTTACTGCCACAGACCCTTTTATATATATATATATATATATACACGATATATATATATATATATAATACCTACCTTCTTTTGTTCCTTTGCTGCCAGGTCGGGTACACCCGCCAACTTTTTTTTTTTTTTTTTCATACCTCCCAACCTTCAATTCCCAAACTAACCTCAACCTTATTCTATTAACTCTCCTCATTTTTTTTTTTTCTGCCTTGGTTATTAGTCATGGAACGTATGGATACCACTCAACCTATCACCATCATTCTCTCCGGCTCTAGTTATCTACCTTGGGCTCATGCCATGTCCAGTTTTTTAAAAGGCAGAAAGCTCCGGCGCTATGTATCTAGTGATATCCATCCCTAGTTAAAAATAAAGATGAACTAGATGACACATTTAATGAACGTCTTGACGAATGGGGCAGCAAGAATCATCAAGTGATCACTTGGCTTCGCAACACCTCCATTCCTTCTATTGGCTCTCAATTCCACTGTTTTGAGACCGCTAAAGAGGTTTGGGATTTTCTTCGCTCACGATACACTACCGATGATCTTGCACATCAATATCAAATTTTGGCTCAACTTCACTGTCTTCGTCAAGAACCTGGCCAATCTATTCACAATTTTTTTGGCTCAGATACAAGTCTACTGGGATCAACTATCTACCTCTGAACCTGATTGGACTAATTCCATTGATGCAAAGAAATTTGCACTCTATCGTGATAATCAGAGGTTGATTATATTTCTTATGGCCTTGAATGATAATTTTGAGCCAGTTCGAGCATCTCTTCTACATCGTAGCCCTCTTCCCAACCTTGATCAAGCAATTTCTGAGCTTCTTTCTGAAGAAACTCGTCTTAGCTCTTTTAAGCCTCCATCACCAGACAATGATGCTGCTCGCTCTACTTCATCAGGCTCTTCTTGTAGACAACCTTCAGATCAACCTCCCTGCAAATACTGCAAGCAACCTGATCACTATTTACCGCTGTGTCCAAATCGTACTTGCATTTATTGTCACAAACGAGGTGCTAGACACCTCCATCATCAGTGTCCCAAAAAGCCGCCTGACTCTCGCCCTAATAAGTCCATGGCCACAACCAGCAACCGTCCAAACCCATGGAGCCTACTCAGACTACTGCTGCATCTACTTTGCCTGAGTCTACTGCACCTTCTTCCTCCACTTTGACCACGTCTGACATTGCCGATATTATACATCAGCTTAGTACTTTTCTGGTAATTCTTCTACTGCTATGTCTGCCACTCCAGGTACTTCTTCTTGGCTCTTTGACTCTACTTGCTCCAACCATAACACCAAACCCTAAACTCTTCACTACCACATCATCTGCCTCTCATGTATCTTCTATTAAAACTGCTAATGGCTCTTATATGCATGCTCAACATATTGGCCATGTCTTACTTCACAACTTTCCCTCCCTCAACCCTATTATTTACCACCTATCTCTTAACCTTATTTCTGTTGGTCAATTGTGTGATCTCGGACTTACCATTACCTTTTTTTTTCTTCTGGTTGTCTTGTGCAGGATCCACAATTAGGGCGGACCCTTGGGATAAGCCGTAAGAATGGTCGCTTGTTCGAGCTGGTTAATCTTTACCTTCCATCCACTACCCAACACTCCGCTGCAACTACCCCTGCTGTTTCCCCATACTATTTATGGCATTCTAGATTAGGACATGCTTCAGCTAGTCGCTTACAATTTCTAGTATCTAGTGGTCAGTTAGGATCGGTTCATATTGAACCTCTCGATTGTGTGTCATGCAAACTTGCCAAACAACCTGCTTTATCATTTAATAAAAGTGATAGTTTTTCTTCATCTGCTTTTGATCTTATTCATTCTGATGTCTGGGGTCCTTCTCCCACTGCTACTATGAGAGGGGCTCGCTATTTTGCTATATTTGTGATGATTACACTCGTTTTACTTGGCTTTATCTTATACACAATCGATCCCAACTTCAAAAATTTATTTTGAGTTTGCTACCATGGTTAAAACTCAATTTTCTCGTATTATTAAAATTTTTCGTTCTGACAATGCCGTGGAGTACCAAAAATTTGAGTTTCTTACCTTTCTTCGACAACAAGGCACTCTCCCTCACCGCTTTTGTCCTCACATATCCCAAAAAAATGGTCGAGCAGAACGCAAACATCATCATATTCTTGACACTGTTCGTGCCCTTCTCATCTCTTCATCCTACCCTGAAAAATTTTGGGGAAGCTGCTCTCACTGCTGTTTATACTATCAATCGTGTCCCTACTCCCCTCCTCCACAATCAAACTCCCTATGAACGGTTATATGGGTCTACTCCTCCATAGGAACTTCTTCGTGTTTTTGGTTGTATTTGTTTTGTTTTGCTTCCCTCTCATGAGCGTACCAAATTAGAACCTCGTGCTCGTATGTGTTGTTTCTTGGGTTATGGCATTGAACAAAAAGGCTATTGTTGTTGGGACCCCATCTCTAATCGCCTTCGTGTCTCTCGCCACGTAATCTTTGGGAACACAAAATGTTCTCCATTATAACCTCATTTCCTTCTTCCTTTAATACTACTTCCTCTTTTTTCACTAATCCCTCTATTGATTTTTTTTCCTACCAACCCTACACCATCTCCTTCCGAGGCATCACCAGTTTCACAAATGCCTATTCTGAATACCCCCTCCTTTTCCTCAGAGCTTCCACAGCTCGTACAATACCTTCACCAGCTCCTACAATGCTTGCTTCGGCTTCTCCTAATTCTCCAGTATCGCCTGTTGATCCTCCACCTTCAGACACCGCATCTATACCACTTGAGTCATCTGATACTACATTTCTTGAACGCTCTGCTCGGGTAAGAAAACTTCCATCTCACTTCGTGATTTTCATTGTTTTCTACCATTCTCTCCCAACATGAGCCTCGTTCTTTTCAAGAGGCCAATTCTAACCCTCTTTGGCAGAAAGTAATGTCTGAAGAATTACATGCTTTTGACAAGACTCACACTTGGGACTTGGTTGATCTTCCTCCTGGTAAGACAACCATTGGTTGCAAATGGGTTTACAAGATTAAGACTCACTCTGATGGGTCCATTGAACGCTACAAAGCTCGTCTGGTAGCCAAAGGATATACTCAGGAATATGGGATTGATTATGAAGAGCCCTTTGCACCTGTAGCTCGCCTCACCTCTGTTCGTAGTTTGCTTGCTGTAGCCGCTTCTCATAAGTGGCCCTTATTTCAGATGGATGTTAAAAACACCTTTCTCAACGGTGACTTAACAGAAGAAGTTTATTTGCAACCTCCTCCTGGCTCTTCTTATCATTCCCATCAGGTTTGCAAACTACGTCATGCTATCTATGGACTGAAGCAAGCACCTCGCGCTTGGTTTGCTAAATTCAGTACTACCATTGGTACCTTTGGTTTTTCTCCCAGTCCTTATGATTCTGCTCTTTTCATTCGGACATCGGCACATGGCACTGTTCTTCTTCTCTTCTATGTAGATGATATAATCATCACTGGTGATGATCACGGGGGCATCTCTGAACTCAAGTTTCTACTCAGTTCTCATTTTGAAATGAAAGACTTGGGTAATCTCAGCTACTTTCTTGGTCTTGAAGTCACTACTGACACTACAGGTTATTTCCTTTTTCAAACTAAGTATGTTCTGATCTTCTCTCCCGGGCTGAACTCACTGATAACAAGACTGCACCGACTCCTCTTGAGCCTGGTGTTCGCCTCACACCTCTTGATGGCACGCCTTTATCTGATGCCACACTTTATCGTCAGCTAGTTGGAAGTTTTGTTTATCTCACTGTTACACCGGCCTGATATTGCATATGCTGTCCACAATGTTGTCAATTTAGGTCAGCTCCTCACTCAGTCCATTATGCTGCTGCCATTCTTCGCATCCTACGATATGTTAAGACACTTTATTATGGACTTCATTATTCCTCTCAACATCTCTGATCTTCGAGCCTACACTGATGTTGATTGGGCTAGAGATCCTACTGATCGGCGTATCTACCACTTGGATTTGCTTCTTCCTAGGTGACTCTCTCATCTCTTGGCGCAGCAAGAACAAACTGTCAATCGCCCGCTCTAGCACATGAAGCAGAATATCGTGCTCTTGCTGACACCAGCACAGGAATTACTTTGGCTCCGTTGGTTACTCTCTGACATGAGTTTGTCCCATTCTGCTGCCACTACTATTTACTTGATAATCGGAGTGCCATTCAAATTGCTCATAATGATGTTTTCCATGATCGGACCAAACACATTGAGATCGACTGTCATTTTGTGCGTCAACATGTGGCAGAGGGTACCATACAGCTTACTCATGTGACTTCCGCTACTCAGACTGCTAACTTGTTTACTAAAGCATTATCTCCTGGAAGATTTCATGAATTAGTCCTCCAAACTCAAGTTGATTTCTTCTATACCTCCTTGAGTTTGCGGGGGCATGTTAGAAATATCCTAATGTACATATGATTCTCTAATATTTAGTTACCTTAAATCATAGAAGATTATATGTAGGAAACTCACAAAGTTATAATCTTATTAAGATTAGGTTTCTTATTTATCCTATAAATATAGCGCTTCGTTGTACAATATTGATCAACATAATACATAATTCCTTTCTTTTATTTTATTCTTATTCTAACAAAGATGATTAGGCAGCAACTGATTTCACTTCTACCAGTCCAAATCACCTAAACTAATAGTTAGCCAAAATAATTATAAATAAAACTCTGATTGACTAAAAACTTGATCACGCATTCAATAATTGACCTCAAGTGGGTTCAGCTTGAAGCCAAGCAATTTCCAGACTCTTATCACTTGATTCAATTCTT
The DNA here is from genome assembly GCA_019916065.1 of Vitellaria paradoxa. Classification (NCBI taxonomy): domain Eukaryota; kingdom Viridiplantae; phylum Streptophyta; class Magnoliopsida; order Ericales; family Sapotaceae; genus Vitellaria; species Vitellaria paradoxa. The sequence continues at coordinate 16,721,290 of CM034234.1, read as the reverse complement.
TAATTTCACTCTTTCTGCATCTTCTTATGCTCCAGGATGGATGGTTGGGGGCAAGCACAGGCCATTTAGCTTAGCCAGAAAATAAAAAATAAAGAGAGTAAAAATAAAAATAAAAAAGTAGAAATACAGACCTCTGTTCCTGCGATGCCCATAGAAAGACCGATGTCTGACTCCTTTAAAGCAGGAGCATCATTAGTCCCATCACCAGTAACTGCAACAACCTCCTCAAACATTTTCTTCAAATGGGTTACCAATTTGGGCTTGTCTAAAGGCAAGGACCGAGCCATTACCTGTATTCATGACATTAAGCATGTCAGAAACCCAGTGCAACTTCACCATTATGTACAACTTAAAACTATAGAATTTACGCAATCGACTCTGAACCTGAATTTTAGGTATTATGTCCTTCAAATCCTCAGAAGATCTGTTACGAAAATCTCGTCCTTCGATGGCAAAACCATCCTCAGTGAGTATACCACATTCTCTAGCAATGGCTTTAGCTGTGTTGATATTATCACCCGTGACCATCCGTACAGTAATTCCAGCTGCCAAACAAGTTTGCACCGCATCCTTGACACCTGGGCGAACTGGATCCTTAATTCCAACAACTGCTATCAATGTATAGCCGCCATCAGGGATGCTACTTCCATCAATAGCATCGTCAATATCCTTAAATGCCAAGCAGAGAGTTCTCAGAGCTTCAAAGGAAAAACTGTTAATGACATCTGCAATGTCGCTTGCTTGCTCTTCTGACATATGAACAGGTTCTCCACTGCTATCAACCACCTTGTCACACATTCCTAGAATTATTTCTGATGCCCTTTACAGAATGCTCGGAGGCCACCATCCGGAAGAGCTACAAGCACAGACATTGTTTTCTTGACTGAATTGAAAGGTTCAATCTTTAGTATTTTAACTTCCCGGCGTTGAGCATCAAAATCACCACCCAGCATCAAGCCATATTCTAATAATGCTGTTTCAGTTGGAGAGCCCAAAATGGAATTCTTTCCATCTTTATCCTTGACCACCTCAGAGCCTGTATTTAGAAAGATAACCTGCAAGAGGATAGCTAAGACCTTCTCCGACACATCAAAGCTTGATATGCACTCACCTTCACTACCTTCTATTTCTTTGGATTTTCCACAAATCCATATCTTAGTAACTACCATATGGTTTGTTGTTAATGTTCCCGTCTTATCAGTGCAAATGCAAGTAGCAGAACCCATGGTTTCACATGCTGCGAGATGCCTCACAAGTGCCCTCTCACTGATTAGCTTCTGCATTGCAAAGGCAAGACTCAGTGTCACTGCCAATGGTAGTCCTTCAGGAACTGCAACAACAATTATAGTCACTGCAGTGGCGAAATAATTCAAAAGATCCAGTGCATCACTGGAAGACCAATCTGTGAACTCACTGTGAAGTGCTTTCTCCACCAGAAACCTTCCTGCTAGTACTACAAATGTCAGTACACCAACAGCCAAACCAATCTTACCAATGAGCGTAGCAACACCATTCAACTTCACCTGCAGCGGTGTCTCATCCTCTCCCCCCTCACTAAGAGCCTCCATTATCTTACCCATTCTGTTCTCATACCAACAGCAGTCACCAGCATCTTACCCGACCCATCTTGAACCGTGGATCCTGCAAGAAGAAAAGGTTTTTCTTTATAAATATTTACTGGTTCACTTTCTCCTGACAAACTTGACTCGTCAATCAGCAAGCTATATCCTGATATAAATATCCCATCAGCTGGAACTTGGTCGCCAATGGATAGATGAACAACATCTCCAACGACCAGGTCAAATATGCAGACCTTCTGCCTATATCCATCTCTAGTGACCTGGATTATAATCTTTTTCTTTTCCTCATCCAAATCCTTAAATTGTAAGGATTGCTTGTAGTCACTGACTGCAGTAACAATAACTACCAAAAATATACTGAATAGAATTCCCAATCCATCATACATGCCCTCTGGCCACCCTTCCGTTGGAATTCCTACACCTATAGAAACTACAGCACAAACCATAAGGATTATGAGGGTTATATCCTGCAGTGCCTCCCAAACAAACATCCAAAAGCTTTTAGAAGGCTTTTCTGTATATTTATTGGCGCCATAAATATTTCGCCTGATGGGTACATCGATTGATTGGACACCTTCGTCAAATGAGACATTAAGTTTTGTTGCAACACCCTCAACTCCTCCAGTGGATTCCAACCACTTGAAATCATGGTTATGAACAACAGATGCGAGTTCATTTGGGTGAATTCTAAAGCCTGCTGCTCTAGCTTCTTCTGATAGCTCATCAATTTGATCGGCAGCTGTTGGAGAAGACAAATAAAATATAAAGCAAAAGGAAGAATGATCATGTTGAATCTAACCACATTAAACAAACTTTCAATAGAGCTAATAATTTAAAGAATATTACCATCAAGAAACCTGAATGCTGCCTGTTGAACATAAAGAAGAATTCGCAGTTTTCCTGGCAAGACAGCCAAAGAGATACAATTAGGGGTATGGTAAGGCTAAGACAATATAGAACAACAAAATTTGGTCCTTTATGGATTGGGAACTTCTCATAGCCATTTTCAGGACACGAGTGCGATCACTAAGCAGTGGAATCTAACAATAATCAAAAGTTGTCCTGACATTTCTATGGATCAATTGAAGGCAGAAAAAAGGTAGCCTTTACACATAAAGGCAGATTTTTGACTTTCTGAATTAAATTTAACTTCTTGCAAAAGTTCTGTTCGACCATATTTCCAAAGCACTAGAAGTTACCAGTAGTTGCAAAGAATGCTAGAATTACAAAATTCTAGCTTGTTTATGAATGGTTTGTGGTTGATAAATCTTAGTATGACTACCAAAAACTTCAGATTCTAGTCGAACCAGAAACTCACTGCTTGGTTAAAATCTTCTTGCAACATAGCTTGGATCATAATAAGCAGAGAAAATAAGCGAAATAGAATACTGTGAAGACCAAATGCATCCCTTTAGGCCAGCAAGAGATGGGATGATTTGGGGTGGCACAAGAGGAAAGTGCAACATTTCAACCTTACACAAAAAATCATAAAACGTCTCAAAGTTCCTTCCCTTCCCACCTCTGCACTTATCCATAACCAGAATACACAAACCTTTACAGCTTATATATCCTCTCCTTTCAGTTAGGTAATAAATGGAATTTACATAAAGTCCCAATCTCCCAATAATGAATTGGCAAATACGTCATATGTGACAGATTCAAACATTCCATAATCACAAAACCAAATTTAATTTATTTATCAGAATGCCCATCCATTATCATGTTAGCATTTATTCTGCTTTAAAACAATGTAACAGTGGGCAAAGCAGAGTATCCGAATTTGCATCGATTGGTGACTTTCTAACTCAGATTGCCAAGTTTTCGGCAAAGGGAAGCTTTACATAAACTAGAGAGTTTCTCAATAAGTTGAATTAATGTGTCTAACTTTGTAGTCCTCAAACTCCATACCCCCACCCACCGTGGACACGGGGGCAAATAAATGGGGGGTGGAACAATTAAGGAGCACTATTATTTCAGAAAATATGACTTCCACATCAATCTTTATAATATTTTGCATAAAAATCTAGGGAAAAGACAAACCAATTAGTTAATCATTTGAATTAAACATTGTTTTTGGATTTTCGATTCCTTTCTAAGGCAGAAAATAGAAAATACATTGAAGTCGAGTCCTTTTAGTACCCTTCATCCACTCAAGACGGCAATTGTCAAATGACATGCCCCAAATTTCCCTTCTGTTCCTGTCAAGATGAATGGACCGCAGGGGCACATTAGTGCGCCAGTTTCATTGAATGATCAAGCCAGCAATAATTTCAACATTTTTTTTCCCTCTCTTTTGGGGCCAAAACATTGAAATCCTAGTTCACTTGTCACTTCAACAATACTAAAAAGATGTGAAGGGTACCACAATACAAGGCCAGCTTTGCAATTATAGGAACCTTACTCTAGATGAGGCTGCAATCAATGATCTACAACCGGGCAAGGATAGGAACCCAGGACCTCTCTTCCTATAAATATTCAACACAGGATATAATGAGGAATACATAAAGTCACGGAAAGATTACCCTTTTGTTTGCTTCTAATATTTATTTATTATTCAGTTGAGTACTTACGTATAGCAGAGGAAAATTCTTGGAAGTTCCCTACCTTGCATTATTGTTGGAATGAAAGGTATGGTCAAACGATGAGCAATGCTATCTTACAAGCAAAGATAATCACAAACATCAACTAGAATGATGTGGAAGTATTGTGCACCTATCACTTAAAAATATTTAACACATTAAAGTGCTTTATGGTTACAAAATCACCATTGATATATATTCTAGTTGCAGGTTCTGATATAATACCTTCTCCCATTAAACAGTAGTTCTTAAATATAAAAAATGCCTCTCCACTAGGTTATTTATTAGAAAGTGCTACCAAAATAACATAACAATGGCATTTTTATGTAAAAGCATTCTTTAATAGCTTCTTTTATTTAAAATGATTGGCCCACGAAAAAACCAAATTAGTTTAGTAAAAAATTCTTGCTCAATTTTTAGTTGCACAACATCACTCCTTGAACATGTCCCAGTCTACCTAATAACATTATATCACTCTCTCTCTCTCTCTCTCACACACACACACACACACACACACAGAGATGGGACCAATAAAAGGGCTATTACAGACCTGAAGGGTCACATGACCCTTGTTAGAAATATTCCAAAGAGAAATAATAATTAGGTTCTGGAATGATGGAATCCAAAGGCAACTTGCACTGTACATCTTTAGCTTCTCTCCAGATTTTTTTTTTTTCTTTTTTTCATGTCCATTCACTAGAGCAAATTGGGGTAGGACTGAATAAGAGGGCAGCATGACTTCGAGGCCATGGATTACCCAGTTGAGAGGGTAAAAAAATTTAATAGAAAAAGTGTAAGGCAGGATCACCATGTTATGCTACTAGTCAACACATTAAGCTCTTGACACCAAGTTTTTCCCTGTTGGTTACATTCACCCCAAAAAATTAAACAAAATATTTGTTTGACCAGAAGACAGAAAAGGCAATAATTAGATCAACAATCATAATCCCAACTACTAAAAAATATTAAAAAAATTAAAGATAATAGAACTGCTTTCAGAATATATTTCCAATAAAAAATTTTTTCTTGGTACCTTTTTTTCCTCCCCTTTTTTAAGTCATGAGAAGATTGGATTCATAACAAAATAAAAAAGGTTTGGACAATGTAAAAGACTCGAACTTTTTCTTTTTTATTTTTATTGGCATATGTTTTATATCTTTTGTCCATGCATTGTTGGTGTTATGTCTCACCCTTCAGGACCTCTCAAAATTTTCCTTTCTGAAGTGTTATTAGTTCATATTTTTAGTTGAAAAAAAAAAAAATCGATTCAATGGCCACAACAAAAGTATTATTTGGTGCAATAAAATTGAACCAAATGTGTAAACCTTGTTTGGAAGTCAAACTTTTAATAACTTTTGGTAATTTATTGACAAAAGTAAGTAGATAAAATTTTTTGTATATTTGGTAAAAGAAATAAAAATTTTAAGAACTTTTGATAACTTTTAGATGTTTGGTAAAACAAATAGAAATTTTTAATAATTTTCGACAACTTTTAGGTGTTCAGTAAAACAAATAGAAATTTTTAATAACTTTTGACAACTTTTAAATATTTAGTAAAAATTTTGGTAAATTTTAAGTTGAATTAAAATGAAATGACCATTATAAGCCCTACCACCTCAACAAAAATTAGTGTTTTGACAACTTGCCAATTTAGTAAAATTGGCAACTTTTCGTGTTTTACCAAACACCTAAAACACCAAAAGTTCGGTGTTTTTCGGGGTTATTTTTTTTGTTCCTCCAAACAGGGCCTTAGTGTTAAATTTTCTTCTAATTCAACAATCAAAAAATTAAAATTTTCCATCCAATTTCTCATTCCGTTCTAAATACAATATAAAAAAAAAAATTAATCTCATAATATGTAACTCTGCTTGTTCCTATCCCCACTGCATTCCTTATCCTAAAATCTTATCTTCAAGTGAAGATAGAGAGAGAAGAGAGAGCAACATCGAAAAGTTAGCACCTTTACTTGGGTGCATGTAGTACACTAAAAAATACTAAAAAATTTTAAAAATTTTCAAAAATATTTTAAAATTACTTATTTTTTATTTACTGCATAAATTACAAATTGATAAATTATTTTAAATTATCTCATTTTGTCCCACTTTTTTCCACCTTCCTAACCCCAGTTAAAAAAGATTCATTTATCGTTGTACCCTTGGTAAAGGCGGGCCCCGATTTCTCAATCAATCTGGTGAAATCCACTCAAACATTACGTGGGTTTGCGCGTACAACGCGTGTGCTGGTGCCTATTAAGATACTCTGGGAGTCTAATGTAATAGTTATACTAAAATAATTTGCGAATTTTCACTTGACATTGAAAGCAACTAAAAACTAAAGAAAGTAAGTCTTCCATTCATTTAGTCAACGGAACCGCTAGATACGCAATGACTTTTGTGGTATGGTTTGATTCGGCGGCCCTTAGTTTAATTTTTTTTTTTCCTAATTACTTGTGTATTTAAAGTGATAAAAAGTGAGATAAAATAAAATAAAATGAGATGAATTATGAATTCGTAATTCATACAGTGAGATAAAAAGTGAATAAATTTTAAAAATTTTCAGATATTTTTTTTATTTTTTAACACACTAAATGGTACCTAAATTACACCAACCTCCTTTTAATATTTACGTAATTATACTTATATTTCTTAATATTTAAAAATTATATTTAGCTCTCTTATTTTATAATATTATTAACATTGATCCTTTTATATTAAATTGACCGTTAAAATTTAACAAAAAATGTTAAAATTATCAAAATTTTAGATATTTTTTCAATTTTATCACTTATTTTGTCACACCTTTATCAATTTTCTTTACAAAAATCCTCAAAATATTTTATTTTTACTTGTTTTCAAATATTTTTGAAGAATTATGTAAACAAAACTAGCAAAGATGTGAGACGGGTAAAAGAAAAAAAAAATTTAATTGTTGTTATTTAATATTTTTTATTGAGTTTTAACAATTGATTTAATGAAACGAAATTAATATTAATAATATTTTTAATAATATTTTAAAATAAAAGAGATAAATATAATTTTTAAATACTGAGAGCATCATTACAATTATATGAATATTAAGAGCAATTAAGTGTGATTTATTCTTTCCTTTACAGCTTTTTATTTTTATTCTTTTATTTATTTTTTGGTCTAATGTAGTTTCTTTTTTTACCTAAAAACTTAATTTTCAATTTTTTTTCACTCCTTAAATTTTTCATTTTTAATCTTTTTGTGTATTATTTTTATAAATATAAATAACACGTCTAAAATAATATTAATAATAATATAAAACCAAAAAAAACTATTTTTTTAAAATAAGCTAATAATTTCCAAACCAAGCCTTGTTTAAAAATAAATTAGGATTCCATCACTTGCACTGTTACACTTTGTAAAACTTTTTACTTTATACCAGTCAAGTTGAAAGTTTTACACCTATTACTAAATTTTAATTTGATTATTTCATCAAAATTACTAATAAAAATATGCGATAAGTATTTTATTTTTACACTAATATTATAATTAAAAATTAAAAAAATATAAGAGATTAAACGTAAGTATTAAAGAATGCAGACACTAATTTATCCTTCAGTTACGAATTCAAGTAACAACAATTTGCGAAATTTAAGAAGTTGAAATGGAAAATTCACACAATAACTTATGATTTGTTTGGATTGCCAGAAAATGCAGCGAGAGAAGAGGAAAGAAAAGAGTGTAGACTCGAAAACCTAGAAAACAATTTAAGAAAATCTATCAAGGCCCTGTTTGGACTGGCAGAAAATGGAGAGAGAGAGAGAGAATGGTAAAGAAAATGAAAATTTCATCATTCTGATACTGCAGAACAAAAAAAAATAAAAAATTAAAATCAAAGGATTAGAGAACACAGAGAGGGAAGGCTTCAGTTCCATAGACCAGGCAGAGAACTGAGTTTTTTTTTTGGTTGTTGTTCTCCTCTAAAAGGAAGAGGGAATAGCGAACCTGGGTTTTGAGAATCTTGTTCCTGGCCGCAGATCTCTTAGCAAGATCCGCCACCATTCGGAACCGTCTTCGGCGGTTCCTTACAATCGTCACGGCTGATCTCCACCTCTTCTGCGCCTCCTCTGAGGGGTTCTTCGCTGGAATATTGAAGTCCTTCAACAGCTTCTCCATCGCATAGAAGCTCAAAAGACCCAGAACCAGAGACTAAAATCCTCGACTTGAGATGACTAGCAAAGAGACACTTCAGGGCCGATTGAATGTAACGAAATATGGCCTCCACCTTGATGTGATGTTTTTCACTTAATTTGAAAAATAAAATTTCTCTCCTCTAAAAATTATTCTCTCTTCTTAATCTTGGAAGAAGGTGTATTATTTTTGGAGAGGGTTTGAGCTCTCTAAAAATTATTTTCCCTTACATGGACTAAATTGGATTATTATGCCCCTTCTCATCATCCTTCTCACCTACAAAATATATTTTATATTAGAAATAAATTTTTTTTTCTAATAGAAAAATGTTTTAAGAAATTATATTAAAAAATAAAAAAATATAATTTTTTTTCTAAATAAGAGGTCATATGATTAAAAAAATATATTTTTTTCAAATATGAGGTGATGTGATTTTAAGATAATAATATTATTTTTTAGCAAATATAATAATATTATTTTTTAACAAATTTATATAAAATTACGTATATATTGATATTTTTTAAATAAGGAGAAAAAAATAAGCAAATAAGGAAGTTTTGGATGAATTGAGATGTTATTGTCTAAGAAACTAATTTATATATTTTATAAAGTTTAATTTATTAATAATATAATTTATTTATAATTAATTTGTCTAAAATTAATTTGTACTAATTAGTTTTCACATTATATAATTAACATAAACATATAATTAAATTTGGATAACCAAGTTTGATTTAACGGGTAATCAAGTTTGGGACATCACAAGGGTAAAAGAATCATTTGACTCTTTTTATCATAATTCACCTCCTCTTATTTATAAAACATCCAAATCAAATCAAAAGTTGTCCCCCTTCATAAACATCACATCAATGTATGCCAACCCTCTAAAAATAATATCCCTTCTTATCTTATGCCTCCTCTAAAACTTATCCCTCTAAAATTTTAGCACCATCCAATCGGCCCCTCAGTCCTTACAACAGTGCGTTTCCATGACAGGTCTTATATATGGTAGCGTTTGGGGCGATAAAAAACTAGAAAAAAAATGTGATTTGGAGTAAATAAAAGTGTTTGGTGTTTTTTTTTTAAATTGTGTTTTTTAGAGATGAATAGTGTCAAAACTATTAGAATGATTTTTTAAATTCGTTCTAACGAATTCAAAAAAATGTTTCTTCTCTCTCTGAATAATGCCAAAACCGTTAGAACAACCTTCAAATCCGTTCTAACGAATTCTATTATGATAAATCATTAAAACAGTTTATCCAAATCCGTTCTAACGGATTTAAAAAAATAAAGATAAATTAGCGACAATGGTACTCATTTGAAAGATTTCGACGCGAACAATATGATTACGAAAAAAAAATTTCTCACTTGATCAATCTCGTTACAAATTTTTTATTTTTTTGGCGAAATATTAAAATTTTTTTAAATTAATAAAGGCCGGAAAAATAAAAGTGTAATAGAGAATTATAGTGAGTTATAAAAATTGTTGGAGTTTTATAAAGTTTTATACCACTCCAAACGCAAATAATTGAAATTTTTGGATGTACATTTATTTATTTTTAAATTAATTTATACATTATCGGCTGTAATTAAATTTGAAAACATTGTTAAACATTTTAGCTAGAAATTCACATTTTGCTTATTTGAACTGCGAAATTTTGGCCCAAAAAAAACAAAAAAAAAAAAGGTAAATTTTTAAAGTATACAATATATCTTATTAGATGAATGAAGATAACTATATAATTTTATTTAATAAAAAGTAAAGTGTAGTGTTAGAATTTATTTATAAAATGTAATATACTCATCTATTTTAAATTATTAGATATTTGAAATGTTTCTTAAAAAATATGAAAATTTCGAAAAAAAAATTAGAGAAAATTTATAGAATTAAAAAAGTTAAAGAATTTTTGTACGAAGAAAGTTAGAAAAATTAAAAATTTTTTACCAAATTTAACCATCTAAGCACGCATTGCTCCAATTTTTTGTCAATCATATTTTTCAAAGAATGCTATTTAAATTAAATATATTTTTTTACTTATATTAATTTTCTTAAAAGAAAAAAATAATTAAGAAGCTATTTGATTTACCAAAACTTAAAACAAATTAATTTTTACCAATTATTTTCAAAATTCTCCAATTTCCTCCGTCAAACAGTTTACGAATTTTCTTTGGTTATTTTTTAATTTGTATAAATTTTTATGAAATACTTAACTAGTTATTAAAATAACATAGATCAAAAATTGATACAAACAGGGCGTTTGGAGGAAAAATTTCTAATAACCTTAAGCATTGTTTTTTTTCAAAAGTTATTAATTGTAATTTTTGTGTGTTTGGTGAAACAAGTAGCATTTTTTAGCAACTTTTTACAACTTTTGTATATTTAGTGTAATTTTTGAAATTTTTAACAATTTTTGATGATATAATGATCTGGGAGTGCTGCAAATGGTCCAACCCAAACCCGGAATGCTACCTTAACAACGCTATGGTGCCTGTCAAAGAGCTTCCGATACTTAAGTTAGCAAAGTAAGCTTTCATAGAGTAATCCGGCCACCTAACAATAAACAAAAGCATCTTGTATCCATACCTAGGAGAGAAGTGGTTTCTATATGTTTTGGGGGTGTATCAAGCATCAATATGATACACTTGTGTTACATCAGTTTATATTTTCCTCCAATCAAGTTAAATCAGGTACATCTCGATGAGTCTATTCCTTGATTAGTTATCCATACCGTTAGGATTGGATCGTGTCCTTATAAGCAGGCACGAAGGGATATGTCAAAAAGTCATTACACACCTGATATATGCAGTCACTTCGGGCAAGATCCCGATTGGGGGTTCATTTGGTCATATGGATGCCCCCGATTGGTAAGGCCGGTTGATGTTAGTCAAGTAATCCTGATCAAAAACCCGAGAATCACCTCAGTCGGGCAAGACCGATTGAAAAAATATGAATCATATCAATTGGGCAAACCTGACCAGGAAAGTACGAATCACCTTGATCAGGCAAACCCGATCGACAAAGCATGACTCTTGTATCGATACAATTCCTATATCAATTTTTGATAACTTTTTAATTAAAAAAATTACTGTTATTAAATAAAAAAAATAACAAAAATTAATGATTTACCAAACACTATAAAACCAAAAGTTAGTAATTTTTTTGCCAAAATTTATGCCTCCAAAAGCCTCTAAAGTCTCTCCCGTCATAAACAAGCCCAATCTCGAGTTATTAAGATGACATTTGATTTACTTTTCTATTTACAATTTTTTATTTTCTATTTTATATATTTTATATTTTAAAAATTTTAAAATAAAAAAACAAAAAATATTCTGTTTTCCTTATATTGAGATGTTGCTTGTTTTGGATTGAAAACACTCAAAATAATTTTTTATTATTTTTATTTCATATGTAAACTCATTTTTTATTTTTTAAAACAAATTTTAAAAGTACAAGTGACCAAATGCATTTGGACTGTTTTTCTTATTTTCAAAAGTGTAAAATAAAAAATAAACTTAAGATAGAAAATAAAAAATAATAAAAAAAACAAATCAAATGACAACTCAGGATTTACCCCGACTTGTTCATTTAATAAATAAATAAAAGGCCTATTTAATAAATGATGTGAGTTTAAATACTACCTAATTTACTTGCTAAAAACTCGTGCTCATTTAGTATTTGTATAGATAACTCAATAACATATACTTAAAATGTAATAATATATTTTAAATCAGGGAGAAAATGATGACAAAAAGCTTGCCAATATGTTCATCTGTGTTGAGAAGTGTTTGGAAAGTTAAAAAAATTAAATAAATAAACAACTTTTTTTTTTTTTTTTTTTTTTTGCGTTTGAAAAAGGGCACAAAAAAAAAGTCAACTTTTCAACGGCTAGCTTTTAAACTTTTATTAATTTGACATTTTAGTCATTCAATATTTAAAAGAAGTTTAAAATATAAAGGGATAAATTTGATCATTTTAGGGAAAAAAAATTTAAAAAGTTAGTAATTGGTAACTCATTTTTTCTCAAACGGATTTAGAAGGCGTTTGAAGTAACAAAAAGTAAAATAAAATGAAATAATTTACGATAGTTTGTGGGTTTATAATTCGTATAATGAAATAAAAAGTAAATAATTTTTTGAGATTTTCAGAGATTTTCAAAATTCTTCAGCATTTTTCAGTGCGCCGAATGTGTCCCTAAGAAAACCAACCAAGATGACAGAAAACAAAACCAACTGAATAAGCATTGTTTGATAACAACAATCAAATTTGTGTGAGCAAAAAAAGAGAGATTGGGGATTGCATAAGTTAAACTTGCTTCGGTATTTGTCTAATCATTCATTCACTTTGAGCTATCATCTCTTCCAATTTTCTTAGCCAATTCACATACTGACCTTGCTCCTTCCGGTGCAAGTGGAGGAGGACGAAGTAGATAAAGCTTTCCTCAATTCCTTTGGATACTAGGTAATTCTTTAGCTCATCCTGCAAACTTGGATCCAATGAACTGCACATAGATTATGGAAGAACATTAGAGATGCCACTAATCAATTGTGCTTTCAAAGAAGTCGTGAGTTGCAGAAAAAGGAACATGCAATAGAAAGTTCTCACTAGCTTTACCAGCAAAAAGGACAAGAAATGAAAATATATGTGGTTCATTCAACTATATATTCAACTCCAATTTGAAAAGGGGAGGCTACTTCAGGCCCATAACATTGATTTGAAACCACTGGATTAGATTTAGGACCATTGGATTTTAATCCAACAGTCCAAATGCATTCATACTATTTTAATTGAAAAAAAAAAAAAAAACGTGAATGTATCTTGACCATTAAATTTTAATCCAACGGTTTTAATTGCAGGTCATGAAACTGACACAGTAATAAATCCCTCCAATTTCACTTGTTTAATGCTACATGCTAGGACATTCATTGTCACAATTTTTTTTTTTTTTTTCCAATAGGAGAATTCACATAATTCTCATACATAATACCAAATGGTGGACGATGGGCATTGGGTAAGCCAGGTCAGGGCTAGGCCTAATATTTTTATCCGTAGCCTAACCCTGTGTTAATTCTTAAATACTAAGTTTGTCCAATTAAATAATTTATAAATTATTTTTTTACCACTTGTCCCATAATTTTTCTTTAAGAATTTACGCAATTAAAAATAAATAAACAAAGTTGCAATACCCATTCAATAACCTACCAACTAATAAAACATTTGTTACTTAATGTCGGTGTTATATTTTTTATAATACATAAATAATATCCAAATAATGGAATTACATTTTGCTATCTTCAGACCACGCCTAAAGTAACATATCGGGTCTAAAAATTTTCCTAGACCCATCCTAGATTGGAAAAAAATACAGCCAAGCTCTAAAATTTACCATAATTTTTGCTAATGCATTTTACGAACTATGCATCAAAACTTCAACAGCAGATTGGTTCTCCATAAGGAAAATGTTCAGCAACTCCAAGGACTCCAAATTCATATGGATCTAATGCTTGTTCACATCAGAATGCCCGTGCAGTTTTTCTCCACTAAATGATTGTTCATTATTCGAACCAGATTTTCCATGCAGCTTCCATAAATAATATATGCATATTTCTCAACCATCCCCTTCAACCAATTATTCTTCTTTCTTTTTTACAAGGCTAGCTTAAAGTTAAGTTATTCTCCAATTTCACTGTCAATTCGGAAGCACAAAGCAGAGGGAGGGCTACTTGTGTTCCATAAAAAAGGTAGCATAATGCATACAACTTGTGGTCAAAAGGAGAAATAAATGCTCCTTTGCCTAGAGCCCATCACAAGCAGCATATTGGGCATAGCTAAACATCAATACGAGGTGCAGGAAGTAGTTATACTTCCAATGCTTGATTCTATGCATTCATAAAGTGGCATACAACTGATAAGGACAAAACCATCAGTTAACTATACACCAAGACAACAATAGGCCTAATACATGCCGCTCTGGAACAAAGAATTGACCTTCAGGAATATAACAGATCACATTTCACAGTTAATATATATATATATATTTTTTTTTTGAAAAAGATAAGTAAATGTTTATTTATGGCAAAGGAATTTACATGGGCATCAAAGTGATGCTAACACTAGACAAACGAAAATCAATTACAGATAAACCCAGCCAGACAAGGCAAACCAAAATGTCAACTCCAAACAAAAACAGAGATCAACTAATCTAATCAAGGAAATTTAAGAGGGAAGATAGATCTATCTCCCTTCCTTCCCTAACCCAACCATATAGACAAGAGAGAAAGTAGCTTTTTATCTTCAAGATTGTCCTGTTTTCATATTCAAATATTCTTCTATTTCTCTCCTTCCATATTAACCAGAACACATAAAATGGTACCACATTCTAGATGGATTTCTTATGCTTTCCAAAGGGCTGTCCCCACCAAACCAAGAGAAAGTCACTTAAGACTCCACGGGAAGCATAAGTGAACTCCGAAGCATGCAAGAATCAAATTCCATATCTTTGCTGTCCATTGACAGTGCAATAGAAGATGTGCAATAGATTTCTCCTGTCTAAGGCATAGAATGCATCGGTTGACTATAAAATATCCTCTTGAGTTTAAGGTTATCTATGGTTAAAATTTCCCCCCTAGTGCACACCAAGTGAAGAAAGTCACTCTAGGAGGAATACCTTTGTTCCAAAGCTTTGCCCATGGGAAAACATCTTTTGGGTCTCCTTGAAGGAATTGGTAGAAGGACTTGACAGTGAAAGTTCTTTCCTTAGACATGGTCCAAACCATAGAGTCCTCAAGATCCACCAGACAAACATTTTTAAGCAGCTCCATGAGTGATAAATAATCACTCAATTCCCAATCATTTATGTTCCTACGAAGCATCACCGACCAAGTGCAATTTCTGCCCCTTCCATCACAGTAGTCTTGTACAAATGCATCTTTATTCACTGCTAGGCCAAAGATCCTTGGAAAGAGGGCAGCTAAACAACCAACATTTAGCCAATCATGCTTCCAAAATAAAATTCTATCTCCTCTGCCCAATTTCCAAGAAATGCAGCGAGAGAATTTCAACCAATTCTTCCTTATTTCTCTCCAAATGCTTGCACCAACAGAGTTAGAGCATTGGAGTGAGCACCGGCCGCCCAAATTTTCCCCATATTTAATTGAAATTACTTTCCTCCAAAGGCTATTCTTTTCCTGAGAGAATCTCCACAACCGTTTTCCAAGAAGAGATTCATTTTGTAGCTGCAACTTTTTGATACCAATACCACCAGATCCAATAGGAGAACAAACTAATTTCCAATTGACTAAGCTGTGCTTGAAAGACCCCTCACTTTTCCCCCCATAGAAAATCCCTTTGCAATTTCTCAAACTCTTGCAAAACTAAGGCAGGAGCTTTATATAGGGAAAGAAAGAAAATAAGTTGGAAGGCTAGAAAGCACACTCTTAATCAATGTAACTCTAACCCCTGTTGAGAGGTATCTGGACTTCCATACCGCTAATCTATTCCTACATATCTCTAGAACATATTCCTAAACTACTTTAGATCTTGATGGTACTCCCAAAGGCAAACCTAAGTAAGTAGTTGGGAAGGTTCCAATTCTACATCCCAAAATAGCGACCATCTCTCGATGATAAGTAGAAACACCAACTGGAATCACCTCTGATTTACTCAAATTAATTCTCAAACCAATGACAGCCTCAAAGTCCACAAGAGTGCAACGCAAGTGCCCCAATTATAAATTGTCTGCACCACAGAAAATTATTGAGTCATCTGCAAAGAATAAATGAGAAATGCTGGTTGATTCACTAACTCTATTGCTAACCGAGAAGCCTTCTATCAGTCCTGTCTCTTCCACTTTCTATAGCATTCTACTAAGCACCTTTATAATAATTATGAATAAAAAGGGGGAGAGAGGGTCACCTTGTCTTAGCCCTCGTGATGATGCAAAGAAGCCAACTGGAGAGCCATTGATCAATACTGAGAATCTAACTATTGACATACACCATTGAATCCACTGACACCACCTAATTCCAAAAC
This sequence comes from Vitellaria paradoxa, assembly GCA_019916065.1. Classification (NCBI taxonomy): domain Eukaryota; kingdom Viridiplantae; phylum Streptophyta; class Magnoliopsida; order Ericales; family Sapotaceae; genus Vitellaria; species Vitellaria paradoxa. Next base: position 16,704,945 of record CM034234.1, on the reverse strand, counting down.
CCATTCTCCTCATCAAGTAAATCAAGCAATTCCAATTTACATGGTCAAAAGCTTTCTCTATGTCCAGTTTACAAACAATACCTGCCTCCTTTCTTTTTTCCTTTGAGCTAATGAGTTCATTGGCTACTAGGACTGCATCTAGAATTTGTCTTCCACTCACAAAAGCATTTTGAGAAGTAGAGATGATGAGATCCAATACATTCTTCAGCCTGGATGCCAAAACCTTAGCAATGAGCTTGTAGACAGCACCAACCAAGCTAATAGGCTTGTAATCTTTAATATCTACTGCACCTGCCTTTTTTGGAATTAAAGCTATAAAGGTGGAGTTAAAATGTCTAAAAAACCTGCAGCTGTGGTGAAATTCTTCAAATACCAGCTGAATGTCTTTCTTAAAAATGCTCCAGCACCTTTGGAAGAGAGCTATAGTCCACCCATCAGGTCCGGGAGCTTTATCTCCACTAAGCTCCATAAGTGCCTTAAAAATCTCAGTTTCTGAGAAGGGCTGCTCAAGCCTCTCTGCTTCATCAACCCTGATTTGAGAGAAATTCAGCCCATCAGCCTTAGGTCTCCATTCTTCCTACTCCATGAACAGCTGCTCGTAGAATGTCAATATTCCTTGCTGAATAAGCTCCTGATTATCAGTGATTGAGACATTAACTCTCAGCCTTTCAATCCAATTTTTCCTCTTATTCGCTGAAGCTATTTTGTGAAAAAACTTTGTGTTTCTATCGCCCTCTTTCAGCCATTTGATTCTGGATTTTTGCCTCCAGCTTATTTCTTCCATTTTGATTAGTTTATTTAGCTCCTCAATCTTTTCATTTCCACAGCTCTTCTCTTGATCTGTGAGTCCTTTATGATCATCCATCATATCCAAATTTTGGATTTCCTTCTCGAGCTGTAATTTCTGCTTTTCTACTTTTCCAAATACATCCAAGTTCCATCTTTTCATGTCATTTTTAAGGCATTTAAGTTTCTGTAACAGCACAAAAATGGCACTTCCAGTAAACTTGTAACCCTGCCACCAGTAGGCGATCATCTCAGTGAATCCATCAGCTTGCAACCATATATTCTCAAATCTAAAAGATTTAGGCCCACTTCTTAGATCCCCCCCCCCCCCAAAAAAAATCCAACAGCAGAGGAAAGTGATTCGATATTAATCGAGGCATAGACTTTTGAAGAACCTCAGGAAATATATCCTCCCATTCACTAGACACTAAGAATCTGTCAATTCTAGACTTACTTCAACTATTACCCCAAGTGAAATTGCATCCATTCAATGGCAGGTCAATTCCTTCTATGTCATTTATGAATTCTGTGAAGATATTCATCTGTTTAGTTCTCCTATGGCAGTTCCACTTTTCTTCTATACACTTGACCATGTTAAAATCTCTATCCAAACACCAAGGATACTGCCAGCGGTAGACAGCAGCACCTATTTCCTCTAAAAAGTCTTCCTTCAAATCTTTATCCACTAGACCATAGACTCCAGTGAAGGACCAAATTATGTCCTCATCAGCATGTTTAAACAAACAGGAGACTGAGTAAGTCCCAACTTCAAACTCAACCATAATAAGTTTCCTATTGTCCCACATTAACAGTATTCCCCCGGAGGCACCAATTGCATCCACAGCTTTCCATTTATACCAAATATCTCCCCATAATGATCCAATAACCTTCCCATCAATCTCTCCAAGCTTAGTTTTCTGCAAGCAGTCAATATCTGGGCACCATTTCCTGAGAGAATTCTTGATTAACATTCTTTTTGGTAGTCCACAACAGCCTCTTACATTCCAGCTTAGTATTTTAGGCTTCATTATAACAAATGGGAAGTGATTCTCCAGACTTTCTCCCTCCATAACTCTGATTCAACCCCTTTTTTTATATGAAATAGAACATTGCAGGTTTTTTTTAGCTCCCTTGTTCCCTTTTTGGAGTTTCCTACTTGATTCTTGCCTTCTTTATAAGATTGCTTACTTCTCTTTTCTTCAATGGACTTTAATAGCTCCATAATCTTATCTTCGAACCCCTCACTTGATATCCCCAGGATTTTCTTAAAGGATTTCATTCGATTAATAACCCATTTAGAAATTTTAACTTGGTTAGATCCATAATCTCCAAGCAATAATGCTTCTCTGGTCGAGTTCCATTCATCAAGTCCACAGGAGGCCAAGGGTAAACAGTCAATTATTTCATGTGTTTCATTATCATGAATGGCCATGAGAGCTAGATAATGCTCATCCATAGAGTCTGTAGTAGCTCCCAAGCTGCAAACAGAATGAGAATCCAGGCCATAACCATCTTCTAAGTCATATTCTTGCTGGTCTCCACTCTTGAATCCATCCAATGACTGATCATCCCTGAAGGCTACCTCAGGAGCCGCGAATTTGTGAGGGTGTTTGACCATTTGTTTCTGTTTAATTGCTCCCCTTCTGGAGACAGAGTAATCCTTGATTACCTCCTCATTATCCAGCTTTAAATATGGAGTTTCTTTGGCGGCTGCTGTATTGGTGACTGGATCCTCCTTAATCTCCATATTCGATGAATCATTTAAAGGATCTATAATTGCAAATCTATTAAATGAGGGCATCTCATTAATAGAATTTGAAATGTGACCTTTCAAATTCGGAGCATTGTTATCACCCACCTTAATCCATCGAACCTTTCCAGTTTTTCGATTGAAATTACTACTTTTCTTTGGATTTCCAAACCCATTAAATTCTTTGCCTCTTTGGCTTCTAATTGCAGGCACTTCCATTGAGGATGTGGCTGCCTCACGCGCCACCCCCTTCCTCATCTCCGGTGGCCGGCGATCACCCCTCTAAGTCTTTTGATTAGATATCCAATCAACCCAAGGGCTGCGTTCAACCCAAATTGGACAATCATACAAAATGCTTCCTACTTTGATCTTAACTGAGGCAGGAACATTCCTTCCATTCCTTTTAATTCTCAGTTTAGCCCATTTCAAATGAGATTGCATTTTTGTTTCCTCGACTGTCTCCAAATAACCTCCACAATAATCTCCTATGTTTTCAAAGGTTCCTTTGTCCCATAGGAATACTGGCAAGCCTAACACACGAATCCAGGTGGAATTTGGACTCCAACCTCTTCTATTGCAGCAGCTCCAGCTATGCCATCTATCCAAAAATAATGGCACCCCATTCAAAAAATGCTTGCCAATTTTCTCCTCAGCTAATTCTCTGGAAGGAAATATAAGCAGAATTGTGACTGAGTCAATTTCTTTTAATTCCACTCCACCAGAAGTCTTCCAGCTTTTGTCCACCCATCTCCTAACTGCTGCAAGATCTCATTGATCCTTCTATGCTGCCAATTAGACATCTAGACATTTGGAAGCTTCTTTCCACAGCATCCTCATAGCAGTATCCTCATAGTTGATTAACACATATTTCTCCTTTCCTTCAATCAATGAACATCTTAAATCAGAGAGCTTCCAATCTGCGAGACTTGCTGCTTGCAGATATGATTTCTGTGGAGCAGTTCCTGCTTTCATTCTACGCCTATCCCTCAGTGGTAAGACTTCCTCCACTTTCAAAGGAGGATTCCAGAGCTGCTTGGGATGTATAATAGGCTGGACAGCTTTCTTCCTCTAAAAAAAATTGGACAGAATTTCTGCAAAGAAAAGCTAGCCTTGCCCAGCAGCAATCTCTGGAATACACATCTGCCTTCTCCCATATGGGGCAAACAGACAAAGCTCCATCTTCCTAACTCCACCTGCCATTATTCTGGAGCAAATCAGCGTTCTGTGTCCTCCTCGAAGGCAACCCAACTGCAGAAAACCTCCATTCTTCCTTTTCTCTTTCCAGCACATTGTTCACAGCCATTGAAGTTCCTCTTCATATAGTATTAGAACCTTAACATAACCCCTACCTCTTTCTATCAACCTTATTCCTCCATTTCCTTTACTATCTTCTTCCACATCGATCGTGACTTCTTCCGTATGGAGGGATCGTCTAAGTTTCTTATCTACAGAGATTTTTCTGACTAATCTCATACTTCCTAACTCTCTAGATTTCAAGTTTGGTGCACGTTAGCAAGGAATACCTAAAATGCACCGAGAAGAGATAACTGCAAAACCTGTCATAAAGAATACGATAATTCTAGGTAACTGTGAAGTGTCACCGCTCTGGAACAAAAAATTTCCAGAATGTGACACTTTAGGGCAGAAAAAGGAAAAAATAAATAAATCATATGTAATTTCAGAAAGGCAATATATTATATATACGTACAAACATACTCAACTCATCCTTTTACGGACTACAAAAAACTTTGAAAAACGGTGAAAAATACTAAAAAACTTTAAAAGTTATTCAATTTTTATCTCACTACACGTATTACGAACCCACAATTTATCTCACTTTATCTCATTTTATCTCACTTTTTGTCACTCCAAACGCACTATATATTGGGTCAGCTACACATTTCCTTTTTCTCCATTCTCCTCGGTTGAGTGCCATTTCATATGTCAAACCACATCAACTCACGTATTTCTTTATTATTTTTATCCACATTAGTTTTGGTCTACCTCAGCCCCTCGCATTAACCATGATTTAGAAATTACCACTCCTCCTAATTGGTGCATCGGCCGAACTTCGTTGTATGTGACCAAACCGCTTTAACAGATTTTTCACCAATTAGCTTCAACAGGTGCTGCCTCAACAATATCACAAGTTCGATAACTCCAAACCCTATCATTTCTCATTATTATCACATTTACCTTTCCATCCTCACATTGGCTACCTTCATTTTATTAAATTAGGCAAGGTCCCAAGCCCAAGCCCAAGCCCAAGCCTAAGTCCAAGTCCAAGGAACCATGGCATTTGATCCCTTTCTGCATCAGTTGGTTAGTCTAGGATGAGAGGAATAGGACTTTTTGAGGAATTGAATGGCCCTTATACAGGCTGAAGGACTTATTTTTGTCTTCCTTGTATTGTTGGGTGTGCGGTCATGTAGGATCCAGGTTTGCATACATTTTTGGAAACTTAGCATTTGCTCTTTACTCTCTATAGATGTTAGTGGTTTTGTAAACGGATGGCATCTCCTTGATGCCTTTTGATGCAATAGATACCTTTACTACTTAAAAAAAAAAAAGTCAAGATCAAGGGGTAGCAAAGTTAGAATTCATTTTGTTATTGAAAAAAAAAATATTGCTTTTTAGTTGCCTAATATTCTGAACTATATAACATGGTAACTCTAAATGTTGTCCTATAAAACTTTCTGTTTGAACTTAAGTTACATGATTATTACATAAAATATCAGATGCATTCTTTTTTAATTCAATTCACCTTAGTTCTATGCATAACATCCCCATCAATCTCTCACTCTAATTGAATAATAGACTAGTATCAAAATCATCCACTCTGAAGTATTTCTCAACCTTCAATGCAAAGCTAAGAAGTATGGACACTAACATGACATAACACAGATGCTTTAACTTAGCGATTTAAAAAAAAAAAAAGTAGGACATAACATGACAAGTAGAATGACAATGTTTAACATGACCAACCTAACTTGACTTGCAATACGAATTACTAAGGGAAAACATGAATACGACATGAAGCGAACACATAATCCAAAATCGACCAGGTTATGAAATAAATTTATTATTAAATATATTCATTAAATTTTGAGACATTGATACGATCATGAAACTGAACATGACACAATAACTTAAATTGCCGCCCCTAACAAGCACTTGGCAAATATATATATTTTTTTATCTCTTTAATATTAATTCTTTATTTAAATAAAATAGAAATAATGCCATACAATACTAACTTGAATTAAAATATGTATCTCATAACTTAAAAGTCAATAAAGAAGTCACATAATGATTGCATTCATTCTAAAATGATAACTAACACATCATTTTAATAACATACTGTTCCATGGATCCCTAAACTAGAATGCCAGTATATTTTATTCCATCAAATCATCCAAATATAAAGATCTATAAGAAGTCCAAAACGAAGCAATGTGTATCCGGATAAAAATAATAAAAAAATCCAACTCGACGAAAGGTGAGTCTGACAAATATCCAAGGTGAGTTTGACTCACAAAGGACACGTATGATGATGAGTCTATGTTTCCTGCTACTAAATTTACATATCATACCTTCAATTTTAGTTATGTTGATTCTAAATTTATATGATTTTAACATTTCTCTCCACACTTCAAGCTTAGCTTTACTCCATTAACTGTTTTATCAATTAAAACTAGATCATCAACTCATAACAAACACCATGGCACTTCTTACATATATGTAGTCAAATCATCCATAACTAAAGTAAAAAATATAAGGCCCTAATGTTGACTCATGACGATTTATAGTTAAAAGAAATTCATGAATGTCCCCAACAATTGTCCTCACTAAGGCCATTGCTTCATTATACATATCTAGTATCATCTCGAAATATCTATGTGTGACAGATTTTGCTCAATGCCTACCAAGTTAAATCTCTACAGACTTTATCATAATTTTATTTTCTAAATCAATAAAAGGGTGCGTTTGGAGCGACAATAAGTAAGATAAAATGAGACAAAGTGAGATAAGCTGGAGATTCATAATTCGTACAGTTACATAAAAAGTGAATAGCTTTTAGAGTTTTTCAATTTTTCATCGTTTTCCAGAATTTTTTGTCACCCCAAACGGGGCCAAAGTCATATGAAGATTATTCTCCATTTATCTTTCCCTCTCCATAGTTGACAATTGGTCTACACCAAGGATCTACTTTAAACTCTTATATATTTGTTTGGGTTAAGGACGAGAGTAAAAAACATATTTAAGACGATATTTCTTGGTGTATGTTGTTCGCATGTAATAATGTATTGAGAAATGAAAATTAGGTTTGACACCAATCAAAAGTTTGAATTTTGGAACCACGTTTTAGAATCAAGAGGTTTTAATGTAAATATGACAAAAATAGAGTATATATATTATAAATTCAATAAAATTCAAACTATAAATGAGGACATGGTAGAACTTGAAAACTAATAAGTGCCAAAAAGGGATCATTTTCGATATATTGAATCAATTATTCATGCACATAGAATAATTGAAGAGGATGATATCAATAAGATTCGAGCTGTGTGGTTAAAATAGAGACCTCTCTCGGTTGTTTAACATGACCGGAGAATACATGTTAAGCTAAAAATAAAATTTTATAGAACATTTATAAGACCAACTATTCTTTATAGCACAGTGTTGGGCCATTAAAAAGCAATACTCTTATAAGATGCGTGTAGTGAAAATGATGATGGATATATGGTAATACACGAAAAGATACGATAAAAATGAATATAAAGTTTAGGTGGCACTAATAAAAGAGAACTTAAGAGAATGTTGTTTAAGATGAGCTCACATCAGGTCTAACGTAGACTTATGAATACACTAGTACGAAAGATTGAGTCGATCCAAGTAAAAAGGGTAAAAAGAACAAAAGATAGACATTCATCACTTAACAGCAAAAGTTTGTACCCGAATGGGGGGCCTTTGTACATTGAGGAGTTCAGACAGGTTGATGATGGGATATAACAGGCATTGTGGATATCAAGCTCTGATCCATTATCACCACCAGTTACACCACAATCAAACTGCAAGATAGAGCTCAGTCCAGGCTTTTTTATGCATACCTTCATTAAAGCAACCCTAGGAAAGCAACCCTCTATTTCAAAGGTTTCAGCACCCAACAAAGCTGAAACAGCAACCTCCTCACCCGATTCGCATTTCTTCCGCAAAACCACATCTTGGGACTGCGGTGAATCCCAGTCCAACACAAAATCACCCAAAGAGCCACCATGATTGTCCTGTATTCAAGCCAACACATTCTTAATGTTAATCCCCATTCTAAATTTTATATAATTACACATTTTTCTTCAATTACACAACATTTTATATTCATTTTATTATCTGATGTTTATCCGAATCATTCAGTAAAAAGTTGAATCGAACAATTGTTGGGTTTTATGTCTACCGAACTCAAAAGAGTAATGATTACAAAAACCCCAACGCTTATGCACTAGAATACAAAGTTGCTGTTTTCCTCTTCTCCAACACATGTACTTCAAAAACATTCAGCCCCATAGGTTAAAAAAAAAAAAAATCATCTTTTGTTAAACAACTACCGACGAAGTCACGAAGCAAACCATTCAATCAAAGATCAATATGCATGTATGTATGCGTGCGCGTGCGTGTGCGTGTGCGTGTAGCGAGAGAGAGAGAAAGAGAGAGAGAGAGAGATGAAAAGGGGGCACAAGACCCGGAAGCGATTGGAGGAGAGTTCGTGTCTGATCTCTGACTGCAGAACCTTGAGGAGATCTAAATCTTGAAAGGCTTTGAAACTCTTCTGCAATACAGAGCTCAGCCTCGGCATTCTCTTCTTTTCTTCTTCGTTCTTGGTTTTGGACTTGGGCTCTCCCCGCTTCCAATTTGGTTCTTCCTATTCTTAAAGGAATAAATTGCATTTGTCTCCCCTAAATATTTAAATAATTATAGATAATTATTTTTAATATTTAAAATTGACTTTTACATCCTTCATTTAAAATAATTGTCCAATTAAATTTTTTTTTTAATCTAACTAAGTGTCAATATTAAAAACATCATTGAAAACTTCAAACATTAACAAAAAAAAATTACCTTCTCTTATTGTAATCCAAACGCTTCTCCACAATAAAAATTAATGTCTGAAATGAGATAAAATTTACTATTACAAAAACTACTAAAATTTATTAACATAAACTAAATATTAGAAATCATAAGACTAGATTAAAATTTTTAAATTTTAATAGCATATTAATAATTAAAATATCTGGGTATTTTATTAATAAAAAAAACCCATCGATTTATGATACACGTGGTTGAATGTCTTTTATTATTCTTGGAGGTTAATTAATTTAGTGCTAAAATTTTTACATCAGTTGTACATGTGTTTATTTAATAACGAATTGATAAATTTTTCAAAAATTTTTACAATATCCATTTCGCTCCGTCCTATGGTACCCATACCAATGCTTTGGCAATCAGACTTAAGGCTCGTTTGGAGTAAAGAAAAATAAGATAAATTGAGATAAAATGTGGTTTAGATTTGATTTTAGCGTTTTTTTTTTTCTAAAAATTAACAAACCGTGGGAACGGTTTTTTCAAATCTGTTCCCACGGATTCAAAAGAATTTATCAAAAATAGCGACAATGGTACTCGTTTGAAATTTTTCGACACGAAGAATATGATTGTATAAAAAATTTACACATTTAGTTAACCTACTTTCAGATTTTTTTATTTTTTTAGTGAAATATTAGAATTTTTTAAAATTAGTGATGACAAAAAAATTAGAGGTAGATGGGTTATTGGAGATTTATAGAAATTTATAGAAGATTATAGTATGCCAAACGGGGCTTATAAGTGGATGGAAACAATAATGAGATTACAGTTTAACGTTTCAGTCGTTAGGTGAATTGAAATTGAAGGATAATGTAAAAAATTAGTTCAAATATAATACATAAATAAAAATAAATATTAAAATAATTAAAATTTTGTAAAATTTTAATATTGTTAAGTATCTTTTTAAATGTTAATTATTTATTTTATAAAGCCATTGTAAGTGGAGATTTCTTCTTAATTAAAAAAATTGTTACCGCACTAATAATTAAGGGTAAAATATAAAAATCACTTCTATAGTTTACCTTCGGTGTCATATTAGTCTTGCATGTTTCAATTAGAATAGTCAAATCGCTACACTTTTAGTCAAATAGTAATTTGGTCTTTCTGTTAGTTGATTGTTATACACAACTATTAAACTAAAGGTAAAAATATAATTTCTTCCACAATTTACCTTTGGTGTCACTTTAATCTATCACATTTCAATTATAATAATCAAATCCTTTCACTTTCAATGTATATTTGAAATATATTTTATTAAATTATTTTTAATAAATAATATAATTTGAAATATATTTTATTAAATTATATAACATATTTTAATTTAAAATATATCATATTAATTTATTTTTAATAAATAATATAATTAAATTATATTTACTATTTTTTCTTTTTATTGAATCAAATATTTTACATAAATGATAGATTAAATTAATAATATAATTAAAATAATATTTAATTTAGTTTAATTAACATAAAATATATTTTATTAAATTCAATTAATTTTTTAAAAATTTAATAAATTAAATATTTTATTAAAGGGTGATTCGATGGCTTCACTAATAATTGTTATAATTAACGGAATAAAATCAAAGAGTCACACAAATAAATGTATCCTCTCGAGTTAAATATATATATGAAATTATATATATGGAGAGAGAAAACTACAAAGATAGAAAATTCAAAAAATAATGATTATATGGTATTGTAAGGTTGCTGTTTTTTTTTTTTTGGTTTAACTCTTTATTTTCTTTTTTTTTTTATCATTCAAATTAAATAATTAAGTGAATTGGGCTTAAGATGCATTTCATTTGCACACAAGTTAGTAGATATGAGTTTTGTAATGTGTATAGATCAGGTATTTTATTTTATTATTTTGCGATGAACCGAAATAAAATAAAATATAATCCAATATAAATATGTTAATGTCTCTCTAAACCTTAATTTTATTTAACTCACATCCCATTTTTTAAGTGAAGAAAGGTTGGTCCCCAATTTAAATCCTGATTTTTTTTAACTCAGATCCTATCCTTTGAGTGAAGAGTAGAGAATTTTTTCTTTGTATTTGGGTTATCGACGTGAAAGACATCAAATCATAAAAAGGAATTTAACATGTATACCAATATGCAATGACTACAATATGTTTATATTCTTTAATGGTGTGACATATATGATCCTAGATATTCACCAATTAAATTTTTTTTTTATTATCTTACACATTTTTAGAACTCCTCCAACATGATTCAGCTCTCACAAGAGATCCAAAATGTGTTCAAGAATCGATTCGTTAGAAAAAAAGAGTTGGCGCAATAGACCAAATAAGAAAACACTAGTATTTGCACTCGTGTTCGATTTCTTTAGGCCTCGCAGTGTTCTTTGGTTTGATATTCAACAATGAAAATGGTAATTGGTTGGCTCTAACCATTGCCATCAGCTTTGCAACAGAGAGACAAGCAACATTCACACTAGCTAGCAAATGCTCGAGCACAAGGGACCGCGACGGGATCAGTCTACGGTGTCCTGGGCTGCTTTTTCTTCAGAACGTTAGCCGAGTTCAAGGTTTTAGCCTTTGTGCCTTGGATAATTTTTACCAGCTTTCTGAGGGATTTCAGCAGTCATAGGAGCACTACTGATTCTAGGTAGGAAGAATTAGGGCCCTCCAGCCGAATTCTCCATCACTAGACTCACAGAGGCTCTATTATCGGATTATTTTGCTTCATCGTAGTCGAGCTTCTCTTGCAACCCACAAGAACAGCAACCCTCGCTAGCGAAAGATCAACTCACCCTGACCTTAAGGGACACTAGTCTTTTGATCTTCGTTAAATCAGAAAGACATGCCAACATTGAGAGAAGGGCACGAGAAGCTAAAAACGGATGTCGGCGGACTAGAGAATTTCGCTAGAGAAGCTGAGTTGGAGCCCGACTTCTGGTTCTTGGCCTTTCCTTTTGCTGGCCATAACAAGCTGCTCAAGTCTATATCTAAGATGGTGGATCTCCTTCTTTTTACTACCTACGGAATGGAGTTCTTAGTAGAAGCATCTTAGAGGTGGGGCCTTGGTTCCAGAGAGCTCCAAGAACACATCGGCAGTGATCATCTAGAGCCTTTCGAGAGAGAAAAAAAAAAAAAAAAGCAGGCTCCTCAATGGACTGTCTTGAAAAGATCACTCTGATCAAGTCTTTCACAGTTTTTGAAAGAGAGTTAGACATTCTTCCTAATAAGAAAATGTATGATGGTCTTGAGTTGGGAAAATCACCGAAAGCAGATGGATCCAGAAATGAACAAAGACTGGGGAGAAGCTGATAAGATTTTAAGTTCCCATCTTCAGAAGTCGAAGGGAGTGATTGAGAAGATCCAAGCTCAAGAAGGTGGTGGTGATGGGGAGAGTGGTAAGAACCAAATGGATCTGTGCCTGAGTGCCCTGGGGCTTTGCGTCGGTGGTTTAACGAGAGAGACGAAAGAGATCGAGGATGGAGTAACAGAATTGATTCAGCGGGAGAATCCTTCAATTCGCACAAATTTCTATGAAATTTCTGGTAAGATGAATTCCCCATATGATTATATCCATTGTAAATTTAGCACCATCCTCACACCTTGCGTTTGTTTGGTCATGACAACATTTTAACCATGCTTGCAAGATAGCTGCAAAAGCCACAGCCCGGTATCCAATTTTGAGTATCTTTCCGGGGAGTGTTTGATTGAAAAAAAAAAAAAAGGCAAAAAGTACAATAAAAGTAGAAATATATGACATAAAGGTAAAATGTGAAAAATTTTCATTGGAAGAAAGTACAAAAAGTAGTTAAAGTTGGTAAATTTTGGTAGTTTTTGGTGGTGCCAAATAGGGCCTTAATAAAATATTATATAACTAGTAATTACTTGTGTCTAAAAGTATAAAAATATAATTTGACATACAAAACGCTTAAATTTAAATTTATAAAGTAAACCTATATGAAAAAAACTGTAAAAGTAAAAATCATTAATCAAAATGAACTAAGGTATCCATACAATATCTAATAAAAGACAGTCCAGTGCACAAAGCTCCCGCCTTGTGCGGGGTCCGAGGAGGTGTCAAACCACAAATATGTAAAATTTTATTACATTTTTTAAAAATATTAATTTAAAAACTTGCATATAAAAAGTATTCAAACAAGATATTAGAATTGTAAGAGAGTATGTTTTTATATGAAATGATAGAAAAAACAACCAAAGTCAAATGAAAAATAAAAATAATCTTGACTATTGAGAAAATCCATTAGTTGAAAATATCTTAAATTCAAAATTTTGAGTTTTCTTATTACATAAATAACACAAATAGTGTAAAAGTGTATGTATTTAAAATTTAAGTAAGCAGATTAAAATTAAAAATTTAATTGAAATGTTTATTTTTAATAAATATTTAAAGAAAATTAAAGTTTAAATATCATTTTTTTAAATAAAAAGTTTAGTTGACTTTATCTAATATGTATCTGTATATTATTTAATAAATGGGTAAAATTTTATTATTTATTATAAATATTATTACATTTTTTAAAATATTAATTTAAAAACTTTTATTTATAAAAAGTATTCAAAAAATTTGAGAGAAAGAAGTAATATTGACTATTAAATAAATTCAAGGGTGATAATATTGGCACTCCTTTCAAAATTTTTCCTACTCCTTACAACTTTTTTCCTCTACAAAATTACAAAACTAACCTTGTAATTAATAGAGAACAATTAATGCAAAACACATTTAATATCATAATTACCTCACTTTTTATTTATTATTACAAAATTAGCATCTTCTACTTTTTACTTTTTTATAACATCCTCTATTTTTTATTAATTTGCACGTTAAAATAAAAATCTATTATTAATTATAATTCCATGGAGTTGTATGAGAGAATTTTTTTAATATTTTTTTAAATTATTGTTGCAAGTATATCTTTTAAATTTATTTTATCACAAATCAAAGGGAAAAACAATTATTATTTTTTAATTGATATAAAGTAAGGTATCATAATCGCTCATTAATTCATACATAAATGAAAATAATTGAAATAAAAATAAATCAAATTCAAATCCTAAAATTCATCCCCAAAACCACTTACCATTAAATGAAAAAAAATATGGCACTATTTAAAACAATTGGATGGTTTAAACAAAAACTCTTTACAAATTACCAATCAAAAAAATACAAATAATAACTATAAAAAAAATAATAGAAAAAAATTTTAATAATGTAATAGCATATACACCAACAAAAATTAAAAAAATAAAAAATATCACATACAATTTGTTTCATATTGCTATACCCAGAAATCATTCACATAAAAGGTGAAAATTAGAAGAAGTTAATAGTTGTTCTACTATTTAAGAGAGTCAATGATTTATAATAATATGAAATTTGTTCCATATTACTTGTGGAAAAAATAATCACATTCAAAAATTTTATTTTAACAGAATCATCTTTCATAGTGTTTTGTTTAATATTTAATGAACTAAATAGAGATATATATGAGTGAGAGTATACATAATATGGGAGATGTAATTGTAGAAAAATGAAAAGTGGAAGAGTTTAGTTTTGTAATAATTAGTGAAAATGTAAGTAATTATAGCTTTTGAGGTGTTTTGCATTAATTGTCCTCCATTAATTATAAGGGTAGTTTTATAATTTTATAGAAGAAAAAAAATTACAAAGAATGGGGAAAGTTTTTGAAGAAGTTTCAATATCCCCATCCTTAATTCAACGGTTAAAAATGTATAAATATCAAATCATGAACTTGTTATATAGATTATATAATAATAATGATAACTACTATAGTCAAACTTCAGAATAGGTTAAAAAGGAACTTAATCAAATTAATGCAAATAGAGTAATAAATCTATTCCACTCTCATTATATTATGTAATTAAGAAGTGAAATATTTTATACATATATGTATTAAAATAAATTATGCATCTTATTGTTACACTCAACCCAAGTCAACAAAGTTTTAATTCCAAATTAGGTATAATAAGTTGCATGAATCATTTTCTCCTCACTTGAATTTATGCTCATTAAAGTTATATTTTAGATTGGCCATCAAACTATTATAACTTAATAAAAATAAATATGAAGCGCCCACAAACCTCATTAATGTGTAATAAAAATCATATAATTCTTGTACATATATATTTATAATTACAAGAAAACATATATATATATATATATAACTATAAGAAAACTAATATGCACACTCAACGTGCCTATATATATATAGGCTCAAAGAATTGACCAAAGCGTCAAAATAAGAAGAAAATCACGCATTTCCTTAATATATTTAAGATGTTTATTTTTCAACAATATATTTATTACTTACAAAAAAAAAATCAATATATTTTATTATCTAAATATATTTTATCATCTAACTTTTTCCTACAAGATGAGCTTGGAACAGAAAATCTCTTATTTAACATCAAGAGTATTCAAACAACAATTGTGCTTTTAAAAACAAATTTATCCAAAATAAAATCTCTTGGATGGCAATAGAGATTTAAGTACTGGTCCACGATCAAGACTTCTACAAACTAGTGTAAGGTATACATAGAATGCAAATCACTTAATTTGCCAATGAGGATGAGCAACAATGGCTTTACTATTTTAGGATAGGTTTAGCTAATGTCACATTTGTTTGACCAATAATAATAATAATAAAATAGCTCAATACTAAGGGTATATTTGGAGTGATAAAAATGAGATAAAATATAATTTGAGAAAATTTTTTGCATCTGGTATACACATCTCAAAGTGCGTTTTTTGAAGATGAACAATAAGATTCCATTTCCGACGGATTGGAATTTCGTTTGGACGAATTTCAAATTTTGTATCAGTCATAACTTTTTTACACTACAATCCGTCAAAATGGTTTTTGTAATTTGTTTGGAAGGAAGTTGGCTGTGTGAATCCGTCAAAACGGATTCTATACTCTCTCAAAACAGTTTCTACAATCTCTCGAAACGGTTTCTACGACCCCAGAAAAAATAGTCAAAATAGGTGTCCTTGTGACAATGGCAAAAAAATTTTTGCTATTTGATTAACTGAATTCTAGTTATGAACTTTTTTTTAAATTATTGAATTTTTTTTTTTTTAATTTTGAGAAGGTAAGAATGTGTAAAAATATAATAGAGATTTTCAGAAATTTTTAGAAATTTTCACTAAATTTTTGTGCACCAAACAGGCCCTAAGTGCCCATCAATAATAAATAAAATTTGCTGCATGAATACAAAATTAATTTAAGAGATAGAAACAACTTTTTTTTTCGAAAAAAAAGAGGAAGTAGAGGAAATGAATGAATCTACATTCTACAAAACCAGCACTGACAAAAATTGGGACAAGAACTACAATCCATAGAAGTGGGTTTTACTAAAGAAACAACACACAAGCATTTGACTCTCAAAGGTGTCTTTCATATATCTATAGATTGTGAAATACGGGAAGAAAAGAAAGAAGAGGAAGAAGAGAAGACAAAACCAGAAAGAGAAGAACTCTTGACTGGATGGAAAGAAATACAAGCGAGAGCAATGAGTATATTAAGGGGGTGAAACTTTTGATTAAGGGAATGTTTGGAGCTTTATAAATCTCCAAAAAAATTTAATAAAATTCTAAATTTCATTAACTTAATTTTTATAATTTTTTTCAGTCAAATTTCGTTACTTGTCACTTTTTACACTATTTTTTATTTGTTTATGATTTTTTTGAACTCCAAACACACCCTAAATCTTGTGACATAAGTTCCCACTAGGTTCAGGTATTTTGTTTTCTATGTTCATTTTTTTTTATCCAAAATTGATCCTGTACAGTAATTTCATTGAGTGTAATTGTATAAAATATACTGCAACTCTATTTTTATAATTTATACCAAATAACACTTTTGTCCTTCTCTAATTTTAAATATAGCATTTAGGCTCTTATATTTACTAGAAAATTTTAATAAGATTGTCGTTAAAGTCATTGAAAGAAAAATGTCACATGCCAATCTCATCTTGTTGACACGTAATATTTTATTTTTATATTTGTTTAATAATTACTAATAGAACGGTTAATCCTTTGAATGGTTTTTGTTTAGTTAGAGCCGAATAAAAATGAAAAATAATAAAAAATTAAAATTTTAAAAAAATTATACTAAACATCTAATATTTTACTTTTAATTTCATTTCGTTCTTCATACTTTAAATCGTAATATTATGTTTCTTGTACTATTAATCTAATTTCACTTATTTTTTTTGTTTAGTTTAATAAATTTGGAGGAAGGAAATTAAATAGAAATTAAATTCATCATTTTTCACATTTACTCCTTTCCCTTTCCTTATAAAAGGCTCATTTGGAATGGTAAAAAAAAAAAAAAAGATAAAACGTGATTTTGGATAAATTTGGTATTTGCTTTTTTTTTTTTTTTTTCTAAATCATGTTTTCTGGAGATAAATAGTGGTAAACCATTTGGACGGTTTCTCTAAATCCGTTCGAACGGATTCAAAAAATTCCCTAATTCTAGTTCTACACCATAGCCTTTCAGTGGAGCAAAATGATACCGTTTTATCACCGGGACTCTCTATTGCAACCATCCTCTCTGCTTGCAAGATTCTCAAGGACAACCCTCTTTTACTCAAAAGAAGCAACAAAGGAAGGGACCAAATCTTGATTGAGATGAGGCGAAGGTCCCCTTATTAGCAACGTAGCTCCACCAAAAGAGCCCCAAAACGACGATCTACAACCGTTGTTCAGCAATACTTTCTCCTGCGAAGATCCACTATTTGACAGAGCCACTCACCAAGCCATCTTTCTCCCTCAAACACTCTAAGGTAGTTATTCCTATCTTATTCCATTTTCGTTCTCTATTCTCGTCTGCCATGGATGTTTGTAGTTGTACGATTTTTATTTGATGGGTTGAGTTTTCCCTCCTACTTTTTTCATATCCCATTTGAGTCTTCATTGCATGTTGGAATCGTTGTTGACATTCCCTATTTTCTTACATTTTTGAGCTGTTTATTGTCATCCTTTACTTTGATCGACATTGCTGCTGGGAGGGCCAAATGACACTGTGCTGTGGGAACGGATTTTGTCATACCGTTAGAATGGTTTCTAGCTGAACACAAATCGTTAGAACGGTTTGTTGGCGTCCATTTTCAAGATTTGTGTGGTATGGGGAAGTGTATTTTTTGGTTCAGTTTTCTGCTGCTTATAACAATATTAGGTACACCCGTTGTCTTTATCATTTGTAATTGTCATTACGATTGTATAAATTGCAATGTCTAGACATACACTTTACAAAATTTAGGGGATTAATAAGCTTAACATTGTATGTTATGCACTCATCATTTAACGTGTATTGATAAATGTTTTATTAATTTGGTTATAGACTCCACGGGCTCCCCGTTCTCACCCTTAGATGAATTTCACATTGTCGAGATGAACATTGCCACTGGTTCTCAGATGCAAAGGCAAATGGAGAAAACCAAGACAACTTGGGATTTCGTATTAAAAAAAAAAAAACAACAATAAGAGTCTTACTCACAATTACGATGGGTCTCATAGATAATGGCCATAAGAGGGGCAACTACCTATTCCCAAGCAGTTTTAATATGCTTTTAGCAGATTTCAACCGTATAACATCCTAAAGTCTCACCTTAACCCAAACAAAAAGTCAGATGGTACAATTGGGTAAGGATTGGCAAGCATGGATGGACTTGAAAAGCCCACATTCTAGAGTTACTGGAATGGGGTGGGATTCTGAGATAAATACATGTGATGCACTTGATTGGTTGTGGGCGTCGCAATAAAAGATGTGTTATGATAACATATTAAACGCCTTATGCAATTTCTTGTTTTAAAGAAGTTTCCTAATTTATAAATTATTGTTTTTATTATAGAATGCTACTATTACTATTATTGTTTCTGTCTTTTGTTTGAAGCAACCCCCACATCATGAAATTCAGAGCCCGAGGATTGGAGTATGCAAACTTGATGGAGAAGGTTTTTAGTGGAGGTATCGCAACTAGGAATATCATTGGACTCCATCCGCTAAAACCTCCCACCCAAGGATGGGCAAGTGCCAGGAATGTAAGAGTAGCTATAATTTGTTGTCTCTGGTGGGCCCCCTCCGATAGTCGATCCATACAGTCAACCGAATCGGGGTAACAGGTCAGGATTGGGAGGGGTTAGGAGGCGGAAGGACAATTAGGATGATACAAATGACAGCTATAGTGGTTCTAGACGATGCCAAAGCCATGCTGCCCATATAAGCTAATCCATAGTTGATATGGCTAACGCCATACGGGAGAGAACAATTGAGGTCAGACTTGTCTGGGCTGAACATCTAAATTCAACGTAAGATTGTGTTGCAAAACTGTTGCCTATGGAATCAATCGATAGCACCTCTGACTTATACCTATTTGCCATCGACTTATTCATGACTGAAGTTAATAAGGAGGCATTCAAGGCATAGCCGGATGATGCTCACAAGATGAGGTGGTATTTGTACCAACAACACAAACACGAACGAATGCACCGTCCCACCTACAGTGTTCCTCAATACCCCTATTAACCTCCACCGTGTTCGGATGACGCATCTCGTAGTTACTTCCCCTCTAGTAGCAGAAGGATAACTTTGCCCGTTATTGTGTATTTCTTATCATTCATTTCGCTTAGACTTCGTTTATGTAACATTTCAACCTTGTATGGATATTACAGAAAACGAGCATGTAAGTAGCCATTAGTTGTAAGTGTTTATTTTCGATTAATTTATCGCCCATTTTTACACATAAATGATTCTTTCCTGTAACAACAGCACCCAAACTAAAAATATATGCTATTTTTTCGATTCCTTACTTATATGAAATATACACCATGTCATACACTGACTTTGTTTGTTCCTTTTGTAACATGTCTCTCAATTCGGAGTTCAGATTCTAAACAATGGCCAATGACGACAATGACAATTTCGCAGTGTTCAAGGGCACCTATGACTTGTATCTATTTTTATATGTTCTTTAAATGTCATATTGTCATGTTTTAAAGTTATGTGCCACAATTTACACTTGTTCTGCTCCTAAAGTTTTTATTTTGGTTTTACTAGGTGCTCTTGATGTTTTTGTTCCTTATTGCGAAACATGTTATTGTGTTTCCAAATGATCACTTGTGTTTTTTTCTATTCTAAACCCCAAAATCTACTAACACGTAGAAAATCCCAAACCCCAAAATCTCCAAATATCAGTTAACACTTAATCACATTTCAATTCTTTCTACAAATACAAATTATTGTAACAATTCCTTAATAAAAGCAATAGCATATGAGATGAAAATTTATATTAATTAAAGAAAAACGTTGTAAAATCATCATATAAAACCCTCAATTACAAAATTTTCTCCACAAAATAAACTAGACGTGTGGATGAATAATAAATCAACATCAACTAGAGGTCGACATCTGAATAGATTCAAGAACATACCTGATTCAAGTAGAAGTAGCTGACACCCTAAATTGCTTCCAACAACTGCGGCTGCATTGGATTAGAGGAGGCGGAAGAATGGCAAGCAAGGAGAAACTGACGGATAAATGGGATAAGAGGAAGGGTGGAGAGAAAGAAGCGACCCAGGGGGGTTTTATAGATAGGCTGTGGGAATGGATTGCATGAAATTGTTCCCACAGATTTAGTTTTGGAAGACAGGTTCAGTTGTTGGGATTTTAACTAACAAAATTCGTATTCATGAGGTAGTTTTTTTTTAGGCCTATGTTAATCTGTTAGAACGGTTTTCATACGAATCATTTGCACGGGATGGCCTGATTCCGACGAAATTAGTCCTTCGGGTCAGGCCTCGTAGTCGTTTGCTGGGTTGTTCTATAATTGGCCTAATTTAGTAAACTGTGGGAACGATTTTTCACCAATCTATTCTAACAGTTTAAGTGGACCCACCCCACAATGGTACTCGCTTAAAAGTTTTGGAGTCGGAGAACACGATTATCAACAATAAATTTTCTTACTCAGTTAATCTCTTTCCTAGCTTCAATTCTTTTTAGTAGAATATTGAGCTTTTTTGAAATTAGTAAAGGTGAGAATGTGTAAAAGTGTAATTGAGAATTTTAGTAGTTTTTAAAGGTTGTTGGAGTTTTATTTTGTTTTTTACCAAACCAAATGGTCCCCAAATCAAACATGATAAGTTTTAATTTTCTCCACAATTTTTTTTCACTGTCTCTCATTTTGATTCGGTATGACTTATATGCCAGTGTTAACCAATATGTATCTAAATCTATCGAAATTTTTGTAAATGAATCCAGTGGGTTGCAAAAATATAATACAAATTTTTATACATATGATTTTGAGATGACAATAGGTTGCTCGGGATTCGAACCCGGAACTAGTTGGATGGAGTAGATAATTTCCTTGTTAAACAAACAAAAACCTTTATCGATTCATGTTAATGTCAAAAAAGAATAATTTGAGTAGAAAGCCCATATCTTTTTTTTTCAAATGAATCTTTTTTTATATTATTTCGTACCGTATAACTATTTTCTTTGTGGGCTCGCTTCATCTACCATTGCTCACGTGAGCGGTTCCTCTAAGGCAAAATGCTCCCCTACCAATGTATTTTTACATTCCATAGCCTCGGCAGATCACTTAACCCCGTTCATCTTCGGTGCATTTTGCTAAAAGGGTTGGAGGAAGCTAGTACATTAAGCTGTTCATTTGGATTAATAATCAGTTTTAGTTTTATCTTTCCTCTTATCGTGAGATTATTTTTATGCATGAGGATACTAGATTATATAGTAGAAAAGATTTAAAAATCATCATAAATATTTTTTTTTCTATTACAATTTTTAGATTATTATACGATGATTGTTTAACTTTCCGTAAAAAGATATAGGGTTGAAATGACATAAATTTGGATTCAAACTTTGGCTTAAATCAGCCTTATGCATTGATATTGAGACTTTATATTTTACGCAAACTTGGGTCGGCCTGATATTTTAGACTTCTATAAAATTTCAACGCTGACCATTGAACGAATATGTGAGTCAAAATCAGTCCATGAACCTAATGAAGAATATATATATATATATATGTATGTATATAATAAGTAACATATAAAAAATAAAATTTTGACTATTTATTAAAACTGGGCTAGGGTTAAACACATACACATAAATCCAAATTCGACAAACTAAAAGAATAGAGTTTAAATTTATATTCAAGTCTATTCTATAAAAATTTTTCTATTGTTATAACCGGTAAAAAATAAAGTTAACCTGTTCTAGTTAACCGAATTTGAACTGTCACGATCAATTATATGTGTATGAAATTTGTAGCTATATCAATTGAATATAAATGAATTAATGTAAAATAAATGGTAAATTATAATTTACCTTTTTATTTGAGAATAATTGTCATTTTGATTGAGAATAATTGTCATTTTGAAAGTTATTTAATAGACAGATGTGCAAAAAATTTGAGTTTCAAATTACATTTTTAACGGACAAAAATTTTCGAGTTTGCAATCGAGTTTCGCTTAAGGTCGTGATTTTGCAAACATAAATTGAATAAAGTCATTGCTGCAAACCACATTTACAATTTAGGGTGCATTTGAAATAGTAAAAAATTAATAAAAATTGATAAAAATTGTATTCTAGTAATTTGTGTAGTGAAGTAAAAAGTTAGTAATTTTTAGAAATTTTTAGTATTTTTTAAATAAATTTTAAAATTCTAAATGTAGCCTTAATTGAAATTATGTTTAAGAACCATAATTTTAATTGATGAATAGATGTATATATGATTGCCACCATCTCTAAAAATCACTACTGTTGATCAACTATTGTCAGCTACTGCCCACCTTTAATGAATGTCGGGGGTGTTTAGTAGCAAATTTTTAGTAAAAAATTATTAAAAATTGTTAAAAATTACTAAAAAGTATTAGAAAATGCCAAAAATTGTTAAAATTTTACTAAATACTAAAAAGTTACAAAAAACGGTTAAAAATTGTTACTTACTTTACCAATCACATAAAAAATTATAATTAAAAATTTTTGACAAAAAATACCAAAAATTACTAAAGATTGTACCTCTAAACATTAGTCACCACCCACTTCCGACTACACTTTCGTTGCCAATCACTACCATCCGTTGCAACCCACTCTCCTAACTGGGGCAAATTTAGCATGGGTCCAGGGGTAGGTGCTTTTACTAGCTGGAAAATTTATATGTATTATATATATTTTTTGTATAATATTTTTACTTTTTTAATACATGATATATAAATTGCCTCCATTGAATTCAAAATTTATTTTTTAAATATGTTTGATAATTTTGTTGTCAAGTCAATTAAAATTTGTCATTTTTTACTTACTTATAGTGACTTGTTTAATCCAAAAATTGTCAAAAAATTATAAAAAATTACCAATAGTTACAAAAAAATTTACTAAATACTAAAAAATTGTAAAAAGTTACTAAAAATTATTAAAAATTGCTATTTATTTTATCAATAAACAAAAAATTACAATTAGTAACTTTTGGCAAAAAAAAAAAACTAAAAATTGCTAAAATTTAGACTTCTAAACAATATTTAAGGTTTGTCATTTAAAAATTTGTAATATTTATTTTTGTTTAATTTTACCTTCACTCAATAAAATTTTTGGATCCACCCTTACTTTTAACATTATAATTACCAATTAACAATTATTGTTATTAAACGTATTTTTAATTTTTTTTATTATAAAATGAAATTTGAAAATAAAAAATTGAAAAAAAAAAATTAAAAATTAAACGCAAAAATTAAAAACTAATAATTTTGTCCAATTGTCATAAGAGGCTAGATCTTTTGTGGTGTTTGACATAAACTAATTTTTTATTTATTATTATTACTATTATTTTTGTATTTATGTCGTTCATGATTTGTGAGATGTTTTAATGAAAGGAAGCAATTTCTTTTTGGTAATTGGAAGCAAATTTTGATTATTTTGGGCTTCCAAACGGCGACTGAAGAAGGCGTATCGCGGAAGTGATTACACATATTTTCAGAATCTTCCTTTTCCCGCGCTTTTGGGTCTGAATCGTCCGAGACACTCTTGGCCCAAAAAAATTAATTAAAAAAAATAAAAAAACCCTGAGCCAAACCCCAACTCCCCGCACGGTGCGTTGTCTCTCTCTCTCTTTCTCACGACCATGGCCTCTGCTTCTCAATCAATAGAGAGCACCGCCCCCAACAGCGTCAATGGTTCGAAATCTTATTTTCAGAAGACAGTCGCTTCCACCAGAACTCTGGAATCGAAACCCTCTCTGCATAGGAATTGTTTATTCTGTTTGAATTCTATAATTCTATTTGGTTTTTTCATTTTTTGGAAAGGTTTGTTTGCAAGATTGGTGGTACGGCCGAAAGGGACTTCCAAGGGAAGAGGCTTGCCGTTGCAGGATTGACCTCACGAGAGTAAGACTTTTCTTATTTGTCTAGGGCTTTGTTTAATTGACAACATTAATGTGTGTTGTGATTGGAGCAAATCTATTGTGTGCCCGAAAGAAAATAAGCTACCATAAGGTTTTGAATTTTTTGGCCTTACTCTTTGGAATTACTGTGTTTCATAGGATTTGATAGCAGTTGTAAATTCTCATTAATTTAATTGACATGAAATTGCTTCAGATTGCTCTAGGTTTATTATTAAACGTACATCTAAAACTTTGTTGGCAACAATTTTGATTATTATTATTATTATTGGATTTTGGTTGTGTTAAGCATATGCTATTATGCTTACTTGTATTTTCCTTTTATTTTTGTTTCATAATTTTGGATTGTGTATTTCACTGTAAAATTATCAATAGTCAAACTGATCCAGACTTTTTAGGGTTCGTACTTCTTCGAACATCAAGTTGAATTAAGAATTTAATTGACTTTTAATTGTTCTCTCCACATTGGATCAAATTCTGTTTTGTCAAGATAAGGAACACACTTGGAATTTTTTATAACTTGAAAAAACCTAAAATTGTTAATTTGTCTATCAAGCTTAGAAATAAAGTTTGCTTGTTAGTCTTGCTATTATAAGTTTAAGAATGTGACCACACCATCAAAAAGAATTACAAAAGCTTTTCAACTTATAGAAAAGGGGTTACATTGAACTGTGCGAGCCTTAAAAATCACTATAAGCTGGAGTTGTCAGATGCATTGTATAATGGCCCCTAATCTTGTTTGAGGGGCGTGCAAAAGTTTCATCGTTTTTTACAGACTGTTTTGGTTTTTACTCATGGTTGTTCTATTAGAGCTACTTTGCTCATATTGTATTATAGTTTCAAACTAGAGAGCGCCAATGCTTTTTTATGATGATTCAATCAAACATTTTATTCCCTTCTATATTCATGCTCTGATCAAATGGCAAGACTCCTGATTGCCTTGCATGAAAACTATTTTCTGTAAATGGACAATTGTTTGCCACTTTTCGCTTGCCCCATTAATTATAGTTCTTTGCCATATCGCTGTCAATAAAAATTATAGTCAATTTCACTTTTATTATTTTAAATTATTGTTCCACGTGGTACAACTTTACCTAGTTCTAATTATTTTTTAACATTTTTTGAAGACATGGGAATTCTAGTACTTTAGTTGTTTAAAATACATTTTCTTTATGCTGTAGACAACAACCTATGCGAATGTTCTCTTCTGCACCAATTCTTAAGAGATATAATGTCTTTACTCTTGAGATAGTTGACGAGATTTGTGTTCTCATCAAAGGCATCATAAACAAAGTCTGAATAGAAGAAAATGGTTTTCCTACTGAGGTATGTAAATACTTTCATACCTTCGATCTTAGATTAGGATGGTATTGTTATATTAATTGATACATAATATGAGAACGAGCTGACAGGTATGTCACTAGCTTCTTTTTGGACTAGGGCTATATAATTTACCTATGTTTCATAATGTGCTAACATAATACGACTATTGAACCTAGGATTTAGACACAATAACTAGTCAAGTGAGATCATTTCTGTTTGTGTGAAGTTTATTAAGTGGGTGCTTCTTAGGCATAAGTGAAGCTGGTTCAAGTTGGCTAGTTGCCTTTGATTTGAAAGAAATTATAGATTATGGGTATCTTGGTATTCAAGTTGTATAAGCAAAACCGTATTTTGGCCCATACGGGACAGTTTAGTGGTAAGACCTCTACTTACTGAAGCAGAGGTCCCTAGTTTGAACCACCTCAAGTAAACTGGTGGGGTGGTTCAATATCTCAAAGAATTAGTTCCACCAAAGGTGGGGATACCACTGTATAAAAAAAATGGCACAAAGGTATTTTGAAAATGCTTATACTTAAAAAAAAGAAAGATGTATATATTCATTCATATTTTGAAAATTAAAAAAATTCATTTTTTTAAAAACTAACAAGTAAGGGCCTATTTGGCACGCTGAAAAGTGGGAAAATCTTTGAAAACCTTTGAAAATCTTTAAAAACTTCTAAAACTCTCTAACACATTTTGTCCTTCTCATACTTTGTGAAATTTTTATAAATTTATATATATTTACATATCTCAACAAGTTTTTACAATTCCCAATAAATTTTTTAATAACCCCAATAACATTTTCATAAACCCCAATAATTTTTCTACAAATTCCAAAGACTTTTCTATGATTTTTTTTATAAATTATGACATAAAACCGTTTGAACGGACTAAAAAAAACCATTTGAACGGATTGTCTCACCAAAAAGTGGACTCAAAAATAAAAAAAATGTTGGTATTCATCTCTGGAAAATGTGATTTGGTGGCTGTGTGCCAAATGCCAAAAAGTTATCCAAATCACATTTTTGGTTTTTTTTGTTATTTTTCGACGTTTCAAACGCACCCTAAATCTAATTGAAATTGGGCACGGATCATTTCTTGCATATTAGGGGAAAATTTTTTCCTCCATGCAACAAAAAAAAAAAAAAGGTAAAATTTCTAGTAAAGGGCATGTAAGGGGAAAAAAATAAAAATGAGTGTATAAGCTTGTATATATCATCTGCAGCTTTTTCATTGCAAACTGATTGCATCACATTGGGACTCCACCATTAAGATTGACCTTGTACCATTTGAATGCATTTAGAATTGAATCATTTTCAAACAAGCATACAATTTGTCAACTCAATTTGCAAGTCAAGCAACCCTAATAGGACATACCAAATGCTTCACTATGTCAAGCATGAGACCTCCCTAGTTGGCAGCCTGCTAGCAGCATGCCTGTGCTACCCTATATTGCTACTACACAATCGTGCTACCGAATCTCCACTACCAAAGGGATACGTTGGCTTGAGTAGGCTGTAAATGATATTTCAATGTAAGGTTATCCCCCTTTCCCGCCAATAAAAAAATTCATACATACCGATGGTATTTTCCAAAGCCTAGGGGGCCATGGCCCCCCCTTACCCTTGCCTAGCCTTGTCACTACATGCTTGGCTTATCTTTTTCCATTGCACCAAGCAATGGTCCCTATTAACCATATGGATGCAAATACAAATATTCTCCAGAAAAACACTTTCTCGGCATTAATTTCACTTTTAAGCTCTCTCTGTATATGAATCTTCATCCATTTGCTTGTTACATATGAAGCTTCTGATAATAAACCCTTGTAGACACCAACTTCTTTAACTACTCCATGCCACTTAGCCCTAAACAAAGGCGATAATTAGAACATATCGCGCACAACACTCAAAATATGATGCGCACAACTGAACAGTGTGTCCCAATAAGACTTGTATAATGTTGCCTAAGTGTTGTGATAAAATTTCTAAAATGCCAACAAATCCAACACTTTTTAAAATAAATGTCCAAAACAATGCTTCTTGCAAGCTTTACAAGTGTTGGCACTAAGCATATTCCAAAAGGATGTAGCCTAACTATGAAGCCTAATATTGGCTTTTTTAGTAGATTTCCTCTTTACAACTCAACTCAACAAAGCCTTGCAGCTTGTTTGGATGGGATGAAATGAAAATAAAAGAAGAGAAAAGAAAAAAAAATAAAGATCTCTTCTATATTTGTGAGTTTTATTGGGAAAGAAAAGGAAAGAAAAAAGAACTTCAAGATCTCTCCATTTTCTTCCTCACAAGGCTGGAAAGAAATAGAGAAGAAAAGTTCAAGGATGATTTTTTTAGAATACCGTATTGGCCCCTCAAATAGAAACCAAGCCAAAAGATCGCATGTGTCTTAAAGGATATATGGTAAAATAATACACTTTTTTTTTTTTTAATTTCTTCTCTACTCACAAACAAGAAGAAAGAAAATCATTATACTCTCTCTCCTAAACTCCCAAACGAAGCGTTATTTCCAAGCGAGTTGGAGATTTCCTCTTTAAAAAAAAAAAAAAAAAAAACCTAATTGTTACGTTTATTTATCTTTCTTCCTTGGTCATTATTGGTAGGTGCACCTTCTACTTCAATAATCAACCTGTTTCTAAAAACAGTTCAGTATTTGAGGGCAGAATGAGTAAGCATTGTTTAAGAAAGTTGAAGATTAAGCTGAAGGACCAAGCAACTGTCAGTCTATTGGAAAATGTAAAAAATATGTTGGATTCTGTTTCAGCTGACAACTTTGATCAATTGAAAAATGCTGCAATAATTGATGAGGGTAAATCTGGGAGCAACGGTACTTTATCGGGACTTGGGCTTCAACACGCTACAAATGATGAATCTGTAAGAAATCTGCACGCTAGTGTGTGCGAAAGATTGCTTATTATTATTATTATTATAACTGCATTTTCTTCTCACTAACATTGATGCAAAACATGAGCAATTGTGTGGAAATATTACTGGTCAAGCGGGTAAGCGAAAACCGAACTTAACCATGGCATTGAGGTCTTCCATTGGGCTTGGTAATGCAAACCAGTTGATGACTTGCAAATGGCAATTGGCAAGATAGAAACAAGTGCTGAAAAGGAAACCAAATCAAGGAAGACCAATAGAAAATTGTCATATGTTAGTTAGCCATTCCCTCAACTTGTACATCTAAGTCGATTTGCTCTCCTTGATCTAATTTGACTAATACGTATTTAGTATCAATTTTTTCTTTTGGTACCTTGATGCTATAGCAATTACCTCATGCCTATATTACATGGACTTGGGTATGAGTGCCAGGTGTAGGTATGTACCTAGGCTTCAAATCTCCTATGCCCATAAATTTTGGTATGGAGATATTTATTCAAAAAATTTGGTATAGAACATGGACATGATTTGAAAGTTAAAATTATAGAGAGCGTATGTTCAAAATATTTCAACATTATTTAGCAATGCATATATAGGATTTTAGAGAAAAAGGAGAATTTTATCTTTCATTCATGTCATAGGCTAGGAAATTTTCTTCAAACATAGCTGAAAATTGGAGGAACCAACTGTTCAATTTGGATATGGGCGTCAAATGTATTATTTCATACCCTTACCTTTGTCATACATTGGAGTAAATA
This sequence comes from Vitellaria paradoxa, assembly GCA_019916065.1. NCBI lineage: Eukaryota > Viridiplantae > Streptophyta > Magnoliopsida > Ericales > Sapotaceae > Vitellaria > Vitellaria paradoxa. Next base: position 16,675,857 of record CM034234.1, on the reverse strand, counting down.
AACGATTCATGTATCAATACCCCTTGGTTAAGAATAACCAAAGCGACCTAGCGCTTAAACTACATATGTTAGGGAAAATGACTTGCTATTGTCGTATTTGACTATTGGTAATGCTAACCTACTGGAGTAAAAATATATGTTTTTCTTGTACAAAGATGGCACACACATCACTTGCATGTTTAGTTGAGTTACTTATATGTGGGATGAAACTACTAAGATTAATAGGAAAGGGGGAAAAAAAGAAAATAATTTGCATTACTTTGTTTACTATTGTTTTTTACTCCCCCCCGGGGGAAAAAAAATAAAAATAAAAATAAAAAAACAAAAAAAAAAAGAAGAAAAAATTCCTATTGCCTTGTAGTCATTGTTATTTTTGGGCATCCACAGTATTTCAAGGTTTTATTTTTTTTTTAATTTTTGTGTGTATGGTGAAAAAAAGGAAGAAGAAAAAATTCCTATTTCCGAATAGTCATTGTTATTTTTGTGTGCATGTGTGGTGAAATTTGGTTAAAAAGTCTTTACCTGTAATGATATAAAGAGTTAATATTAAGTACTTAACAATATCTATTTGATGCATAATGGTCTTTTTTTTTTTTTGGTAAGTGGTGCATAATGGTCTTAGGCTCTATGGTAAGCATGCCTGTAAAATTCCTCTTCTCAACCATGTAAGAGTGGAATTGATTCCTTCTAGATAAGTTGTAAATCTCTTTCGTAAGTCCATTAATGTTGTTTAAATTGTGAAGAAAAGTTCTTACATTAGCACGACCAATCTCGGTGCTTGGCAATGAATTTCAGTAGAAGTTGTTTTGGCTATGCTTTTGATAAGGTGCCTTGGCATTTTACGTGCAAGTGTCCTTTATGCTTATGTAACCAGTGCCATGAATTCTGATATATGTGATTCAATATTGGAAGGAAAAGGTATTATTTCCCCGGCAACAGGTGATATCTTTCTGTAGGCATTTTAGGAACCATGGTGCTTGCATTGCACATGTTTGCTGATCAACTTCAATAGAAGTTGTTTTGGTTGTGCATTTGGATTGAGATGCCTGTGTAATTTAACTGTGCCATTTGTTTCATATTTTGATATAGCTTTATTGCTGTTAAGTAGAGCTATCACCATCACTCTAGCTTTAGATGGCATGGAAGTTTTATTGGCAATTTATTGATTTATCCATGCTTATTGCCATTTATGTTGCTTGTTGGTTTTTGATTCAGTTTAATTTTTTTCCCTCATTTTTATTCAGGGTTGTCTTGTAACCAAGGAAGAATCAAAGAAAATGGCTTTTGCTTCTCCAAACTTTAAGTTTTAAAAGATTTAGATCAGGTAAATCTTGGCCTAGTTTGGTAAAGAGAATGGAATGATTAATTCCTACAATTTTATTCCGTTGCCTTGTTCGGTATACTACTTAAAATGGGAATAGTCACTCCCTTGGATTAGTTATTCCATTCCTTTGCCAAATTTTTGTTTCTCTTTTAAAAGAGCGAATGACCATTTCCCTAGAATTGCTCAATTTGGCTCTTCTCTCGTCTTCTCTCTCCCGCTTTGGTGAAGAAAATGAATAGGAAATGGTTAAGGTTTCAAAAAAACATAAGATGAAATAAATTATTTTTTTATTTACTCAAGTTAGATAATAAAATAAATTGATGTTAAAAAAATGTACTTTTTATAGTCTTTAAAAAAATTGGCATCAACAATTTTTTTTAGTCTTTAAAAAAATTGGTGTTTGTAATTTTTTTTATTAAATTTCATTTTATTTCATATTTAGGTAAGTTTGGCGCACTGAAAAACACTGAAAAATTCTTGAAAATCTCTAAAAGTTATTTACTTTTCATCTCACTGCACGACTTATGAATCTACAAATTATCTTACTTTATCTCACTTTATGTCACTCCAAATGCCCCCTTAAAATATGTAACCAAATTATAGAAATCGGAAGTCCCATTTCATTCTCGTATTTTTCACGTTGGCAACCAAACAAGGGAATGAAATTCCCTTCTCCATTCCATTCTCACTCTCATTACCATTCCTTTTCCTGTAACAAACTAAGCTTTTGAGTTTTACTTCTAAATACAACAATTTTATTTCCAATTGCTTTCCAAAATAAATGAATAAATTATTTTTAGTTTATTCATTGGACATGTACTATTGTTGTTAGATTTTTTGCAGGAAGATTACTCCTACCAACTCTAGCATTTTGGCACAATCAAATGGCGATTTGTGATTTGGTTTGTGATATTCTTGCCCTTATGTGTTGATCTTTAGCTTTACTTGCACTTGGTGTACGTAAGTCTACTTTCAAACACAAACAGGGCCAAACCCACATGGACAATCACATAATACATCGTGCTTATGAACATGCAAAACTTTATTCATCTGCTAAGTTTGAATGCAATGATTATTAACATATTTATTCAGTCAGATTAAATGTTTTATTGTTTTGAGAGTTTGCAGATGATAATACCTTTCATATGGGTGATGATGATAGGTACATGCAACATCGTTGTTCACAACATAACTAATCTATTGTCTTGGTAACCTTCTAGTTTTTAATTTACTATTGAAATAATGACAGCTTGGTAATTTTAAACTTGTACTTGATGGTTCTTCTAATCATTAATTTGGATAAGTTCAAACTTTGCTTGATACTTGAGAGCTGTGGTACGTTATTTGTTTGGTTACCATTCTTTGAATTCACGATTGCATGCTTCTATAGATTTACCACTCATCCTAGGTGTCTAAAATGTATTTTGTATGCAGATCAGTTGCATCATTTCAAAATTTTCTAGCAATATCTAAATATGCCCTAATGATATCAAAGTGTTGGTTCTCAGTATTAGTTTTGTGTTGAACATGAATCACACGAATTGCAGAGTTTCATTTTCTTTTGTACCCCATTTGTTTTAAACTGTCTTTTTCAGATGGTGTATTTGTGTTATTTTTATATTCTATACTCAAATAAGTATTATATTTTGCTAAGGTAACGGAGAATTTGATGAGGACATCACTTTTTAAATTTATTTATTTATTATTATTATTATTTATTATTCTGACCCATTTGTTTTGGGCTTTATTGATAATGAGTTTATATTATTAGAGGTTATTTGGACCTATTTGTTTTTGGGCTATTTTAGTGTATGTTTATTTTATTTTAGGCCTTTTGTATTAGGCCCATGATGTTTTCTATTTAAACCCTAATTAGGGTTTACAGAAGATTATTGATTGATTGATTGAATAATATTGGTGGTTGTGTTTTTCTTTCCCCTCTTTTCTTCTAATTCTTCTTCTCTTCTCTATTTTCTTCTTTCTCTTGCTTTCAATCTATTCTTTCTTTACTTTCAATTTTTGTTCCGCATCAACTTGGTATCAGAGTAAAAGATCTTACAAACTTTCTCAACCCTCATCGCTGTTCTGGTCTAAAAAAAAAAAAAAAAAGAAAAACAGCAGCTGCTGCAGCAGTTGCCGCATGTGACCGCCGCCGTCGCCCTACGCACCCTCAAACCCTTTGAGTACGTTTTTGTGCGTCTCTACTAATATTTAATTCCGGCAAACCCTACTAGTGGCATCACCTACCTCCGGCGAACTTGCCGGTGACCCCAACAACCTCCGGCGAAGTCCAGCAGCACAACTTGCCTCCGGCGAACTCCTAGGTGACCCCTTGGTGACCTCCGGTAGCTTTTCCGGCGAAACTCCGGTGACTTCCAGCGAACCTCCCAGCGACTTCTGATGAATTCCAAAGTACTCTGTCAATCTATTTTGGCAAATTTCAAGCAACAAGACAGTCGACTACTTTTTCGGATATTTCAAAAGTGAACACTTTATATGGTTTGAAGCAAATGTTTGGATTAGGTACAATTCTCTCATTGTTAATTATGATAAATGCTTATGTCATATGGTAGCGTGAATTGCATAAATTTGAACTTGAACCTTACTCATTTGTTTCATTTATCCTACTTCTTATTTCTCTTTTGAATTTAGTTAATTGTTGCCCATCTTAAAAAAAAAAAAAAAAAAAATCACTCACCCATTGCTTGCCTAAATTATTTGTTGAGTTTCATTTATTAGATTCGTTATTCCTATTTTAAGCATATTAGGATTTTATATTTTTATTACTTTTTCAATTTTCTTTAATATCAACATTTAAAAATAAAAAATTACTTCTGTCCTTTTACCATGAATTTCGAAAACCAATTATATTGGAATAATAAAGTAGGACTTCGTTCTATTCATCAAACTTACGTCAAAGATCCTCCCTATTTTAGTGGCATTATCGATCCTCATGAGTTTCTTAATTGGGTAGATGATAGTGAATACATTTTTGACTATCACGACCTGTCTAATGATCAATGTATTTGTCTAGCCAAAACAAGATTGACCAATTATGCTAGACAGTATTGGCAAATAGTTGAGTTATACCATAGACTTGTTACTCGATTGGCCTTGATGAAACAAATTTTGAGTGATCAATTTGTTCCTAAAAGTTTTATAGATGAGGCATGGTCTCAGTTAATGCGTCTTAAATCGGAGGATTCTTCTGTTGATAACTATTTTGATCAATTTAAAACTCTTGGGAAGTGGTCTAACTTTTAAAATGAGCCTTGTGCCATCAGTGGATTTGTCCTTGGGCTGAGACCTTGCATCCATGAGGTAGTTCAGCTATACACTCATAAGACATTAAATGAAGCTTATTCCAAAGCTTTAGAAATTGAAAAATCTTATGAATTTGAGTCTTATGAATCTATGTCAGAGTCAAAGTGTCCTATACAAGCCATTGAGTTACAACATCCATCTTCTAAACCTAGCGCCCCTATTGTTTCTGTTGACACTTGTGATTCTCTTATTGATTCTCCTCTTTTGACATTTGATTATGACGAGTTACCAAATTCTCAAAATGTGTCTGAAGTGGTTGAATTGGTTCCACCATCATCTTATCTTGATTTTGTTGGTTTACTTGAGGACATCATGAATAATGATCGCCGAGATTGTATAAATTTTATCATTAGTGATGGTTACTTTTTCAGGGGATATTATTTAAGCATCTCAAGAGTTTTACTTAGTGACTTCATCCGTTGGGAGTTCTTTGAGTCTTTGTCTAAGTTGTTCTTCCGTGATATTATTCAGTTGCATAAGTCATCCTCACTTCTAGTGTATAACAGAAACATTCTTGCATACATTGAATAGTTTCTCTTACAAGTTGTGTGTGGCATCTCTTACTGCTATTCTATTGATATCATTGAGTTTCCAGTTACTTATTCTTCTTTGAGGGATTTTAATTTGATAAGTTCAGTTGCATCATCCCTCGTCATTTTTTTTCAACAATGTATTCCACTCCTTTTTGATAATGCTGATATTAGATGGAAAATTAGATTGAGTAATAATTATGTTATTGATGGGAATAAATTTCCTACTTATGTTATTGATGGGAATAAAGATTTGAATGGATGTAACTTAGTGATGACTTATGCATTGCCTACTTACTACCCCGTATTGCCTTGCCAAAATTTGTATGCTGAAAATGTTGGGCCATTCTATATCCTTTGTGATTCTAGTCCCAATGCAATTTTTTTCACTTTGTCATGTGATATGGGTTTTGTCGTAATTTGGCATGTGGAGAACTTGTTATTTTGTGGAGGCATCTTTGGTCCTCAAATATTGTCTGTAGGTTATGGAGATATTTTTATGCCGGTTCTAGTTCTTCCACCTCTTCAGCGATGCCTATCTGTATTCGATGTTGAGGACCTCATTTTCTTTCAACTCCAAAGATGTCTTGTCAAGTGAAAAATGCGATATGATAACAGTGCCAAGTTTTCAACTGGACAGAGTCGAGTTCTTCTCAGTCCGGGAGAGTTGATGAGGACATCAATTTTTAAATTTATTTATTATTATTATTATTATTATTAATTATTTGGACCCATTTGTTTTGGGCTTTATTGATAATGAGTTTATATTATTAGAGGTTATTTGAACCCATTTGTTTTTGGGCTATTTTAGTGTAGGTTTATTTTATTTTAGGCATTTTGTGTTAGGCTCATGATGTTTTCTATTTAAACTCTAATTAGGGTTAACAGAAGATTATTGATTGATTGATTGAATGAATAATATTGGTGGCTGTGTTTTTCTTTCCCCTCTTTTTTTCTAATTCTTTCTCTCTTCTTCTCTATTTTCTTCTTCAATTTTTGTTCTGCATCAGAATTTCTTAGAATTAGCACTTCCATGAAACATTTATTTAGAAAAATTTCAAGCTTGGGTCCAATTTCTTGATGGTGGCCTACTTGGTTCTCGCTTCTTCAATTGGCTCGTGCAAAGCCATGTTTGCAATTTAAATCAAGGAAATCATCTACTCTTAAAATCTTATTATTGTTTAGCTTTGTTGAATTTGAAAATTGTGAATACTTGATGTATTGCTTTTATTGACTTTATTTTAAGCTTGTCTTGTCATAGACAACTAATTTTTTATTTCATCAATTTACTTAATTTATGCTTTAGCATTTGCCTCTTGCTAGGAATGCGTATTTCAAAATTAACATACTAACTTTCTTATAGGAGACTATATTTGTTTTCCAGGGTTGTCAAATTATTGGAATTTAAGAAGGGCTTCATGAAGTAGAACCCTCTAGAGATTCGTTCTTTTTATGAAATTAATAGATAATACATCGCATCATTGTGTGTGTCTTGGTAGGATATGTATTCCAGTGAAGGGTCATGGTAGAACCATCTAGCGGGTGGGAGGGGTGTGTGTGTGTTTCTTCAATTTATTTATTTATTTATTTTTATTTTTAATTTTTTTTTTTGGGTGGGGTTAGGGTTATGCAATTTTACGACAGTCATTTAATGCTTGGGTCTTTATAGTGTACTTATGTTTAATGTTGCTAGCAGATGTCATTTAAAAGTAGCTTGCTTTATTGCCAGGAAGTAAATCTGAGCCTCAGGAAAGAAAAGGTAACTACCGTGAATGTCAGCGGCAGCTCCTTGCCCCTCTCTATAAATGTCAAGTATATAAATGTTATTTCACACAAGCGCAACTGAGAGCTGCCACATATGAAAGATTGAAATTTAGGACATTGTCTGTTCAAAATGGAAAGGCTCTGTAGATCCAGGGACGAACTTAGGCTAAGACTGTGGGGGTCATGACACTACCCCTGCTTTTTTCAATCCAAAACTCCCCCCCCCCCCCCCCAAAAAAAAAACCACCAAAAAAAAAAAAAAATACCTATTATTTTGGTCCCTCTATATATGGAATGATCTTGGCTCTGTCCCTGCCTAAACCCGGTTAGTGGGAAGACACTTCTCATGTCACCATCTCTATATATGTTCCTTTTGGTGGGAAGTGAACAAGATAATGGGTGTGTTTGGAGTTGTATAAAAGTGTATGAAATAAAATAAAATTGTAAAAGTAAATGTCTCATAATTCGTGCAGTGAGTGAAAAATTTAAAATTTGTTATCTCGTAATTTGTGTTTGTAGAGATTTGTAGGATTTTATTTTATTTTATTATGTTCCAAACGGAGCCAATAACTTGCAAACTTAGTTCAGTTTAAAAAAAAAAAAAAAAAAAAAACTTAGTTGCAGACCTGCATTGCAGCAGACAATTGAACTCAAATTATAAGCCATCTTTGTTGGAATTATTCTCATATTTAAGGCAGCGTTTGGCATCACAATTTCTAGCAGAAAAATACGAAGTTTTGCTCTTTAGGTGTTTGGTAAAACACCAAATTTTGTTACTTTTCTATTCTTCTACAATAACTTCTTAATTCAAAAGTTACCAAAAGTTACTAAAGTTGTTAAAAGTTGCCAAAAGTCACTAAAAAATGCCAAAAGATAGTAAAAATTTTACAAAACACCCAAAGATTGTAAAAAGTTGCTAAAAATTATTAAAAATTGCCACTTGTTTCACCAAAAACATCAAAAAATACAACTACCAACTTTTGACCAAAAAAAAAAAGAAAGTCAAAAGTTGTTAAAAATTGTGTCTCCAAACGCCCCCTAAGTCATCCCATTAGTAGTCTAGTTCCTCGTGTGAAGAACTCAGATGTTAATCATGTTACCCATCAAATTATTTTCTGTGAATAACATCTGATAGTTTAGCCTAGTTTCTCCTATATGCGGATGAAATGGTGCTGTCCTTGCAATGAACCTTTTTGTTACATTGTATTCTAAAATATAGTTCTTATATGCCTTAGATCTGTTCTTTCCTAATCATCTGCCATATGTGAAGACTATATGGCAATTATGTGTGGCTTTCGTTCTTTTAATTATGAAATACTGGTGAAAAAATTTTACCATTATGCCTTTAATAACCAGGGCAGCCTACTAGTTTGCTACCAAGAAACACAAAAAATAAATTGTAAAAATTACGCTTTAGCTTATGCTTGAGTGCAAGTTTTTTGAATTCCTGAATGGCTGAAGAAAATTGGAACCTAGTTGTTAATGTAGGTAGTGATCATGCATCTTCATGCATGCCTATCGACATTAAAATTGAAGCATCATTTATAGGAAAATGATATTTATATTAGAATTTTCCTCCTGAATTTTGAATCAGAATGAAGTGCTGGTGTTTTTCCTACATGCGGATGAAATTGTTCCTTCTTGTTCGCAGATTGATGAATGAAGATTCAGAATGATGGGATTTTGCGGGAGTTCTGTTTGTGTACAAATCAGCTTTTGCCTTATTTACTTGCTCGGAAAAATAATTCTCGTACTGGCTTGTGTAATGAAGCTCAGAGTTTATTTTATTTTAATTTATTATGGGAGTCAATGACTGCATCATTTGTAAGATGAAGTTCACCTCAAAGGCCAGTACAGTGTTGGTATGTACTCACCACGCATGATGCATCATATCTGCCATTGCTTGAAGATTTTTTTTTTTTTTTTTTTAGCGAGTTGATTAAGTAGAACATTCCAAGCATAGGCTCTAGCAGTAGGCCTAAATTTTGTTGACGCTAGAATAGGCCAGTTTAGCCTAATAGTCCTCACAGTCATGGACATTTGAGCCCATCTTATTATAATCTCTCCTTGTTCATGGACTGTGTTGCCCAGGCCATGACTATTATACTCATTTCAAGGCTTGTGGACAAATATTAATATTTTTTTGGACGTGTTGCCCAAATATTTAATGTGTCGTGGGTCTCAGGATGGGAACACTGTTTGAAATTTCACGGGCTTAGGCGGAAGGCTTGTTTATTTTTTAGTTTATGGGTTTGCAGTTAATCCAGGGCTGGCCCATTAATGCGCCTGTAGTTGTGCTGGCATTTTGAATTCCATGGGCTTGGCCAACATCTTGAAATTTCATGGGCTTAGGCCCAGGGGTTTATTTTTTAGTTGATGGGCTTGCAGTTGGCTGGATCATTAATATTCCTATAGTTGTGCTTGCATTTTGTAGTTTCGGTTCAGCCCAACGGCTGAGCCCAAGTCTTGTTTATTTTTTAATTTATGGGTTTACAGTTAACCCAGGTCCATTAATGTGCCTGTAGTTGTGCAGCTTGTGCTTGCATTTTGTAATTTCATGGCTAGACCGAATGGTTGCTCAATTTGCAATTAATGGGCCCATGACTGAAATTTCAGTTTTATGGGCCCTTAGCTGGGATTTTTCAGATTAATGGGGCAATAACTGGGCTCATTCTTAGCTAGTGGGTCTATAGCTGGGCTTTTTTGAGATTAATGGGCCCGTAACTGGATAAATTCAGATTAATGGGCCAAGAAGTGGGCTTATTTTTGGACAATCGGCCCATGTCTTGTTTTTTTGAGATTAATGGGCCTTAACAGGGTCATTGTTACATTAGTGGGCCATAAAATGGGCTAAATTTTTAGGTTAATGGGCCAATGGCTGGGCTTTTTCTAGACAATGGACCAGTAGCTGGTCTTATTTTTCAGATTAATTGGCCATTAATAGTTGGCCTTTTATTGAGATTAATGGGCCCATAGCTTGGATTTTTTCAGATTAATGGGTCAATAACTGGGCTTGTTTTTAAGTAATGTGCCTGTAGATGGGCTAATTTCAGATTAATGGGCCTCAATGGGTTTATGTTTACATTAACGGGCCTTAAATGGGCTGAATTTTCAGATTAATGGACCGACAATGGGGATGCTTTTTTAGATAATGGCTGTAGTGGGCTTTTTCCCTAATTAATGGGCCTTAGCTGGGCTTATTTTACATTAAAGGGCCTTAATGGGGCTCAATTTTTAGATTAATGTGCCCATAACTGGGCTCATTTTTAGATCGTGGACCAAGTTGGGCTTTTTTCAGATTATTGGGCCTTAGCTGGCGTATTCCACATTAATGGGCCAAACTGCGCTTATTTTTGAGATTAATGTGCCAATAAGTGGGCTGTCTTCAGATGGTGGCGCATATCTGGGCTTATTTTTTACATTAATGGGTCTACAGTCGGATTTGTTTTCAGACCCCTGATTGGGCTTATTTGTCAGATAATAGGCCCATAGCCAGGCTTATTTTTTGGCCTTTTTGGAGGCCGGTCACAATTTATGGACTTTTAAGGATTTAAGTCATACCCTTAAAAATTATTTGTGAATAAGTTATATTTGCAACGAAAAGACAAAAAAGGACCTCGCTCATCTTTCACTCACAAAACCTGTTATTTGAAAACCCCCATGTTTTATCGGAAACGTTCCGCGACTTTCCAACTTCTTCACAAATCATCTGAAAACTAATCAAAACTTCTTCCAAATAAAGCCTCAATCGATCCCTAACTTTTCGCCGAGCAAATCCACACATTACAGTCCTTCGCAATAAACAGGTACTATTTTCGATTAAAGATACTCTTTAGGGTTTTTCGATAAAACACATATCGAGGGTTTGAATATTTATTGTGTGGTACTGTTTAGGGTTTTCGATTATCTTTCTAATAACAGGTTTTGTGATACTGTATTACGTATTTAGTTTCTCCTAAAACATATAATCGTTGCTATTTTTACAATAGCCTAATATGAAACAGTACCACAGACATATGGTACTGTCATACATGCAGTACTGTCGGTCATTCTTTTGATATTTGTAACTATTTTTGTGTTTAAATGTGAAGTTTGCATGATAGAGTCATGCGGTACTGTTTTTTGCATCATTGAGTTATGCGGTACTGTTTTTGAACGTGCATGCATCCATAAAAAAAACAGTACCGCAGACATGTGATACTTTCATACACACGGTACTGTCTCTCATTCGTTTGATATGTGAACTATTTTTGTGTTTAAATATGATATTTGCATGATAGAGTCATGTGGTACTGTTTTTGAACGAGCATGCATCCTTAAAAAAAAACAGTATCGCAGACTATGGTACTATCATACATGTGGTACTGTCGGTCATTCTTTTGATATGTGAGCCATTTTTGTGTTTAAATATGATGTTTGCATTATAGAGTCATGTGGTACTGTTTTTGAACGTGCATGCATCCATAAAAAAAAACAGTATCGCAGACATGTGATACTTTCATACATGCGGTACTGTCTCTCATTCGTTTGATATGTGAACTATTTTTGTGTTTAAATGTGAAGTTTGCATGATAGAGTCATGCAGTACTGTTTTTGAACGAGCATGCATCCTTAAAAAAAATAGTACCGTAGACTATGGTACTGTCATACATGCGGTACTGTATGTCATTTCATTGGATGTGTGATTCTTTTCTTTGTTTAATGGTGCTTTTTGCATGATATAATCATTCGGTACTGTTTTTGCGAAGTAAGCATATTTTGTGAGACAGTACCGCATGATGTGGTACTGTCAGACATGCAGTACTGTCATAGAAGTGGTATTGTATCTAGATGATCTTGCATTTTATCTCTAACAGAAAACAAATGTTATGAATTACAGGTATTGCAATCACGCTCATACAAAATCAAATATGGTGAACATCCAGTACCGTTCGAACCTAATCTCAGTCATTAATGAAGTTGAAACCATCAACTTGACAAAAGCACACCATATATATCTTAAACATTTTCCATTTAGGAAGCTCATCTTCACTATTTTAAACTATGAAATTAACAAAGATCACTCGAGGAAAAGCGATGTTGATGTGGAAACAATCATCAAAACATTTGACCCACAGTCCAAAGCTTTCAACTTAGGTGGAATAAAGTTTTGCATCAGAGAGAAAGAGTTACGAACAATGTTTGCAATAGAAGATGGTGAACAACTGATAGACAGTGTCAAAAAAATCACAAGGCCAGGTACTGAATTCGTCTCTCGTAGATTCTCTGGGTTGCGACGAATTAAGAAACAGACCATATCTGATGCTTTGCGGCAAGCTGCTAAAGAGTAAACACGCATTGGCAGAGAAGATGTTGCAAGACTTTTGACACTGTTCTATTTGGCAACGTTGTTTGTCCCTAACAAAGGACATTCATTGTCGTGGCACTACACAACATTGGTTGAAAATTTGGATCAAATTCGCCAATACAACTGGAGTGCACATATACTGGAATTCTTGGAGAACAGTTTATGCTCAGATTCTAAGAACAAAGGTGTTGCAGGCTGTGTCATGATGTTACCGGTAACTTTTTCATATCATATTCTATATTATATGTTGGTACTGTCTTATGAACTTCATTCAACTAATCAGCCTTAACAAATGATGCAGTACTGGATCTGTGAGCACACCACTCTGGTCCAACAAGTACAGAAGAGTACAACACCTAGATGTCCAGTCTGAGATCTCAAGCCATTGTCCAATGCATTGAAAAAAATAAATCTCAAAAAGTTGAATGAAAATCAGGTACTATTTCTGATAAAATAAATCATGTTTGCATACTAATAATATTCGGTACTATTTTTCCAATAGAATTCATCTTATACAAAAAACAGTATCGCATACATGTGGTACTGTCATCCGTGCATTAGGTATTGTGTTTCAAAGAGCATGCATTCTTAACAAAACAGTACCGCAGACATGTGGTACTGTCAGCTATTCTTTGCATTTGTGACCTCTTTTTTTTCATGTATGCAGTACTATTTTCTTGTGTTTCATGATACTGTTTGAATGCTATATACATTCGGTACTGTTTTTGAACGAGCATGCATCCTTAAAAAAAACAGTACCACATGTATGTGGTACTATCATCCGTGTGGTACTGTCAGCTATTATTTGTATTTGTCACATCTTTTTATGTTTCATGATGCTGTTTGCATCTGATAAATAAAATCATTCTAGATTCAACAATGTATTCATGGACATACTAATGAATTCTATAATTGATGAACAAAATATCAGGTAATTGTACCTGATCTTGATGATGATGAGGAGGAGGATGACGAGGCGGAGGAGGATGGATAACAACAATATGATGATGATGATGACGATGATGATGATAATGATGATGATGAAAGGACAGAAACAGAAGAATACATCATTGCGTCAGAAAAAACAAGTGATGATGAATTACTAATTTCTGACATTTTTCAAAAACTGAAGACAAACATAGTGCATTTGAACAAGACAACTGAAAGCGAGCGAAAACAAGAGGTGTCTTGTACTCCTGAACTCTATCAATCTGGTACTGTTCCCTTTGCCATAGCTGAAATTTTTCCAGAAACAGTACCAGAATCTAATGAAGGCACCTTACCAGACAAAATAGTAGAAAAGTCCCAGAACAAGAGGCACCAGAACAAGAGGAACCAGAACAAGAGGCACCAGAACAAGAGGCAAGACAGGCTGCATCAGTAGAAACAGTACCAGTTCAGCAAAACAATGATCCAGTTGCTTCAGTTTTATCAAATTTGAACCGTGAACAAATAGAAGAGCTGGAGCAATAAGTCAAGGAAAAAGATGATAAAATTACTGAATTGGAGAAGCAAATAGCGGAAAATGATGAAATTCTGATAAAGTTGTTCTTTGACAATGAAAATCTCAACCTGCAAAACACAAACCTGAAGGAAGAACTTGATAATGTGAATGCAGTTGTTGAATTATTAAGGTCTGAACTTGTCGAATCTAGCGTCCACCAGGTGACGCAGAAACATGCAGCAACTAGAAGGCCAAAGAAGTCGGATACTAATAAAAACTAAACTCCAGCTGCAAACGAACCACCTTCAATGTACAAAAGGCTCAAGGACAAAACACGCCAAAAGAAAAGAGATCCTGAGTTCACATACAGTGGTAAAAAGAAGGTTGCCAAAAAATAAAAGGCAGACACTGCGGCAGTTGTCCCAAAAGATATAGAATCTGACGTTATAGACATTGATCTTCTACAACTGTCTACACATCAACCCGAGCCCAAGCAACCTTCACTTAAGCAGATTATTTCAACTTTTCAACAAAACACACATCTATCGGACATAGAAAAGGAACGGATCTTAAAATTTATTGATAATGAGGGGAAAGCGTAAGACAATATTTAACTCTTTTTTTTTGTTACTTGTCAATTATAAAAAAAATTACTTGCTATCATCTGGTGCTGTTCTCTATTTTTTACAATAATTGGTACTGTCATTCCTTTATCTGGTACTGTTAACATAAACATTTCAAACTTAACTCATGTTGTTGTTTTTTTTTTTGGCTGATCTTGTTGACATCTCACTGCTCACTGTATACACACAACACAGTGTAACTGTTTGGGCTGTACCAAATGAACCACTCTGCATGATCAGCATTGAAGATATCTACAACCTCATAGCAAATGAGAGTATATCAAACATGGTAGGCATATATGATTAACTTATATTTCTACAGAATTAATAAAGTATGTTGACTATTTCTTAAATTTAACAAATTAATCTGATATTTACTAATCATAATATTTGCCTAGCTAATTGACTGTTATGCACGCTATCTGGAATCAACATAACATGAATCAGTAAACAGCACTTTCCCCAAAAGATGCTTATACTTCAGCAGTTTGTGTTGGGTAAGATAAGTGACCCATTTCTGTGTTTAATTGTGCTTTTTGCATACTATATATATTCGGTACACTTTTTCTAGAGCATAAATGTTTTCAAAAATAGCACAGCATACATGTGGTACTCTCGACCATGTGGTACTGTCAGCAAATGGCATGGATATGACTTCTTTTTTAGTTACGTGGTACTGTTTGCATACTATAATCATTCGATACTGTTTTTCAACGAGCATTCATCTGATACTGTTTGCATACTATAATCGTTCGGTACTGTTTTTCAACTAGCATTCATCTGGTAATGTTTGCATACTATTATCGTTTGGTACTGTTTTTCAAATAGCATTCATCTTATACATAAAAGCAGTATCGTATACATGTGGCATTGTCATCCATATGGTACTATCAGCCATGCGATGGATATGAGACTTCTTTTTTATTTTCATATTACTGTGGCATACTACAATCATTCGGTACTGTTTTTGCGAGAGCATGCATCTTAGGGGAAACAATACCGCAAGTATGTGGTATTTGACAACATGCATTTTTTATTGTTGCAGACATTTGTGGTATTTGAGAGACATCATGCAGCTCGAGAAACTCATATTGATCAAAAGCTGCAACTATCTAATACATACAGACTACTTGTATTCCCTTTGAATACAAGTGGAACGAGAATCCCTGTTGATCCCAACCATTGGACCCTTTTGGTATTGGATAGAGACACGTGGACATGGACACATTATAATTCCATGAAACCACGTAGAGCAAATTCCAAAGATATGTATCTTGAGGATGCAAGGAAAGTGGTAAGATTCTGTGTGTAAATTTTATACATAATTTCATTGGTACTATTTTCTACTTTTTACAACAGTACCGGTACTGTTTATTAAAACTGATACTGTCTCCACATTTGTCACATTGTATCAGAAAGAGTATGTGGAATCGAAACTTAAAAACCAATACATCAATGATCCAATAACAAAAAACATTGAACATACCAGCATGGAATTCGAATACCCAATTGTTTCTGCAGCACATTGCCCACAACAAGGATCTACAACATAAGCCACACCCTTTTTTATTCATGCAAATTGTTGAAACTAAATTTTTACAACCTATAACATCTTGTGTGCAGTGTTGACTGTGGGCCAATGGTGTGCTACGTAATGTAATGCATATCAAATGACGAACAACTTGAACCGATGTTTTCAGAAGAAACTGTACAAGTTTACAGAGCAAAGATGGTATCACAATTTCTGTCCATTAGTGATGTACAAACATTGTGATTGTAATTAAAACAGTATTAGTTCACACTATGTTTCTTTTTAACAACATACTTATATATTCAACATTGTTTTCCTGTAAATTGAATGGTACAGTTTATACTAATACAAATTAGTCAATGTTCAGTTAATGGTACTATTTGTGCTAACATAAATAGTCATGGTTTTTGCGATTTGTATGATAATTCTTGGGATGTTGATTCTTGTGATGTTGATAGTGTTACAAATAGTGCCGATTGATACTCGATTGGAAATAGTACCGGTATTAATATTAACAGTACCGGTACTATTTTATACCGGTACTGTTTGTATGAAGTATCTCAATACCAACGTATTGCAAATGAAGTTTACTTGTGAAAACACTTACAACTATTGTCACCAACAAATTTTTATGTCCTTTAAATATAAGAATGACAACGGTACTGTCTGCAAATCTAAAATTGATACACTATTACAAACAGTACCAGTATTAATAAAAACAGTACCGGTACTGTTTTATACCGCTGTCATTCTCAATACCAACATTAAAACGAATATTGCTGAATAAATAACTATCAAAAAATGGATTGAAATATACTCATTCTCATTATTAATTCAAAAACAGTACCATAACAAACAAACAATAACAAACTTCTTCACAACATAATTTTGGGAAAAAATAATTCAACTCAACGGCTCTTTGCAAGTCTTCTTATTATGAGAGCCCATGCGACCACAACGACCACAACGAATTCTTCGTACAAGCTCACCAGTTGATCTAATCCTACGCTTCTTCAGCCTTCCAGCTGGTCTCCGTGTTATTGGAGGTAATATTGAACTATTACAGTCTGCAAACTCTTGGATTATATCTGTTGGTATTGGAACAATCATACCTTCATATGCCAATTTGTAATTATCAACATGAAAGTACTCATCAACAAACTCACTCAAAGGTCTATTAATTCTCCTAATAACAGCAAATACATGAGAGTATGGAAAACTAGAAATTTGCCAACCATAACAAGAACATGTACAATTCACCAAATCAACAGTTGTTGAAGGATTAGAAAATACTTCATAAACACTATCTGAACACATCTTGATGGTCCATGTTCTACCAGCATCAATAAGTGCATTAAACTTCTCTTCCATTCTTGGACATAGAACACCATTCCACATTGTAGCATCGAGCTTTCTTACGGCAAACCATTCCATTAATTTAACCCTTATCTTGTCCACCAAATGTGCCACTGGCATATTTCTTGCATCAAGAATCCATGAGTTAAAAGATTTAATGGTATTTGAAGACATCTCACCATACCTTCTACTACAAGAATACGCATTAGTCTAATTTTGCACAGGCAATCCACTCAAAAAGTTATCCACAATTGCACCCCCTTCCCTCTTCAAAACATCTAACTTCTCTTTAAATGCTGCAAATGTGGGAGCATAAGCACACTGACAAAACAAGTTCACAATGTATTCACGGGATCCGTTAGATCTGTTACCACGACTAAATTTATCTCTTAAATTGTTCTTCAAATGCTGTAGACAGAAAAAGTGATGACATGTAGGAAACTTAATTGGCAAAGATTCCATCAATCCAGAATTTCTATCGGAAATAATTGTAAAATCTTCAGAGGGGTTCAATATCACACGCAAATGACCTAGGAACCAAGACTAATTATCGAAATTCTCTGAATCAACAACAGCAAATGCCAATGGGAATAACCCTACAAATGAACATAAAAACAGTACCGAATTAAAAACAGTACCGCATAATAAAACAGTACCGCATAAAAACAGTACCACATAAAAACAGTACCATTGTATTGCTAGATACATTTGGCACTGTGTTTATACGATACTACATCTTACTAAAAACAGTACCACATAATAAAACAGTACCGCACAAAAACAGTACCATTCTTTGTATTGCTATATACATTTGGTACTGTGTTTATACGATACTACATCTTACTAAAAACAGTACCACATAATAAAACAGTAAAAACAGTACCGCACAAAAACAGTACCGCATACAAACAGCAACGCATAAAAACAGTACCATTCTTTGTATGGCTAGATACATTTGGTACTGTGTTTTACGATACTACATCTTACTAAAAACAGTACCACATAATAAAATAGTAACGCATAAAAATAGTACCGTACAAAATTATGAACATTAACATATCATTATTCGCATCCTTGCAAGTAGCTGCCATCAGAATACCCTTGAAACGTGACTTCAAGAAAGTACCATCAATAAAAATGATAGGCCTACAATATTTAAATCCACGTATACTAGCCCCAAATGATACAAACAACCGTCTAAACCGGTTTGTACCGTCATCCACATCCAACACAATATGACTGCCTGAGTTAAGATCCATTGCAGCCTTGACATAACAACTTAAGTGATTAAACGAATTAGCATACTCACCATAAATTATGTCTTTAGCTTTCTCTAAAGCACTCTAAGCCTTATCATAGCTAATTTCCATGCCATAGTTGTTTTTAAAAAATATAATAACGTCGACCGGCGACATTGAATGTTTTAATGCTACCTGATCAACAATCAACTTACCCAAAGATTTCCTGCTCATCCTCTTAGACCTATCCCTAATAATTGTCGAACCACAACTGTGAACATTGTTGAATTTCCTTATGTAAAAATTACGATTAACTTTTGATAACGTTGCAACAATTGACCATGGACACCCTTCAGCGAACTTTTTTGCACAAACAATTTCGACTTTATCCTTGTTATTCCTCTCATACAAAAATTCAAAGCCAACCTCTGTAGCATATCGACAAATTGTATCACGAAACTCATCAACACCTCCTACGAATTCCTGTCCCACTCTCAATATTAATGACGACCAATTAGAACACAACAATGGTTTATCCTTACGGCTTGAAATTGAACTACGATACACATCAACATCACAGTAATCATCATACGAATCCAGACCAGTACCAGCATCACCAATTGGCACACTATTAGAAACAGTATCGGAATTGCTGGAAATAGTACCGGTACTGTTTTGGATCGGTACTGTGTTCAAACCGCCGGAAAAAATATCAATCAATATATAACACAAACCAACCATGCGAGCCAACTAGGGGTGGAAACGAACCGAGCCGTTCGCGAGCTACTCGAGCTCGGCTCGAAAAAAACTCGGCTCGAGCTCGATTCGTGAGTTAAACGAGCTCGAACCGAGCTCGATTTTTTACTCATTTTGGATTCGAGCTCGAGCTCGAACCTAAAGAAACTCGGCTCGAAAGCTCGCGAGCAGGCTTGGTTAGAATAATATATATATTTTTAATAATATTTTTATTATATTTTTTTTAAATATATTATATTTTAAATCAAAACGACGTCGTTTTGGTTTAATCGAATTATTCGCGAGCCTAATCGAGCTTGACTTCTTCTTTATCGAGCCGAGCTCGAGCCTATAAAAAAGCTCGAATCGAGCTCGAGCTCAGTATAAAAAGCTCGAGCCGAGCTCGAGCACGTTAAAGCTCGGCTCGATTCGGCTCGTTTCCACCCCTAGAGCCAACATCATCATATTTTGAAAATCAACATCGTTTCTCAGAAAATATGAAGAATGTTCATGGATTGAGTAACTAAATGGCACATTTTCCAAATTCAAACTCGACCAATTCTCACACGCCTTTAACGCAAAATTTAAAAATGACATTTCACAGTTCAAATTGACTACAAAAGTTTCTGTACCAAACTTACATAGCAGCATCAAATTCGAAGACATGACTGGTCGAAAATCGTTCACAGCACAAACTCACCCAAATGCGTAATCCAAATCCGTATGTATTCCTTCGATCGACGTTAATCTCACAGCACAAACTCGCGTAATCTATATGTATTCCTTCGTATATAATCCTTTAACAGACTTTTATCTCACTATATGCTTGTTCACGCGATTTATAAGGAATGAAAAAAAAAACGAAAAACGTGATTCTCGGTTCCATAATTCTCGCCAACTTCATTTCAGTTAATTATAGAAAAAAGGACATTTACGTCATATTATAAATTATATTTAAAACAAACTCGTGAGACCCACTCAAAAGTGTGACTTAAATACAAAACTTTTCACATTAATGTGACTTAAAAGCAATACGTTTTTTTTGGTATGACTAATAGCCTTAAAAGATTACAAAGTATAACTTGGATACAATTTTCCATTATTTTTTAGTTTAATGGCCCGTAACTGCGCTTATTTTGAGATTAATGGACCAACATTGGGCTTTTTTCAAGTTAATGGCCTCTGTCCGAACTTATTATCAGATTGATTGGCCAATAGCTAGGTTTGCATTTGTAGTTTCACGTGCTCTAAGTCGCCAGTACGAGGACTGCTTACTCTTGGGGTTTGTGGGCTTATACCTTGTAGAAGCACTTGCTCATTGTCGTGTCACATTCCACACTTGCTTACTTCATGTGTTTTTAAAGGGTGAAAAATGGAAAAGATTAAGATCAAAACTGGCCCACTAGAAGGAATAAGCCCACAATTTCCTGAGGAACAATGCTCGTTAATTAAAATTTTCTTCTACCGGGCATGATACGAGGCCCAGCCCTGCAAGTTGAATGCCACACTCACCATCTGGACCCAAATGCGTCGCTCCCCCCATATATCTTTATAATGTATATTGTCCAATTTTAAGAATGTCCAACTAATTAAAACTCAAAACAATAATCTCACAAACAACGAATTCTATTCTTCTGTTGATGGCCCAAGAAAAAGCAAAAACTAATACCACTCTGCCCTGAAACATTTTCATCATTGCGTAACATGGAAACATGACAAATTGACATTCAATTCCAAAACACAGCTGCTTTAGCAATGCCCTTGTTCCGTGACTAGGGTTCAAAAACTCACCTGCAAAGACCAAAGATTTTTAACTATTCATCAACTGTGCAAATATATAGAGAGTGCCTAAAAAATCAATATAAATGAGTCAATGACATAACAATAAATCTTACCCGGAAAGAAACCCATCCAGCTCTGTTTAAAAAAAAAAAAAATCAAGAAAATATGAATCAATGATGTCCAGGCAACTCATCACCCATATGCAGAAAACACAAACTTATGATGTTGAAACCCTCCAATCATAACATTCACACAACTCAATCAAGAAAGATAAATGGACAGGAGGGAGAACAAAATTAACATTGCATTCCTATTTGCTTGAGAGGGTGGAAAGGGGAAATTGAAAAGTGTGGGATTTCAAGAGCGCAAATTACTTTAAAGCTCACCCATATGTGCCACTCTTTAAGAAAAAGGGACAAGAGGGAAGGACAAAATTGACATAGCATTCCCTTTTTGATTTAGAGAGAGAGCAATAATCAAATGAGAGGACTTTTTCATCAACAGAGTAACTCAACCCAAAAATGACTAAACAAAAACATAAAAAACAATCCATCAAATATGGCTTGCAAAATTATTTCTTGAATAACTCTCCTGTAATTCACTTCATTATTAAATCATCTATAAGAATTCAACAGCAAAATGTTGTGTAAGTGATAAATGAGACCGTGAGAAAGATTCAAAAAAGTGAGTCACAAGGTATTCAAAATCATCAATGATGATTAATGGACCTCTATGTTGGAGAAATCTAAATGGTGGTGTTGTAGGGAAGTTGGTCTTATGGCAGAAGATGTGATGGGTATGCAAAGACGGATGCAGAATTTTCCCTAAGGGGGCACCAGGAACCAAACACCTAAGAATAAGACAACGACTGAGAACAATAAGTTACGTCGGGGTTAAAAAGAGGAGATAAATAGTATTATTTTTAGGAAGAGATAAAATTACTTGTGAATATTAAATCAGTTAATATATTTTTTATACTTTAATGGTTAACTGGTTCTTTTAGTTGCACTTAAGATTTATTAGGGATATCTCTCATTACTAAAAAAAAAATTATTATTTAGTTTTTACTACTTATAATTATAGAACTTATTATGTTGCATGTCATATATTTCTTGATATTATGCACAAAAGTATTCAATAGTGTAGTGAGAGAATGTACCTTATTTCACAAAAATACTTGGGTTTGATTCTTGTAAACTCTATTTATGTTGAAAATTTTTTAGTTAACCTTAATTTTTAATAAGCCTAAAATACCATAATTTTAAATTAATTTATTTTTTTAATAAACTAAAATACCAAGGGCATTTTTGTGATTTTAAGTCCAAAATAAGAAGGGTCACTTTTCCCTTTTGCCTCAATGTAGCTTCACCCTTGCAGGTATGGGAGACTGTTTGATTAGGGAGGTGGTTGAAACCCCTGGTTGGTTAGAGAGAAAGTGCCATATGTGAAAAGCAGCAGGACGGTTGGTTTGTGATTTTGAAGTGTATCCCATATCTTGTTTTCAACTTTCTTGTTATATTGCCATCAGGTTATTAGACGATGGCAGTACTAGATGCTAAGATGATAAATGTTTGGGTAGAGAAAAGGTGAATGCTAAGTAGCAGAGACACTAACATGACATGGAGACACAATACAATAATTTTAGAAAATGTTGGACACAACACATCAAGGACATGCAATATATAAATTTTTAAATATATTGTTTATATCTATAGATTATTTGTAGTTGCAACAATAGGGGAAAAAAAGCAAGAGAGCCTCAAGAGGTGACGAAGAGATAGTTCCTACCCCTAGTGAGAGTGATAGTGATAGTTCATCTTCTCAGCTGTTTAAGCAATTTCGAGTATTCATAGCAGCCACTCAAGGGAACTCCACACAAACTTCCATTATGACTACTATTTAGTCAAGTTTGCATGATTCTCATTCCACCACAAGTATATTATCCACCACATGGATTTTTGATTCTGGTTTTTCTCATCATATGACTCCTAATTTGTTTTTCCTTAGTAATTGTATTTCTCTTATCTCTCCCATTAGTGTTGCTATTGCCAATGGATCCCCTATGCATATTGTTTCTATTGATTCTATTCTCTCAACCCCATCTTGTCTACTGTCTCTCTCAGATATATTTTATGTTCCTCAGCCATCTTTAAGCCTTCTTGCAATTAGACATTTATTTGATTTTTCTGGTTTTGATTTTTTTTTGCTTTTTCTGGTTGTGTTGTACAAGATCGGGTGTCCAAAAAGTAGATTAGGACCGGTCGTAGAGTTGGTGATCTTTATATCCTGAAGAGATTGCATATCCCCTTGGTGTCCACTTTCACTGCAATGTTGTCTTTTTGCTTAGATGAGAAGTCGTTCTCTTTTTATCTTTTGCATTCTAGATTAGGTCATTTGTCTAGTGTTTGTTTGAAACTTTTGGTCTAGTCTAGTCATTTAGGAAAAAAATCTGCGAGTGATTTTTTTGAGTGTAGTGGTTGTAAGTTTGTAAATATGTCAACTTTACCTTTTAATAAAAATAATTTTTTTTCATTTCTCCTTTTCATATTGTTCATATAGATTTATGATGTTCTTCCCCTGTTGCAACTAAAGGTGGTTCTGTGTACTATGTTTCTTTTATCAATGATTATAGTCGATTTTCGTGTGTTTATTTGATGACACGTAAATTTGACTTTTTCAAAATATATTGCATTTTTCATAATATGGCTCAAACTCAATTTTCTACCTCTGTTAAAATTCTTCGTTCTAATTTGGGTGGAGAATACTTTCTTTCTGAATTTACGAATTTTTTAGTTATCCATGGTGCTATTCACCAATCATCTTATTCTGACACTTCTGCTCAAAATGATTGTGTAGAACGCAAGCATCGTCATTTTATTGATATTGCTAAGTCTCTTCTTCTATCTTCCTCAGTCCCTGCTATTTTCTGGGGAGAAGTTGCTTTCACTACAACTTATCTTGTGAACCAGATGCATACTCTTCTTCACTTGGGTATGTCTTTCTACGAGTGTCTCTATAGCCAGGCTTCTAACTATTCTTTTCTTCATGTGTTTGGCTTTGCTTGCTTTGTTCTTCTCCCGAAGCGGGGTCATACAAAGTTTAGTGCCAGATGTGCCTTATGTGTTTCATTGGGGTACAATATCAATCAAAAAAACTATCGATATTATGACCCTGTAACTAAGAAGTTGTATGTGTCACGGCATGTCTTTTTTTTTAGTGTCTACCGTATTTTTCTCTTTTTCCCAAAACTAACCCGATTGCCAAAGAAGATTTGATTCACATCGACCATTTTCCTTCGGATGTATCCATTGAAGAGTATGTCTCCACTCTTAAGATATCTAATATTCCGTTGCTCCTGTGCCTCCGAGCACTACTTCCTTTCCTCATCATCCATTGGTCTACTCTTGTTGTCGTGCAACCATCCTACCTCCCTCCTCCAGCTCATTTTCCCCTCGACCTGTCTCTGAAGACACTAATCTTGTTAAACACCGATATCTTATTCGTGACCGTTATCCTCTACTAAGACTTGTCTTTTCAAATACTTGTTTCTCACCTTCTTATCGTACATTTTTGTCTCATATCCATCCTCTAAGTCATATAAAGAAGCTTGTCAGGATCCTAACTAGGTGAATGCTATGCACTGTTCTTGCTAAGACTCAAACTTGGGAGTTAGCTCCTCTACTAGAAAATAAGAATCTTGTTGGCTGCAAATGGATTTATAAAGTGAAAATTCATTCTAATGCATCTTTGGAGTAGTATAAAGCTCTTCTAGTGGTTAAGGGAATTTCGCAAGAATATGACATTGATTATGAGGAGACCTTCGCTCCATTACCAAAATGACTATGGTTAAAACTTTAATCTCTGTGGCTATTGTGTATTGGTGGCCTCTTTTTTAGTTGGATGTTAAGAATGTGTTTCTTAATGGCTATCTTTCAGAAGAAGTTTACTGCATCCATCCTTTGGTGTTTCTCATCCTTTAGGTCTTGTTTGTCGCCTACGTTGTACTCTTTATGACTTGAAACAGCCCTTTTGCGCATGGTATGCACGATTTCAAGATGTAGTTCTTCAAATTAGTTTTCAATCTAGCATTTATGACTCTGATCTTTTTGTATGCCGAACATTTTATGGTCTTATTCTTCTATTAGTATATGTGGATGATATGATCATTAGTGGTTCTGATTCTGATAATATTCAAGAGGTGAAACTTCATCTCTTCCATGAGTTTGAGATGAAAGACTTGGGCTTTCTTCGTTATATCCTTGGCATTGAAGTTGCCTCCTCCCCTAAGGTTTACTTATTATCCCAGTCCAAGTGTGCTAGTGACATTCTCTATCGTGCTCATCTCACTGATAACAAAATGGTTGGTACTTCTATTAAATTGCATACTAAGTTTTGTGCTTCGAATGGTGTTCCTCTTAATGATCATACAGAATATCGGGAGCCAGTTAGATGCTTAGTCTATCTTACTGTGATTTGGCTTGACATTGCTTATAATGTCCATATTGTTAGTTAGTTTGTTTATGCTCTACGCTATACACATTAGGCTATTTTATTGCATATTTTGCGGTATATTTGGGGCACTATTCATCAGTGTTTGTTGTTCTCCTCTACTTTGAGCTTAACTATTCAAGCTTATGTTGATGTTGATTGGGCTGGAGACACCTCTGATCGAAAGTCCATTTCTGACTTTTGTGTTTTTCTGGGTGATTCTCTTATTTCTTGGAAAAGCAAGAAGCAATCTGTTATTGCTCGATCTAATGCTAAAGTAGAGTATTGAGCTTTAGCATATGCTACATCTGAAATTGTTTGGCTTCGTTGGCTTTTATCAGATATGGGTGTTACTCTTCATAATTCTACGCCTTTATTGTGATAATAAGAGTGCCATTCAGAATGCCCACAACTCTATTTTCCATGAGCACACAAAGCACATTAAGATCGATTGTCAATTTATTCATTACCTGTACCATTTAGAATGTCCGTAACTTTATTTTCCATGAGCACACGAAGCACATTAAGATCGACTCTCACTTTATTCACCGACACCTATAGTCATGCCCTTTGTTTCCTCTTCCCTGTAGCTGACTAATTTCTTTATAAAAACTCACACTATTGTACGGTTTCGTTTCCTTCTTTACAAACTCTCGATACTCTTTGTATTCGCATTTTAAGTTTGAGGGGGGTGGGTGTGTAGTCATGTTATTTATTTTACTTCGTAAGGGTAATTTAGACTTTTTATGCCACAAGGTTAATTAGGATTTACGTTTTACTTATATTAAGCTATAATCCTTATATTTTGTAATTAATTCAAAATTTAGAAACACAGTGGTTATTCTTCGTACGTTTGTCACACTTCGCATAAATCAACTAAAACAAATTAAAAAAATTCATCCACTATCCAATCTTTAAACTTCTTTATAAGATTGGAATTCCAAAATACTACACCATTCACCAATAAAACATAATCTGCAACATGGGTCACTATACTCACTGTGAAAGCAAAAATAGTTACAAATGTGTTAAAACCTTAAAGCTTAATTGTTTGATTGGTAAGACAATGAAAGAAAACTAAAAGAAACCATAAAAGAAATTGAACCAATTTCAACGATGATTCTAACCTCCTAAGAGAGAAAATTCTTAGATTAATAAAATGCTCATTGATACCCAACTCTTTATTTTTATATCTATCATACAATTAAAGGAACTATTTTTTCATTAACCAATTCTTATTTTTTCCTAGGTGTTAATATCGAAAATTATGCCACTCTTGGTCCATAACAAAATGCCTCTAACAAGCTTAGCTGTCTCTCATTCCATTTATGACACCAAGACTTCACCTTATCCCCCTTCCCAACTCAAACAAAATCAAAACTAATCTAACAACACCCCCTATATACCTTTCCATAGAGTAGTGCCATGAGAACTCGTAACCTCCTACGTAGCCCAATCAACACATAAAGATCCACATGTGCTACTTTCTTTTTCCAAAACTTATCCCATTCTAATGTAGATCTTTACAAACATTTTCCCAAAAGGGCTTTGTAAAAAATTATCAACCAATCCACACAACTAAATGGGTAAGTAAACAACATCTAAATCCAATCTTCTACTCTACACCTCCTCAGTAGAAATTCAATTTCAATTGTCCATGCATCACAACCACTAATATGAGGCCCATAAATAGATACAAGAAATTTATAAGTAAGCTAGACAAAGCACTCTTTTGATAAAGAGTGTCTTGACCCCAAAGAGAGTCTTTTCCATCCTACCAATCTCTTATGGAACTCTTCTTGATCATTACCTTCCACACTGAATTTCTTAAATGAAGAACATTATAGAAGTCTTAAGTACGTACTAGGAAGAGCTCTAATCTTATATCTTAAGATATTAGGAAGCTAGCTTTTGTTAAAATCACTACAATTTCCCTCCTATATTAGGGCATCTCTTAAACCATGAAGGGAAAATACGTCAAGTGAATAAAAAGAAGCTAAAAAGCCATCTCATGCCAAATGAAAGAAAGAGAGAGCGTGGAGCTAACTTTTTAACTTTTTGCTTACAATATGCTTGGCTTATTTATTCCCAAACCATCTTTTCCAACATATGCACCTTACCAAATGGTTTTAGTTTAGATTTACATTGGGATATACTAATTTGTTGAGAAAAGGTACACTGCAATTCAAGTTTGTTTCATATTGAGACATATTGGTATGCATGAAATTGCAAGAATTCCCTATTGTGTTAGAGTTGTGACTCGTATATATTTCACTCAGGTTCTAGTAAAATGCTAGATACCTAGGTATATCTATATTGGTTTGTGAGAACGCTAAGAAGGTATGGTGGCATAGGGGGCAAGCCCTTATGGTAGCGTACAGGATTTTTAGCCCGCTGCAGAGCCACTGGGAGCCATTGGGAAATATAGAGATAGTGTATCGAAACTTGAAACTTGTTGGATTAGTCGTTGTCAAGGTCACTAGGAGTTTTAGAGATCGCAAGGATGCAAGAATGCTCACTGGGAAGTTTGTCCTAACGTGTAGTGTGCTTTCAAAATTATTAGGATTGTTTTAGAGTTCATTTCAAGCAAGTTTTTTTTTTTTAATTTTAATTTTATTTTATTTATTTTTTTACATAAGGTGTAATGTACACATTATGTAAGTTTATATTAGAGTTTTTTAGGATTTGTAACAAAGAAAATGAAGAGTAAGGTAAAAAGGATTTCTATAACAGTTTTTTCTTTTCCCCTCTCTCTAAAGGTTATTTTAGAGTGATTCTTTATTATTGGAGGTTGATAATAGAAAATCGAGCATATCGTACCGTTAGACTTTGGCAAGTTGATGAAATGTATAAATCTTATACTCTTGTTTAATTGTTTTTCTATTCATTTGTTTTTGAACTTTTCATTGTTGTTAGGGTTAATTCAGATTCCACACAACAAATTGTGAGGAATGTAGCACAAAGGCTATCCTAACTTTAACACTTGAAGAAAAATCAACAGTCATTTATGCATTTCAATTGTTTATAGGTGTGTTCTAGCTTGCATTCATGGTGTTCACTCATATAAAGACCACAACAAAATAATATACAATTAAAACATAAAAAATGGCCCATTAGGCACACAATCCTCTTTTTGACAAACTTTAGTGGAGTGACACAAGTTCTAGTTCAATTAAGAAGTCACAGACTATGCCAAGATTTTATCAACACGTTTGATCTTTTATCAGTACTTGAAATCCTAAATGCCATTAGACATGACAGCAAACTTCAACAAACAAATCTAACAATATTAAGAGTATACATCATGAATTTTTTTCGTGTTTTATGTATGCAATGCAGGCATCTATAAGTATACACATCCATCCATACATATGCATGTATGTATTTACCTAACTTTACCTATACAAAAGTGCATACAAAATGCAAACACTTAAAGAGCGGCACACCCAACTCTCAAGTCATTTCTCTGATACACTTTCATGGAGTAGCATGAGTTCTAGTTCAATTAATAAGTCAAACCATATATAGAAGACTTTTATCACATTGAATAATAGAAAATTAGGGCAGAAAACAATATATTAAAGATTTAGAAAGAAAAATTAGAGCAAATGATATATGTATTTACCTAACTTTACATAAACAAAATTTCATACAAAATGCAAACATTTAAAGAGCTGCATACTCAATTATCAAGTCAAATCATATGGCAGACTTTTATCATGTTTAATAACAGAAAATTAGGGCAGAAAACAATATATTGAACATTTAGAAAGAACAATTAGGGCAAATGATAAATTCACTTCTTGCATAACTATAGTACGATTTGAACATCAATTAGATTAAAACATACATTAGGTTTTGGAAAATATAGCCAATAAAATGATGAGAAAGAAGGGAAAGAGATGTTACCGGTGAGTCCAAGAGAGAATTTGGTGATGATTGTACTGGCTATGGCGGAATCGACCACAAAAGGGCTAGTTTCAATTCCATTCTCACCGGAAGAAAACAAACCAGGGATTGAACGTCTTCATCTCTCATTTTCCTCTCCCTCTCCCTCTAGCTCTTCCCAATCGCAATTTGCAGATTGTGTCCTAGTATCCGAGTCCAAGCTTACAAATCATGGGAGGAACCATTTTGTATGAGAGTTGTATGGTGCGCGCATGATGTCACATATTTACGTTCTCTTGCCATTAGCACGTGCCCAACCATAATTGGTTGCTTTATTCATTTTATTTTTATCTTTATTTTTGTTGTTGTACTACGCCAAATGCAAGATCTGTGCTTTGAATTTCAAACTAGTCCAATACCTGGAAGCCTAAAAAGGTGTAATCCACGAAATAGCTTTCCACCGTCGATCGACAACTATCAATAGTTCACAACAATGCAAATCGCGTACCACGGACCGTCATTGTAATTGTTCATAACCAATCTTAATTGGACGACCCACCGTCTCTCGTTGTACCAACAAAAAACGAATCATATGACAACTATCAAGTCAAATCATATGGTAGACTTTTATCACGTTGAATAACAGAAAATTAGGGTAGAAAACAATGTATTGAAGATTTAGAAAGAATAATTAGGGCAAATGATAAATTCACTTCTTACACAACTGCAGTACGATTTGAACATCAGTTAGATTAAAACATACATTAGGTTTTGGAAAATTTAGCCAATAAAATGATGAGAAAGAAGAAAGAGATGTTACCGGTGAGTCCAAGAGAGAATTCGGTGATGATCGTACTGGCTATGGTGAAACTGACAACAAAGGGCCAGTTCCAATTCCATTCTCACCAGAAGAAAACAAACTAAGGATCGAATGTCTTCATTTCTCCTTTTCCTCTCCCTCTTCCCATTCCCAATCGCAATTTGCAGATTACGTCCTAGTATCTAAGTCCGAGTTTACAAATCATGGAAGGAACCATTTTGTATGAGAGTTGTATGGTGCGCGCATGATGTCACGTATTTACGTTCTCTTGCCATTAGCACGTGCCCAACCATAATTGGTTGCTTTATTCATTTTATTTTTATCTTTATTTTTGTTGTTGTACTATGCCAAATGCAAGATCTGTGCTTCGAATTTCAAACTAGCCCAATACTGCGAAGCCTAAAAAGGTGTAATCCACAAAACAGCTTTCCACTGTCGATCGACAACTATCGATGGTTCACAACAATGCAAACCACGTGCCACGGACCGTTATTTTAACCGTTCATAACCAATCTTAATCGGACGACCCACCATCTCTCGTTGTACCAACAAAAGACGAATCATATGGCAATTGTCAAGTCAAATCATATGGCAGACTTTTATCACGTTGAACAACAGAAAATTAGGGTAGAAAATAATATATTGAAGATTTAGAAAGAACAATTAGGGCAAATGATAAATTCACTTCTTGCGCAACTGCAGTACAATTTGAACATCAGTTAGATTAAAATATACATTAGGTTTTGAAAAATTTAACCAATAAAATGATAAGAAAAAAGGGAAAGAGATGTTACCGATAAGTCCAAGAGAGAATTTGGTGATGATCGTACTGGCTATGGCGAAATCGACCACAAAGGACCAGTTCCAATTCCATCCTCACCGGACGAAAACAAACCAAGAATCGAACGTCTTAATCTCTCATTTTCCTCTTCCTTTCCCTCTTCCCAATCGCAATTTGTAGATTGCGTCCGAGTATCTAAGTTCGAGCTTACAAATCATGGAAGGCACCATTTTGTATGGGAGTTGTATGGTGCGCGCATGACGTCATGTATTTATGTTCTCTTGCCATTAGCATGTGCCCAACCATAATTGGTTACTTTATTCATTTTATTTTTATCTTAATTTTTGTTATTGTACTACGCCAAATGCAAGATCTGTGCTTCGAGTTTCAAACTAGCCTAATATCTCGAAGCCTAAAAAGGTGTAATCCATGAAACAGCTTTCCACCGTCGATCGACAACTATCGATGGTTCACAACAATACAACTCGCGTGCCACGGACCGTCATTTTAACCGTTCATAACCAATCTTAATCGGACGACCCACCGTCTTTCGTTGTACCAACAAAAGACGAATCATATGGCAATTATCAAGTCAAATCATATGGTAGACTTTTATCACGTTGAATAACAGAAAATTTGGGCAGAAAATAATATATTGAACATTTAGAAAGAACAATTAGGGAAAATGATAAATTCACTTATTGCGCAACTGCAGTACGATTTGAACATCAGTTAGATTAAAACATACCTTAGGTTTTGGAAAATTTAGCCAATAAAATGATGAGAAAGAAGGGAAAGAGATGTTACTGGTGAGTCTAAGAGAGAATTTGGTGATAATCGTACTGGCTATGGCGGAATCGACCACAAAGGGCCAGTTCCAATTCCATTCTCATCGGAAGAAAACAAACCAAGGATCGAACGTCTTCATCTCTTCTTTTTCTCTCTTTCCCCCTCTTCCCAATCGCAATTTGCAGATTGCATCCTAGTATTTGAGTTCGAGCTTACAAATCATAGAAGGAACCATTTTGTGTGAGAGTTGTATGGTACGTACATGATGTCACGTATTTACGTTCTCTTGCCATTAGCACGTGCCCAACAATAATTGTTTGCTTTATTCATTTTATTTTTATTTTTATTCTTGTTGTTGTATTACGCCAAATGCAAGATCTGTGCTTCAAATTTCAAACTAGCGCAATACCTCGAAGCCTAAAAAAGTGTAATCCACGAAACAGTTTTCCACCGTCGATCGACAACTATCGATGGTTCACAACAATGCAAACCATGTGCCACGGACCGTCATTTTAACCGTTCATAACCAATCTTAATCGGACGACCCACCATCTCTCTTGTACCAACAAAAGACGAATCATATGGCAATTATCAAGTCAAATCATATGGCAGACTTTTATCACGTTGAACAACAGAAAATTAGGGCAGAAAATAATATATTGAAGATTTAGAAAGAATAATTAGGGCAAATGATAAATTCACTTCTTGCGCAACTGTAGTACGATTTGAACATCGGTTAGATTAAAACATACATTAGGTTTTGGAAAATTTAGCCAATAAAATGATAAGAAAAAAAAAGAAAAGAGATGTTACCGGTGAGTCCAAGAAAGAATTCAGTGTTGATCGTATTGGCTATGGCGAAACCAACCACAAAGGGCCAGTTCCAATTCCATTCTCACCGGAAGAAAAGAAACCAAGGATTGAACGTCTTCATCTCTCATTTTCCTCTCCCTCTTCCTCTTTCCCATCGCAATTTGTAGATTGCGTCCTAGTATCCGAGTCCGAGCTTACAAATCATGGAAGGCACCATTTTGTATGGGAGTTGTATGGTACGTGCATGACGTCACGTATTTATGTTCTCTTGCCATTAGCACGTGCCCAGCCATAATTGGTTACTTTATTCATTTTATTTTTATCTTTATTTTTTTTATTGTACTACGCCAAATGTAAGATCTGTGCTTCGAGTTTCAAACTAGCCTAATATCTCGAAGCCTAAAAAGGTGTAATCCACGAAACAGCTTTTCACCGTTGATCGACAACTATCGATGGTTCACAACAATGCAAACCGCGTGCCACAAATCGTCATTTTAACCGTTCATAACCAATCTTAATCGAATGACCCACCGTCTCTCGTTGTACCAACAAAAGATGAATCATATGGCAATTATCAAGTCAAATCATATGGTAGACTTTTATCACGTTGAATAACAGAAAATTAGGGCAGAAAATAATATATTGAAGATTTAGAAAGAAAAATTAGGGCAAATGATAAATTCACTTATTGCGCAACTGCAGTATGATTTGAACATCAGTTAGATTAAAACATACATTAGGTTTTGGAAAATTTAGCCAATAAAATGATGAGAAAGAAGGGAAAGAGATGTTACCGGTGAGTCCAAGAGAGAATTTGGTGATGATCGTATTGGCTATGGCGGAATCGACCACAAAGGGCCAGTTCCAATTCCATTCTCATCGGAAGAAAACAAACCAAGGATTGAACGTCTTCATCTCTCATTTTCCTCTCTCTCCCCCTTTTCCCAAACGTAATTTGCAGATTGCGTCCTAGTATCTGAGTTCGAGCTTACAAATCATGGAAGGCACCATTTTGTATGGGAGTTGTATGGTGCGTGCATGATATCATGTATTTACGTTCTCTTGCCATTAGCATGTGCCCAACCATAATTGGTTGCTTTATTCATTTTATTTTTATCTTTATTTTTGTTGTTGTACTATGCCAAATACATGATCTGTGATTCAAATTTCAAACTAGCCCAATATCTCGAAGCCTAAAAAGGTGTAATCCACGAAATAGCTTTCCACCGTCGATCGACAACTATCGATGGTTCACAACAATGCAAATCGCATGCCACGGACCGTCATTGTAACCGTTCATAACCAATCTTATTCGGACGACCAACGATCTCTCGTTGTACCAACAAAAGAATAAAAGGCAGAGGAATTTTATGTTTCTCATTCTCTTTGCACAAGACATATGATCAATCGTGCAAGTGTTTTATAAAACTAGTTAAGAAGGGCAGTTCCAGTGCATGAGTCTCCATCTCATGAATTTGAGGGTTAATCCTTCATGGGCTTGTCCCATTTGTGAAGAGGCTGTTTCTATGTTTTGAACACTTGAGCAACCTTTCCATTGGCGTACCCTAATAAAACTAGTTACCTCAATCTAAGAAGTTTTCTTTCAAAGAACAAAATAACATTGGAAACCCCAACCAGTTACCCCACTGCTTTTATAGGCGACTTGTCAGTGCTCGAGTTATTTTCCTATCATAGCCTTGGCTGTATATTGACCTAAATAATTTAGTACAGATTAATGATATGTTTGGAAGGAGGGATGGAATGTTAGTAGGGATGAAGTTTTCATCTTTACATGAAAGAGAATTTTTCCCCCCTCCATTTTGTTTGGTTTGAGGTGTGAAAAAATAGGTGGATTTATTTTCCCTTGTTTACTTTGGATTGAAAATTAGGAAGGATGGAAAATGTGTATTTAGGAGGTGTTTGGGGCACAACTTTTAGTAATTTTTAGCAATTTTGACCAAAATTTATTAGTTGTAATTTTTGGTGTATTTTGTGAAACACGTAGTAATTTTTAGCAAATTTCAGCAACATTTTGTAACTTTTTGATGTTTGGTAAAATTTTTTGTAATTTTTGACAATTTTTAGTAACTTTAGCAATTTTTAGTAACATTTGAATTAAGAAATTATTGTAACAGAGGAGAAAAGTAGTAAAAGTTGATGATTTATCAAGTACTTAAAAATCAAAAGTTGGTAGTTTTTTGCTAAAAATTTCATTGCCAAACACCCCCTTGTGAAATCACCATTATAACCTTAAGTCACAAATTTTTTTTGGGTGTTGTTGCAAAGATATTTTTGGAGTATAAGGGCATAGTTGTAATTTTGACAGTAAGATGCCATTTTCCTTTGCTTTAGCCCAGTTGTGGAGGGGGAAGAAAATTTGCCCTCAGCCTCTTTTCTTTCCAAACCAAAAAAGAGAAAAATGAATCCATCTTTCCACTTTTTCATCAACCCTTTTCTCTCCTTCCATTTTCCCTTAAACCAAACAGATTTGAAGCCGTTATGTTAACACCACCGCCTCTGCAGGGCCCTTTTCACCGGGGGTCTTATGGTTAGGTGGTGGCTCATTATGGTTAGATATGTTAATGTTATGGACTTTAACAAGAAACGTGACCATGGCAAGAAAAATTGATATGGTCTTCTCAATCAGGGGCTGGACTTGTTTCCAGTCTGGAAGCATTACAAATGACACTTTTATTTGCTTGCTATTGGTCTTGTTTTTTCTTTTAGGGTTTTGATTTTTCTTTTTCAAAATATGAATAATATGTTAAAAGGTTAGCCCCAAAAAAAATAAATAAATAAATAGTAAAAACAATTAATTTTGGTAAAGGAAAATCATACAAGGCGAAAAAGTTATCCGAATGAGAACAAGAAGTTGGGGAATGCCAAATGGTGCCAATATATAAATTACAACAGCAACTATATTGTATGTTTCTATTCTATTTCCCAATATGATTTATTGATCAAACCAGACAAATCACAGATAGTTGTGGCAATTAGAAACTAGACCTATCTAGTTATGTGAGCAATGAAAGAATCCACCTCCATGCGAGAAACGCCACCTTCCCTCACCGACTGTCGGGCGGCACCACCTAGTTCCTCCGCCCTCTTCCTCATCTCTTGCCCTTCCTTTGATGCCATTAAACTTATTACAGCTTTTGCAATAGCTGATGAAGTCACTGGCTCCTTCCTTTGTGCCCATCGTCTGACAACTACACCCACCTTCAGTATATCAGTTAACAGAAACGCGTTCTTTGGTTGGTCAGAATGCATTGCCCAGGCAGCTATAGGCACTCCATTGATTATACTCTCCAAGCATGAATTCCATCCACAGTGACTCATGAACCCTCCTGTGGATGGGTGCCCCAAGATTTCTCCTTGAGGTGCCCAATCTCTCACCACCATTCCAACTTCTTTTAGTCTCTCCTCATAAGCTTCTAGTAGTTCAGGTCTCCTAACATCATCACCTGAAAATGGAGACAGAACTAAAATTGTTGGACGGGGACCAAAATGTCCATAGGATTAATAGTTGCAATAGACCTATAATAATAATAATAATAATAATAATAATAATAATAATAATGTAACAATAAAAGAAAATAAAAAATAGTAATTACAATAAATTTTTTATGGACGGGTGGTGGTTGACCAATTACTCATCTTCAAAATTTTATAATTATAAAATATAGAGTATCTATGGCAATTTTGATAATAGCTGAGGGAGGGATCATGACCCGCCACTCTCCCTTCTTAGTTTCGTCCCTACCTGCAAATATATCTCCTTTGTCAGCATCTCTCAATACCCAAATGAACCTGTGTTTGCTTTGCTCTAACCCAATCGCAAGCTCTTTGATTTGTTCATCAGCCATGGAAGTTGTTGTTCCAAATGAAACATACAGCACTGATTTTGGTGGTTGCTTGTCCAGCCACTCCAAGCATTTGTGTTGGCTACTTGAATTTCTTGTTCTGTCATATTCTTTTCCGGGGTTCAATGGCCCAATTGCCCACAGTTGAGGGTTCCTTCCCAATAGATCAATGTAAGTACCTTCAATTGATCTGCAGGAGTTTAAGATAGTTCCAGAAGTAGATTTCAAAACTTCAAGTTGACGACCTAAAAAATTTAGGAACTCAGGACTTGTACATCCATCTACAGATGGTAGCCCTTCTGGTACATCATCTACCTCGAAAGATTTCCCTTTCATTTCCCATTCATCAAAGAAAGAGGCGAAAGCGGAAATGGGGTTGAAAACATAGGATTCTGCATTCGGAAACACACTACTGTCCTGAACCGCATAAGCCATAAGGATGTCATTGATAACGATAACTCTTCTGGCTGTGGCCGTGATTTGGTGTAGGAGTTCCGCCACGGGTTGGCGGAGGAGGAAAGAGGCATCGAAGATGGGCGGAAGAACTTGGGGAAATTCGCCGGAAGGAGAGGAGAGGAGGAGCGGAGGGGTTGGGAATTCATGGAAATGGATTTTGTTAAGATCGTTGCCGGCATCGAAGCGAAGCCTGACTTGTCGAATGTGGGTGGCATAGCCAACGTAGTGAACTGGGATTTGGTAGGAAGAGATTAAGCAGGAGAGTTGGAGGAGCTGGTTCAGATGGCTCTGGGCTGGGAAAGGAACTACGACAGCAACTACTTCACCAGCTTGTTTTAAGCTGTTGAGGTTGTTGCGGTTTTGATTTTGGTTATAATGAGATTGGACATCCATAGCCTTATATATTTCTCTCAATCTCTCCTTTTGTCTGATTGATCATGGAGCTAATTACATGGGTTATTTATAACAGCAAAAGTCAACATCCTCTGAAGAGGAAAAACAGAAGAAGTAAAACATCTCGTGACGTTTTTGTAAACAGTGGGACGCCATTATAATTTCCTATGTTCTACATTCTGTCTCTTACGTAAATTGTAATAAGACATAACTAATCTAGGTACAGAAAGGAGGTTATCAATTGTTAAATCCTCCATTATTGAAGATATCCAGGAATAGCAGTTAGTTTTTCTGGAGACATCCAAAGGAATAGCAGATAGTTTCTTAGAGTTGACGCTTGAAGAATTTTTACCATAAAGCTGTGGATGAAATTATCTACGTTCCAGACCTCATAAATAATTGGTGTAAATGCAACTAGCT
Organism: Vitellaria paradoxa; assembly: GCA_019916065.1. Taxonomy (NCBI): domain Eukaryota; kingdom Viridiplantae; phylum Streptophyta; class Magnoliopsida; order Ericales; family Sapotaceae; genus Vitellaria; species Vitellaria paradoxa. Next base: position 16,638,148 of record CM034234.1, on the reverse strand, counting down.
GAACATCAACATCCTCCCATTGATTTTGTTCGAGCCGATTGTTTGTGAGTTCTGCTCGCGGGCATGGCAGGAGGAGAACAATGAAATGGGGGTGAAACGAACGTTGGAAAGGAATGAAATAAAATAATTATTTTTTTAATTGTTTAATTAAATATAATATTTAAATAAAATGTTTATTTCCATACTATGCATCACGACAGTGAATGCGGTGGCGGAAGGTGTTGCTTGTGGGGGCGGGTTCAGGGGGCTGCCGTGCCAAAAGAACAGCGGCATCTCGGTCTTGTAATCAAACGGTTCATGTATCAGTAAAATATTTATTTAACGGTTCAGATTGAAAATTAAAAATATATATTTTAAAATTAAATATACACACAGCTCCAAGGAACCCATTAGCAGTTATTACTTGGTCTTTTATTTGTTTTTGAATATTTATGTAAAAAATACTGAAAGATGTGAGAGGAGTAAAATAAAAAAAAAATTGTGATTACTTTATAATTTTTAGTTAAATTTTAGTAGAAGAAGATTAATGTTAATAATATTTTAAAATAAAAGAGATAAATATAATTTTTAAATATTGAGAGGTATAAATATAATTATTTAAATATTAAAAGAAGTTTTGGTGTAATTTACTCTTAATTATTTTGGTACTGGAAAGTACCATTGGTAGAATCGAGCCTAGTCGAGCCGAACTTTAACATACTTGAACTTGGTTTGAGCTTTTTATACTTAGCTCGAGCTCGAGCTCGAACTCGATTCGAGCTTTTATATAGGATCGAACTCGACTCAATAAAGAAGAATTTAGGTTCGATTTGACTTGCGAATAGTTCGATTAAACTAAAACGACGTCGTTTTGATTTAAAATATAATATATTTAAAAAATATAATAAAAATATTATTAAAAATATAAAAAAATATATATATATTATTCTAATCGAGTCTGCTCGCGAGATTTCGAACCAAGTTTCTCTAGGATCAAGCTCGATCTTGAATCTAAAACAAGTCAAAAATTAAGTTCTGCTTGAGCTCGTTTAACTCACGAATCAAGCTCAACCCGAGCTCGAATAGTTTGCGAACAGCTCAATTCGGGTTCTACCTTTAAGCACCAATGACTTGGTCAAAGTAAATGCATGTATGACTTTTAGCGAAGTAAGTGGAGCGGGCCAAGGGTGGAACCAGGGCGGGTGGCCCAAACTCTGATTCAGAGAATAAGAGCGGGGTGAGATTGAAGCTGTCCTCCCCCGCAAAATTTAAAATTTAAAATATATATTTTTAATAAATTAATAAACATAATAAAAATAAAATAAATTTATTAATAAGGTAGTTTTTAGTTTAATTATTTTTAATTTCTTAAATTTTATTCTTTTTTCTTTTTTTTAATCAATAACTAAACATGAGAAAAAAAATCTGAATATTAATTCTTTTCATTTTTTGCTTGACAAATTTTTTATTTAAACACAATCTAAAGGCGTGTTTAGAAAGATGACTTAGGGAAGAAAATAAAATCACTGATATATAGAGCTCGTTTGGAGGCTTAAAAACTAGCAAATGTGTTTACCACTTTTTCTATTTGTTACAGTAAAAAACATACCAAACACACAAAAAGTTACTATTTTTTTGATTTGCTACAGTAAAAAATTTATCAAACACTTAAAAGCTACAAAAAAATGCTAAAAAATTCACTTTGTTCCACCAAATACACAAAAAAAACGTAACTAAAAAAACACACAAAAGACTACCCAAAGTTTCACTTTTTTTCTTGTTTTTGAACCTCCAAACGGCCTCATAATTATTTTAATGATAAATTAAATGAAATTTTATTTAGGGTAAAGTATAAAAAATACCCTTACAATTTACCCTCGGTATTACTTTGGTCCCACTTGTTTCAATTGCAACAGTCAAATCCCTACACTTTCGGTCAAGTATCAATTTGGTCCTTCTGTTAGTTAACCGTTAGACTGAGGATAAAATGGTAATTTCATTAATATTTTACTCTCAGTGTCACTTTCAATATAACGGTTGTTTTTAATGATTAACTAACAGAAGGACTGAATTGATACTTGACCGAAAGTGTAGGGATTTGACTGTTGCGATTGAAACGTGTGGGACCAAAGTGATACTGAGAATAAACTGTAAGGGTATTTTTGTACTTTACCCTTTTTATTTATTTACTTTTTATTTTTCCAGTCACTCCAAAAAGAATAAAAAAAATTAACACTTTTATTATTTTGCTCTCCACATTGCTTTTTTCCCTCTAAATCCTTGTTACAAAAATTATTGATAGAGAAGCGGAAATGAGCTAAAGATAAGCACAAGAAGCCACAGTTAAGTTTTAGTCTTTTGTATATGGCTGCGTTTGATTAAGGAATATGGGGAGTGCGATTAAATTGCTACTTGTGTCAGCTTTTATCATATTTTATCTTGACATTTTACTTATTAATGGAATGGTATATATTTTAAAATGAAATCCCTATTGATACAATGTCAAATTATATTTCATATATCATTAATAAAATATTAAAGAAATAATTTTTATATTAAAAACTAATATCTTGTTATTTTTATTAACTTTCATTATTTAACTCCTCCGATCAAATATAAATTAAATGCATTGTATTGTATATATGTCTGAGTTAGATTATAAAAACGAATAGAAAAAATTAAGGAGAGGAGGAATTTATTTCTGTCGTTAAGATAAACACTGAGCTGTTAATTTTGGTAAATGATATTATCAATATATATATATATATATATTTACTTTTTATTTATATAAAATAATATATAATTATTAATATATATAATCCAAGTTCTTTATCTGACAACAAAAAATAATAAAAATAAAAAAAAAAACTATGACAATATCATTTTTTTGTTCGGGGCATGTGGGAAGACTAGGGTGCTTTGCTCTGTCACAAAAATACGTTGGACAAAGACAATCACCGCAGAGTTTGCAGAACATAAAACAAGATGACTATCCTGCTGGTGGAGCCCAACTGTATCCCCATCCCTTGTGCTTAAAGTTTTTTTTTTGGTAAGTTGTGCCTAAAGTTCATTGTGGTGATGTTCGATTTTCTAAATTTTATTTAAAAAACACATCCAGTCATAAAAGATTATTAATTTTCTCCAATTTGATTTTACACCATCTTGTAGTTTGCTTCGTCTCTGAAAGTCCAAGTCCTCGGTCAACGAGGGGGGGGGCTGCAGCCGCCCCTGACTGCAGCCGCTGCAGTCGGCCAAAACGGCTACGATATGCTTCCTTTTTTTTATTTTTTTGTTCCGCGAAGTCTTGAGCGGCGTGATGCGTGCGTGTGTTTTGTAATTTTGGGATGCGTGCGTATATTTTGTTTTAGAATAAAATAAAATATAAATTAAAATAATTAATTTTTTATTTGATTAAGTTAAAAAATAAAATAAAATAAAAAATATTTTAATATAATTAATTAATTTTTACTAATTTTAGATGTATAAAAAATAAATAAAAATAAGTAAAAAGTATTTATAAATTTTTAATTTTTAATATACTTGTCAAAATATAAATATAAATAAATTTTGTTTTGATTTTTATTTTACTTTAACTCAATTTAAAAGTTATCAAAAATTGATGTGTTGGCAACTCGTCGCATGAAATTAGTAACAACTTTTGGTATTTTGTCAAACACCTAAATCATCCAAAGTTTGTATTTTTTGATATTTTACTTTAACTTAATTCAAAAGTTACCAAAAAAATTTCAACAAAAACATTTAAACTTAGTTTGGTCCAAGACTTAGAGAGAAGAAAAAAAAAGCCGAAAACAAAATATAAATAAAAATTAAAAAAATCCAAAAACAAAATATAAATAAAAATAATTAAACCAAACTAAGTTTAAGCTTTTTTGTTGAAATTTGTAAAAATTTATTTATAAAGAATAATTATCTCTATTTAAATTATATATGTGGCGAGTTGTCAACACATCAATTTTTTGGTAACTTTTAAATTGAGTTAAAGTGAAATATCAAAAAACACAAACTTTTAATGATTTAGGTGTTTGGCAAAATACCAGAAGTTGTTACTAATTTTATGTGGCGAATTACCGACACATCAATTTTTTGGTAACTTTTAAATTGAGTTAAAATGAAATAAAAATTAAAATAAAATTTATTTATATTTATATTTTGACAAGTATATTAAAATTAAAAATTTATAAATATTTTTTACTTATTTTTATTTATTTTTTATACACCTAAAAGTAGTCAAAAATTAATTAATTATATTAAAATATATTTATTTTATTTTATCTTTTAACTTAATCAAATAAAAAATTAATTATTTTAATTTATATTTTATTTTTATTCTAATACAAAATACATACACGCATCCGAAAATCACACGACACACGCACGCATTACGCTGCCTCAAGACTTAGCGGAATAAAAAAAAAACCAAAAACAAAACGCCGCCGCAGTCAAGGGCAACTGCAGCCCCCCTCGTCCGCCCCCCCTCGTCCCAAACGATAACCAAATTTCTAGCCGGCCCTTGCATGATGTCAGTGCGCACGCACCATTCTTCTATTCTTTGCTCTTTCTCTCTCTCTTTTGTCTTTTTAGGGGGTGTTTAGACTCTCAAAAAAATTAAAAAAAATTAATAAATGAGATTGATGTGATGTAAAAATGATAGATGATGAAATGTGATTGGAAAAATCTAAAAACTTTTGAAATTTTTTAGGTTTTGTTATTGTTCCAGACGATAACCAAATTTCTAGCCGGCCCTTGTATGATGTCAGTGCGTACGCACTATTCTTTTTATTACTTTTTTTTAATATTTAGGCCCCGTTATATTAAGATAAAATATTAAAAATCTCTATAAATCTCTAACAACCCATTTACATCTAATTTTTCTGTCATCATTAATTTCAAAAAATTTCAATATTTCACTTAAAAAAATAAAAAATTTGGAAATAGGTTAATTGAATGTGTAAAATTTTTATACAATCGTATTTTTCGTGTCGAGAGCTTTCAAACGAGTATTATTGTCACTATTTTTTGTGAATTTTTTTGAATTCGTGCGAACGGATTTGGAAAATCGTTCCTACGGTTTCAAAAAAATTTACAAAAAATAGCGACAATTATACTTGTTTGAAACCTCTCGATACGGGAAAATCGTTCCTACGGTTTGCGACTTTTCAAAAAAAAAAAAATAGCGTCAAAATTAACTTCAAACCACATTTTATCTTAATTTATCTTGTTTTTTCTTACTCCAAACAGGGCCTTAAGAACGCACCACTCTTTTTACTTTTTTTTTTTAATATATAGGTAGCGAGACCCATTTGTATATATTTCAATTAATTTTAAGATTATAAAATTAAGACTTGAATTAATAATCATTAAAAAATAAATTTAAAGATCTTATCGATTGACATATTACTTGAGATTCATACACATTATTCCGCTGTAGTTTGCAAAACAGCAAAACCTATTTATAAAACCAATTAATTTAAATTCAATGTATCATTATATTTATATGATGGTGGTGAAATTAGTAAAAAGCAAATAGACAATTATTTCCACTAAAAATTACACCAAAGGGTAAGAATTACACTAGAGAACCATATGTTTTCATTATTTTATTAATTTATCCAACACTTTGATACAAGACTCAGGTCTACCTAGTTATATTAGAACTTTGAATTATCTTTATTTTTGTACATAAGCATTATTTTAGTAAGTATATTTTTATATTAGGAATACAGTATTATATTAAGGATTTACACATCATTTCCGTTGATCATATTATCTAATTATGTAGTATTTTGCATTCTATATATTTGAAACTTCTTCCTCTATAAATTCATAAGTGTAATGAAAGAATATTTTACCTATTATTCTTGCTCGTATCATGGTATCAGAGTAACACTATTGCTTTTCTTTCAAATGGGTAGTGAATTAAAGCTTCACTATCCTTGGCCCAGTTTCATTCTATCTATTACTATCATTCATCCATGACATACCCTACAGCTCTTTTGAACCCTTCGACCAAGACTAATATTGAAACTAATGAACTTGATCCAACCACCAAAATTTAATGTCTCATTGGGATGTTTCTTCACCATATTTTTTGCACTTTGCAGATCACCCCCCTGTTTGCTTTGGTTGAACCCTTGTTAACAGAAACCAATTTTTCCCCATGGAAGAGATCCGTCGTCATGGCATTGAGTGCCAAGAACAAGCTCGGCTTTGTTGACGGCACTCTCTCGATTCCCACCGATCTTGACATTATCCCGCTTTGGAAACAATGTGCCAATATGGTATTATCGTGGCTACTGAACAGTATTGATAAAACCATCACATCAAGTCTTGTGACTTGTACTATGCCATATGCTCTTTAGATCGAGCTTGTAGCCCGATTTGATCAACCTCATAAGCCTATTATTTTTCACATCATGAGGGCAATAGTCACATTGCGCCAGGACAATCGTAGTGTAACTCAGTTTTATAATTTCCTCAAAACTTATTGGGATGAACTAGATTCCACCCGACCTCTTCCTGAGTGCACCTGTGGTGCTCTCAAAGACATGGCTACCCACATTGCCGATGAATGAGTCTTTCAATTTCTTATGGGACTAAATGACTCTAACCAACAACTTCGAAGCCAAATCTTGGCTATGGACCCACTGCCGACAGTCTCTAAAGTGCATGGCTTGTTTATTCAAGAAGAATTGCATCGAACTCTACAATCTGTTTTAATTTCTCTTGACAACTCGGCTATGGCTGCTACTCATCACCGACGATCGTCACCATCAAAAAACACCCGCTCCTCTCGTATTGCAACAGGGATGAGCTGCCGAATCCTTTAGGAAATCCAAGTCCACATTTGTAGGGGTGTGTGGCGGGGGTAATTTGATTTTTGTGTGATTATTTTAATTGCGAAATGGAAAGAATCGAGTACTAATTAGATACTTTCATGCGTATCACCAACGAGGGTAATGACAGCACGAGAAAGGTTGTTTAGAAATACCTTCTACATTGGCAGAGAGTAATTCTTTTTTTTGATTTATTCAAAATAATTTATACTTAATAATGCACATGCATGTTACAAGTGCTATGGTCATTTGCCTTTAAGGAATGTTTGTATGTTCCTCTACTTTAAAGCTGAAAATTATTTTTAGATTAATATATTTTAATAAATTAATTATTTATATTTAATTTCCCAAAACAAAAAATATTTTGATATTAATTTCATATAATAAAGTAAATGTATTAATAAATTAATTTTTTAATTTAATTTTATTTAAATTCTCAAATCTCATACTTTTTTCTTTTTATTTTTATTCTAAATTAAATAAACAAATAAATTTTACTTCTTATTATTTTTTTGATAAATTTTTTAGCCCTTATTGTTGGCCAAAAAGCTATCGAAGTTACAAAAAGTTATAAATATTTATTTAATTTTATTAACTTTGGTTATTTTCATTTTTCGTATATTTATTTTTAAAATTTAAAATTTATAAAATTTTATAGAAAAAATTACAAAATATTACCCACTTTTTTTCACTTTTTTAACATTTGCCAATTTTTCAAATCAGTTTTAATAAATTTTAATTGCGCTTCTAGATACCGAGAAATAACTGGTGCGAGTACGACCCGCATTTTTAACTTTTTGTCATTTTTAAGAATTCAAACCGCCTCCTAATTCAAAAAAAGCATGTTCCGTTAGTTGACCAAAGTACCATTTGAAGTGCCCCCAAGATTCATTTCTTAATTGACCAAAGTACCCCTCGAACTGCGGCCCAAGATACAGTAACAAGAAGTGGTTACCAAAGTCGCGCCATGTGACTGTCTCGTACAAAGATTAAGGTTTTGCTCGGGAATCATAGTTAGTAACTAATTACTAGTTACTCAGTTTTTTTTACTTTTTTTTTAAATAATTAAAATTACTCTTTCACTTTTAACTTTTTTTTTAAACTAAGAAGGATAAAAATAGGAAATTAATAAAAAATTAAAAAACTCACTTTTTTCCTTCTCAAATAAAAAAAATTCCCTCTATAAGGGCCGTCTAAAGTTCCAAAAAAATTCAAAAGTTCGAATTTTTTAAAACTCCAAAAAATTCTAACTTTTCATAAATTTTTCAAAATTTGCTGGAACAAATTATTATAGTGCATTCCAATAGCTTTTGATAAATTTTTTAAAGAGTTAGACTGTTATTTATACCAAAAAATTTTACAAAATTTTAAAATTTTTAAGATTTTTCATTAAAATTTTATCACCTATCACTTTATATAATTTTTAACAAATTTATAACAATCCAAACACAACATCTAACCATTATTTTAAAACAACCTTTTACACTCTAAATTTTAAAAAATTTTACCTTTGTTAACTTTTGAACTTTTTTTACATTTCAAATGGTTTTTTAGAAGATAGTACTTAACATTTTTTCCAAAACTCAACCTAAACTGCGTTCATTCCAAATTATTGTAGAAAATGACAAATAAATAAAACCTATTATCAATAATTTTTGTAATTTTGTCTTGTTTTTTCTTTTAGGGTCTTGATTTCTTTTTTCAAAATATGAATAATATGTTAAAATAGCCCCCAGAAAATAAATAAATAATAAAAACAATTGATTTTGGTAAAGGAAAATCATACAAGGCGAAAAGGTTATCCAAACGAGAGCAAGAAGTCGGGCAATACCAAATAGTACGAATATATAAATTACAACAGCGAATTTTATTGATCAAACCAGACAAATCTGTCAAATCACAGATGGTTGTGGCAATTAGAAACTAGACCTATCTAGTTATGTGAGCAATGAAAGAATCCACCTCCATGCGAGAAACGCCACCTTCCTTCACCGACTGTCGGGCGGCACCACCTAGTTCTTCCGCCCTCTTCCTCATCTTCTGCCCTTCCTTTGATGCCATTAAACTTATTACAGCTTTTGCAATAGCTGAGGAAGTCATTAGCTCCTTCCTTTGTGCCCATCGTCTAACAACTACACCCACCTTCAGTATATCAGTTACCAGAAATGCGTTTTTTGGTTGGTCAAAACGCATTGGCCAGGCAGCTATAGGCACACCATTGACTATACTCTCCAAGCATGAATTCCAACCACAGTGACTCATGAACCCTCCTGTTGATGGGTGCCCCAAGATTTCTCCTTGAGGTGCCCAATCTCTCACCACCATTCCAACTTATTTTAGTCTCTCTTCATAAGCTTCTGGTAGTTCAGGTCTCCTAACATCATCACCAGAAAATGGAGACAGAACTAGAATTGTTGGACGGAGACCAAAATGTCTGTAGGATTAATAGTTGCAATATACCTATCAAATAATAATAATAATAACAATAAAATAAAAAATAGTAATTACAATGAATTTTTTATGGACGGGTGGTGGTTGACCAATTACTCATCCTCAAAATTTTATAATTATAAAATATAGAGTATCTATAGCAATTTTGATAATAGCTGAGGGATCATGACCCGCCACTCTCCCTTCTTAGTTTCGTCCCTACCTGCGGATATATCTCCTTTGTCAGCATCTCTCAATACCCAAATGAACCTGTGTTTGCTTTGCTCTAACCCAATCGCAAGCTCTTTGATTTGTTCATCAGCCATTGAAGTTGTTGTCCCAAATGAAACATACAGCACTGATTTTGGTGGTTGTTTGTCCAGCCACTCCAAGCATTTGTGTTGGCTACTTGAATTTCTTGTTCTGTCATATTTTTTTCCGGGGTTCAGTGGCCCAATTGCCCACAGTTGAGGGTTCCTTCCCAATAGGTCAATATAAGTACCTTCAATTGATCTGCAGGAGTTTAAAATAGTTCCAGAAGTAGATTTCAAAACTTCAAGTTGACGACCTGAAAAATTTAGGAACTCAGGACTTATACATCCATCTAGAGATGGTAGCCCTTCTGGTACATCATCTACCTCGAAAGATTTCCCCTTCATTTCCCATTTATCAAAGACAGTGGCGAAAGCGGAAACGGGGTTGAAAACATAGGATTCTGCATTCGGAAACACACTAAAGCCCTGAACCGCATGAGCCATAAGGACGTCGTTGATAACGATAACCCTTCTAGCTGTGGCCGTGATCTGGTGTAAGAGTTCCGCCACGGGTTGGCGGAGGAGGAAAGAGGCATCGAAGATTGGCGGAAGAACTTGGGGAAATTTGTTGGGAGGAGAGGAGGGGTTGGGAATTCGTGGAAATGGATTTTGCTTAGATCATTGCCGGCCTCGAAGCGAAGCCTGACTTGTCGAATGTGGGTGGCATAGCCAACGTAGTGAACTGGGATTTGGTAGAAGAGATTAAGCAGGAGAGTTGGAGTAGCTGGTTCAGATGGCTCTGGGCTGGGAAAGGAACCACGACAGCAACTACTTCACCAGCTTGTTTTAAGCTGTTGAGGTTGTCGTGGTTTTGATTTTGGTTATAATGAGATTGGACATCCATAGCCTTATACATTTCTCCCAATCTCTCGTTTTGTCTGACTGATCATGGAGCTAATTACATGGGTTATTTATAACTGCAAAAGTCAATATCCTCTGAAGAGGAAAAACAGAAAAAGTAACACCTCGTGACGGTTTTTTAAACAGCGGGAGGCCATTATAATTTCCTATGTTCTACATTCCGTCTCTTACATAAATTGTAATAAGAACATAACTAATCTAGGTACAGAAAGGAAGTTATCAATTGTTAAATCCTCCATTATTGAAGATATCCAGGAACAGCAGTTAGTTTTTCTGCAGACATCCAAAGGAATAGCGGTTAGTTTCTTGAGTTGACGCTTGAAGAATTTTTACTAAGCCGTGGATGAAATGATTTTGTTCCACATCTTCCCAATGATTTTGTTCCAGCCGATTGTTTGTGAATTCTGCTCGTGGACATGGGAAAACGTCACACAACTTTGTGCGGGGGAAATCCATGAAATGGGAGCGACACGAACGTTGGAACGGAACGAAACAAGATAACCCATTTTTTTTTTAATTGTTTAATAAATATACTATTAAAATAAAATGATTATATATAAATTTTATATTATACATCAGGACAGTGATGAATGAAACGGAGGCGGAAGGTGTTGCTGATAGAGGCGGGTTGGGGGGCTGCCGTGTGCGTCAAAATTAAGCACGGCAGCATCTCTCTGTCTTGTAATTCAACGATTCACGTGTCGGTAAAATATTTATTTAACGGCTCAGATTAAAACTTAAAAATATATATATTTTTAATCAAATATACATACAGCTCTAGGAAATCCATTGCCAGTTATTACTTGGTTTGTATTTATTTTTAGAGATTTATGTTGAAAACACTAATAAAGATGTGAGAGGAGTAAAATAAGAAAATTTTGATTACTTTACAATTTTTAGTTAAGTTTTAAGGGGAGGAGATTAATGTTAATAATATTTAAAAATATTAAAAATAAATATAATTTTTAAATAGTGAGAGATATAAATGTACTTATTTAAATATTAAAGAAAGGGTTGGTGTAATTTATTCTTATTTATTTTGGCTTTAGTGTGTTGGGATACGGAGTGTTTTAGCTAAGGAAGTGGAGCTGGCCAAGGGTGGAACCGGGGCGGGTGGCCCAAACTTTGATCTAGAAGTTTGAAAGCGGTGTTAGACAGGACAGTGGATATGTTTGAAGTTATATAAAATTGTAAAAATTAATGTTTTGTATTTTGTGCGGTGAGTAGAGAATTTAAATTTTACTATCTCGTAATTTGTGTTTGTAAAAATTTATAAAATTTTGTATTATTTTGTTGTACTCCAAAAGTTACCAGTATAAACGATAAAATTAAAAGATTTGGGGGAGTTATGTAAATTTTATGATTTACAAGTTATACCGTTAAATTAAAATTTAATGATTTAAATACGTTTAAATTTTTTTAATTAAATAATATAACTGCATCTGTAATATTGAATTAAAATTCAATAATTTTAAATCAATATTTTGTGATTGACATACATGTCTCTTTTCACATATTATTTTAAAATTATAAATATAACCCCATAGATAATTTTAATTTTTGTGCTGGACAAAATTGACTTTTTAAATATAAAAAAGTAAAAAAGCTATTTTGTTTAAGTTAGCTTATTTGTTACGGAACAAACCCTCGCGTCCCATGTCGCCTTCTTTTTATTTACCTTTACGAGGGTGCTGTTTGGGGTGAGAATTTTTTCATGAGAATTTTTTCAAAAAGAAAGGAATAAAAAATTTTAAATTTTAAATATATAAGTTTAATAAATTAATAAATATAATAAAAATAAAATATATTTATTAAAAAATTTGTTTTTTTAGTTTAATTATTTTTAATTTCTTAAATTTTATTCTTTTTTCTTTGTTTTTTTTTTTTTTATCAAAAACTAAACGTGAGAAGAAAATTTGAATATCAATTCTTTTCATTTTTTCTTGACAATTTTTTTGTTCAAACACAATCTAAAGGTGTGTTGGAAAGATGATTTGGAGAAGAAAATACAATTGTTGATATATAATTATTTTAATGATAAATTAAATAAAATTTTATTTATTTACTTCCTATTTTTTCTAGTCATTCCAAAAAAGAATTAAAAAAAATTAATACTTTTATTTTATTTTACTCTTCACTTTTCTTTTTCCCTCCAAATCTTTGCCAACAAAATTATTGATAGAGAAGCATAAGCGAGCTAAGATAAGCACATGAACCCACAAGTTTAGTCTTTTGTGTATGGCTGTGTTTGATTAAGGAATATGGGGAGTGGGATTAAATTGTCACTTCTGTGATTAAAAACTAATATCATGTTGTATTTAATCTTATATATTATCTGTCATTATCTAATTCCTTGATCAAATATAAGTTATATACATCGTATTGTATGCATGCTTAAGCTAGATTACAAAAATGAATTAAAAAAAAGATTAAAGTGAAGAATTAATTTATTCCTGCAGTTAGGATAAATACTGAGCTATTAATTTTGATAAATGATATTAGCAATGTTTGGAATAAAACAAAATATTACAAAATTTTACAAATACGAATACGAATTACGAGACAGTAAAATTTAAATTTTCTACCCACTACATAAAACACGAGATATTAATTTTTATAATTTTATACAATTTCAAACATATCCATTATCAATACAATTTTTTGCTTTTTATTTATATAAAGGGTTTGTTTGGAGTAAGAAAAAATGAGATAAATTGAGATAAATTGTGGTTTGGAGAGATTTCGTAATGCGTGCAGTGAGAGAAAAAATTGATGTGATATAAAGTTAACAGAGATTTATAGAGATTTTTAGAGATTTTCAGTAAAAAATGGCAAACCAAACGGGTCCAAAATGATATATAATTATTAATATATGTAATCCAAGTTGCTTTGCTCCTGCGCAAAAATACATTGGACAAAGACAACGACGGTAGGGTTTGCAGAATATAAAACCAGACAACAATCCTTCTGGTGGGGCCCAATTATATTCATTTTTATCAATTCAGGTTTATTTAAGAATTTTTAAATTAAAAATACATAAAGTCCAAGGCATCAGTCAAAACAATCCCCAAATTTCTAGCCGACCCTTGCATGATGTCAGGGCGCACGCACCATTTTTTTTTATATTTTTTTAATATTCATTTCCAGCAGGCACTTGCATGATGTCAGTGCGTACGCACCATTCTTTTTTCCTCACCTTTCTTTTTTTTTTAATATTCAGATATTAGGCTTAATTTGTATGCATTTTAATTAATTTTAAGATCTAAAATAAGTAAGTTTTGAAAAATTTAAATTAGTAATTATTAAAGAATAGAGTAAAAGTTTTACTAGTTAGATTACCACTTGGGATTCACGTGCACCATTCCGCAGTCGCTTGGAAAACATCAAACCATTTCAGAACCAATTAATTTGAATTTAATGTATCACTATATTTATATAATGGCGATGAAATTTGTCAATCAGGCAAACAATTGTTTGTACTTTATTTGATCATATCAAAAGTTATTAAAAATTATTAACTTTAACTAATTTTTATATTTTTCTCTAATCAAAATTTTTTATATAACACCTTTATGTCATATTTTTTTTTTTTATATTTTTTCTTATTTTTTACCTAATAAACAGGCCCAATTACACCGAAGGATAAGAATTACCCTACATGTTCTCATATCTTATTTGATTTATCAAACACTTAATACAAGTTCAGGTCTACCTAGTAATGTGGGCAATGAACGAATCCAAATCCCTGCAAGAATCACCACCTTCCTTCACCGACCGCAGGGCGGCGCCACCCACCTCCGCCGCCCTCTTCCTTAGCTCATCCCCTTCTTTTGATGCCATCAACCTTCTGATGGCATTCGAAATGTCTGTTGAACTCACAAGCTCCTCCTTGTGGCCCCATTCTTTTACAACCAGACCCACCTTCAATGTGTCAGTGAAGTAAAACGCATTCTTAAGTTGGTCAGAATGCATCGGCCAGGCAGCTATGGGCACTCCATTGGTGATACTCTCCAAGCATGAATTCCATCCGCAGTGACTCATGAACCCACCTGTTGATGGGTGCTCCAATATTTCCTTTTGAGGTGCCCAATCTCTCACCACCACTCCAAATTCTTTCACTCTCTCTTCGTAACCTTCCGGCAGCACATCTACTCTCTCACGATCACCTGCGAAAATATCTCCTTTGTCGGCGTCTCTAAAAACCCAGATGAACTTTTGTTGGCTTTGCTCTAAGCCCATCGCAAGCTCCTTGATTTGTTCATCAGTCATCGTAATCGTGGTTCCAAACGAAACGTACAGCACAGATTTCGGGCCTTGTTTATGGAGCCAATCCAAACATTTGTGCTGTCTAGTTTGATCTCTACTGCTCTCCAATACAATCCTTGAACTCAAGGGTCCAATCGCCCATAGCTGCTTATTATTTTTGTCAAAATCTTCCTTTATCCACAAATCAATGTAGTCACCTTCTATGGATCTACAAGAGTTCAAGATAGTCCCGGCACTGAATCTTGGAAAAAGATCGAGTTGAAAGGACGAAAAGTTTTGGACATCCGGTGGTACGTCATCTACTTCCAATGGATTTGGATTTGAATTTGGATCTGGATTTGGCTTCATTGGCAATCGGTCGAAGAAAGAAGCGAAGGCTGAGATGGGCCAAAAACCATAGCATTCCACGTTGGGTAAAGAAGCAGAATCTTGAACAACGTAAGACATGAGGACGTCGTGGATGACGATGATCCTTGTGGTGGTGGCGGAGAGTTCGAGTAAGAATTCGAACGTGGGTTTTCGGAGTTGCTTCGAGGCTTCAAAGGATGGGAAAACATGCAATGGGAATTTTGTGGATCCGTAGGGGTTAGGAGAGGAAGAGGGGAATTGCGGAGTGGGGAGTGAATGGAAACGGATTTTGGAGTGAGATGAGGAATTTGTGGAGTTGAAACGGAGTTTGGCTTGGTGAATCTGAGTGGAGGAGGCAACGAAGTGGGTTGGGATTTGGTAGGAGGAGGAGATGAGGCAGGAGAGTTCGAGGAGCTGGTTGAGGTGGCTTTGGAGTGTAAATGGGACCATCACTGCAATCACTTGGCTTTTTGGAGGAGGATGGCTTTGAACATCCATGGGTTTTTCTCGATCTCCTGGATATCTCTCTGGTTGAATCTAAAGCGATGACCAGCTGAATCCTTTCGGAAATCCAAGGCCCCATTTATAGGCGTGCGTGGCCGGTGTAATTTGATTTTGTGTGATTATTTTAATTGCGGAATGGAAAGATCAATCGAGTACTAATTTTTTTATATATATCACCAACGAGGTAATGACATCACGAGAAGGGTGGTTCACAAAGGGTTTCAGGGCACGAGAAGGGTTTCAGGTGGATTTTACACTAACTGCAGTGAAGGGTTTCAGGTGCATTTTACACTAACTGCAGTGAATGATTCAAAGGCCATGATTTAATTAAAAAATTTAATAAATATTGTAATAAATATTATTTAATAAAATTAATAAATTTTGATTAAATTCTAACCCTTAAATTCTTTATTACAATTTTCACAATGTAAAATTTACTACAGTATCCTAGAATCCGTTCAAAAATACCTTCTACCATGAGTGATTGGCAGAGAGTAATTCTCTTTTTTGATTTATTTAAAATAATTTATAATTAATAATGCACATGCATTTTACAAGTGCTATGATCATTTGCCTTAAAGGAATGTTTGTATATTGCTCTACTTTAGAGTTGAAAGTTATTTTTAGATTAATATATTTTAATAAATTAATTATTTATATTTAATTTCCCAAAACAAAAAAAATATTTTGATATTAATTTCATAAAATAAAGTAAATGTATTAATGAGTTACTTTTTTAAATTTAATTTTATTTAAATTCTCAAAACTCATGCATTTTTCTTTTTATTTTTATTCTAAATTAAACAAAAAAATAAATTTCAATTCTTATTATTTTTTTCCTTGAAAAATTCTTCATTCAAAGGACGCATGTTCCGTTAGTTGACCAAAGTACCATTTGAAGTGCCGCCCAAGATACACTACTTAATTGACCAAAGTACCCCTTGAAGTGCCGCCCAAGATGCACTACTTAATTGACCAAAGTACCCCTTGAAGTGCCGCCCAAGATAAGTTAAATAAGAAGTGGATACCAAAGTCACACCCTCTGTCTGTCTCGTGCGAAGATTAAGGTTTCGTTCGTGGATCATTAACTAATCACCAGTCACTCAGTTTTTTTATTTTTTTAAATGATTAAAATTACTTTTTCATATTTAACATCTTTTAAATCATGAAGATTTAAAATATTAAATTAATAAAAAATTAAAAAATTAATTTTTTCTTCTCAACTAGAAAAAAAAAATACCTTTTTATGTTCCAAATAAATTCAAAAAACTCATAAAAACTCTAAAACATTTCAAAAGTTTCAATTTTTTGAAACTTCAAAAAATTCTAACTTTTCATAAAATTTCTAAAACTTGTTGGAACAAATTATTATAGCACGTTCTAATAGATTTTGATAAACTTTGTAAAAAGTTAAACTGATATTTATATCAAAAATTTCACAAAACTACAAAATTTCACTAAAATTTTATTACCTGGTCACTTTATATAATTTTTAACAAATTTATATCAAATCAAACATAACATCTAATTATTATTTCAAAACAAATTTTTATCTTCTAAATTTCAAAAAATTTTACTTTTATTAACTTTTAAAGTTTTTTTTACATTTTAAACGGCCTTTTAGTAACTAGTAGTTAGTTAGTTTTTTTTTTTTTTTTTTTTTTTTTTCCCAAACTGGATTCATTCCAAATTATTGTAGGAAATGGCAAGTAAATAAAAAGTGTTATCAATAATTTTTGTAATTTTTTATAGTAAGCGTTATTAATAAGGTTTGTTTTAAAAATATTTTAATCAATTCATATAGTCAACTGACAAAGGATTTATTTGGCCACACCAAAACTCACAAACTTTAACTAATTTTTGTACTTTTCTTCAATCAAAATTTTCACATATCATCTTTATATCACATTTTTTTATTTTTATTATACTTTTTTCTCTATTTTTTGTCTACTAAACAGGTATCGATGTTAACAACTTCCAATGGCCTTTTGATAATCTTTTGTACGTGGCTTTGTTTGATTAAGGAATATGAAAAGTGAGATTAAATTATTACTCCTGCTAGCTTTTATCATAATTTATTTGTTTAATTGGACTTTTTAGTTATTAATGGAATGATATACATTTTAAAATGGAAAAATTTATAATATATAATAATGTCAAATTACATTTCATATTTCATTAATAAAATATTAAAAAATAGTTTTATATAAAAAATAAATATCATATTAATTTAATTATATATATGTATCCCTCATCATTTAATTCCTCCAATCAAATATAAATTTTATATATTATATCGTATGCATGCCTGAATTAGGTGATAAAAATAAAATAAAAATTTAAAGAGAATTTTTGCAATTAGGATAAACGCCGAGCTATTAATTTTGATAAATGATATTATTAAGATATATTTTTTATTTTTTACTTATATAAAATAATATATAATTATTAATATATATAATCCAAGTTCTTTCTCCGACCCCAAAAAAAAAAAAGTAAAAAATCCTATGACAATTAGCTCTGTTTGAAGTAATTTTTTAAAATATTTATAAATCTCTTTAAATTTTTAATTTTTTATTTAATTTACAAATTATAAGATTGTAATTTTTTTAAATTTAAACAAATTTAAATAACGCTAACACGAGTTGTTTTTATTTTTATTTATTTTTCTCTAGGCACGTGGAAAGAATAGGGCGCTTTGCTCGGATGCAAAAATACAGTGAACGTGGACAACCACAGTGGAGTT
Organism: Vitellaria paradoxa; assembly: GCA_019916065.1. Taxonomy (NCBI): domain Eukaryota; kingdom Viridiplantae; phylum Streptophyta; class Magnoliopsida; order Ericales; family Sapotaceae; genus Vitellaria; species Vitellaria paradoxa. Next base: position 16,619,846 of record CM034234.1, on the reverse strand, counting down.
TGCAGAATATAAAACGTGGAAATAATCTTTTGGTGGGGCCCAACTGTATTCCCATCCCTTGCGCCATAAGTTTACGGAAGATGCTAGGCGTACACCCACACGCCTAGTTACACCCGGGCAAAACTACATCGTTTTGGTTGGTCCTTGTTAAAAAAAAAAAAAAAAAAGAAGATTCCTCCAATGTATGGAACTCAAAATCAATTTCGGCGAAATCCGCGATTCTCCAATTCAGTTTCCGCCCTGTCCGACCAGCGATTAGCTCCACAAAACCATCTCCGTCTCCAACCACTACCGGAGCCAACCAGCTCCCTCTCAAATCTGCGACTAACACCGATGCATAACCATCGCCGCCACGTCCGTTCGTGACAATACTAGAGCCGATCTGCTCCTGCTCCAATCTGTGACCAGCATCGCCACCTTCGTCCCCGACAGTGCCGGAGCCACGATCACCCAACCACCGAACGCATTTGACCCTTCCAGAGAATCGTGATCTCGCCGAAATTGATTTTGGATTCCATACACCAAAGTGATCTTTTTTTTTTTAACAAGGGCCAGCCAAAACGATATTATTTTGGCCGGGTGTAACTGAAGGTGTAGGGGTATGGGTGTAAGGGCTCGTTTGGAGTCCCAAATAAAACTAAAAAAAATTAATGGATTGGATTGATGTGATGTAAAAATGATAGGTGACAAAATGTGATTAGAAAGATTTAAAAATTTTTAAAATTTTTTAAAATTTTTTAGTTTTATTTGAGACTCCAAACGAGCCCTAAGCCCAGCATTTTCGTAAGTTTACAGAGTAGTTTGTTTTGCCTCAAAAAGTCCACGTCCAAGTCATCATTCAAACAATAACCAAATTTCTAGCCGCCAGCATGAAGTCAATTCCAAAAAAACAGCGTGAAGTCACTGTGCGTGCGCCATAGCTTTGAAAACCGCAAGGCCGTTCCTGAACCGGACTTGGGCAGCTGATGTTAGTAATGTCACGTCAAATTGTGGACTGTTTCATGAAAATTGGTCGATTTATGTAAAAACAAAGTTAAATATTTTAAGCCATGGACTTTCGTAAAATATTTAAAATTATTTTTATTATAAACAATTTGATTTTGATCCAAAAAAAAAAAAAGAAAAACCTTACTTCTTCACTATTATATGATTAACTTCGAAAGTTATGCTAATTATTCCTTTTATCCTGAACCAGTTAGTTTGAATTTAGTGTACATTAAATTTATATTAATGATGGTAAAATTTGTCAACCAAACAGGTGATTGTTTGCACTAGAAATTACGCCAAAGATAAGAATTACAGTAGACGGGTATGTTCTCATATTTTATTTTTATTTATCAAACTACTAAATGTAAACTCCGGTCTATCTAGTAATATGGGCAATGAACGAATCCAAATCCCTGTAAGAATCACCACCTTCCTTCACCGACTGCCGGACGGCGCCACCCAGCTCCGCCGCCCTCTTTCTCAGCCCATTCCCTTCTTTTGATGCCATCAATCTCTTGATAACATTCGAAATGTCTGTTGAACTCACTAGCTTCTCCCTGTGAGCCCATTCTTGTACAACCAGACCCACCTTCAAAATGTCAGTGACGAAGAAGGCATTCTTAGGTTGGTCAGAATGCATCGGCCAGGCAGCTATGGGCACCCCATTGGTGATACTCTCCAAGCACGAATTCCATCCACAGTGACTCATGAACCCACCTGTTGATGGGTGGCCCAATATTTCCCTTTGAGGTGCCCAATCTCTCAACACCACTCCAAATTCTTTTACTCTCTCTTCGTAACCTTCGGGTAGCACCGCTTCTCTCTGAAGATCACCTGCGAAAACATCGCCTTTGTCAGCGCCTCTAAAAACCCAGATGAACTTTTGTTGGCTCTGCTCTAAACCCATTGCAAGCTCTTTGATTTGTTCATCAGTCATCGAAGTCGTGGTTCCAAACGAAACATACAGCACAGATTTCAAGCCTTGTTTGTGGAGCCAATCCAAACATTTGTGCTCTCTAGTTTGATCTCCACTACTCTCCCATACAATCCTCGAACTCAAGGGTCCAATCGCCCATAGCTGCTTATTATTTTCGCCAGCATCTTCCTTTATCAACAAATCAATGTACTTGCCTTCTATGGATCTGCAAGAGTTCAGGATAATTCCGGCACCGAATCTTTTAAAATGATCGCGTTGAAAAGACAAGAAGTTTTGGAAATCCGAGGTGTAACATCCTTCTTCTAGCCCTTTCGGTGGTAGGTCATCTACTTCCAATGGATTTGGATTTCCTTTCATTCGCATTCGGGTGAAGGCTGAGATGGCGCGAAAACCGTAGCATTCCGCGTTGGGTAAAGAAGCAGAATCCTGAACAACATAAGACATAAGGACGTCGTGGATGACGACGATCCTTGTGGTCGCGGTGGAGAGTTCGAGTAAGAGTTTGAACGTGGGTTTTCGTAGTTGCTTTGAGGCTTCAACGGACGGTAGGAGATGCGATGGGAATTTTGTGGGTCCGTAGGGGTTAGGAGAGGGAGAGGGGAATTGTGGAGTGGGGAGTGAATGGAAATGGATTTTGGCGAGAGAGGAGTTTGAGGGGGAATTGAAACGGAGTCTGGCTTGGTGAATGTGAGTGGAGGAGGCAACATAGTGGACTGGGATTTGGTAGGACGAGGAGATGAGACAGGAGAATTGGAGGAGCTGGTTGAGGTGGCTTTGTACTGGAAATGGGACAATCACTGCGATCACTTGGCTTTTTGGAAGATGATTGTTTTGGACATCCATGGGTTTTTCTCTGGTTGGATCTGAAGGGATGAGCTTGGTGAATCCCTTAGGAAAGCTGAGGCCCTATTTGTAGGTGTGTGTGGCTAAGGTTATGTGATTATTTTATTTGCTAAAATGGAAAGAATTGAATACTAATTAGATATTTTTATAAGTATAATATCTATAGTAATAAATTTGTAAAAAATAAAAATAAAATGAAAAGTTTATTTTATATATATATATATATAGTTTTAGTTATTTTAACCAAGTTGAATTATTTTGATTAATTCATTTAGATTCTTTATTTTCTATTCAGACACTTCGATTTATTCCATAAAAAAATGTATAATTCGGATTGAATAGAATAATTGAATCGAAAATTAAATAATTACTGATCTCTACCTATTTAGTTTAAAAAATAATTTTTTAGGTAAAAAAATAATAATAACAATTATTTTTTATAACTCAAAGTATCTGAGTCCAACCCTGTGGGCTGAAGTTAACAACCATACCTCAATTTCCGTAGTTGGACCAACCTTCTTTATTATCAACTTGATCTGCACACAGAGATCTTTTGTTAGAAAATGAAGATGACCATTCAACTCAACTGAGGGTAATGACAGCACGAGAAGGGTTGTTTAGGAAATAAGTAAATATACCTCCGATCATTAGTGATTGGCAGATAGTAATTCTTTTTCTTATTTATTTATTTAAAACAATTTATAATTAATAATGCACATGCAAGTTACAAGTGCTTTGATTATTTGCCTTAAAGGAATGGTTCTAAATGCCTTACTTTAAGGTAAAAATTATTTTGAGATTAATATATTTTAATAAATTAATTGTTTATATTTAATTTTGCAAAACAAAAAATATTTTGATTAAAATAAAGTATATGTATTAATAAATTAACTTTTTTAGTTTAATTATATTTGAATTCTCAAATCTCGTACATTTTTCTTTTTATTTTTCATTCCAAATTAAACAAAAAAAAAGTTTTAATTCTTATTTTTTTTATTGATAAATACTTAATTCAAAAACACATGTTCGTAAAATGACCAAAGTACCACTTGAAGTGCCCCCAAGACACATTAATAAAAAAAAAAAAAAAAAAAAAAAAAAAAAAAAGATACCAAAGTCACACCATGTGACTGTCTCGTGCAACGACTAAACTGCACTCATTCCAAATCGTTGTAGTGTTCATATCAAATACTCTTCAAAGAAATTCTCTAAGATATTTTGATAAATACCACTTATCAAATTATACAAGAAATCAATGTATTTTTTTATTAATTTCTCAATTTTTTTCTTCTCCTAAATTAGCAAATAATATTTTTTTTCAAATTTCCTAGTTTCCTCATTTTCTCAATCAGGAGATGTAAAATATATATATGTAATTGGCAAAGTATTAAATAAAAAAATAAATTCAAACTTCAACTTTTTCTTTTTCTAAAATAATAATTTATATTTTTAACTATTTGACAATAATGTAAAATATATAGGTTCAATGAGTTTTTATTCGGTCTGAAAATGGTCAAGAATTTTTAAATGGTCAATTTCAAAAATTTTTTAATGATCTTGACATTCATCGTGAATGTACATGTGTTGACACACCCTAACAAAACGGGCCGGGTAACAGAACGTAAACACCAACATATCCTTAATGTCGCTCGATGTCTACGTTTTCAAGCAAATCTTCCCATCCATTTTTGGGGTGAGTGCATTTTAACAGCTGTTTTCTTAATTAATCGCACCCCATCTCGTGCTTTAAATATGGTAACACCTTATGAACAACCTTACAAACACCTGCCTAATTATACTCCCATGCGGGTGTTCGGTTGTTTGTGCTACGCTCAAACTTCTCGTGTCGGTCAAGACAAATTCCAACCAAGGGGTATGCTGTGTATTTTTTTAAGCTATCTGCCCCGACATCATGGTTATCGTCTTTTTAATCATGACACAAAAAAATTTTTCGTATCTCATGACGTCACATTTTTTGAAAATTATTCTTCTTTTTCACAAAATAATTTTCTCACTACATACCCCCTTTGTCCAAAAATAATTTTCAAAATCCTATTGGTGACTCCTTTCTAAACCCACCAGAACCCTTGGTCCCTTCCCTCATCCAACCTTCTAATACTCATACCAATAGCTTGAACACCTACCCAGCAAACCAACCTACCAACCCAACTGTCCAAAAATAATTTTCAAAATCCTATTGGTGACTCATTTCTAAACCCATCAGAACCCTTGGTCCAATCCCTAATCCAACCTTCTAATACTCATACCAATAGCTTGAACACCTACCTAGCAAACCAACCTAGGAACCCAGCTGAAGACCTGCAATTCGACTAATTCACAACTCCATTCACGTTAGAAAATTCGGCCCCACCGACTACCATTACCCAACAAAATGAATCCCCAACTTCTTTCGACCACCTAAACCCACCATCTGAAATTTCCTAGCAAATTGAACCCCCAGCATCGCGTCCCTAACGCACCCATAAACCTACGACTCGACTACGAGATTATGTCTGTCCGACTCTACCCAATTTTATTGATGTGTCCTCATGCTCCTGCTCAGTCTTCAAGTACAGTGCACCTTTTAAGTCACTTTGTTTCTTACGCTCATTTTTCTCCGTCCTATTTTTCTTTTCTAACTGCTCTCCCTAAGTACTCGGATCCTTCCTCTTACAGCCAGGGAGTCAAACACCCTCATTGGCGCGATGCCATTTCCACTGAACTGCAAGCCCTTGAACGTAACCAAACTTGGAGCCTTTGCCCAATTCCCCCTGGCTAGCAACCAATAGGTTGCAAGTGGATTTTTAAAACAAAACTTAAGCACGATGGCTCTATCGAACGCTATAAAGCCCGGCTTGTAGCTAAGAGGTACATATAGGTTGAGGGCCTTGACTATCACGATACTTTCGCACCTGTCATTAAGTTGGTTACAGTTCGTTGTGTCTTTGCCATTACTGTAGCTCGTAATTGGCACATCCATCAACTCGACGTAAACAATGCCTTTCTCCATGGTGACTTTGAGGAGGAAGTCTATATGTCTTTACCTTTAGGTTATGGATGAAAGGGGGAGACTCGAGTTAGTCGCCTCCAAAAATCATTATATGGGCTTAAACAAACCTCCCGTAATTGGTATTCAAAGTTGTCTACAACTTTGATCTCTACTAGTTTTATCCAATCGCAGGCCAACCACTCCATTTTTACTCTAACTTGTGGGATCATTTTTACTGCTATACTTGTTTATGTTGATGATTTACTTGTCACAAGTAATGATCTCTCAATCATTTTTGACATCAAGAAGTCTCTCGCCGATCGTTTCAGAATTAAGGATTTGGGTAAAACTAAGTATTTCTTGGGCATTAAAATTGCTTGCACGCCCAAGGGTATTTTTTTTAACCAAAGAAAATACCTCATTGACATTTTTTTTGACTTTGGTCAGCTGAGATGTTGACCAGCCTCCTCTCCTATGGAACCAAATTTGAAACTTGTTGCCGATCAAGGTATTCCCATCTCTTACTTGAGTTCATATTGCAGGCTCATTGGGCGACTCACTTACCTAATCATCTTTCGCCCTGACATCACCTTTGCCGTAAATTTATTCAGTTAGTTTATGCATAAGTCTTGTGTGCCTCACTATGACGCGACTATTCACATCCTTCGCTACCTTAAGAGTACCATTAATCATGGAATTTTTTTTGCAAATCACAACTTACACATATTCTAATTGGGCTAGTTGCGTAACAACCTAATCCTTCACTTCTGGATTTTTTTATCACTCTCAGTCGAAGTCCCATTTCCTGGCATACAAAAAAACAAAGTGTTGTGTCTCGCTCTTCTGCAGAAATAGAATATCGAGCTATGGCTTCCACCACCTGTGAATTTGTTTGGTTACGCACCTTACTTGCCGATTTGGCTGTTTCCCTTACACGGCCCATACTTCTCTACCGTGATAATTAGGCTGCCTTACACATTACTCACAATCCTATATTCTATGAAAGGACAAAACATATCGAGATAGATTATCATATTATCCAAGAAAAAGTTTGAGATGGCCTACTTCAGCTTCAACATGTCTCTACCGTCTCTCAACTTGCTGACATTTTCACTAGGGCCCTTGGTGTTGATCATGCAAGCGCCTTTCCTCCAAGTTGGGCGTTTCGGTTCTACACGTTTCACCTTGAGGAGGAGTATTAGAATTTGAATTATCTTTATTTTTGTATATAAGCATTATTTTAGTAAGTACCTTTTTATAGGAGGAATACAGTATTATATTAAGGATTTGCCCATTATTTCCGTTGATCATATTACTTAATTATGTAGTATTTGCATTCTATGTATTTGAAACTTCTTCCTTTGTAAATTCATAAGTGTAATGAAAAAATATTTTACCTATTATCCTTGCTCGTATCAAACTATGTGTGCAATGAACGAATTCAAATTAATCCGTGTAAGAATCACCACCTTCCTTCACCGACTGCAGGGCGGCGCCACGCACCTCCACCGCCTTCTTCCTCAGCTCATCCCCTTCTTTTGATGCCATCAACCTTCTGATAGCATTCGAAATGTCTGTTGAACTCACAAGTTCCTCCTTGTGGCCCCATTTTTTTAAAACCAGACCCACCTTCAATATGTCTGTGAAGAAAAACGCATTCTTAAGTTGGTCAGAATGCATCGGCCAAGCAGCTATGGGCACTCCATTGGTGATACTCTCCAAGCACGAATTCCATCCACAGTGACTCATGAACCCGCCTGTTGATGGGTGCTCCAATATTTCCTTTTGAGGTGCCCAACCTCTCACCACCACTCCAAATTCTTTCACTCTCTCTTCGTAACCTTCCGGCAGCACGTCTACTCTCTCACGATCACCTGCGAAAATATCTCCTTTGTCGGCGTCTCTAAAAACCCAGATGAACTTTTGTTGGCTCTGCTGTAAACCCATCGCAAGCTCCTTGATTATTCAAAATAATTTGTGTGATTATTTTAATTGCTAAATGGAAAGAATCGAGTACTGATTAGATACTTTTATACATATCACCAACGAGGGTAATGACAGCACGAGAAGGGTTGATTAGAAATGCCTTCTGCCATTAGTGATTGCCAGAGAGTAATTCTTTTTTTGATTTATTCAAAATAATTTATACTTAATAATGCACATGCATGTTACATGTGCTATGGTCATTTGCCTTAAAAGGAATGTTTGTATGTTCCTCTACTTTAAAGCTGAAAATTATTTTTAGATTAATAAATTTTGATAAATTAATTATTTATATTTAATTTCCCAAAACAAAAAAAATTTTGATATTAGTTTGATATAATAAAGTAAATGTATTAATAAATTAATTTTTTAATTTAATTTTATTTAAATTCTCAAATCTCATACATTTTTCTTTTTATTTTTATTCTAAATTAAATAAACAGAAAAATTTTGCTTCTTATTATTTTTTTGATAAATTTCTAAGCCCTGTTTGTTAGCCAAAAAGCTATCGAAAGGTACAAAAAAATATAAATATTTACTTATTTTTACTAACTTTTGTTATTTTTATTTTTCTTGTATTTATTTTTAAAATTTAAATTTTACAAAAAAAGTTACAAAAAATTATCCACTTTTTCTCATTTTTTTTAATATTTGTCAATTTTTTTATCAATTTTTAACCAAAATTATTGAAACGATTTACTTTTCACCGTTTTAACGAATTATTTTAATAAATTTTGATTGCGCTTGGTCGGTTTGGCATCATTATTTAACTCCAAAAATCACTATAAATCTCCAACAACCCTTCTACCTTTAATTTTTCTGCCATCATTAATTTCAAAAAATTCCACTATTTCGTTAAAAAAATAAAAAATCTGGAAGTAAGCTAACCGAATGTGTAAATTTTTTATACAATTATATTTTTTGTGTCGAAAGCTTTCAAATGAATACCAATGTTTCTATTTTTTGTGAATTTTTTTAAATCCGTGAGAACGAATTTAAAAAATCGTTTTTACGGTTTGTTACTTTTTAAAAAATAATACACCAAAATTAATTTCAAATCACATTTTATCTCAATTTGTCTAATTTTTTTTTTTTACTTTAAACGGAGCCTAAATACTACAAAATAACTGGTACAACCCACATTTTTTACTTTTTGTCATTTTTAATAATTCAAACCGCCTCTTAATTCAAAAAACGCATGTTCCGTTAGTTGACCAAAGTGCCATTCGAAGTGCCCCCCAAGATTCATTACTTAATTGACCAAAGTACCCCTTGAAGTGCCGCCCAATATACAGTAACAAGAAGTGGTTACCAAAGTCGCGCCATGTGACTGTCTCGTGCAAAGATTAAGGTTTTGCTCGTGAATCATAGTTAGTAACTAATTACTAGTTACTAAGTTTTTTTACTTTTTTTTTAAATAATTAAAATTACTCTTTCACATTTAACTTTTTTTAAACTAACAAGGATAAAAATAGGAAATTAATAAAAAATTAAAAAACTCACTTTTTTCCTTCTCAAATAGAAAAAAATTTCCCCTTTAAGGGCCATCTGGAGCTCCAAAAAAATTCAAAAGTTCGAATTTTTTTAAACTCCAAAAAATTCTAATTTTTCATAAAATTTTTCAAAATTTATTGGAACAAATTATTATAGTGCATTCCAATAGATTTTGTCAAATTTTTTAAAGAGTCAGACTGATATTTATACCAAAAAATTCTACAAAATTTTAAAGTTTTGAAGATTTTTCACTAAAATTTTATCACCTATCACTTTATATGATTTTTAACAAATTTATAACAATCCAAACATAACATCTAACAATTGTTTTAAAATAATTTTTTACATTCTAAATTCTAAAAAAATTTACCTTTGTTAACTTTTGAACTTTTTTTACACTCCAAATGGTGTTTTAGAAGATAGTACTTAACATTTTTTCCAAAACTCAACCTAAACTGCGTTCATTCCAAATTATTGTAAAAAATGACAAATAAATAAAACCTATTATCAATAAATTTTGTAATTTTTATTTGCTTGCTATTGGTCTTGTTTTTTCTTTTAGGGTCTTGATTTTCTTTTTCATAATATGAATAATATGTTAAAAGGTTAGCCCCCAGAAAATAAATAAATAAATAATAAAAACAATTGATTTTGGTAAAGGAAAATCATACAAGGGGAAAAAGTTATCCGAACGAGAGCAAGAAGCCGGGCAATGCCAAATAGTGCGAATATATAAATTACAACAGCGAATTTTATTGATCAAACCAGACAAATCACAGATGGTTGTGGCAATTAGAAACTAGACCTATCTAGTTATGTGAGCAATGAAAGAATCCACCTCCATGCGAGAAACGCCACCTTCCTTCACCGACTGTCGGGCGGCACCACCTAGTTCCTCCGCCCTCTTCTTCATCTTCTGCCCTTCCTTTGATGCCATTAAACTTATTACAGCTTTTGCAATAGCTGAGGAAGTCACTAGCTCCTTCCTTTGTGCCCATCGTCTAACAACTACACCCACCTTCAGTATATCAGTTACCAGAAACGCGTTCTTTGGTTGGTCAAAACGCATTGGCCAGGCAGCTATAGGCAAACCATTGACTATACTCTCCAAGCATGAATTCCAACCACAGTGACTCATGAACCCTCCTGTTGATGGGTGCCCTAAGATTTCTCCTTGAGGTGCCCAATCTCTCACCACCATTCCAACTTCTTTTAGTCTCTCTTCATAAGCTTCTGGTAGTTCAGGTCTCCTAACATCATCACCTGAAAATGGAGACAGAACTAGAATTGTTGGACGGGGACCAAAATGTCTGTAGGATTAATAGTTGCAATATACCTATCAAATAATAATAATAATAATAATAATAATAATAATAATAATAATAATAATAAATAGTAATTACAATGAATTTTTTAAGGACGGGTGGTGGTTGACCAATTACTCGCGTTCAAAATTTTATAATTATAAAATATAGAGTATCTATAGCAATTTTGATAATAGCTGAGGGATCATGACCCGCCACTCTCCCTTCTTAGTTTCGTCCCTACCTGCAAATACATCTCCTTTGTCAGCATCTCTCAATACCCAAATGAACCTGTGTTTGCTTTGCTCTAACCCAATCGCAAGCTCTTTGATTTGTTCATCAGCCATTGAAGTTGTTGTCCCAAATGAAACATATAGCACTGATTTTGGTGGTTGTTTGTCCAGCCACTCCAAGCATTTGTGTTGGCTACTTGAATTTCTTGTTCTGTCATATTCTTTTCCGGGGTTCAATGGCCCAATGGCCCACAGTTGAGGGTTCCTTCCCAATAGATCAATATAAGTACCTTCAATTGATCTGCACGAGTTTAAGATAGTTCCAGAAGTAGATTTCAAAACTTCAAGTTGACGACCTAAAAAATTTAGGAACTCAGGACTTATACATCCATCTAGAGATGGTAGCCCTTCTGGTACATCATCTACCTCGAAAGATTTCCCCTTCATTTCCCATGTATCAAAGAAAGTGGCGAAACCGGAAACGGGGTTGAAAACATAGGATTCTGCATTCGGAAACACACTAAAGTCCTGAACCGCCTGAGCCATAAGGACGTCATTGATAACGATAACCCTTCTAGCTGTGGCGGTGATCTGGTGTAAGAGTTCCGCCACGGGTTGGCGGAGGAGGAAAGAGGCATCGAAGATTGGTGGAAGAACTTGGGGAAATTTGTTGGGAGGAGAGGAGGGGAGGAGAGGAGGGGTTGGGAATTCATGGAAATGGATTTTGTTAAGATCATTGCCGGCCTCGAAGCGAAGCCTGACTTGTCGAATGTGGGTGGCATAGCCAACGTAGTGAACTGGGATTTGGTAGGAAGAGATTAAGCAGGAGAGTTGGAGTAGCTGGTTCAGATGGCTCTGGGCTGGGAAAGGAACCACGACAGCAACTACTTCACCAGCTTGTTTTAAGCTGTTGAGGTTGTCGTGGTTTTGATTTTGGTTATAATGAGATTGGACATCCATAGCCTTATACATTTCTCCCAATCTCTCGTTTTGTCTGATTGATCATGGAGCTAATTACATGGGTTATTTATAACAGCAAAAGTCAATATCCTCTGAAGAGGAAAAACAGAAAAAGTAACACCTCGTGACGGTTTTTTAAACAGTGGGAGGCCATTATAATTTCCTATGTTCTACTGTGCGTTCCGTCTCTTACATAAATTGTAATAAGAACATAACTAATCTAGGTACAGCAAGGAAGTTATCAATTGTTAAATCCTCCATTATTGAAGATATCCAGGAACAGCAGTTAGTTTTTCTGGAGACATCCAAAGGAATAGCGGTTAGTTTCTTGAGTTGACGCTTGAAGGATTTTTACTAACCCGTGGATGAAATTATTTTGTTCCACATCTTCCCAATGGTTTTGTTCCAGCCGATTGTTTGTGAATTCTGCTCGTGGACATGGGAAAACATCACACAACTTCGTGCGGGGGAAATCCATGAAATGGGAGCGACACGAACGTTGGAAAGGAACGAAACAAGATAAACCACTTTTTTTTTATTGTTTAATAAATATACTACTAAAATAAAATGATTATATATATATATATATATATTTTATATTATACATCAGGACAGTGATGAATGAAACGGAGGCGGAACGTGATGCTGATAGAGGCGGCTTGGGGGGCTGCCGTGTGCGTCAAAAGCACGGCGGCATCTCTCTGTCTTGTAATTCAACGATTCACGTGTTGGTAAATTATTTATTTAACGGCTCAGATTAAAACTTTAAAATATATATATTTTTTAATCAAATATACATACAGCTCTAAATCCATTACCAGTTGTTACTTGGTTTGTATTTATTTTTAGAGACTTATGTTGAAAACACTAATAAAGACGGGAGAGGAGTAAAATAAGAAAATTTTGATTACTTTACAAATTTTTAGTTAAGTTTTAAGGGGAGGAGAAGAGATTAACGATAATAATATTTTTAAATAATAAAAATAAATATAATTTTTAAATAGTGAGAGATATAAATGTACTTATTTAAATATTAAAGGAAGGGTTGGTGTAATTTATTCTTATTTATTTTGGCATTAGAAAGCACCAATGACTTGGTCAAAGTAAATGTATGAGTGTGTTGGGATACGGAGTGTTTTAGCTGAGGAAGTGGGGCGGGCCAAGGGTGGAACCGGGGTGTGTGGCCCAAACTTTGATCTAGAAGTTTAAGAGCGGGGTTAGACAGAACAGTATAGACGATAAAATTAAAAGATTTTGGGGAGTTACGTAAGCTTCATGATTTGCAAGCTATACCGTTTAATTAAAATTTAATGTTTTAAATATATAAAATTTTTTTTCAATTAAATAGTATAACTGCATGCATCTGTACTATTAAATTAAAATTCAATAATTTTAAATCAATATTACGTGATTGACATACTTCTCTCTTTTCATATGTTGGTTCCGTTTGGAGTTTTTCAAAATAAAATAAAATAGTATAACTGCATCTGTACTATTGAATTAAAATTCAATAATTTTAAATCAATGTTACATGATTGACATACCTCCCTCTTTTCATATATTATGTTAAAATTACAAATATAACCCATTAGATAACTTTAATTTTTGTGTTGGTCAAAATTGACTTTTTAAATACAAAAAAGCAAATAAGCTATTTTGTTTAAGTTAGCTTATTTGTTACCAAACAAACCCTCGAGTCCCTTGTCCCCCCTTCTTCTCTCTCTTCACCTTTACTAGGTGCTGTTTGAGGTGAGAATTTTTTCGTGCGAATTTTTTCAAAAAGAAAGTAATTAAAAATTTTAAATTTTAAATATATTTTTTAATAAATTAATAAATATAATAAAAATAAAATATGTTTATTTTTTTTGGTAATTATAAAATATGTTTATTGATAAATTAGTTTTTTTAGTTTAATTATGTTTAATTTGTTCAATTTTATTCTTTTTTCTTTGTTTTTTTTAAACAAAAGCTAAACATGAGAAGAAAATTTGAATATGAATTCTTTTCTTTTTTTCTTGACAAATTTTTTTATTCAAACACAATCCAAAGGTGTGTTTGGAAAGATGATTTGGAGAAGAAAATACAATTGTTGATATATAATTATGTTAATGATAAATTAAATGAAATTTTATTTATTTACTTCTTATTTTTTCTAGTCATTCCAAAAAAGAATTAAAAAATATTAATACTTTTATTTTATTTTACTCTTCACTTTTCATTTTCCCTCCAAATCTTTGCCAACAAAATTATTGATAGAGAAGCATAAGCGAGCTAAGATAAGCACATGAACCCACAAGTTTAGTCTTTTGTGTATGGCTGTGTTTGATTAAGGAATATGGGGAGTGGGATTAAATTGTCACTTCTGTGATTAAAAACTAATATCATGTTGTATTTAATCTTATATATTATCTTTCATTATCTAATTCCTTGATCAAATATAAGTTATATACATCGTATTGTATGCATGCTTAAGCTAGATTACAAAAATGAATTAAAAAAAAGATTAAAGTGAAGAATTAATTTATTCCTGCAGTTAGGATAAATACTGAGCTATTAATTTTGATAAATGATATTAGCAATGTTTGGAATAAAACAAAATATTACAAAATTTTACAAATACGAATACGAATTACGTGACAGTAAAATTTAAATTTTCTACCGACTACATAAAACACGAGACATTAATTTTTATAATTTTATACAATTTCAAACATATCCATTATCAATACAATTTTTTGCTTTTTATTTATATAAAATGATATATAATTATTAATATATGTAATCCAAGTTGCTTTGCTCCTGCGCAAAAATACATTGGACAAAGACAACCACGGTTGGGTTTGCAGAATATAAAACCAGACAACAATCCTTCTGGTGGGGCCCAATTATATTCATTTTTATCAATTCAGGTTTATTTAAGTATTTTTAAATTAAAAATACATATAGTCCAAGGCATCTGACAAAACAATCCCCAAATTTCTAGCCGGCCCTTGCATGATGTCAGGGCGCACGCACCATTCCTTTTTTTTTTAATATTCATTTCCAGCAGGCACTTGCATGATGTCAGTGCGCACGCACCATTCTTTTTTCTTCACTTTTTTTTTTAATATTCAGATATTAGGTTTTATTTGTATGTATTTTAATTAATTTTAAGACCTAAGGAGTTGATTAGGTGCTACAAACTGTGGCATCTATAAATAATACACCTTTATAAATTTTGATGTGATATTTTTTACTTGATTTGGGAAGTAAAATTTCTCCCCTCTAAAAATTATCCTCCCTTCTTAATCTTGGAAGAAGGTGTATTATTTTTGAAGAGGATTTGAGCTATCCAAAAATTACCCCCTTATATGGACTAAATTAGACCATTATACCCCTTCTTATCCCCTTCTCACCGGCAAAATATATTTTATATTAGAAATAAAATCTTTTTTTTCTAATGGAAAAATGTATTAAAAAATTATATTAATAAAAATAAAAAATATAATTTTTTTCCAAATAGGAGACGTGTGATTAAAAATATATATTTTTTCCAAATAGGAGGTGATGTGATTTTAAGATAATAATATTATTTTTTAGTAAATATAATAATATTATTTTTTAACAAATATATACAAAATTACACATATATTGATATTTTTTAAATAAGGAGAAAAAAATAAGTGAGTAAGGAAGTTTCGGATAAATTGAGATGTTATTGTCTACAAAACTAATTTATATATTTTATAAAGTTTAATTTATTAATAACATAATTTATTTATAATTAATTTATCTAAAATTAATTTGTACTAGTTGATTTTCACATTATATAATTAACATAAATATAAAATTAAGTTTGGGTAATCACGTTTAATTTAATGGGTAACCAAATTTGAAACACCGCAAGGGTAAAAGAATCATTTGATTATTTTTTCATCATTCACTTTTTCTTATTTATAAAACATCTAAATTAAATCAAAAGTTATCCCTTCATAAATATCTCATCAATGTAAGCTAATCCTCTAAAAATAATAACCCTCTTATCTTATACTCTCTTTAAAACTTATCTCCTTGAAATTTTAACACCATCCAATCGAACCTTAAAATCAATAATTTTTAAAAAATTTAAATTAGTAATTATTAAAGAATAGAGTTAAAAGTTTTACTAATACCACTTGGGATTCACGTGTACCATTCTGCTGTAGCTTAGAAAGCATTAATACCTTTTCAGAACCAAGTAATTTGAATTTAATGTATCATTATATTTATATAATGGCGGTGAAATTTGTCGATCAAGCAAACAATTGGTTGTATTAGAAATCTCTATAAATACGAATTACGAAATAATAAAATTTAAATTTTTCATTTATTATACGAATTATGAGATATTTACCCTTATAATTTTATTTTATTTTATATATTTTTATATGATTCCAAACACTAATATTATAAGTTGTTATATCTTATTTGATTTATCAAACACTTAATACAAGTTCAGGTCTACCTAGTAATGTGGGCAATGAACGAATCCAAATCCCTGCAAGAATCACCACCTTCCTTCACCGACTGCAGGGCGGCGCCACCCACCTCCGCCGCCCTCTTCCTTAGCTCATCCCCTTCTTTTGATGCCATCAACCTTCTGATGGCATTCGAAATGTCTGTTGAACTCACAAGCTCCTCCTTGTGGCCCCATTCTTTTACAACCAGACCCACCTTCAATGTGTCAGTGAAGTAAAACGCATTCTTAAGTTGGTCAGAATGCATCGGCCAGGCGGCTATGGGCACTCCATTTGTGATACCCTCCAAGCACGAATTCCATCCACAGTGACTCATGAACCCACCTGTTGATTGGTGCTCCAATATTTCCTTTTGAGGTGCCCAATCTCTCACCACCACTCCAAATTCTTTCACTCTGTCTTCGTAACCTTCCGGCAGCACATCTACTCTCTCACGATCACCTGCGAAAATATCTCCTTTATCGGCGTCTCTGAAAACCCAGATGAACTTTTGTTGGCTCTGCTCTAAACCCATTGCAAGCTCCTTGATTTGTTCATCAGTCATCGTAATCGTGGTTCCAAACGAAACGTACAGCACAGATTTTGGGCCTTGTTTATGGAGCCAATCCAAACATTTGTGCTGTCTAGTTTGATCTCTACTACTCTCCAATACAATCCTCGAACTCAAGGGTCCAATCGCCCATAGGTGCTTATCATTTTTGCCATAATCTTCCTTTATCCACAAATCAATGTACTCACCTTCTATGGATCTACAGGAGTTCAAGATAGTCCCGGCACTGAATCTTTGAAAAAGATCGAGTTGAAAGGACGAAAAGTTTTGGACATCCGGTGGTACGTCATCTAGTTCCAATGGATTTGGATTTGAGTTTGGATCTGGATCTGGATTTGGCTTCATTGGCAATCGGTCGAAGAGAGAAGCGAAGGCTGAGATGGGCCAAAAACCATAGCATTCCACGTTGGGTAAAGAAACAGAATCTTGAACAACGTAAGACATAAGGACGTCGTGGATGACGATGATCCTTGTGGTGGTGGCGGAGAGTTCGAGTAAGAATTCGAACGTGGGTTTTCGGAGTTGCTTCGAGGCCTCAAAGGATGGGAGGACATGCAAAGGGAATTTTGTGGATCCGTAGGGGTTAGGAGAGGAAGAGGGGAATTGTGGAGTGGGGAGTGAATGGAAACGGATTTTGGAGAGAGAGGAGGAATTTGTGGAATTGAAACGGAGTTTGGCTTGGTGAATCTGAGTGGAGGAAGCAACGAAGTGGGTTGGGATTTGGTAGGAGGAGGAGATGAGGCAGGAGAGTTCGAGGAGCTGGTTGAGGTGGCTTTGGAGTGTAAATGGGACCATCACTGCAATCACTTGGCTTTTTGGATGAGGATGGCTTTGGGCATCCATGGGTTTTTCTCGATCTCCTGGATATCTCTCTGGTTGACTCTAAAGGGATGAGCTGCCGAATCCTTTGGGAAATCCAAGGCCCCATTTGTAGGGGTGCGTTGCTGGGGTAATTTGATTTTTGTGTGATTATTTTAATTGCAGAATGAAATGGTCAATCGAGTACTAATATTTTTATATGTATCACCAACGAGGGTAATGACAGGACAAGAAAGGGTTGTTTAGAAATACCTTCTATCATTAGTAATTGGCAGAGAGTAATTCTTCTTTTGGTTTATTTAAAATAATTTATAAGTAATAATGGACATGCATGTTACAAGTGCAATGATCATTTGTCTTAAACTATTCGATTGTTAAAATTTTAGAGAGATAAATTTTAAAGGAGATATAAGATAAGATGGAACATTATTTTTAGAAGATTGACTTACATTGATGTGATGTTTATGGAGAAAGATAACTTTTGACTTGGTTTGAATATTTTATAAATAAGAGAGGTGAATGATAGAAAAAATAGTCAAATGACTCTTTTACCCTTGTGGTATCCTAAACTTGGTTACCCATTAATTAAATATTAAATTATAAAACCTACTCTATTAAATTATTTTTGGACAATTTCAAGTAATATTATTTATTTCATTGAAAATTTAATTTTTTTTATAAATTTATTTAAAGAACGTTTTTTAAATATGTACTTTTGAATGATTAGTTATTATTTAATTTTTTTTAATTTTATTTATTTGGCTTGTTGGTCTATCTTTTTTTTTTTTACTAGTTATTTTAATTAAGTTAACAATATAATTAACAGGGGTTAAAAATATCAAAAGTAGTCAAGTTGAGGGGATAACTTTTAGTTAGTCTCAAGGGTGTCCAAAATTTATCCCCAAAGGGGGGAATAAAGAAGGGGAAAATTAAGAGGGGAGAAATTTTGCCATCCAAGCAATGGGTTAAGTGTGGGACCCACCCTTATGAGGGGGTAAAAGTTTTGAAGGAGGCCAAATCCCTCATCCAATTGGGCTGTATATTGCTCTACTTTAAAGCTGAAAATTATGTTTAGATTAATATGTTTTAATAAATTAATTATTTATATTTAATTTTCCAAAACAAAAACTATTTTGATATTAATTTCATATAATAAAGTAAATGTATTAATAAATTAATTTTTTAATTTAATTTTATTTAAATTCTCAAATCTCATACATTTTTATTTTTATTTTTATTCTAAATTAAATAAACAAATAAATTTTAGTTCTTATTATTTTTTTCCTTGATAAATTCTTAAGCCCTGTTTATTGGCCAAAAAATTATCGAAAGCTACAAAAAAATTATAAATATTTATCTACTTCTATCAGTTTTATTTTTTGTGTGTTTATTTTTAGAATTTAAATTTTACAAACTTAAAAAAAAGTTACTCACTTTTTCCTTTTTTTAATATTTATCAACTTTTTTATATTAATTTTTGACAAAACTATTAAAACGAAAAACTGTTAGAGCGGATTATTTTTACCATTTTAATGAATTATTTTAATGAATTTTAGTTGATGTTTTAAACAGTAAAAAAAGACTTACAACCTACAATCTCTAACTTTTTGTCATTTTTAATGATCCCAACCGCTCCTACTTCAAAAAAACACATGTTCCGTAAGTTGACCAAAGTACCATTTGAAGTGCCCCCCAAGATACATTACTTAGTTGACCAAAGTACCCCTTGAAGTGCCGCCCAAGATACATTAATAAAAAGTGGATACCAAAGTCACACCATGTGACTGTCTCGTGCAAAGATTAAGGTTTTGTTCGGGAATCATACTTGGTAACTAATTACTAGTTACTTAGTTTTTTTTATTTTTTCAAATGATTAAAATTACTCTTTTTACATTTAATTTTTTTAAACTATGAAGGATAAAAATACCAAATTAATAAAAGGTTAAAAAACTCACTTTTTTCCTTCTCAAATAGAAAAAAAATACTTTTTTAAGGGTCGTTTGGAGCTCTAATTAAGTTTAAAAAAAATTTAAAAGTTACAACTTTTTGAAACTCTAAAAAATTCTAACTTTTCGCAAAATTTTTCAAAATTCGTTGGAACAAATCATTATAGTGCGTTCTAACAGATTTTGACAAATTTTTTAAAAAATTGGATTGACATTTATACTAAAAAATTCCACAAAACTTTAAAATTTTCAAATTTTTAATAAATTTATATCAAATCAAACAAAACATCCAATCATTATTTTAAAATAACTTTTACACTTTAAATTCTAAAAAATTTTACTTTTGTTAATTTTTGAAGTTTTTATACACTCCAAGCGGCCTTTTAGTAGATATTAGTTAGTTAGCATTTTTTCCCGAACGTCAACCTAAATTGCATTCATTCCAAATTATTGTAGAAAATGGCGAATAAATAAAAAGTATTATCAATAATTTTTGTAATTTTTTGTAATAAGTGTTATCAATAAGGTTTGTTTTAAAGGTATTTTAGTCAATTCATATAGTGAACTGACAAAAATTACTTCTTAAGAGAAAATCTAACAGCACGGGATGTTAATAATTGGGTAATCCTTTTAGGGGTGTTGATAATCTTTTGTATATGATTGTGTTTGATTAAGGAATATGCAAAGTGAGATTAAATTATCGCTTCTGTTAGTTTTTATCATATTTTATTTGGACTTTTTATTTATTAATGTAATGATATATATTTCAAAATGGAGAATTTATAATATACAATAATGTCAAATTACATTTCATATTTCATTAGTAAGATATTAGAAAATGAGAAGTGAGATTAAATTATTGCTTATGTTTGTTTTTATCATATTTTATTTGGACTTTTTATTTATTTTTTCAAAATGGAGAATTTATAATATATAATAATGTCAAATTATATTTCATATTTCATTAATAAAATATTAAAATACTTTATCTAAAAATAAATATCACATTAATTTAATTATATATATTTATCTCTCATCATCTAATTCCTCCTATCGAATATAAATTATATATTTTATCGTATGCATGCCTGAATTAGGTGATAAAAAAATAAAATAGAAAATTAAAGAGAATTTTTGCAATTAGGATAAACGCTGAGCAATTAATTTTGGTAAATGATATTATTAAAATATATTTTTATTTTTTTATTAATATAAAAAAAATATATAATTATAAATATATATAATCAAGTTCTTTCTCTGACCAAAAAAAAAAAGTCAAAAATACCATGACAATTGGCTTTGTTTGGAGTAATTTTTTTTTTAATTTTTATAAATCTCTTTAAATTTTTAAATTTTTTAGTTACTTCACAAATTATACGACTGTAATTCTTTTTAATTTAAAAAAGTTTAAATAACTCTAAACACGAGTTGTTTTTATTTTTTCTCTAAGCATGTGGAAAAATTAGGGCGCTTTGCTTTGATACAATAATACAGTGAATAAGGGCAACCATTGTGGAGTATGCAGAAAATTAGTGCTACGCTTACACCTAACTCTTATATTCATGTTTACACTCTCATTAATTTGTACTGTCACTATCTATACTTTTACATTTAGTTCAAAATCATCACAATCGTTAAATGTTATTTTTAACATTTTTTTTTCTTTTTAATGGTTAAAACAACTTTATTTTTGTGCTTACGATGATTTTAAATTAAATGTACTTGTCGTTATAGGCTGTAACTAGTATAAATTGACGGGGTGTAAGAGCTGAGTGTCGGTGTAGCAGTACTGTTAGCAGAATATAAAACATGGATAATAATGCTTGTGGTGGGGCCTAACTATATTCCTATCCCTTGTGCCATAAGTTTACAGGGTAGTTTGTCTTGTCTCTAAAAGTCCAAGTCCAAGTCAACAGTCAAACAATAGCCAAAATTTCTAGCCACCAGCATGAACCGGACTTGGGCAGCTGATGTTAGTAATGTCACGTCAAATCGTGAACTGTTCCATGAAAATTGGTCGATTTATGTGGAAAACAAAGAAATTTTAGGCTATGAACTATCATAAAATTTTTAAATTTATTTTTATTAGGAACAGTTTGATTTTAATCAAGAACCCCACTTCTTCATTATTTTATGATTAACTTCAAAAGTTATGCTAATTATTCCTTTTATCCTGAACCAGTTAGCTTGAATTTAGTACATATTAAATTTTTTTTTTGGTAATTATACATATTAAATTTATATTAATGACGGTAAATTTTGTCAACCAAACGGGTGATTGTTTGCACTAGAAATAACGACAAAGATAAGAATTACAGTAGACAAGTATGTTCTCATATTTTACTTTTATTTATCAAACTACTTAATGTTAACTCCGGTCTATCTAGTAATATGGGCAATGAACGAATCCAAATCCCTGTAAGAATCACCACCTTCCTTCACCGACTGCCGGACGGCGCCACCCAGCTCCGCCGCCCTCTTTCTCAGCTCATCCCCTTCTTTTGATGCCATCAACCTCTTGATAGCTTTCGAAATGTCTGCTGAACTCACAAGCTCCTCCCTGTGGGCCCATTCTTTTACGACCAGGCCCACCTTTAATATGTCAGTGACGAAGTAGGCATTCTTAGGTTGGTCAGAATGCATCGGCCAGGCAGCTATGGGCACCCCATTGGCAATGCTCTCCAAGCACGAATTCCATCCACAGTGACTCATGAACCCACCTGTTGACGGGTGCCCCAGTATTTCTCTTTGAGGTGCCCAATCTCTCACCACCACTCCAAATTCTTTCACTCTCTCTTCGTAACCTTCGGGTAGGTCCGCTTCTCTCTGAAGATCACCTGCGAAAACATCGCCTTTGTCAGCGTCTCTAAAAACCCAGATGAACTTTTGTTGGCTCTGCTCTAAACCCATTGCAAGCTCTTTGATTTGTTCATCAGTCATCGAAGTCGTGGTTCCAAACGAAACATACAGCACAGATTTCAAGCCTTGTTTATGGAGCCAATCCAAACATTTGTGCTCTCTAGTTTGATCTCTACTACTCTCCCATACAATCCTCGAACTCAAGGGTCCAATCGCCCATAGCTGCTTATTATTTTCGCCAGCATCTTCCTTTGTCAACAAATCAATGTACTTGCCTTCAATGGATCTGCAAGAGTTCAAGATAATTCCGGCACCGAATCTTTTAAGATTATCGCGTTGAAAAGACAAGAAGTTTTGGAAATCCGAGGTGTAACATCCTTCTACTAGCCCATCCTTCTACTAGCCCCTTTGGTGGTAGGTCATCTACTTCCAATGGATTTGGATTTGCTTTCATTCGCATTCGGTTGAAGAAGGAAGCGAAGGCGGAGACGGCGCAAAAACCGTAGCATTCCGCGTTGGGTAAAGAAGCAGAATCCTGAACAACGTAAGACATAAGGACGTCGTGGATGACGACGATCCTTGTGGTCGTGGTGGAGAGTTTGACTAAGAGTTCGAACGCGGGTTTTCGGAGTTGCTTCGAGGCTTCAATGGACGGTTGGAGATGCGATGGGAATTTTGTGGGTCCGTAGGGGTTAGGAGACGGAGAGGGGAATTGTGGAGTGGGAAGTGAATGGAAATGGATTTTGGCGAGAGAGGAGTTTGAGGGGAAATTGAAACGGACTCTGGCTTGGTGAATGTGAGCGGAGGAGGCAACATAGTGGACTGGGATTTGGTAGGACAAGGAGATGAGGCAGGAGACTTGGAGTAGCTGGTTGAGGTGGCTTTGGACTGGAAATGGGACAATCACTGCAATCACTTGGCTTTTTGGAAGGTGATTGTTTTGGACATCCATGGGTTTTTCTCTGGTTGAATAAAGGGATGAGCTTGGTGAATCCTTTAGGAAAGCTGAGGCCCTATTTGTAGGGGTGTGTCGCCAAGGTTATGTGATTATTTTATTTGTTAAAATGGAAAGAATTGAATACGAATTAGATATTTTTATAAGTATAATATCTATAGTAATAAATGTTGGAAAATTTGGAATTAAATAGGAAATGGTGAATGAGAAATTGCATTTTCATAGAGCACTCTTGAATTGGAAAGTGTGAAAAGTTAAGTGAAAAGTGTGAAAACACTTGTCCCACATTGAAAAAAAGGTAAGAGGTTAAGTGCTTTATATATGGTTACACTTTTTATGAGTGGTAACCAATGTTAAGTATACTATGTCTCGTGCGCACGCACAGGTGGGTGCAAATCCTATGCCCCGACGGAGGTCCGATAAACTTCTGTCGTGTGCAAGCGCGCAACCTGCGGACATGAATGCCGGTCCAAAAAACGGGTCTCGCGAATAGCCCAATTTTAGCCTTTAAATTATCCACCAGCAGTTATGTAACAGGTTTAATTCCTAGTTTGCCCCTGATTTAATTCTGTTAACCGTTGTATCCTGGGAAACAGACGTCCATATAACCGCACGCACAGGTAGAGGGGACGAATCTGGTCTTCCTGCATTTTCTGTTTTGTTCTGATAATATATATATATATATATTATTGCAACTGTTATTCGAAAAAAAAAATAATAATAATAATAATGAAATAAAAAATATATATATTTTATTTCTACCTCTCATTTCATTGTTTCGTGGAAGTCATTTTTTCTTTTAATTTAATTTTAATTTAGTTTCCTCCTTTTTCTTACTTTCAACAATAAATTTGTAAAAAATAAAAATAAAATGAAAAGTTTATTTTAGATATATATATATATATATAGTTTTAGTTATTTTAGTCCTAACTAGAACTAAGTTGAATTATTTTGATCAATTCATTTCGATTCTTTGTTTTCTATTTAGACACTTTAATTTATTTCATAAAAAAATACAATAATTTTAACGATTCAGATCGAATAGAATAATTGAATCAAAAATTAAATAATTACTGATCTCTACCTATTTGGTTTAAAAAATAATTTTTTATGTAAAATAATAATAATAATTATTATTTTTTATAACTCAAAGTCTCTGAGTCCAACCCTATGGGCTGAAGTTAACAACCATACCTCAATTTCCGTAGTTGGACCAACCTTCTTTATTATTAACTTGATCTGCACACAGAGATCTTTTGCTAGAAAATGAAGATGACCATTCAACTCAACTGAGGGTAATGACAGCACGAGAAGGGTTGTTTAGGAAATAAGTAAATATACCTCCGATCATTAGTGATTGGCAGATAGTAATTCTTTTTCTTATTTATTTATTTATTTAAAACAATTTATAATTAATAATGCACATGCAAGTTACAAGTGCTTTGATTATTTGCCTTAAAGGAATGGTTCTAAATGCCTTACTTTAAGGTAAAAATTATTTTGAGATTAATATATTTTAATAAATTAATTATTTACATTTAATTTTGCAAAACAAAAGATATTTTGATTAAAATAAAGTATATGTATTAATAAATTAACTTTTTTAGTTTAATTATATTTGAATTCTCAAATCTCGTACATTTTTCTTTTTATTTTTCATTCCAAATTAAACAAAAAAAAAGTTTTAATTCTTATTTTTTTCTTGATAAATACTTAATTCAAAAACACATGTCCGTAAATTGACCAAAGTACCACTTGAAGTGCCCCCAAGATACATTAATTAAAAAAAAAAAAAAAAAAAGATACCAAAGTCACACCATGTGACTGTCTCGTGCAACGACTAAACTGCACTCATTCCAAATCATTGAAGTGTTCATATCAAATACTCTTCAAAGAAATCCTCTAAGATATTTTGATAAATAACACTTATCAAATTATACAACAAATCAATGTAATTTTTTTATTAATTTCTCAATTTTTTTCTTCCCCTAAATTAGCAAATAATAATTTTTTTTAAAATTTCCTAGTTTCCTCATTTTCTAAATCAGGGGATGTAAAATTTATATTTGTAATTAGCAAAGTATTAAATAAAAAAATAAATTCAAACTTCAACTTCTTCTTTTTCTAAAATAATAATTTATATTTTTAGCTATTTGACAATAGTATAAAATATATAAGTTCAATGAGTTTTTAGCATAAAACGTATTAGGATCAAGTGGTTAGAAATTAGTAATTAGATATGTAGCACATAAAAATTTATTTAAAATGGACTACAGTAATTAAATGTCTTAGTTAATAATTGCTGGCCGTGAGCCAACTATCGAGATGGCCATGAGGGCAATATAAGATTTTAAATTCAAATTTATTACCCGTGTGTACTTTATGCTAGGGGTTGAAAATGAGCTCGGTTGATCAGAATTTTAATTTATTCGAACTCGACTCAAGTAATTTATATTAAATTTTAATTTAAGTCCGATTTGGATTCGAGTTTTATATAAATCGGATTATGTGGGCAATGAAAGAATCCAACTCCATTCGAGAAACACCACCTTCCCTCACAGATTGTTGGGCTTCACAACCCATTTTCTCTGCCCTCTTCCTCGGCTCATCCCCTTCTTTTGTTGCCATTAAACTATTCACAGCTTTTGTAATGGCTGCTGAAGTCACAATCTCCTCCTTTTGAGCCCATTCTTTCACAGCCAGACCAACCTTCAAAATGTTTGTTATGAGAAAAGCATTCTTTGGTTGGTCAGAATGCATTGGCCAGGCAGCTAAAGACACCCCATTGGAGACACTCTCCAAGCACGAATTCCATCCACAGTAACTCATAAACCCTCCTGTTGATTCAGAGAGGCTTCCAAGGATGGCTGGAGATGGGTTGGAAAATTGGTGGAGGAATTTGGGTTCGGAGGGGGAGAGGGGAGAGGAGGGGTGGGGATTTCATGGAAATGGATTTGGGAAATTTCTAGGTCATGGTTGATGCTGAAACGAGGCGTGGCTTGGTAGTAAAGACGGATTCAGAATTTATAATTAACAGAAGTAATATTATATTTTTAAAATAAATAAAAAAGTAAAAATATAATGAATGACAAAATATGAAAAAAATTTAATTTATAGAATAAAAGAATAGTAAAATTGATAACATTTTAGTGTAATTTTTCAATTCAATTAGAGTAATTGTCCTGCTGGGCCTAACAATTGTCCACTCATGCTTGGGGTGGTGGGTGGCGGAGCCAGTGTAGTGAACTGGGATCTGACAGCAGGAGATGAGGCAGGAGAGTTGGAGGAGCAGGTTTAGGTGTCTTTGGGCTGGAAAAGGCACCACCATTACCACCACCGGTGCAGCTGCTTTTTTGGATGATTCCATTGGTCCACAACTTTGTTCATGGTGGAAATGGTGATTTGCCATTGATCATAGTATCAACAACTTTCCTTCTGCACTTTCTGCTATTTGATTTCACGAGTTGAATTGAGATTTCGCACTGTTTAGAGTTAAATTAAAAAATATAAAATTTTATAAATTTTTATAAATACGAATTACGAGATTATAAAATTAAAATTTTTTACTTACTATATAGGGTACGAGATATTAATTTTTATAAATTTATATAACTCTAAACACACATTTTATAGAATGGAAAAATTCGAACGTTTAAGAATCGAACTTTGAAGGAAAATGATAACTTAAAAAAAAAAAAAAAAAGGAAAAGGAAAATGATAATGAACGATGTGCAAGAGAACACATTTACATATATAGAGACATTTTATGCAATGTATGAACATACATTTCCGGAGAAGAGAGAGAGAATAATTAGTTTGTGCTTTTTTTTTTTTTTTTTCTATGGAGATATTTGCACTCTCCGTTAAAATTTTCCATTCCATAATAGTTTTAGTAAAAAAAAAGTAGGGTGGAGTGGGAGGATCTAATGAGAAAGTATATTTATTGTTTTTTTTTTTATATTTAATTAAGAAAAAATTAATTTTTTACAAATACCTATCTATTTTTTTATTTTTTAACTCAACCAAAAATAAAATAAATTTAAAATTTTTAACCTCACTTTGTTTTCCTATCATAACTCTTCAATTTTTTCTTTTTTTTTTTTCTTTTTTTCATAAATCTATGCTCCAAACATAATATTAAGGAGTAATCGGAGCGAGGATTTTGACGTGGAAAGAAAAATGAGAGGAAAAATATAAGAAAATAGGAAGATGCAAAATTTCAATACATATCCCTGTTTAAATTAATTAAAATATATTATAATTTCAAATTTTGTTTTTTTTTTTCTTTTATTTTTTATCATAAGCTAAATATGAGAAAATAATTTTAGAATTCATATTCATTTCTTTTTTTTTTTCTCCCTAAATTTTCATTCCAAGCACACGCTAAAGTTTTGTTAGAGAAAATTCACAAAATAATGCAAGAACTCTTAAATTTATTATTTTAAATACGCTTAAATTATAAAATTATCATTAATATATTATTTTAATAATTTTTTAAATTAATATATACTAAGATAACATTAGTTAACTTCGAGTGAAAGTTGAGTGTTTGGTGTGTTTCACATAATGTGATAAAAGTTAATATAAACTAAACAAAGTTGGTAAACATTAGAAATTTTTAATATAAAAAATTAATAAAAATTAAAAGTTTTTGAAAAAAATTATGAATTTTGAAAATTTTTTACAATCCAAAAATCAGCAAGCAAACAATAGGCTATTTATTTGAAGTATTTTATGTGGGCACGCATTGCAATAATGCGATCGCTAATGGTTTTCTTAAGGTGTGTTTATAGTGATAAAAAGTGAGATAAATTAAAATAAATTGAGATAAATTGAGAGTTCGTAATACGTGCAGTGAAAGAATAAATTGAGAGTTCGTAATACGTGCAGTGAAAGAAAAAAGTTGATGTGATATAAAGTTAACAGAGATTTATAAAATTTTTTATTGTTTGTTTATAAACCAAATGGAGCCTTAATTGCGGACTAAACAACTTGAGAAAGATTAAAACATAAATAATAAAAATGAAAAATAAAAAAAATATATAAAATAAAGATTATCAATTGATCACGCCAACGAAGATTAATTATATTAATTAGTATTCGATTCTTTCCATTCCACAGTAAAGTAATCACAAATAAATCGAATTAACCTAGCCACACACACACCCCTACAAATAAGGCCTTAGCTTTCCTTAAAGGACTCACCGAGATCATCCGTTAGATTCGAGATCGAGAAAAACCCATGGATGTCCAAAACCATCATCTTCCAAAAAGCCAAGTGATTGCAGTGATTGTCCCATTTCCAGCCCAAAGCCACCTCAACCAGCTCCTCCAACTTTCCTCCCTCATCTCCTCCTCCTCCTCCCAAATCCTAGTCCACTACGTTGCCTCCTCCACTCACATTCAACAAGCCAAACTCCGTTTCAATTCCTCCTCAAACTCCTCTCTTTCCAAAATCCATTTCCATTCACTTCCCACCCCACAATTCCCCTCTCCCTCTCCTAACCCCTACGGACCCACAAAATTCCCATCACAGCTCCAGCCATCCTTTGAAGCTTCGAAGCAACTCCGAAAACCCACGTTCGAACTCTTACTCGAACTCTCCGCCACCACCACAAGGATCATCGTCATCCATGACGTTCTTATGTCTTACGTTGTTCAGGATTCTGCTTCTTTACCCAACGTGGAATGCTACGGTTTTCGCCCGATTTCCGCCTTCGCTTCCTTCTTCGACCGAATGCGAATGAAGGCAAATCCAAATCCAAATCCAAATCCGTCGGAAATAGATGACCCACCACCAAAGGGGCTACCTTCTATAGATGGATGTTACACCTCCGATATCCAAAGCTTCTTGTCTTTTCAACTCGATCATTTTAAAAGATTCAGTGCTGGAAGTATCTTGAACTCTTGTAGATCCATAGAAGGCAAGTACATTGATTTGTTGATAAAGGAGGATGTTGGCAAAAATAATAAGCATATATGGACGATTGGACCGTTGAGTTCGAGGATTGTATGGGAGAGTAGTAGAGATCAAACTAGACAGCACAAATGTTTGGATTGGCTCTACAAACAAGGCCTGAAATCTGTGCTGTACGTTTCTTTTGGGACCACGACTTCGATGACTGGTGAACAAATCAAGGAGCTTGCAATGGGTTTAGAGCAGAGCCAACAAAAGTTCATCTGGGTTTTTAGAGACGCTGACAAAGGAGATATTTTCGCAGGTGATCGTGAGAGAGCAGCAGTGCTACCGGAAGGTTACGAAGAGAGAGTAAAAGAATTTGGAGTGGTGTTGAGAGATTGGGCACCTCAAAGAGAAATATTGGGCCACCCATCAACGGGTGGGTTCATGAGTCACTGTGGATGGAATTCGTGCTTGGAGAGTATCACCAATGGGGTGCCCATAGCTGCCTGGCCGATGCATTCTGACCAACCTAAGAATGCGTTTTTCGTCACTGACATTTTGAAGGTGGGTCTGGTTGTACAAGAATGGGCTCGCAGGGAGGAGCTAGTGAGTTCAACAGACATTTCGAATGCTATCAAGAGATTGATGGCATCAAAAGAAGGGGATGAGCTGAGGAAGAGGGCGGCGGAGCTGGGTGGCGCCGCCCTGCAGTCGGTGAAGGAAGGTGGTGATTCTTGTAGGGATTTGGATTCGTTCATTGCTCACATTACTAGGTAGACCTGAGTCTTGCATTTAGTTGTTTGATAAATAAAAATAAAATATGAAACGTAGTTCTCTACTGTATTTCTTATCTTTCGATGTAATTTTTGGTGCAAACAATTGCAGCTTCTAGGAATCCACGGCAGGGGCTCCGTGAAAAAATAAGCGGTTATCATTTAATTGTATTTAATTAAGATAATTTTTTTATCTTTTATATTAATTGTGTTTTAAATAATTTTTTTAATTTCTATTTATTTAAAAATTAATTTTAATTAAATTAAATTAAAATCATTGATTAAATATTATTCAATTATAACTGCCTTTTTTTACTCTAACCCATTGAAACCCAACAATTGCCTTTTTGCTTGACAAATTTCACCACCATTAATATAAAGTTGAGTTTAGCGTACCAAATTTTGGTGAAAATTTTTAAAAAATTTTAAAAATTACTGAAAATCTCTAAGAATTTATATACATTTTTACATATTACCGTCTTCTCAAAATTCAAAATAAGTTCAATATCTTTCAAAAAAAAAAAGTCGATAACTAGAATTCGGTTAATCAATAGCAAAAATTTTTTAACCATTCTCACCATAGACTCTCAAACTACTGAATAACACTCACTTTAACTATTTTTTGTAATGTTGTAGAAATCGTTCCAATAGCTTGTAGAAACCGTTCCGAAGAATTCGCGCGATCAACTTCCGTCCAGACGGTTTTTACAATCCGTTTAGATGAATTGTAGTGCAAAAAAATGATAACTGCCCAAAATTTTAAATCTGTTCAAATGAAAATCTAATCTATCAAAACGAAAATTTTACTATTCATTTCCAAAAAACGCAGTTTGAGATATATGCACCAAACGCAAAAAATTTCTTCAAATTATATTTTATCACACTTTTTATCACTCCAAACTCATCCTAAATATAATGATACATTAAATTCAAACTAATTGGCTCATGAACAGGGAATGACTAGAAAGAGAGGTGGCTAATGACAACAATGTTAAGAACTGTCCCATTTGATCTAATGATTTACAACAAAAATATGTTAAAAAGTTTTAAGCGAATAATTTTAAATTTATTTTTATTATGAATTATCCGATTTTAATCAGACATCTCACAGTTCTAATATAATTGGACTAACATGACTAATATTATTTTTTAACGTTGTCTTGGTATTTGACAAAAATCAAACGTTTCACAATAAAATAAATTAAAAAATTTTATTGTTATAAATTGTTTAATTTTAATTAAATGATTTATAATTTGACGTGACGTGACATGGCTAACATCAGTTTGACTCCAATGTAGGAACGGTTTGGTTGTTTTTTAAGATTTGAAAGGTGGACTTAATGATACTATAGTAGTTTTATAATTTAGAATCAGAATCGTTAGTTTAAAATTTAATAATTTAAATATATATATATATTTTATTAAAATAATATGAATGTCTTTAAGCAGTTAGAAATTTAATTTAATAATACCAAATCAATGTCAGGATATGTTTCCAGGCTACGGCGCATGCGCAATGACTTTATGCAAGTGCCTCGTGGCTGCGAATTTGGTCATTGTTTGGACCGATGACTTGGACTTGGACTTGGACTTGGACAGAGACAACGCAAACTACTCTGTAATCTTTAAGCACATGGGATGTGATTCGGCAATATTGTTGGGCCCCACGAGAAGGATTATTTTATTTTTGTTTTATATTGTGGATCGCCATGGTTGTCCTCGTTCACTGTATTGTTGCACCAGAGCAAAGCGCTTGAGGCTTGGTTTAGAAGGTGAAATAGTTAGCTTATTTTTAGTTAATTAAAAATAGGTTAGTTATTTTTGTATTTAGAAAAGAAAAAAAGTAATACTTTCAGGTAGATTTTTCATTTTAGTTAATTTAACATTTTTATCTTAAAAATTTTAAAAGAAAGTTAAAATGTAAGAAGATAAATTTGATCGACCACTACAATAATTATTAGGTCTGGTTGCCAAACCAAGCCAAATATCTTTCCAGTAAATAATAATAATAATAATAGTAGTAGTAGTACTAGTAATAATCATAATAAGACACATAATATTGTTATAATATTTTTTTTAATTTTTTTCCAGAGAAAGGACTTGGAATATATATATATATATATATATTAATAATTTTATATCATTTTATATAAATAAAAAGTAAAAAAATATTTTGATAATATCATTTACCAAAATTAATAACTTAGTGTATATCTTAATCGCATGAATAAATTCATGTCTTTAATATTTTTATTTATTTTCGAGTAACAGTAATATAAGAACTCATTTAATATTTTTTTTTTGTAACTATCGACAAAATTACCCTCATCCCCTACAATCTAGATTCGTTCTCTCTATAATTATTCTTCTTCATATTTTATTAAATTATAAAATATGTATGGAGAAGATAATTTTTTTTAAATATTATAATAAAAAAGTTGAATGCAAGCAATATAGTAGTATTGATGTTTTTGTAATAAAATGATGTTTTAATAATTTTTATTATATTATAATCAAAATTAAACACAAGTATAAATTTTTAATAATGTAAATTTTTCTTTTATATAATTGCAATGAAATATCATTAATCTATAAAAAACTTCATTGTAATAAGAAGCGCTTTAATATATTAGATAAAATATTATAAACAATTAGTAATATATTTATAATTCAATGGTACGCTAATAATTTTTTGTTTAAAAAGAAAGATTTATTATTCAATTAAAGAAATATTTTTTGAGAAGAGAATGAGGGAACGGGGAGAGAGAGAGATACATCTTTAAAAAGAGATAACAATGAATAAATAAGAAGAGGAGAAATTAAAAATCCAAAGAGAATCTAGGTTTTATATGCTAGGTAACGAGGTAACTTTATCAATAACTGCAAAGAATATTAAATGCGATCTGACATTAATAATGTATTATCGCTACTCTAAAAAAACTAAATAAAAGAAAGTGTCATTTTTAACCACCAAAGCATTGGATTCTAAAAAATTAAGATGGATGAATTAATAATTAGAACGCTAGCCAGTAGCGTAACACCATGAACAAAAATGGTTAAAAAATTAAAAAAAATTAATAAAAATTAAAATTTTCTTAATATTTTTTAAGATCCAAACACCCGATATAATGAAATGTGTAAAAATATTATTTACTTACGTATAGTTATTAAAGGTTCTTTGAAGAAAGAGACGCTAATCTTATAACTTACTCTTCATTTATTTGAATTTCTTGAATAAAGATTCAGATTTAACGTACTTATGAAAAATAATCACGTTATCAAATCATGTTAAATTAGTGTTCATTTTTTTTCTTCTTGCTGTTGCATATATTTATTATAATTGCACATCATTTGATTCATATTTTACAAATGTCATAGAGATGACAAATGTAAAAAGTAAAATATAAAAATATAAAGAATAAAATAAGAGGGATCAGCAACATTTTTGCCATAAAGACGTAACATTTTTGCCATAAAGACAAATGCAATACTATAGTTTAAAAATATATACACCATTTGCGGCTAAATTTTTATATGATTAATAATAATGGATCATAAATTCCTATTAAGAGCATGGAAGTCCATAGCCAACATCTAAACCGTTGAATCAAAGTGTCATCGAATTTTACATTTCATCTAACAACTCTCCGGGACTGCCCCCAACATTTCAGGCCACGAACAGAGCACCCTGAAGCTAGCTCAAGTGGCAGGAAAAGTAGCTGTGGACAAAACGAAACATCAGTTGTCACATGCTGGCAAATTGATGAATGGTCAGGATCATTCTCTTTTATAAAAGACAATTGCGATAATGTTTTAATTATACATATTTTTTTATTTCTTTAAAGTTTGATCGGAAAACACACAACTTCTAATAATTTAAAATCTAATATTTCTCTCTTTTATATTTTGAATTAAGCTTTAAAATTAACGAAAATTTTAAAATGTTTTTTAGATTTGGGCCTCGTGCTTTAAAATTAATCGGTTGAAAAATATTTTTCAAAAAATGAATACATATAGGGTCTCCATTTGGAGTGACAAAAATTTCTGAAAAATAGTGAAAAATACTGAAAATGGTTAAAAATTATTTACTTTCTATCTCACTGCGCGAACTACGAACTTACAAGTTATCTCACTTTATTTTTTTTTCGTCACTCCAAACGCACTCAGAATGACACAATTATATCTTGATTGAACAATTTTGACTATTACAGTTTAAATGAGAGGAACTAAAATGACACCAAATATAAATTTTAGGGATGGGTTTTTTTTTACTTATTAATAGGACTGCTTGGTTTTGAATAAAATAAAACAAATATGAACAAAATTTAAATTTTTTATTGGCAGCACTAATTACGAGACTATAATTTTTACAAATTTATATAACTCTAAATAAACCATTATATACATCTACATTTACTACGGTTAATAGTTCTATCACATGTTGGCATTAATTAATTTTTATTTTATCAAAAATGGGTTAGAACCAAGTTAAAAATGAGGATGTATATGATAAGACTCATTTCCCCATTTTGTTATAATTTATATTGTTGGGTATTTGTGCACCTAATAGGGATAATGAGATTAGACGTTAGTATAGGCCAATTGTTAAACCCACTGTACAGTGAGGTTAAGATTTACCATTTATATATATGGATAAGTGTCTTCTTTTTACAATATATAGACAGTTCTTCTAATTGATAACCGTCATATTAATTATAATAAGAGAAAAGATCAAACCCTAATAATCTAACCTTAATTTTTTAATTTCAAAATTGACATAATCATAAACGAAGTAAGATCATAAAGTAAACAGTATATGTCTTCCAAATCGGTGTTGTATGTTTCGTTTGGAGCCTTGACTTCGATTACAGCTGAACAGATCAAAGAGACTGCAATTGGATTGGAACAAAGTGAACACAAGTTCATCTGGGTATTGAGAGATGCCGGCAAAGGAGATATCTTTGCAGGTAAGAATAGTAATGGGGTGGGCATAGCCCACGAACCCGTGATGTCAGTCAGGATTTAATTTGATCTAAACTATTAATTTTAATTTAATTAATGAAACCCGTTCACGTAATTTTATGAATGTTTTCAAAAATTCAACGGTTAGATTGAATTGTCATTGGATTAATACGAGTTCACGATTTAATTTGGTATCTTTTGGAAGTTCAAATTTTATTAATTTTTGGTTTTTTTTTACCAAACATTATTAGTTGTAAATTTTTTTGGTGCGTTTAGGGAAGTAACTAACAATTTTTAGTCATATTTAGTAATGTTCTATAACTTTTGGGTGTTTGATAAAATTTTTTATAAATTTTAACAATTTTTGGTAACTGTTAGCAAATTTAATAAGTTTTGATAATATTAGACAACTTATGAATTGAACAAATTATTATAATCAAATATAAAGTGACAAAATTTGATATTTTACCAAATATTCAATAAACAATTTTTAATAAATTTTTCGTTGATTTTTGCCCCTTCAAACGGGCCCTTGCTCACTGCGATTCCTATTTGCGGGTGATGTTAAGAAAGCTAAGAATCTGGGCCGCATGCGATCCCAAGTTCGACTCTCCTTCAGGAGGGTGGGTTATCGCTTTGGCGGGCTTCTAACAGTTCCTCTCGATCGAGCCGATCAGCTAGAGTTTGCCTAGACTGGTTTACCACCTCGTGGGACATTGCCAGTTTAGTTCACGGGACAGACTTTACACAGTGTACACTTTCGGGTAGCGACTGCTGATTTCTTCCCGACTCACGTAAGAAAGCTAAACTCTACCGGAAGGTTATGAAGAGAGATTAAATGGAGTTGGAATGGTGGTGAGAGATTGGGCACCTCAACTTGAAATTTTGGGGCACCCATTAACGGGTGGATTCGGGAGCCACGGCGGATGGAATTCGCGCTTGGAAAGTATCACAGCGGGAGTGCCTATAGCTGCCTGGCCGATGCATTCTAACCAGCCAAAGAATGCTTTTCTCGTAACGGACGTACTGGAAGATTGGTGTGGCCGTTACCAAATGGGAACATCGGAACGAGCTAGCGACTTCGTCAACCATTGCAAAGGTTGTCCAGACTTTAATGGCATCGGAAGAATAAGATGATCGAATTTTCAAGTTGGAATACAACTAAAAAAATAAAAAAATTCATTTTCAACCCGTGAATACTTTTGAAAATTCCTTCAATTGATAGATCTGTCATCAGAACCACCATTTATTTATATATATCATTACTGAGTGATTTTTGGTTCGTTAAAGAAATTAAAAAATTATTGCAAAAGTAATATATAACAAAATTTAATTAGAAAAAATTAAAAAAATTAATAAAGGTTTAATTTTTTTAATATTTTTTAAAAATCCAAAGACCTTCCAAAATCAAGCTCATTGTTGGAGAAAAAAATCAAAGGTGAACCTATTCAAGAATCTCCGAACCTATGTTTAGTAGGCTAAAATGAGAATTGAAGGAATCTAATAATTTTAAACTCCAAACTACTTTAACAATAAGATACATATTACTCACCATAAATAATTAATGATGCTTACTTAAAATAAAAAACAAAAGTTATATGAAATTTATTTTACTATAAAATAATTTACAGAATAAACATACTAATTTAAAGTAAAATACAAAATACATACCAAAATAATAATAAAATAATTAGGTATCTTTATTGGATAATTTATTTTATTATAAAATAATTTATAGGTATGTTTATTGGATAATTTATTCTATTTATAAAACAATTTACGAAATAGATTTGTTTATTTTATGTTATTTCATTATTAATTTGGTATTTTTTATTTTATTCTTTATTGACATGCATGTTTATTTTTGTAAATTATTTTATAGTAAAATAAATTATATGTAATTTTGATATTTTATTTCAAATATGTCTTACAAAAATTAGGGCGCCAATCAACATAAAAGGTGACACGTGTCATAATAAAAAAGAAAAATTAGTAAACAAAAAATTACCCTTTTATTCCAAAAGGGTCCTTAATATATCAACGAAAAATATATAATATATCTGTTGATTCGTTTAAGAAAATAAATCAAATCGCCCCAACAAACAACAAAATAATCCACTATATATAAATTTATAATAAAAAAAAGAAACAAAAATATATATACATATATATATATATATATATATATATAAAGTGGGCATGTGTGTGGATCCTCCAACCAATTCTTTAGATTTTATCTCCAACAACTGTAAACTGACCCATTTTAAGCTTAAATAAATTAAAAACAAAAAGCATAAAAATTAAAAAAATTAGAAACACGTGTCCATCTTACAGTATTTTCTCGTAATTTAAATCTGTTTGAAATGATAAAAAATTAAAAAAAAAATAAAACATATTAAAAAATTTTTAAAATTATCAACTTTTTATTTTACTATACGAATTACGGATTCACAATTTAATTCATTTTATCTCATTTATCTCACTTTTTACCGTGCTAAATAGAGCGCGCACACAACAATGAGAACGAAAAAAAAAATATAGACACGTGTCCATTGTAAATTAATACAAGAACCGTAGGCAATAAAAACTATTATTATTATTTACATTCTACCCCTATTTCTGTTGCTCGTAGTGCTCAGGAAAGCATCTCTGGGACGGTTCTTTCAACACGACAATGACCTGGGGGGATTTTCCAATACTGCCTCGACAAGAAATTTGTTTTAACTAGGTGAATCAGCAACAGCCAATTAAAAATGTGTTAATTCATCGACGAGGGCGGCAACACCAGAGGAAGGGGACAACAAAGAAAAATCTTTTTGTGTAGTTATAGTAAATTATTGGTCATCGTCATATTTACATTAATAACCATCCAAATGACACGCGAGTAGAAAAATAGGATAAATTTTCACAAAAGTTATTTTAGTTTTAATTAATGTAATTGGAAATTTCTTGTCTTTGTATATAATAGAGTTTCAATACAGTATTTTAATCAAATTTTTTTGTATTTTTTTCAATTAAATTTCTCTACACATCACCTTTATGTCACATCTTTTTATTTTTGTTGTACTTTTTGTCAACCAAACACACCCTTAATAATTATTAATGGGATATTAAAATTAGTATTTGATTGTAAGTGTAGTGAATTGATTATTATAATTAAAAATAAAAGTATAAAATATAAGAAGATAAGTGTCATTTACCCCAAAAATACACGCGCGCGCGCATTGTTAATAGTTTATTTAAAAGTAAATCAATTTCATCGTAACTATATTTTTATTTAAGTAATATTATAAGATATTTTTCAGAATTTTATGCCATAATAATGTGATATTATTATGGTCCTTGTTTAAAAAAATAACTCCAAAAATCCATTTTTATTATAATAATATCATCGATCATTGCATCATTCTAATTATGTGATGAAAAAATTTGATAGAGAAGCAATTCTCCTTTCCCTTGCTATAAAGAACCCGCTCATTTCAACTATGTGATGGATCAATCATTCAGTTAGACCTCAGAAGACTAAGAAAGAAACATAATTCATGGAAATCCAAAACCTCAAAGAAGCTCCGGTGGTTGTAATCGTGGTGCCTTTTCCAGCCCAGAGTCATCTCAACCAACTCCTCCAACTCTCCTGCTTAATCTCCACCTACAATATCCAAGTTCACTACGCTGGCTCTGCCACGCACGTCCGCCAAGTGAAGCTAAGGTTCAATTCCGCAGACAATCTCAGCACCGCCAAAATCCACTTCCACGAATTCCCTACCCCTCCTTTCCTCTCCCCCCCTCCCAACCCAAATTCCTCCATCAAATTCCCAGCACATCTCCAGCCATCCTTCGACGCCTCGCTACTTCTCCGCCAACCCATCGCCGATCTCTTACGCGAAATCTCCCCCAAAGCTAGAAGAGTCATTGTCATCCATGACTTGCTCATGGCTTACGAGGTTCAAGACATTGTTACCCTCCCAAATGCAGAATCCTATTCCTTCTACCCAGTCTCCGCCTTCAATTCTTCTGCTCTCAGAAGCCAAATGTCGAACAGTCAACAAGCACTACCTTTCCAACCAGAAGGAGCTGCCTCCTGTGACCTACAATTAACGGAAGGATGCCACACAAATGAGATCAAAAATTTCGGAATTCTTCACTCCAAGTTCTGGAAATTTTCATCCGGAAATATCATCAACTCGTGCAGATCAATCGAAGGGACTTACATTGATTTATTGGCAAAGGAACCGATGCTGGGCGGAAACAAGCAGGTATGCAGAGTTGAAATTTGGAAGGGACAGTGGGGGTAATGAACTTCCACGATTTTCATAATTATCGTAGATAACTAATATTTTGTTGTTAAAGAATTTAAATATATGCATTTGGTCACTCTTCCCAAAAAAAAAAAATGCATTATTTTTTTAGTAGTTTGTAATTACTTTAATCTCATAAGGAGGGATGGCAATTTTAACCCGATTCGACGGTATCTGTTCTACTTCGATCTGATAAGCGTAAGTATTTTTAAATATTACAGGTAATATGACAAGTTAGAACATAAAAATAAAATACTTATTGGGTTTAGATTAGGCTATATCAACGGGTATTTGAACTCGTCCCAATTACCTTATTATATAGTACTTGACATATATTATTTGATTATTCGTACAAATTACTCGATTATACGTTTAAATTGTTAGATACTTGAATTTTCGTAAATAATACCATTAATTTAGATACTAAATTATATAATTAAAAAATAAAGACCTTTTAATTAGTACTAAATAACTTAAGATTATGATACTAAATAATTTATTTGAAATTTAAAATTTGATTCTTTATGTAATGAAGC
This sequence comes from Vitellaria paradoxa, assembly GCA_019916065.1. Taxonomy (NCBI): domain Eukaryota; kingdom Viridiplantae; phylum Streptophyta; class Magnoliopsida; order Ericales; family Sapotaceae; genus Vitellaria; species Vitellaria paradoxa. The sequence goes on along the minus strand of CM034234.1, from coordinate 16,580,020 downwards.
ATATAAACACATATATTTTTTTTTCACTTAATTGTAGTAGAAATTTAAAATGAGATCAAATATGATTTTTTTTATTTTTTATAATTGTAATACTTACTAAAATAAGTACAAATTATTTAAAATTTTTATCAAAAAATAAATTTTTTAGTCTTTTAAAAGGTAAAATTATTTATAAGATTATTGTATTCAAATAATTTTTAATCCTAATTATTTTTAGTCCTTTTCTTAATATAATTGCTTCATATTTAAAAGTTATAAATATTTGATGACAGTTAATTAAATGTACCTACGGGGTACCTGCCCATGCCTAATCCAGGTATGTTTTTACCCAACAAATTGAAAATAGGTAGAGGCAAACCCAGATCGGAACCGTTACCATCCCTGCTCATGAGTGTTTTGACCGTCCCATTTAACATTTTTGGTTCCATCCCCGCAGATGTGGGCAATTGGACCGTTGCATTTGGCCATGCAACACAAGAGAGAGAACTCAAATAGCCATCACAAATGTTTGGAGTGGCTTGATAAACAAGCCCCGAAATCGGTTCTATATGTTTCGTTTGGAACAACAACTTCAATGACGGACGAACAAATCAAAGAGCTTGCAACGGGGTTGGAACAAAGCGAACAGAAGTTCATCTGGGTGTTGAGAGATGCAGACAGAGGAGATGTTTTCTCGGGCAATTCCGGGAAATCAGTTGAGCTGCCAGAAGGTTATGAAGAGAGAGTAGGAGGAGTCGGAATGGTGGTGAGAGATTGGGCACCTCAGGGAGAGATTCTGGGGCACCCGTCAACAGGTGGGTTCATGAGTCACTGCGGATGGAATTCGTGCTTGGAGAGTATCTCCATGGGAGTGCCCATTGCAGCCTGGCCTATGCATTCTGACCAGCCAAAGAATGCCTTTCTCGTAACGAACATTTTGAAGGTTGGTTTGGCTGTCAACCAGTGGACACGAAGGGAGGAACAAGTTACTTCGTCAACAATTTCCCAAGTTGTGAAAAGTTTGATGGCGTCAAAGGAAGGGGAAGAGGTGAGAAAGAGGACAGAGGAACTGGGTTTTGCTGTCAGGGAGTCGGTGAAGGAAGGTGGCGTTTCTCGCCTGGAGTTGGATTCTTTCATTGCTCACATTACTAGGTAATTTTTTTTTTAACAAATTTCATTTTGTAATTTGATTTCCATTTGAAATCTTGTTTCAAGATTTAATTTTTTTTATAATAATTGAGAGTTTGAGCTTTTAAATAGTTGTAAAATTATTCATCAACGACTATTTTACCCTCAAAAATTGTTCATCAACCATGGTGAAATTGTCATTGAGATAGAAAATTATAATTAATAAAAAATTCAAATTCTTAATTGTTAAAAAAAATAAAATTTTGAAATAAAATTCAAATAAAACTCAAAAACAGAATAAAATTTAACCTAATTGTTTTTCTTTCTTAGCATTTGATTGTGGGTGAGACCTTGATATCACAATAATCTGCCATCAGTGCAATAAGTTTGATCAGAAAAATTTTGCAAGCTTTTTCTTTATTTGTATTCGTGCACAAGTATGGGAAGCTTGGAGTGCTTGTCTGAGTGACGAACCTTGTTTTTATGTGCAATGGATTTGCTTTTTGAGTGTCGCACGGTATGAAAACAATGGGAGAATTATTTAATATCACGGTTATGGCTTCGGTATATATACAAGAAAAGAATTTTCACTTGATGATTTGCCCTTGATTCTCAAAAGAGAGAGAGAGAGAAAAAAATTCTAATAATTTGCCTTTGGGATGGAAGAGGAAAAGGAAAACCAGTAGAGCTGCATGCTTATTGTCATGGGGCTTCACCAATTACTCTTTCACTGCTTCTCTCTCTAAACTGCTCGCGCACACACGCTTTCTCTCTCTAGCCATTAATCGATTTCCCTCTCTATTTTTAACCCATTACTTTCCTTGGTGTTCATACCCTCGCCGGCCGTCACATCCGCAGCTTCTCCCATCATCACCAACTCCGATGGCTGCAACCTGTTGCTTGCGAAAAAACGCCCACACGTCGTACACCGACAATGCTCTGCTGCCTTTGCCCCTTATAATTTCTTCTTATTTGGACGCACCCACGAAACGCTGCTTTTGGAAAGCCCTCAATCACAGCAGCGGATCGTTTTCATCGACGAGAACAAATACTATGCTTTCTACGTAGAATAACGACACGAACTGATACACCCATAAATCGATTGAATGTCATCCCTTTCTTCTCTTGATTCTTCTATTTTCTCCCTTCTTTTTTCCCCAACTGGTCTATGATATTTATAAGGGAAAATTAAAGTAGAATAAAAGAAAATATTGCACACACAAATTAACATAATTCGGCACTCTTGGCCTACATCCACGGGCAGAACATAAAATCCACTATATAATCACAATAGTAAATACAAATAATTCTATTTTTCCCTCTCTCTCTCTCTCTTTCGATTATCTAAACCAGAGTATCATCAATCCCACATAGACAAACCTCCTCCCCCTTTTTTATCAACAGTGGTCAAAAAGAGGTAGGTAAAATATAAATGTGATTTGGTTGATAACAATACATCTAATAGATGAGGGAACACCATATGAGAAAAAACATAGTAATAAATGGGTCAATTAATGGGTGAGAATCCCCAACAAATCTCCCCCTCCGAACCTATGGAGAGAGGAAATATTATCTGATCAGTATCATCTGGTACCCAAGCCAACCTTGTCTCGGCAAAATTCAAACTTCTTTCTGGTGACAACCTTGGTCAACATATCAGCAGGATTTTGATCTGTGTGAATCTTCTCAAGTTTTAAGAACTGTTTTTCCATAACCTCACGTATTCAGTGATAACGGATGTCAATGTGCTTTGTCCGGGAATGATACATGGCATTTTTGCTCAAATCCAGTGCACTCTGACTATCACAGTAAACAACATACTGATTCTGTTCTTGGCCTAGTTCTTAGAGAATTCTCTTCAACCAAAGCTTTCTTTACCTGCTTCTGCCATGGCAATATACTCAGCCTCTATAGTAGATAGAGCTATACATTTCTGCAACTTGGACTGCCATGAGACAGCTCCCCCTACATAAGTAAACACAAAGCCTGAAGTACTCTTCCTATGATCAAGGTCTCCTGCCATATCTACATCTGTGTAGCCTTCCAAAACTGATTCTGAACCCCTAAAGCACAAGCACAACTTTGAAGTACCCTTAAGATACCTCAGTATCCATTTTACAGCTTCCCAATGTAGCTTTCCTGGATTTGAAAGAAACCTGCTAACAATACCAACAGCATTAGCAATGTCAAGTCGAGTGCAAATCATAGCATACATCAAACTTCCTACTGCTGAAGAATAGGGAATACAGTCCATCTCATCTCTGGTTTTTTGATCATTTGGACATGACTTCTTGCTCAATTTGAAATGGTCTGCAAGAGGGGTGCTTACAGGCTTAGCACCCTTCATGTTGAACCTATCAATTACCCGTTCAACATATTTTTCCCATGACAACCAAATTTTCTTTTCTTTTCTATCACGGATTATCTGCATACCCAGAATCTGTTGTGCAGGACCCAAATCTTTCATCTCAAAGAACTTTAACAACTCTAACTTTAACATTTTAATCATCCCTGAACTCTGACCAACTATGAGCATATCATCAACATATAGCAGCAAAATAACAAACTTGCATCTGAAAATCTTTGGATGTAAATACATGAATCTGAATCTGTTCTTCTGAATCCATGACTTATCATAAAAGAGTCAAATTTCTTGTACCACTGCCTGGGTGCCTGTTTTAAACCATACAGACTCTTTTTCAACTTGCAAACCAGATATTTTTTACCTTTGACTTCAAAACCTTCTAGTTGCACCATATAGATTTCTTCCTCCAAGTCACCATGAAGGAAGGCGGTCTCAACATCTATCTGTTCGAACTCAAGATCCATCCCAGCAGCTAAGGTAAGCACCATTCTAACTGAAGTCATCTTCATAACTGGAGAAAATATCTCATCAAAGTCTATTCCTTTTTGTTGACTGAATCCTTTGACAACTAAGCGAGTCTTATACCTTGTCAATTTTCCAGTTACATCATTCTTAAGCTTGTAAATCCATTTATTCTGCAAAGCTTTTCTTCCTAAAGGGAGTTTGACCAACTCATACGTCTTATTCTGAAGCAATGAACTCATCTCTTCTTGCATGGCTTTCATCCAGTTATCTTTGTCATTATGTGTTCTGGCTTCCTTATAGTTTCAGGCTCCCCCTCATCAGTAAGCAAAACATACTCAGATTCTAGATATCGAACATTCGGCCTGCCTTCCCTGGCTGGTTTTTCAACTCTTTTTTCTGGTGGAGTAGAAGTTTCCTAAAATCAGCCCTCGAGCAACAACCAAAGCCTCCTTAGTCAACTTCCATTTTCCATCTCCAAAATGGCTAGTGAACCCCTGGGGATCCAAGACAACTCCAGAAATTAGATTGAGACGTAAGTCTGGAACATGCCTTACATCCTTCAGTAGTACTGAACAACCTGCACTGGTGCGAACAAAAATATTCCCTATTCCAACAATCTTGGAATAGCTGGTGTTGCCCATTTTTACAACACCAAAGTCTCCATCTGTATAAGAGATGAAAAAGTTCTTGTCAGGAGTTGCATGAAATGAAGCTGCAGTGTCTAGAATCCATTTAATTGTTGAATCTGTCACCTGAAGGCACTGATTCTCTTCAAGTGATAATAAGACAATATCTTCAGCTGTCACCGCAGTATTGTTGTCTTCTTTCTTCTCCATGTTGCCCCCTTGTCTTTGTTCACTCTTCAGTTTCCAACAATTTCTCTTCATGTGACCCTCCTCACCACAGTGGTAGCATCTGTACTTGGGTCTGGGCTGGCTGTGATTTCTGGACTTGCTCCGATCAAAATTATTTCTGCGGTGTCTACTTTTACTCCTGCCTCGCTCTTGATTTCTATTCTCTGTAACAAGGGCTTGAGATGACTGAGAGCCCATCTCATTTCTTCTTGCCTCTTCATTCAACAAGGCATCCTGAACTATTTCCATGGTCATTAATCCTCCAAGAGCTGAGTTACTGAGAGATACAACTAAAGTTTCCCAGCTATCAAGCAAAGTACCTATCAAAAGAAGAGCCTGCATTTCATCATCCAACACCTTATTCACAGAAGCAAGCTGATTTACTAGACTGTGAAAATTGCTCATATGTTCTGTCATGGAGTTGCCATCCTTGTATTTTTAATTTGTGAGCCTTCTTATTAACAAAGCTTTGTTTCTGTCAGTTTTACGTTCATACATATTTTCTAACTTCTTCCAAATTTCATGAGCATCAGTTTCTTTAGCCACATGATAAAAAATACTTATATCAATTTGTTGTCTTATCATCCCCACTGCTTTTCTATTTATTTTAACCCATTCTTCATCTTTTCTGTCAGTCGGTTTAACCCCTTTATTTTCAATTGGGTCAGCCAAGTACTTACAATAAAGTAAGTCGTCCATTAGTGGCTTCCAAATTGGGTAATTGGATGAGTTTAATTTTGATATGCCACTATGTGAGTCCTCCATTTCACCAATTTAGGGTTGGAATTTACTAAAATAGACTTTACAGAAGTGTTTGGGAGAGTAAAAAACTTTAGGAGAGCCAAAATGACAAATTTCAAGAAAATAAGGGCAAATCTATAGTTTTCCAGGGGGTTTTTAAAACTTTTCAAAATTTTCTGGGACTTTTTGCAGTTTCAAAAATTTTCTCCAGCAAAGGGATAAAACAACCACACATAATCAAATGGGGGACACGTGTCAGCTAGTAATTGGCCGACTCAGAAAATTGTGTTGGTGTGTGTGCCACGTGTCTTTTTATTACTAGTGATTACAACACTTTTGCCACGTGTCAGAATACAAATATCACAAATCTCACAAATACACAATCTCACGTGACTATTTTTGATTAGGCCAAATTGTACAGTCTGATATGGCAGTGGGCCCCAGATGCTAATATGGCAGTGTGATATGATGACGTGGCTGCTGATGTGGCAATTTGATCTGGTGGTTGACGTGGCAGCTGATGTGGCAATTTGATCTAGTGATTGACGTGACAGCTGTGGGATCTGCGTGTCAGTTTACTGGTGATGTGGCGCTAGTCCGCTGGGCTCCAATCTTACGTGGGCTGCTAGTCCAGGGGGCAATGAAGCTTCAAGCTTCTTTTACAAGTTTAAAAAAAATATTCCTCAAGCATTTGAGAGGAATTGAACTCTGGTCACGACAAAGGAAAGTCAAAGACTTTGCCGCTGGGCAAGTAAAAGCTTGTAAGAGCTTGCGTTAAGAACCCAACAGATAATAACTTTATGCAATTACTCTGGAATTTGTTCTTCCCCACAGATCTACAGATTGTCTTCTTCGACAACGGTGAAAATTTCCGGCAAACTTCGGCAAGTGATTATGGGCACATCTGGGTTCCGATTTCAACATGGTTTGAACCGTTGTGTTCGTCTTGACGAGATTTACAATCAGATGATTTCAAATCCAAAAAATGAAACAATTTGATTTTATGACAGAGAACAAAAAAAACAAATTATTTTTTTTTTAAGCCGGCTCTAATACCACTTGTAAGGGAAAATTAAAACAAAACAAAACAAAATATTACACACACAAATTAACGTGGTTTGACACTCTTGGCCTACATCCACGGGTAAGAAACAAAATTCACTATATAATCACAACAGTGAATACAAATAATTCTGTCTTTCCCTCTCTCTCTTTCTCTGGATTATCTAAACCAGAGTATCATCAATCCCACACAGACAAACCTCATCTCCCTTTTTTTATCAACAGTGGTCAAAGAGAGGTAGGTAAGATATAAATGTGATTCTGCTGATAATAATACACCTAATAAATGAGAGAAGACCATATAGGGAAAAACATAGTAATAAATGGGTCAATTAATGGGTGAGGATCCCTAACAATATTCTGTGTATTATACAACTTGTTTATATTACATACAATGTATTTGGAAAAATAAAGGAGATTAGTTTTTTTTTGGGGGGGTGAAAAGAAAGTACAAGGATTGAAGACAGGGAATGAGCAATTTAGTTGTTTTTCTCTACAAGATAAAAGGACAAACTTGTTATATTATTACAATCATATGGATTACTCATCACCTCTCATCCAAAAACCCTAAAAAAAAAAAAAAAGCATCAAAGTTAACAATTTTTTAAAATAAGAAATGTAACTATAATTTTTAAATAATGGATGATAGTAAATATAATTATTTAAATATTAAAATATAATTATTTAAATATTAAAAAAACTAAGTGTTATTTATTTTTTTCAAACTGTTTGTGTGCCTATTTAGTTTTAATATCATAAAAATATTATAACTTTGTTCGTGATTCAACTAATGTTGTATTTGGTTATATTAAAAAATAAAAATAACAAACTTAAATTACAATTAAATAATTAGGCTTAAATATTGTTTTGGATTAATTACAATTCTAATAATAAATATGTTTATTGTTATCTTATAATTATATTATATGATCTTATGTTTCTTCTTAATTCCAATAATAATTCAATTCAATTGTATTATATAAATCTTAATAAGATTTTTAGAAGAGTATAATTCAATACAAATATTATCATTATCTTATCTTATTTTGCTTTGGTAAATGAGATAAAATAAAAGTGGGGATATTTGAACTACTCTATTATCTTCTTTTACTTTATAATAGTTCTTTTTTTTAATAAAAAAGATTAACGTGCAGTGAAAAAAGTAAAGGATACTTGTTTGTATGTGTGTGTATATATATATATATATGTATATATTAGCCATTACCTGTACCTGAATGAACAGAAATATAAGATGGCGTGTAAATAACTCAAATTTAAATTTATAAAACGAACTTACGTAAAAAAGTGTAAAAATAACCTATAAAAATAAAAATCATTAATCAAAAAAGATTAAAGTGTAAAATTTTATTATTTATTACAACTATTATCACATTTTTTAAAATATTAATTTAAAATCTTTTATCTAAAAAAATATGGGAAAAGTGAAAAAAAAAAGAAAAATAATCCTGATCATTTAGCAAATTCAACAATTGAAAATATCTCAAATTTAAAATTTTAAACTTTTTTATTATATAAATAACATCTTTTATATAAAAAGTATTAAAAATATTAATTTAGTGAGAGAAAAAGAAAAATAATTCTGACTATTTAGCAAATTCAACAATTGAAAATATTTCAAATTCAAAATTTTAAACTTTCTTATTATGTAAATTACACATAGTGTAAAAATGTATGTATTTAAAATTTAAGTTTTAAGCACATTAAAATTAAAATTTTAAATAAAATGTTTATTTTTTAATAAAATTTTTAAAATTTTAAAATTTAAATATATTTTTTAAATAAAAAACTTTAGTTGACTTTATCTCATAGATATCCATACATTATTTAATAATAATAGATACTATAAGTAAAATATAAATTGTATAATTTTACAAAATATAATATATAATTTATTTAAATTTCAAATTGAAATGATGTGTTTTATTGTAGATATATAATAAATGATAATGTGTCTAAGTGATGATTGAGATAAATATCAAATCAAAGAATCTATTTTATTATAATAGGTATATAGCATACTAATAAAATACACGTGTTGATATAATATTTTCCAAACAGCTTTCTTGTTTGACCAAGGATGAGATCAGATTTTGAGCTTGTTTGGCCACATTAAATTTTATCAAAAATTATCAATTTTAACTAATTTTTGTATTTTTTTTAATTAAAATTTTTTACCTATTACCTTTGTATCACATTTTATCACTTTTATTGTACTTTTTTCCTTACTTTTAACCGACCAAACGGACCCTTCATGTCGGGGAACAACTCTAGAATGGAATTGATTGCCAGTTTGGAAGGTTGCAAACTTGCGTGTATATATATATATGTATATAGCAAATGAGATTTATAAACATTACTTTTCCTTTATGGAAGGGACATGACCTCCAAATACATTTTCCCCTTTTTCCTTTCAAATTAAAAATGCAATCACATATATATTTTTGATTAAAAAAATCTATCTTGTGATATGAGCAACGAAGGAATCCAACTCCACTCGGGAACCTTCCGAAGCCGACACTCGGACAGCTTCACCCAATTCTACTGCCCTCTTCCTTATCTCATCTCCTTCTCTTGACCCCATCAATTTTCTCACAGCTCTCTCAATAGCATTTGCTCTCACTAACTCATCTCTGTGGGCCCAATCCTGCACAACAAGACCAATCCCCAGCAACTTCGTCACAAGCACAGTGTTCCTCGGCTGGTCCGAATGATTTGGCCAGGCCAATATGGGCACTCCCATTGATATGCTCTCCATACAAGAATTCCAACCACAGTGACTCATGAACCCTCCTGTGGATGGATGTCCCAAAATCTGCAACTGGGGCGCCCAATCTCTCACCACCAAACCCTTCCCTTCGATTCTCCCTTCGTACCCTTTTGGCAGCACAACACTTCTTCTCTTTGCTGCTGCTGCTTCTGCTTCTTCTTCTTCAACAAAGACATTTCCTTTGTCAGCATCTCTCAGTACCCAGATGAAGCTTTGATCGCTCTTCTCTAACCCAATTGCTAGTTCTTTGATTTGTTCATCCGTGAAGGAACAAGTTGTCCCGAAAGAAACGTATATCACGGAGGTTGGAGGCTTTTTATCGAGCCACTCCAAACACTTGTGACGCTGCTGATGATCATTTGAGCCCTTTTGTTCTCGGATTTTCACCGGATTGAATGGTCCAAGAGCCCATTGTTTCTTATTCCCACTGATCTTTTCTTTTGAGAGCAAATCAAGGAATTGACCTGTTTGAGAGAGAGGGAAAAAAAAAAAGGTGTGATGTGCTGCAATAAACTCAGAAAAAAAAAAAAAAATAGCCCGTAAATGAAAGTAGTATAGAGATTTAAAAAAAATCATTGGTTTTCATAAAACTCGTATCTCTATTATGTTAAAAATGTATCAATCTATGTATATTTGTAGAGAGAGAGAGAGAGAGAGAGAGAGAGTCAGCTAATTAATTAAACAGTATAAATTAGGTAATTAGGAATTTAAATCAGCTAATGATTGGTTTCCATTGAACATGTGACTTCGTCGGCATTACTAAAATTATTTTTCAGAATAGTAAAGACAATTACAGAGATTTATATTTATGAAAAATTTATGATCTATCAAAAAAAAATTATGGAGAATGATTTTTAAGATTTTCTCTTTATTTGAAACCATTTCTTAAATGTATTTTAATTATAAAATTATTATCTATACATTATTATGGTAACTTATGATAGTAAATTCTTACAAGAGAGACCCAACTTTTCATTCTTTAGTTTGTACTGGCTGCCGGATGGAAGTTGCATTGAAAACTGGGGCGTTCGCTTCCCTCTCTACGCCGTAGCTTTACAACGGATAACTATTGTTTGGTTTCAAAAAAAATAGTTAGTTTTAGTTTTTTTTTGTTTGGAAAAAATTAATGGTGTGTTTAGAGGATTAAAAAATAAGATTAAATAAGATAAAGTGAGATAAGTTACATATTTATAATTCGTATAGTGAGATAAAAAATAAATTATTTTTAAAATTTTTTAATATTTATAATTCGTATAATGAGATAAAAAATAAATAATTTTTAAAATTTTTATATTTTTTTATTATTTTTTAAAATTTTTTGTCATTTTAAACTTGACTTAAATATGTTCGGCTTGAACCGTCAGCTTTTAACTTTTCTTTTTTATGAAATTATCAACACTACCCCTGTATTTATTATCCAACTCTATGATTCCGCTGGCGGCAAGTACAGCGTAGAGGGTCAATTTCGTAATTTCACACCCCCAGAAGCTAGTAGCCAGAAGCTCAAAGCAATAAAAGGCGAAGCCAAAAACACCAGCTTTTCTAACCCCAAATTAATAAATAAATAAGTAAAATAAGAAACATCTAGTTTCTTGAAGCCAAACCAATAACATGGGCACATGTAAAGTGACGCCGCTAAACACCGCAATATATGGCTTTTCATAGTTTATGTATTTTTCCAACGTGAGACCCCAAAAAAATAAATAAATAAACAAAAGTTTAAGAAATAGTTCCAAATTCTGGAAAAAAAAAAAATCCAAACTGAACCTTCAATTGCTTTGCACGTGTTGTAAAGACGACCAGAGGTGAGCTTTGTGTAGTGGTGTTGTTTGGTGATAAATTCCCTGAACTCCATCGTAAAGCAGCCTTCGAGGGATGGAAGGTCGATCAATAGCTTGGGTTCAACCGGGAAAGGTCTTCCCAATGCTTCCCAAAAGTAAAAGAACATAGCGAAAGCTGATACACTGTGGAAAGAATAGGACTCAGCATTAGGAGGTGAAGCAAAATCTTGGACGACAGAAGCCATCAACGAATCGTGAATGACAACAACTCTTCGAGATTTTGAAGAGAGTTTGTGTAGAAGTTCGGAGACAGGCTTGCGAAGGAGTGAGGAGGAATCGAATGAGGGTTGGAGATGGGAAGGGAATTTGATGGAGGAATTGGGGTTTGGTGGTGGCGAAAGGAAAGGAGCGTTTGGGAATTCATGGAAGTGGATGTTGGAGGCGGCGGCTTGATGATGGCTCCAACCACCATGGACGCGGAGCTTGGCTTGGCGGCTGTGGGCGGCGGAGCTAACGTAGTGGACGGGTATGTGGTAGGAGGAGATGAGGCGAGAGAGGTGGAGGAGCTGGTTGAGATGGCCTTGGGCTGGTAACGGCACCATCACCACCACCACCACTTGGGGGTGGTGGCTCTGGCCTTCTTGTTCATGCTTGTGGTGGTTGGGCATTCGAAGGTTTCAAAGATGACTTGCATGTGAGGTGTATATATATATACACACATGTATAAGGAATAATTACCTTTTTACCTTATATGTATAGGTAAAAATTACTTATATTTCTAAATTTTAAAAGGGTAACTTATATTAACACTTCTTAAACGTTTCAATTTATTACACTTACACCACTTACACCCCTGTAACTTCACAATTTTTGGAAATCACAGAATAATCTCTAGGGACCACTCTGGGTCACACAACTATTTACAGAAACACTCTAATAATTTTTTAGTAATTATAAAACAAACCTTAAAATCCACACATTCTTCCTAATATCTTAATTTTTAAGTTTATGATTTTTTTGTCTCTTGATCCATTTCACGATCTACGGATACATCTATTAATATTAAATACAGATCATATAGAACAGTTAAAGGACTTCCTGAAGTTTTGAAATTACATACATAAGCAGAAAAAGATTCAACAGAAGCAAAAAAGACAAGATAAACTCTAGTATTATAATTCATATGCTACTGACCTTCATTAGGATAGTATTCATAACTTCTGGGTTTTGATACCAGTAGATTTGGGGCGTTTCGATGCTCAGATCAGGAAAATAAGAACACTTAAAAATAGTAAAACACACTCAAACTTTTATTGATAATAAAAGAGTACAAGATATGTTACAAAGAGAGGGAGAGAGCACTTTGATTTTTTTCGTGTCTTCTCATTACATAAGGACCTCTTTAAATAGGCTTCTGATCCGAACTTCAAATTCGGAACTTAAACATACAAAATAAAAGATAAAGTCTGAAAGTAAAAGACAATCGACAAAAGTAAAGTAGTATAATTATGGAATTGCTTTTGGTTAAAGCAGATTCCTTCACATGGTCTTCACATAGGATCTGTCGTGTGCTAGATAAGGGTGTAGTCGTTCATAACCCACTTCTGAAAAGTTTATTTTTTCTTTTTCGGCAGTATTCCTGGTTGGTCCATTGCGCTTCCATAATGGCATAACTTTTGTTAGCCTTCCATCATATTTTCAATATTGTGCCACTCCTCTTCATTCATATTTTCCCAATAATCTTATTCTACTTGGGCATCTTCAGCTACGAGTACAACCTTTAATTCCATTTTTGCTTCGAATTTTTCATACATATCATCAAAATAGATTGCTACCTCTGATTTAGCATCAATTTCCATTCGACTAACTTTGTTTAGAGAGTCAAATGCTTCCTTTTTCTGTTCTTCAGTAGCTTAGAACATTAAATGGGGCAAAGAAGATGATACAAATAATCTCCTACCATTTGTTACTATGTGTTTTTCTGGCTTGTTTTGTAGAATTTTAGCATTGTAAACCAATTCTACTCAAGACCACAACAGAATTTATTTTTCTAAAGTGACTTCTTTTTCCGTTGGATTAGTAGAAGCATAAGTATCAAGAATAGAGTATTCCTTTAATTTCCAAATCTAATATGGCTCATAAAATCTTTCATTGTATAGGCATCCAACAGAACCGTAAATCTCAAAAGCCATGGTCTTCATTTTAAATCATAGAGAATTTTGCTGATCATGGTTTTGATCAAAGCCGAAAAATCTTGATAGGCTGTTACCTCCAATGGATTGAAGATGATCTTTTTGACCAAACTCCAATCAATTGCTTCAAACCTCCAATTGTCACTTTGAAGGTCGAATTGAATTTTTCTTATATGGAAAACAAAATCAAATCTACTTTATTAGAAAATTCTTGAAGGATTAGTTTAATTCTCTAATTGTTAACATATTCATCAACAATTGAAAATACTGCTCTAAGAAGGACTTGTTTAGCCTCTTTATAAAACTTTATTCTTTTGACTTTTTCAAAATGAGCATTACCATTAGTAATTTTCAAAATTTTCGTAATTTGTTGAATTTCAGAAATCTTTTGGTAATCAAACAGAGAAGTTTCAAAGTTAAATTTTGAAATCATATTTTTTGATAATTTTTTTAAACTATTAATTTTATCTTGGAACTTTTTTAGCTCGTAAGTCATTCCGGTCATTATTTTGCAGGATTCATAATTTTTTTCTCGAAATATGGCTTTTCTACATTTTATTCAGGAGATCATGGAGTTTGTTCTCTAAACCAGCATTAAAGAAATTTGGTATGGCGTTATCTGTCAAAGCAAGTGGCTTTTATAACATTGCTTGAGCATAGCTTCCTTGTGATAACCTTTTCTGGAGTGTTTTCCTAGAAGAAACATTTTCAACTTGTTAGCTGTTATTTCTTTGTCCTTAGAGCCGGTTGCCCTGGACATCTCAGCCTTATTTGGCTTTTCTGATTTCTGCAGCATAAAGACTTTTGTTAGTCTTTAATATCCATTTGGATGCATGCTAAAATTTCTTAATTATGGAATAATTCTCAGTCCAAGAAAGATTGAGATAGAAAAAGAAGAAATTGATTATTTGGGAATTGTACTCAATTCAACAGAGATTGTGCTACAATCTTATATAATCACAAAAATTAAAGAGTTCCAAAAATTTTGAAAACTCTAAAAGACTTGCAAAGTCTTTTAGAGTTTGCTAAACTATGGAAAACAATTTGTAAAAGGTCTTTCTAAGTGGGAAAAATCGTTCTTTGAAAAACTAAAGAAAGTTCAAAAGAATTTAGGGACTGACTCAAAGATTTCCAAATTTTATTAGGCAAATTTGTTTACTACATCATAAAAATGAATTCTTCATTTTCTTCTGAAGAATCCGAAAAAACAGATTCTAATTCGTATAAAACTTCTTCCTCTAAATCTATTTCTTCTCTCAAACAAATTTTTAAGTTATTTTCTTCTAGAAATTTAATTACCTTATTGTTCTTTTTTGGACAATTTGGTGTAATATGTTATTTTTTCATTGTAGAAATAGCAAGTGCAATTTTTTAATGACTTTCTCTTGAAGTTTTTCTTCTTGAATTTTCTAGCATATTTCTTTTTTGGAAATATTCTTTTATTTCCAGATTTTCACTTTTTGATTTAAAATGTTTTCTCTTATGTCTGTGATATGGTTTGTTCACAGAGCATCCAATTTTCTAATTTTCTTTTAGAATTTTATCACAGCAGCCTTTTCCCTCAACTGATTTAGACAATTGGTTTTTTTACTTGTTTTTTGGCTTTCCTTTGAAGACAATGTTCGGTCATTATTTTATAACCAAAACTAAAATTCTTAATCTTAAAAAATCAGAACTACCAATTTTTTGTTGATGTTCTGGCTATTGTTTTTCACATATTTCATGCCATAAATTTGGGAGTTTATGAAAAAATTGTTCTTTCCAATGGGTATACTTTCGAGTTTTAACATCTAAAAGTATTTTTTATAAAACTTTACAAAATCTGTGTATTTACAGATATGGCAAAGTTTATTTTTGACAAAACATATTTCACCTCTTTTTGGTGTTCATCTGAAGATATTATTTCACAAAAATCTCTTTTGATTAATATAGAAAAATTGAAGAGAATTTTTACAAAATTATTTTTCTATCTTCACTTATCAAAACAGAAGTTTTGTTTTCTCTTTTGCCATATTCAGATCCTTCCCAGACTTTTAGCCAATTTAAAATATTTCATTGTAATGTTCCTACTACATAGTTTAGGAATCTTTTCTTATCCCATGTATTTTTATAATAGGTTATGACAATGGATAGGACTTATGCCCATGCTTCAATGGTGCTTTCATAGTATATGGGATGTACATTATTAAGGTTTAGATATATTCCATTTGCAGCCACATTGAATTTATTTAAGTCTTCTCTTTTAGAAGAACTAGGTTCATGTTATTCTCTAACATAAACCTCATCGGAACTAGATTCTCCTTCTTCTTTTACATAAATATGCTCAATAAACCAGTAACTGGTTTAGTTTCTGGATTTTCATCTAAGTGATCTGCTGTTCCTAATTTTCTCTTTCCTAGGTTTTTGTCTAGGTTTAGAGCTTTATCTAACTTTTTTGCTAGTTCTTCATCTAATTTTGGATTAGCTGGTGTTTCGGTTTAGAATCAGATGAATTTTCACTCACCACACTAGTTACGCAGTATTTTTCTCTGAATTTTCAGAATCAAAATTTAAGACGAAAAAGTGTTCATATTTTTTGAATAGGTTCTCATGTTGACTATAGAAAGTTTGCATCTGGTTGAGCAGTTTATCTCTCTCTTTCATATCACTTTTATCCTTATATCTAGATCTCTAATATGCTAATATTTCTTTATTAGCTTAGAAATCTTTATAAGTTTTTTCTTTAGTAATGTTTTTCATTACTAAGATCTCATCAAATCATCTTTTTCCTACTTTATATAAGGTAGGAATTTTGTCATCTTCATTTGTTTGAGAATTAGATGTCTCACCTCTATAACTTTTGTTGGCTACATATTCCAGCAAAATTTTTGTGTTTGCTGGGAGATCGATACTATTTATTTTATTTATTTTGTTTTCCATTTTATTTAAAGTACCAATAACTTCAAACATACTATCTACTAAAAAAATTAAAATTCTAGCAATATTTAAGCTACTAAGTTCTTTTTAAAAAACATGAACTTGATGTTCATAAGCTTCTTTTTCATTTTCTCATACACATAAAAATTCACTATTACTATTATTAGCCATTTCCAATTTGTTTATCCTTAAAAAACCTCACTCACAAGTTCAGATTTGGCCTAAATAATCATCAACACACCTAACAGTGGCTTAAAATGGGTTAGAGTTAGCCTAATCTTCTACACTTATGATCTTTTACCTTGAGAATGACTTTTAGTAACTCTAGAGGTATATATGCAAGAAAATTAAAATTTCAGGTTCAAAGTTTACAAATCTTATAAAAAATATAGGGTCTAAACAGAATTTTCTTTTCTTTTTAAACTTTCTTAAATTACCAATGGAAGTAAGTGTAAGTATCTCAAATGTTGGAGGGAGTTAGATGTAGTTTTTCCCATTTTAAAAACCTACTTTTACATCTCTTGTATTTTGAATTAAAGTGAAATTGTAAACGGCGTTAAATTTTTAATTGAACAAATAAAAATACTCATTAAAAACTAAATAGAATTAAGGATATAAATGTAAATTATATAAAATATAGGAATATAAATGTAATTTTTAAATTTACTTATAGTCAAACTATTGTACTTGATAAATTTTTAATGTTTTTACTTTGATCCAAAATACAAATGATATAAAGATAGGTTTTTAAAACTTATGAGATGTAAGTGATTTTCACCTTAAATATAGGATAAAAAGGTAATTACCCTTATATATAATGATGTTAGCAAAAAAAATTAATTAATTAAAATTTTTTATTAAATTAATTTTAATAAGAATTTGACACCGACAGCATGTAAGGGGTGATTGGAAAGTTTTAAAGAATCCTGAGGATTAGTTTAATTGGTAAAATTTTGATTTTACTCCTCAATGGTCACTAGTTTGAATCTCCTTAGAGTCACCTGAGATTTACCTAGTTGTTAATTTCAGGATTCCAGAGATTAATCGAGGTGTGCATAAACTGCTACGGATGTCTTGAATTATAAAAAGAAAAAAAAAGGTTAGGAAAGTTTTAAAGGTAACGTTTTTTTAATAAATATATTAAAAAAATGAAAGAGAAATATAACAAAATTGATTATGATTTACGACAATCGGATGATATAAATGGGCCCTTTGTGGACATTACACGTCAGTCTAACATGCACGCTTTGTCAGCGTGACTCATGAGGATAAGGTTACCACGTCAATTGATATCAAAATTTGGGCGCAGCCATTTGCAATCAATCCATTTAGGGCGACTTTGACACTCTAAAAAAAAAGCGAAAACATTAAAAATTATTGTAATTTTTTAAATTTTTTAATACACTTTTCGTATTTTATAAAATTTTTATAAATTTATATATATTTACATAACATAACAAATTTTTATAAATCTCAATAAATTTTTTACAAATTCCAATAATATTTCACAAATCTCAATAATTTTTTTATAAATCTCAAAAATTTTTTAATCACTTTCAATAAATTCTGATACAAAATCATTTCGACAGAACCAAAAAGCTGTTCGGACGATTTCTCTCTTAAAAAAACTGATGTAAAAGTTAAAAAGTTTTATTATTCATCTCTAAAAAACATAATTTGGTGGTTACACACCAAACATCAAAAAGTTTTTCAAATCATATTTTTCATTGTTTTTGGTTATTTTGCACCGCGCCAAACAGACCCTTAAATTCATTATTCAAGAAGTAAATGTTGTCTTATTTATTCAATTATATCTATTAATAATTTAAATTAAATAAAATTTAATTTGAATTTAATTAGATGAATTTATGGGGTTGAATAATTATTGCCACCACTTGTAGTCATATAGGTTCTTTGGCAATTTTTTATAATCACAACAGTGAGGACATATATTGTTGATTCTAACATGTATATTTTATCTATTAGATCAATTTAATGAAATTTAACAGTTGATTAATATATTTTTAAAAACTAAATAAATAAATCCCTCTCATATTATCATTGACAAAATTCATCCTTAAATAAATAAAAAATAAATTAATCAAATAAATAAATAAAATTCATCAATCCATATACATTTATATTTTTCTTAAGACTGAAGTAAGTAAATACATTTAATCATTAAATTTTAATCCAACGACAATAAATTAACATTAAAACCACTGCCAACCTCCTTTTTAATGAACCTACCTACCTAGTCACATGGGCAATGAAAGAGTCCTTGCGAGAAATACCACCTTTTCCCACTGATTTCCTCACAGCGATGCCCAATTCCACAGCTCTTTTCCTCATCTCCTCCCCTTCTTCCGATCCCATCAATCTTTTCACAACTTTCTCAACCGTTAACGAAGTAACAAACTCATCTCCATGCCACCTCCAATCCTTGAGAAGAAGCCCGATTTTTGAGCAATTTCGTTTCGAGGACCGCGTTTCTTGGCTGATCTAAATGGATGGGCCACGCCACCATTGGAACTCCCATTGTAATACTTTCCACACATGAATTCCAGCCACGGTGACTCACAAATCCACCAGTTGATGGGTGCCCCAAAATCTCCAGTTGTGGGGACCTGTCTCTGACGACCATACCCTCCCTTTCAATCTCTCTTCGTAACCTTTTGGCAGCTCATGTTGGAATTATCCAATAATTATTGTGGGCTACAATCAATTACAATTTTTTGTTTTAATAAAAAGGGGCTAATTTATGATCTATATGAAGGTGTATTAAGTAAGCCCACGTATTAATTTAGTGATCCTCTTGTTGGGCTTGGATATCTGTAACATTGATTGGTGTGGGTAATAGTGTAGGCCTTAACCCATAGGCCTTGATGGGAAGGCACTAGGGTTAACATATTTTGACTAGATCCCCTCTGCATTCATATACAAAAAAAATAAAAAAATTACAATCAGCCGCTCTACAACTTGCCCCATTGAGAGTTGTGAATAGGGAGTGTGAACTGCAGATGAAGCTCTAGTCTTTAAAACGTTGCAAGATTACAGAATCAAGAGCGGCAATCATTTTCGATTTGAAATCATGTCTATAACAAGTAAGTTTTAAATATTTTTGGTGTTCTAATTTCATATGATTGCGATCCCGAGTTCATGTTTATATTTGGTATCAGAGCGACGATTATATGATTTAGGACCCAATTGTTTGTTATTACACAAGATTATATGGTTTGGGATTGAATTTCATTTATTATTTTAATTTTCGAATATGTGATTTCCAATCAATTTTTTTTTTAAATCCAATCCTTACAAATGGATATATATATATATATATGTATGTATATGTATATATCTTTGAGCCGTGAAAGATATAAAGCCCAGCCTGAGTGCTTGTTCTTGTTTAATTACCTCACTCCAAAATAAAAGCTCAAATGAAAATTCAGATTATAAATTCAAATTTAAAGAAAATGTTAAGTGAGGTAAATCAAGACAAGTTTTCCCCCAAGTGCAAGGTGTGGTTGAAGCACAAAATAACTGGTAAGTCCCAGGTCATTTTCACAGGAATCTAGGGAGTAATGAAGTGAATGACTCTAATGGAGATTAATTTGGCAAAACACAACTCACAGAAAAATGTGAAACAGAAAATTAAAATCTGATTTGGTTGGTTGATGGTTTTGAACAAATTTTCCAAAAGCAAAGTGAATTTAAACTAAAAGATTAAGTGATAAAAAAAAGTTGAGCAAGACAAGTTTAATACCAATCCGAATGAATTTCAAGTGCCAAGAGTTTATAAATTACCAAATCAATTTGTACTGATTTTTGAGAAAATTAATTTCAATTGAAACAAACCATGGATTAAACACTCAATGTGCATAACCTATTTTAAGGACAATAGGAGTTCTAATTCTAGCAACCCACATACAACAATGTCATGAGAGTTCTAAGTTAAGCAACACCTATGAACTCATCAATAGGATATACAAATTTGGATTAATCGGGTCTTGAATCAATGAATTCTAAGACACCCAGCTGCAAATTGACTTGATAATCATAAGAACTCAAAGTAAATCCATGAAGTTCGGCCACTTGAGATTCATTGGAAGGGCATTACCCTTGCCTTGGCCCAAGAAGACTTAGCCGAGCATATTAAAAAGAAGAAAAACAGAAATGGAAATCTGAATTGAAGACATTTCAATCTGAAAATGAAGGTTTAATGGATTCGGAACTGAAAATCTAATTACAGAAATTGAAATGAATTCAAAATGTAAAT
This sequence comes from Vitellaria paradoxa, assembly GCA_019916065.1. Taxonomy (NCBI): domain Eukaryota; kingdom Viridiplantae; phylum Streptophyta; class Magnoliopsida; order Ericales; family Sapotaceae; genus Vitellaria; species Vitellaria paradoxa. The sequence continues at coordinate 16,559,473 of CM034234.1, read as the reverse complement.
CTCAAAAACTCCAATGCCAAATTGAAAATAAAATGTAAAACTATGAACTCTCAATAAAATTTCTCTCAAAAACCTCTCTCTAAAAACTGAATTTCTCTCCCCGAATGTTCTGTGTTTCTGCGTGTGTGTCTCTCCCTACTTCTCTCTTCCTTCTCTCTCCTCTAACCAAATGTAGTCCTCATGATGGCTCCTTCTTTCTCCTATATTTTTTTACTGATTTGCCCTCCCTGGATTGCAGGTTACATCACATGGAGAAGTTGGGGTCACATGGAATTCGTTGCTGTGAAGAAGCTTATATTCGAATACAGTAAAACCATATTCGAATATGATCCTCTGCTGCAGAAATTTCCAGAGGAGTGATTCTGATCTCTTTGCATTGATTTCAACTGAATTTTCTTCTTCTTCTGAAATAGCTTCAATCCTTTGATGTGTTGTGCAGCATGCTTTCTTCTCAACATCCTCAATGTAGCTTAATTTCTTGTTTTTGTGATTGAAATCAACACATATTTAACTTTGGAGATATGGAGATGGAATATGCACAAAACATAGATTTTATATCTTTTTATGATGTGTGCAAGTGTAATTTGAATATATAAATATGTAACAATTGATGTCCAATCACTGAGTTCATTTCTTCAGGAAAGAGACCCACAAACTTTAATTGGCTTTGAGTTACTTTGGCAATGCCCCCATATTCAATCCCCAAGTGTAATTAACAAGAGAACTTTTCTATTTATTTATTATTAATTTTTTTTTTCTTCCTTATTGCTATAAGAATTCCCATTTGCATGTAAACATTTCAGTCATTTCTAAATATCGTTCCAACTTCCATATATACTTAATCCAAACATATCTCCTCCTCAACGTCTGTAGTGATAGAGGGAAGTGCTAAAACCACGGAAATAACTCCTCATGATCAAAATCAACAGCCACTGGAGATGGCGGCAGTGTAAATGGAGTTATAGTATTTTTTTTTTTTTTGATAAAAACCCAATCGAAGATCGTCTTGAATATGCATGAAATAGAGCTTGGAAGGGTCTTCCATGGAGGAACCCGTTTGAGAAGCAACTCACTGCCAAAGGAAGAAGGTGACCCATTTGGGTCATCATGCAATGCCCACTCGCGCGTACGGAGAGTAAGGGAGAGTGTGGCTTCTACATGTGGAATTTTTCAGTGCTGTTTTTTGCGTTGCGCTCTACTCTTTAAGTATAATTTTTTTGGTATATTTTTCATAATTTTTTCACTGTATTAAATATTTTCCATAAAATATATATATATATATAATAATAATAATAATAATAATTTGTCATATTTTAAATATTTTGGTGATATTCACTCTCTTTTTTGATGTCATTGTAAGATTTTGCATCCTTATCTTATAATACGTGCTTTATTATGCTTATTTGTTGAGTTTGTATGCCTCTTGTTGAACTATTCAAGTACAAAACTTGTTGGGGAATGCTATGTTATTTGAATTCATGAATAGTAAGGGTGTTATTATGGATGCACCTTGTTATGGACTGATTCATGAATTTGGGCAAAGAGAAAATTGATTCCTATACAAAAACTTTCATAAATTATTGTGGATGATTACCATCAAAGTGGGATTACTCATTTTAGTTTATGAAAGTCTCTTTGTAGTTTAAGGAATGCTTTCAGTCATTGCATGTAATTGCCTGCCCAAAGGAGGATATTGTGTATGGTGATTGAAAGTTGATTTATGGATGTAGTTATTGGAGGTACACTGGTCTAAGAGATTTATCTGCCTAAAGGGGATAGATATCTAAACCCAGTGTATGCTCATTGAGTAACTCATCTGAGGTTCTGACCTTGGTTGTGACCTTGGTTTGCACATTCTACCCAAAAGGGAATGTGTAATTATGTCAACCTCATTATGATAGCTTATTTTGACTAGAGCTATATCTTGCTCTTATTATATATATATATATATATATATTTAATGCATTCCTGTTTTGTCTTAACAGTGAACTTCTCCATGAATAATTGTTCTGCTTCGATCGAGATTTTGACTGGATCAAACTATAAGAAATGGAAGCAAGACTTAGAATTCTCTCTTGGTATTGCTGATCTTGACATGGCACTGCGTGAAAATAAACCTGAAGTTAATGCAGAGAGTACACACGAACAGAAGGAAATGTTGGCTAAGTGGAAGAGGTCTAATCGACTTAGTCTAATAGCTATTAAGAGGACCATTTCTGAACATCTACTTAGTGGATTACCCGAAACCACAAATGCTAAAGAGTTCCTTACCGCTGTAGGAAAGAGGTACCAGGTATCTGATAACGCTGAGTCTGGATATTTAATGAAACAGTTGACTGACATGAGATATGACAATAATGGGGGTGTAAGGGAATTTATTCTGAAGATGGTTCATGTTCAAACCAAATTGAAAGCCCATGATATTGACTTGAATAACAAATTTCTTGTATCATATGCTTTAAACTGTTTGCCTCTTGAATTTACCCAAATCAAAACTACTTTCAATACCTTTGGTCAAAAATGGACAATTAATGACCTCATTACCAAATGTGTGGCTGAGGAAGATAAACTTAAGAAAGAAAAGAGTGACCTAGCCCTTCTAACTTTTCATGGCAAACCCCATTCTGGCAAGGGTAATTGGAAAACATAAGAAAATCCACCTAATGCTCCTCATAGAAGTCAAGATTTCAGAAAGCCAGGTAGTGGTCAGCGCCATATTGTAGGAGGTCCTAAACAAGTTACCTTTAAGAAAAATGTTTGGTGTTTCTGGTGTAAAGAAAAGGGGCATAAGAAAGAATAATTGTAGTAGATTCAAGACTTGGTTGGAAAACAAGCAGAAATATGGAGGTAATCCTTTAGTTTTTGTATGTTTTGAGTCTACTTAGTTGATGTCCCTATTGACTCTTGGTGGATTGATAGTGGTTCCACAACCCATATTGCTGTGTCTTTACAGGGGTTCAAAAACACGAGGAAACCAAGTCTGAGGGAAAGCAGCTCAGGGTAGGAAGTGATCTTGAAGTCATGGTGGAATTAGTAGGAGATGTTAGTTTGATTTTGGCTAAAGGACATGAACTTGTTTTGAAAGATACTTTTTATGTTCCTTCTTTTAGGAGGAATTTGATTTCTGTGTCTTGTTTGGATAAGCTTGGATTTGATCTTACTCTTGGTGGTGGAAAAATAAATTTGATGTTGAACTCTCAAGTTGTTGGTTATGGTTTTTTAATTGATGGTTTATATAAATTATCTTTGGATTCTGATAATATTGCTTCATCTATGAATGTTGAGATTCTGTTGCCAAAAGGTCTAGAATCAGAGAAAAATCCTCTTTATTATGACACAAGCGCTTAGGTCACATTTCTAGAGAAAGGGTTGAAAGATTAATTAAAGATGATATTTTACCTTCTTTGGATTTTGATGATTTAGGTACTTGTGTGGATTGCATTAGAGGAAAATTTACTAAGACCAAAAAGAATGGTGCAACTAGAAGTTCAAGCCTTTTAGAAATCATTCACACAGACATTAGTGGACCTCTTTCTCCTACAATTTGTGGTAATAGGTTCTTTATCACTTTTATTGATGATTTTCTCGATATGGTTATCTTTATTTAATTAAAGAAAAATCTGATGCACTTGAGAAATTCAAAGTTTTTAAAACCGAGGTAGAAAAACAATTGGGAAAAGTGGTCAACATAGTGAGGTCTGATCGGGGTGGAGAGTACTATGGTAGATATGATGCCACGGGGCAACATATAGGACCATTTGCTAAGTACTTGCAAGATTGTGGAATTGTTCCACAATACACCATGCCTGGTAGTCCTAAACAAAATGGTGTGGCTGAAAGGCGTAATCGCACACTTAAGGATATGATGAGGAGCATGATGAGTATGTGTAACTTGCCAGAATTTTTATGGGGTGAGGCCTTGAAAACAGCTCTTTACATACTTAACAGAGTTCCTAGTAAGTCCGTCTCAAAAACGCCTTTTGAACTCTGGACAAGTAGAAAACCCAGTTTGAACCATCTTCGTGTTTGGGATTGCCCAGCAGAGGTTAAAATTTATAATCCCTTGGAGAAAAAGATAGACCCCAAAACTAGTCGTTGCTTTTTCATTGCATATCCAAACCGCGCTAAAGGGTACAGGTTCTTTTGTCCTGGTAGAAGTAGTAGAATTGAGGAGTCTATGCATGCTAAGTTTCTGAAGCTTGATGTAGCTGACCCCGTTATTACATCTGATAACACTGATGTTAATTTGCATAAGACCGTTTCTTTGCCTCTACCTGTTTTTGATAATACCACCTCATGCACTACTTCTGGAGCTCCTACTACAACTGAGAATGTGGTTAATCCACCAGTTGAGAATGTGATTGATCCTCCTATTGTGGTTGAGGTTGCACAACCTATTGAGCCGGGTAAACAAATTCCTATAAGAAGATCACTTAGACAAAGACGACCTGCTATCACTGATGATTTTATGGTCTATCTTAGTGAAGATGCTTATGACATTGGAAATGTTATTGATCCCAAAAATTATCAGGAAGCTATTATTTTTCCTCAATCTAATATGTGGATAGATGCAATGAATGAAGAAACGAAATCTATGGTTGATAATGGAGTATGGGAGCTTGTTGAATTACCTGAAATTTGTAGACCAATTGGTTGCAAATGGGTTTTCAAAACTAAGAAGGATGCAAAAGGTAAGATTGAGAGATATAAGGCTAGACTTGTGGCTAAGGGCTTCACTCAGAAAGAGGGTATTGACTTCAATGAGACATTTTCACCTGTATCAACTAAAGATTCCTTTAGAATTGTTATGGCACTTGTAGCTCACTTTGACTTGGAGTTACACCAGATGGATGTCAAAACAGCCTTTTTGAATGGTGATCTCAATGAGGTGGTGTATATGGAACAACCTAAGGGTTTCTTGGCAAGTGGCAATAAGCACTTGGTTTGTAGATTAAAGAAGTCCATTTATGGTTTAAAACAGACTTCTAGACAGTGGTACTTAAAATTTGATGAGGTAGTGACTTCCTTAGGTTTTGAAGAAAATAAGGTTGATCAATGTATTTACCTCAAGATTAGTGGGAGCAAATTCATCTTTCTTGTATTGTATGTGGATGATATATTACTTGCTAACAATGATCTTGGTTTGCTTCATGAGACCAAGCATATGTTGACTAGGTTCTTTGACATGAAAGATCTTTGTGAAGCATCTTTTGTGTTAGGAATTGAAATTCACAGGGATAGATCACGTGGTTTGCTTGGGTTGTCTCAAAGGGCTTATATTGATAGAGTCCTAGACAGATTCAATATGCAGAATTGTAGACCTGGGGATGTTCCGATTATTAAAAGTGACAAATTCAGCAAAGACCAATGTCCTAAAAATGAGGTTGAGCAAGCAGGGATGAAGGATAAACCTTTTGATAGTGCATTGGGTAGTCTAATGTATGCTCAGGTGTGTACTAGACCTGACATTGCGTTTATAGTTGGCGTCTTGGGTAGATACCAGTCTAATCCTGGAAATGATCATTGGATTGCTGCCAAGAAAGTGATAAGATACCTGCAGAAAACCAAGGATTATATGCTAGTATATCGAAAAGTTGACAACTTAGAGATAATTGGGTATTCTGACTCAGATCTTGTCGGGTGCCCTGATGATAGAAAGTCAACTTCTGGCTATATTTTCATGTTAGCTGGAGGAGCGATATTCTGGAAAAGTAAGAAACAGACTCTTGTTGCCTCTTTACTATGCAGGCAGAATTTGTTGCTTGTTATGCTGCTGCTACTCATGCTGTTTGGTTGAAAAATTTAGTGACGGGACTTCGTATTGTAGATTCCATTGCTAGGCCGGTGAAGATTTACCTGTGATAACAGTACTGCTGTGTTTTACACAAAGAATAATAAAACTACTAGTGGTTCTAAGCATTTGGAATTGAAGTATTTGACTGTCAGAGATCTTGTGAAGAATAATGACATAATTGTTGAGCATATTGACACGGATTCTATGCTAGCTGACCCTTTAACCAAAGGACTCAGGCCTATGATGTTTCAAAGGCATGTTGAGAATATGGGTATTGTGAGTTCTTTGGATGTACTTGGTTAGTGGGAGTTTATGTTTTATATTATTTTCTTATCACGTTGGAGCATTTATTTTTGACACTTTTGGTGTTTTGTTGATGTGTACTATTTATTTTGAATAACTAGTAATACATTAAGTTTTGTTATTAAACATGTTTGTATATATGTTTGTGCATATCAACTGCAATATTTGGAGCTTGATGTCGTCGGAACCACTATGCCCGTGGTTGACACCATATTGGAGTTGAGGCATAATGGTTTTGGAAAACCATATAGTTTCTCTGGCTTTAGGGCATTTGAGAGAAATTGTAAGGACTGACAAAGAAAATGGCAATTTAGCTATTGGATCACATTGGCATGTCATTTTCTTGCTACACTCCACACTAATGACTAGTCGACGAAGTCGGTGATATTTGTAACCATGGAAGTCTTGTATCAATAAAGGGTATAATGACTGCCATGATTCGATATTACTTGGCTTTAGTTGGATGGAGTCATATTCAGATATTGTACATTGGATCATGTGTTTTCTTAAATTGTGGCCACATTATAAAATCAGTTGTTAGCCCGAGAGTCATTTCCAAACGAATGTTTTTTCTTTTGTTTTTTTTTTTTAAAAAGGTACAATTGATTTTGCCCAAGTGGGAGAATGTTGAAATTATCCAATAATTCTTGTAGGCTACAATCAATTACAATTTTTTGTTTTAATAAAAACGAGCTAATTCATGATCCATATGAAGGTGTATTGAGTAAGCCCACGTATTAATTTAGTGATCCTTTTGTTGGGCTTGGATATCTGTAACATTGATTGGTGTGGGTAATAGTGTAGGCCTTAACCCATAGGCCCTTGATGGGAAGGCACTAGGGTTAACATATTTTGGCTAGGTCCCCTTTGCATTCATATACCAAAAAAAAAAAAAAATACAGTCAGCCGCTCTACAACTTGCCCCATTGAGAGTTGTGAATAGAGAGTGAGAACTGCAGAGGAAGCCCTAGTCTTTAAAACAGTTGCAGGATTACCAGAATCAAGAGCAGGCAATCATTTCGATTTGAAATCATGTCTACAACAAGTAAGTTTTAAATATTTTTGGTGTTCTAATTTCATATGATTGCGATCCCGAGTTCATGTTTACAGCTCAGCCCTCCTAACTTCTCGTCCTCCTCCTCCTTCAAACGCATCTGCTTTGTCAGCATCTCTCAGCACCCAGATAAACTTTTCTTCACTTTGCTCTAACCCAAGTGCGAGCTCTCTGATCTGCTCATCACTCAAACAAGTTGTGGTTCCAAACGAAACATACATCACAGAGTTTGGACCTTGTTTGTCAAGCCACTCCATGCATTTGTGCCTGCCACTGCTGTGTTTCACTGTAACAAATGAGGGTTTTAGTAATAAAAAATAAAACTTAACCATAATTAAAAGAGTTAACTATTATCAAGAACGGTAGAAATTAAAATAAGATTCACTGTAATTGTTTACAATTTACTTATTTTTAATTTGTAATGTTATTACGTGGTCGTCGCAATAAATTTCACAGTAAAAGTATTATATATGTGATAAAAAAATTGTTATTTTCACCAAATTATATATTGTTGAGTGATCAATCCCAATCCGTCATTAATTTTAATATTTCCATTAATAATAAGTTATATGATGATTAAATTTATTGTGACAAAAACATCTATCGCTCATAAATTCTGATATTTAGTGATTAAATAATGTATCACTAAAATATAGCTTTTCTGGTAAATTATGTTCAATACTATTATACTCTATCATCAATTTTACTTTGCCTGTTACACTTTGAATCATCCTACTTTATCTCATCCAATCAAATTTATTAATTAAAAAATGTCTTGTTTCTACCTTCTACATAGACAGTGTTTTCTGTCACACTCTTCATTAACAATAACTAACGAAATTAAGTAAGGTGGAATGATTTTAAAATATGTGGGCAAACTAAAACGATTTAAACTAAAAAAAAATAAAAATAAAAAGAAGTAAATTAAGAAAAATTAAGGGTAAAGTACAAAAATCACTCCTACACTTTCCTCTTGATCTCACTTTAATTCCAATAATTTCAGTTGTGATAGTCAAATATCTACACTTTCAATCAAGTAACAATCAGATTCCTTCATTTATTATCCGTTACAAAACACTGTTAAGACAAATGTATAATCATCACTCTACCATGTAAATCATCTTGCGAAGTGATGACGTGGCACCCTCAGATGAAGTAGAGATTGTCTGTCATGTGTCAGACACTCACTCTTTCTCGTGTGCTGATGTGGACTGCTGCCATAAAGTTGCTTCATTTTAAAAAAAAAATAAAGTATTACAAATTATGTTACCCCTAAAAATCAAATCAAGAACCTTAAAAATAGAAAACCAACAACAAAATCAACTCACCATGAGCTTGGTTTTTATAAGGTTTCTAGATAAAATTTATATATATTAAAAAACTGAATTAGATTCTCCCTCATTACAATATTTATATATATTTATAATATTTATATAGAATATATTTATTTATAAATAAATATTTTTATATTTATATAATATATATTTATATATATTAAAAATGAGGGAGAATATATAATATTTATATAACACATATTTATATATTTATATAATATATATTAAAATCTATAATATTATATATATTTATAATATTTATATAGAATATATTTATATATTATTTACAAATAAATATTTATATAATATATATATTTATATATATTAAAAAATGAGAGAGAATATATAATATTTATATAAATATTTATATAGAAGATGAGGGAGAATCTACTTCAGTTTTTAAATATATAGATATATTATCTAATAATTTTAAGCAAACCAAGCCTTTAGTGCGTTAGTTTTATTACTGGCTTCTTATCCTTAAAGTTTTTAATTTGATTTTTAGGGATAACATAATTTATAATATATTTTTTTTAAAGTGAAATTACTCTATGACAGAAACCAACACAAGCATATGTAAATAATTGGCAATCTGACACGTGACAGACAGTCTTCACCTCATCTGAGGGTGCCACGTCATCACTCTACCACGCGGACTATCTTGTAAAATGACGATTTTACCCTACACGTCATCCAAAGATACCACGCCATTATCATTTTGCGAAATAATAATTTTACTCTTATCTTAACGGTGCTTTGTAACGAACAATAAATAGAGGAACTTGATTGTTGCTTGACTATGATAATTAAAATCATTGGGACCAAAGTGAAATTAAGGCGATTTTTGTACTTTATCCTAAAATTAATTAGTGGTAAAGCACAATGTTGCTAAGTGGAATTTAGTCTTCTTCTTTTTATTTTATTTTATTTTCTTTTTCTTTGGTAGTGTCTGTTGCCTGGTGTTTCCAGTGGATTAAATGGCCCAATAGCCCAATGTTTCTTGTTTAGGCTAACCGGTTCCTTTGCAAGTAAATCGTGGGATGGACCTTCAATTACTTTGCTTGTGTTGTAAAGACAGCCAGAACAGCACTTCATGTGGTCCAATTGGGTGGTGATAAAATCCTCAAACTCTGCCGTGAAGCAGCCTTCAATGAAGGAAGATCTTTCAGCACTTCGCCATCAACTTCAAAAAGGTCTTTCCATGGCTTTCCATAAGTACAAAAAGGTGGAGAAAGCCGAGATGCTGGGAACGTATAGGACTCTGCGTTTCGAATACCCGCGACGTCTTGAACCACGGAAGACATTAGACAATCGTGAATAACGATGATTCTTCGAGCAGCGGAGGAGAGCGAAACAATAAGATTCTTAACAGGCTGTTGGAGGTGCATTGAGGAATCGAATGAAGGTTGAAGGTGTGACGGGAATTTGACGGAGCTGATTGAGGTGGCCTTGTGCCGGAAATGGCACCATCACCACCACAACTCGGTCTTGTGTGGGGCCATTTTGGGCTTGGTTTTGGAGGTGGTTGTGTTGGTTAGCCATTGAAAGCATTAAGCGAACTTTAGTACATGAAGTTTTAATTGGCATATGCTAAAAGTGTTTGCTTTGAGCATATATTTATGAGAGTAATATGCCACAAAACGATTATAGAATTCTCATTACTCATTCTGTGTCATACTTTGGGGCATTTGGAAGTCTAATTTTTAAATAAATTTGTTAAAGGTTTGTAGTTTTAGTAACTTTTAATAACTTCTGCCGTATTAATAAAATTTTTAGTAATTTTTGATAACTTTTTGTACGTTTAGTAAAAATTTTAATAATTTTTGAGTTGAATAAGTTACTGTAGTTGAGTAGAAAAGTGACAAGAATTGATATTTTGCCAAACACCCAAGAAACAAAAGTTAAATTATTTTAGAGTGAGAAATTTGTACTTCTCCATTAAGTTCCCTCACTCTACCAAAATTGTTGAAAATGTATTTTTTTAGGTCAAGTAATCGTCATTTGGCGTTAAAATTGAACCAGTAAAAAAAATGACAATTTTTTATGGTTCTCAAGCATTAAAAATAATATATATATTTTTACGGTTTTAATCATTAAAAAAAAGTGTTTAATTCAACAATTATGGTCGTCAAGACTAACAAAAGAAAAATATAATTCGTTCAAGAAATGACCTCAAATACCACTAACAATAATAGCAAAATTATATATTATAAACATACCAAAAAAATGAACAAATGAAACACAAAACATAAAGGTGGACACTTGTCAACCAACCAATAATGTCTCACATATTAAAATAGTTATCTATATTATAAAAAAATAAATAAATAAATTTATTGATCATTAATTTATTCCAAAGCTATCGAAATTACTTCATTTTAGTTAATTAAAGGTATGCACATAATAGTATAGTTGTATCAGATTTATACAAGGAAAAGTTAAAATATGTTCTGCGTTTAGCATTATTTTATATAAAATATATTTAAATATATTTTCAAATATTTTTTAATAGACACTCTAATAATAATGCTCTCGTTTCCACTCAACTTTCAAATATAAAATTTCTTGTTGAAAAAATATTTTTACAAAATTGTTAAATCAAGCCAAAATGAGTAATTGATTTGATTCGATTATCCTAATTGACCGATTTAATGAAAGTTGCAAAATCTAACAAACTAATAGTTTGGGAGGTTTGATTTAAATTTTAGTACTATATCAAAAATAAATAAATAAATAAATAAATTGTCGAGTGTAGACCCTACCGATAAATATAAATAGACGGCTGACCGAAGAATAAATAGTGATGGAACAGCACACAAATATATGCTTTTGGTAATTCGTTAAGTCCTTATGCACAGCACACAAATATATGCTTTTGGTAATTGGTAAGTCCTTATGCTTGTTTATTTGTTTGTTTAATTCCCTTAACGGCACACAGATATATGCTTTTGGTGATTCGTAAGTCCTTATACTTGTTTATTTGTTTGTTTAATTCCCTTCAATAACCACAATCACATTTTTTCTTGAATTGTTTTTTTTTTTTACAAAATAAATTATCCAAATGCTGTTCAAAAAAATTAATAATAAAAATATTATTAACCAAACTAGAAAATCATAATGCGATTTCATCTTAAGCTAAAATCTGTGATTAATTTCTATTACTCTACTCATGGTTGAATACTTATCTAACATTTTTTTATCTAAATTTAAATTTATCTAAATCATTTAAATATTATCTAACGAGTGAATCATCATCTGTGATTTCTATCACTTTACCCATGATTGAATACTTATTTAACATTCTTTCATCTAAATTTAAACTTATTTAAATCATCTAAATATTATCTAACGAGTGAATCATCTTATCTAACTCTAGGGTTCTCAGCTAATAAATTCTTAAATTTACTCCCCAGAGGTCACCAACTTTAGTATTCTTAGAACCTCCATTAAGATTATTGTTAACTTTAGGATCAGAGATTATAGATTAGAGATTAATCAATATACGCATAACTTAGTCCAAACACTCTAAAAAAAAAAAAAAATCATCTCATCGAAGTCTCAATCAAAATCTATCTTGATAAGGAAAGGTGCCACGATGTAATGGAATGAGCCTCAACAAGGAAAAGATTAGTGTTATTAATGGGAAGAATTCCGTGAGACAAACACCGAGTGCAAATATCCCATCTATTCCATAACTTTTTCTAACAATGTATACATTTAAATTTGTCACCTGAAAAAAAATTTAGATAATTTTGCATATCCAATTATATTGATTAATTTTTTTTTAATTGTAAATCCAATTTAGATAAGTTTGCATTTAGATGATATGTCTACATTTAGATGATTCACTCATCAGACAAGTTTATATAAAAATATGGGGTAGAATGATAACACCCTCTTAGATAGAAATCATAAAATGATTTTAGGTTAATTATACGATTTTACTCTACAAGCAATTAATTTTAAGTTGAGATAAAACTGTGCGATTTATATTTTAACAATTAATTTTTTTGGACAACATTTAGATAATTTATTTTGTCTAAAGCAAAGCACAAAAAAAAAAAATCTCTTTTTTTGCTTGACATTTTTATATTAGCCTACTAAAATGATTTTTTTTTTTTTTTTTTGGGTAAGGCTATTAAAATATTAGTATTTAGTAAAATACTAATCATTTTCTAGTATTTGTCAAAATCTTTTACAAACATCAACAGCTGAAAACATTCTTTGAAATAGCGTTGTTAGAGTTAGATGGTAAGGGATTGAGGTGCACATTATTAAAATCTGTAAGATCTAAGTCATGGGAAAGGCTTCAATGGGTTTGCCGCCAGGCTTGCTGTTGAAGAAAATAATATGATAGCTGGTTTTTCATTTTCTTTCTTTCTTTCTTTCTTTCTTTCTTTTTTTTTGGTTGTGTGTGTGTGTGTGATTTTCATTCTCTTTTATTATTAGTCTATGATTCCCTCCCCCTTATTTTGGTATCCGAAATGTTAATTATTAATATTCATTGATCAAATTGAATTGTAGATATGGATGGTGTGATCCTTGTATATCCCAGCCAAGTACACTCTCTCATGACCAGGTCTTGAGATTTTCTTGGCTTGCCGCTGACTATGAATAGGTTACTTTTTCGAGGTTTCACAACGAGATGGTACAAGCCTTGGATCGTTCCATGCTTTGACGTAGAACAGACTTGCTTCTGCCGCAGCTGGAAATTCCGGCCCCATTCTTGGTTCTGTAACCAATCCTTCTCCGTGGATTTTAACGGTTGCTGCAACCAGCACAGATAGAAAGTTTACCGGCGCAATTGAACTAGGAAATTGGGTGACACCGGATGTGAGACAAGTCCATTTGTTTTATTTTTTTATTTTTTTTTTATTTCTAAATTTTTTCTTGTGAAACTAATTATTTATTATTATTATTATTTTTTATTATTATAGGGAAATGTCATGCACACTTTTGATAACCCAGATACCATTCTATTCAATTGTAACCGGTGGGGATGCTACAGGAAAGATTGTCCTGATTGAGTCCTTGGTGATGAACATCACCGGCACTGATGCTGCAGGACTCATTTTGGTTGACGATCAATTTGTTGATGATGCTTGCACTCTTCTCCTACCCGCAGCGTGCATTACTACCAAACAGTGTTTTGCACTCACTGCCAATTTAAAAAATTCTGCCTACATAAGTTATCAACTACTAATTTTTTTTATTTTTTTAAAAATAATTAAATTCACTCTCTTACGTTTTAAATTAATATTAAATTTTGAAGGGTAAAAATATTAAATTAATAAAAAATTAAAAAACTAACTACTAAAAAAATTAATTTAACACTTTGCTAATAATTAACTACTAAAAAAAAACTAAGGTTTTTTACTTTTCAAACTTTTCTACTAAAAAAATTAACCAACCATTGTGCTTCTTACTAATTATATTAATAACCATCCTCAAAACTTTGGTGGGCAGGGTATCCGGTGGGAAGAGTCTATAAAAGCCGAGCTGTTTAATTACCCCCCCCCCCCCCCCAAAAAAAAGAAAAGCCGAACCGTTTGCGACTCCAAGGCTCCAGAAGTCCCTGCCTTCTCTTCCAAGGCGTCCCAACGCACTTTTCGCCAACATTCTCAAGGTAACTTTTGTTTACATATGTACAGGGGCATTTGGTACGATAGAAAATAATAAAAAATAAGAAAAAAATAGTTTGAGTAATTTTTTTACGTTTAGTGCACAGTCATCAAATTACTTTTTTTAATAGATGAATAGTAAAACTTTTTAACTTTTATATTAATTTTTTAGAGAGAAAAACTGTTTGAACAATTTTTGTGAATCCATCAAAATGATTTTATGTCATAATGTGTTGAAAGATGTGAAAAGTTTTTAAGGTTTGTAGAAAAGTTATTAAGATTTGTAAAAAATTTATTGGGGTTTCTAAAATATTGTTAAGATATATAGATATATATAAATTTATAGTTATTTCACGAAATACGAAGAATGCCAAATATGTTAGAGAATTTTAAAAATTTTTTGAGATTTTTAACGATTACCGTACCAAATGGGCCCATAGTATACATCAAATACTTCTTACTTGATGGTTTATTTATTTAATTTAAGTTTTGTGGAGCTAATGGATTAAACTACAAGATTTTAACGGTTTTTTAATTTATGTATGATTTTTGCAGCCAGATATTAGTGCTTCAGGAGTTGAAATATTGGCTGCTTGGTCACCTAAAGTTGCTCCATCAAAACAATTTCCAGTAGATTCTCGTTCTTCATCTCACAATGTTTTGTCTGGAACTTCCATGGCCTGCCTATACGCAACTGAAGCTGCACTGTATGTTCAAGGCTTTTCCTCCTTTGTGGCCACCTTCAGCTATTAAATAAGCTTTAACGACAACAGGTAGAGTATACATATATAGAAGTCTGGATGAATATTTGAAACAGTTTATGTTTCTCATCTGCTTTCATAAATCGAGGTTCCGTACGACATCAAGCCCTTTGAGATTAATATGAGTGAGTTGTGAGTATGTTTCTTACAAAAACCACGAGTGTTCGATTCCTAATTCAAGAGCGATAATCTTGACTCGAGCGAAGCGTACGTAAGATGTAGTTTACATCTTTTCAGTTTACCCATTAATTACGTAATTTGTTGAATGCTGTAATAAGATAATGGTTCCGGGTTACCCAAAAAAAAATATATATATATATATATATATATATATATATATCCAAATCAAAATTCTTCTAATATTTGATTTCTCGTTGCTTCTCCTGTGAATCCTCCGAGAATCAACCACAAAGACGGTGAACGGGCATAGGGGGGCTGGCCAGGTAAACCCGGCGAAAGCTGTAAATCCGGGACTGGTGTACGATGCCACGGCAGAAGATTACGTCGGATTTCTCTGTTGGAAATATGGAACCGATTACCTGCGCCGTATTTCCGTAAACGAGAGCAGTAACTGCCCTGCAGCAAAGAATGTTTCTACTTGGGAGCTAAATTGTCCTTCCTTTTCTGTGTCTACTTATTTCAATCAATCCGTTACGAGAGTTTTCAAGCGGACGCTCACAAACGTTGTTGACTGCGCCGGCGAAGGGACAACATACGCAGCAAGGGTTTTTGGCCCACCAGGACTTGCAATCCAAGTGGATCCGAATATGCTGTCGTTTCGTTCGCTTTGGGAGAAGCAATACTTTGCTCTCGCAGTTGCATTAACTGTAAATCAAACTGTTACCACGGGATATTTAGTGTGGGACAATGGTGTGTTCCAAGTAAGGAGCCCCATTGTGGGTTATGATACCGATTATAGAGTTGTGTAATGTATTGTGGCATGCATTACAAAACAGACAGTGAGGTAAAATGTACAAAATGAATTTAACTTAAAAACTTGAGATGTTAATTTATGCAGCTAGTTCAGGGATATTCCATCCCCCAAATGTATGTATACTTGGAACTTTTGGATGGGGGAAAACTACAACTGGGTGTATGTAATGTACGTCCTTCACCACAACATCCAAAACAAATCGCTCCCAAAACCAATTTGACTCTCTTTTCCTGTGCTACTGCTCCCTCGGATCAACTTTTTCAAGGACTGCAGAGATTCTTAAGGTCCTCCTCCTTTGCATACCAGCTTGGTATTATCTTTGAAATATGTGGGTAAAGATCCTTGTAGGAATTTCTGATTGTCCCCTCTGCAACTCCCGTTGCTAGTGACACATCTGCATCCAAACAACACAACATTTAAATTGAAGAAGCATAAATACGAATACAGGTATGGACATAGAACTCGACGATTTTGGGAATAAAAAAAGGGAATTTGGACACGATGGAAATACAATAAACAATAAAATGGCATGTTCATTAACGATATAGATACGTTACAATTGCAGCACCTATGTTATAGTGTCCACCCTTCTTAAATCTAAACCCACACGAATGTATACGACAACACCCAAAAAAAGGTAAATTCACCATCCCCCGAGTTTTAAAAACCTAAACTTTTTTTTTTTTTCTTTTTGTGACAATAAAAAACCTGAACTTTTAATTAATTGCAATCTACCTTTTAGTGACTATTTTACCCCTACACTCCAACAGTTAAATATCCAACTTCCAAGGACAAAATGATTACTAAAGAGTGATATTAGAACTAAATAAAAACTCAAACCCTAGTTTAAAAAAAACTTCATGTTTTAAAGTGAAATTTCAAGTAAAGTTCAGAAGGTAAAGTGAACTTTGTAAATAAATGCATAAAATCATTTACATTATACAGCGCTTCTACTCACAATATCAAGGATTCGGGGCCCAAATACGTGTATGACTCTGAATAAATTTCTGGTGAACCCCAGATATTTTTTAACAAAATATATATTAATGTTTATATATATATATTAATAAAAAATTAGGTGGACAAGAAAATGGAGAATTTCTTGCTCATTCACACAATATAAGAATCTGAAT
Source organism: Vitellaria paradoxa (assembly GCA_019916065.1). Classification (NCBI taxonomy): domain Eukaryota; kingdom Viridiplantae; phylum Streptophyta; class Magnoliopsida; order Ericales; family Sapotaceae; genus Vitellaria; species Vitellaria paradoxa. Next base: position 16,542,539 of record CM034234.1, on the reverse strand, counting down.
ATTGTGAGTTTAAAATATATCGATGATAAAGGGATCTTTGAATAGGCTTGAATTCTTAACATCACCAGAGGTGCGTGCATCCACAACACGCATGATTATGCTGTTAAAAAATCTTTATATGAGCTCTTCCATTGGTAGGCCAACTTATTAAAGGAATAAAAAAGACATTAAAGATAAAATTGCGTAAATATATGATGATTTTTCAAGGGGCAAAAAAACTGGGTTTCACCAAGCCTCACAATATAAACTTTAACCAAATGCCCCTAGTCTTCCTGTTTATTATAATAGTATGAAATTTTGCCTAAGAAAATTTGAGCACAGGGCAACTGGTGGTGACTAGAGCCTTCCATAGGAACAATATGATATTTAGATTCTAATCATTCTACTCTGAGGTTCATAATGCTATGCAAGTCCTGATCAATGACTCGGCATATGTTACCTTTAAGAGGCTTCTTGTCATCTGAAAGCTGTGTTACAATGTAAATGACAGCGGCTGCAATTGATATTGGGCTCCTCCTGCACGTAACAAGATGACAAAGAAATTAAAAGCAAGCTATTACCATTGGAAAAATCCATCCACCCGACTCAAAACAAATGATTACATTAAACAATTGCATACAAATCATGCAACAAGAAACAAGAGCAAGTTAATGGAGATTCTCTATTCAAATTTAATTCAATGTCAGCCCTAGGTATATTAAAGAAAGAGGCAGACTCAAGGCCATGCTACACATTTATAAGGGGAAACTAAACGGAACTGTCATCAAGTCCCACCACAGAAACGGGATTGGCGATGGTCTAATGCAACTACAAGAAAAGTCATTTTAAAAAGATCTCAACATCCTTTCTGGCTCCTGACTCATAAAACCAGTGAGTCTCACAAGCTTACATTTTATCACTAGTGCCTTTTCAATTATCAACAGCCTTTACTACAAGTGTAAATAAAAACCCAAAATAATCTACACAAGCTTTCATGTACTTCATTTGTCAAAAAATTGCTCCATTTCCCAACTCTTTCATATCCTTTGCACTGATCAGTAATTTCTTGATAATTCCAGTTCAAAGAGTGCAATCTTGTTAAATAATAAAATGAGCCAATGGAAGATGTGGAGGGATTTTAGAATCAGCGTATCTCTGAATCTCATGTGAGTCTACTAATATGCAACTATTTACACAATAGCTAAATGAAACACATCAACGTAAGAAAAAACCAAAGTACCTAATATCAAATTCTTCCGACTTCTGGACAGCTTCTTGGGCAGCTTTAACAGCTTGATTGTTCATACCGAGATTTGAACAAAAGCGCCTCTAAAGATTTTATTCGGATTTCATGTTAGTGACAGAATGACAAGAAACAATGGAAATAACAATTAACAAGGAAAAAAATATGAAATGTTGCCAATAAAAAAGACCCAAACAAAATTAAAGTAAGTGCTTGATTTTCCAAACCCTTACCATAAAGTCCCCAGCATGAATAGTACCCATCTCCACTGATTGACCCATCTCAAGCTCTAGTTGTTTCACAATATATTCTTTTGCCCGGCCAATTTCTTTCTTTGTTGCTCCATTGGCAACAGAGCATATTTCTATTTGAAATCCAGAGGTTCAGGGAAAGCTCATTCACATAGAGAGATATATAACAAAGCATCCAGATGTAAAATAAAATCTTAGATTGTACCCTTTACAGTGCGTGGCTTGTCTTCTTGCCGGCAAGCTATGTATAGGCAAGCAGCCAAAATTGCATCCTGGTTTCTTCCTCTACTAGATTTCTGGTCTTCTACCTTTTTGTATATCTCATTGGCCCGATCCTACAAAAGGGGCCAAAAAAAAAAAAAGGCAAAACTAGTGAGAACAACAAAAGTATCCAAAGTGTCCAAGTTGAATCAACATTGAAGCAAAACTTCTCTATTTTGTTTAATTTATTTATTTATTATTTATTTATTGAAGTTTTTATTTATTTTTTTTTTTTGGGGGGGGGGGAGCAGGGGGTAGAGAGAGGAAAGGAAAATGTGTGGTAAAACCTGCTATTCTCAAGGCACAGTAACAAATGATGGATAATACCCACCAAAAATAGAGAACAAATGATGGATAAAAATCTTGCACGTACAGAAGAAGAAAAATGAAATTAACCGTCTTTAATTTAAAAACAACCAACATTAAAAATGCATCACCAAAATAGTATTGAAACTTTGGAAGCTAGCAAAATCTCAGGCTATAAAAGTTGTAGAACCAAAAAAAATGCCAGGACACGTGGGAATTGGAAATTGGAATACTTAAAATTTTGCACCATCTACATGGAGAGCGTGCCTTCCTTTTTGCTAGGCATTATCACAAGTTATCACAAGAATGCACAGATAATTAAATAAATAGATAAAACATCTTACAGTACCAGCTATGTATTAGAAAAGAAAAAAATCATGACACTGTGGAAAACATAGCTATTGGCATTCATATGCCTGACTCACACCCATGAGGAGAGGGAGCCATGATTGGTTGGTGGGTCCATAGGATGGTAGGAACATGCTAACTAGGCCGCGACGGCACACTCCAAATACAGACATGAAGATCACCATTTTTTACTTCATTGGTATCAACCACAGTTGTAAATCCCGTACCGGATAGCATACCGGTTATGTTATTCATACGGCCTGTATGAGTACCAATGTGTTTCAGCATACTATTTCAGATTTATCGCTATAAAATGTACATTCAAATATATATATATATATTCATTAATAAAAATTTAATATATAAAATATAGTATTAACTAAATTAAATATCATCTAATACAAACATTTTATTATATAAAAAAATTTATCATCCAACATACAAAAATATCTAAAAGAAATCAAAATTCTGCAAAAATAAAAAGAATTTAAGAATATTTATTAAATTATATACTTTCTAACAATTTGTTACTTACAAATAATATATATAACAGGTATATAAACACAAATATGATTCACAACAATAAGGAAAATATAGAGTTTATACAAAGATAGGTGGAGATAAGGTTTACTGTTCCTTTGAGTCATCAACTCCCACTACCATTGAAGGGTTCTTGGAAAAAAAATTAGAAAGAACAGAAGTGGGTTTTCATACATATTTCACCCCTGCCCCAACCCAAAAAAAGAAAAAAAATCCCTCCTTCCTATTTGCAAAATCTACTTTGCTAAAGTGCACTTCAAAAGGGGGGACAAAACTCAATTCAACAAATCCTTAATCCTAAATTAGTTGTGGTCAGCTATATGAATATATATATATATATATATTGTTCATTCATTTCTATCAAATTGTGAAATTAAGTCTTTCTGCACAATTTTATTTCTACATATTAGGTTTACATTTTGTCCTTTTTACACCATCTACCTGAATCAATCACTCTTTCTTACTAATGCATCTCTAATTCTATGTTAGACATGACCATCTTAAACAACCTTCTCACAGTTTTTCGTCTATCGGTGCCATTTCAATTCTTTTTTAATATATTGATTTCTTATCCTAACTTTTGTTTTATTACCACACATCCATCTTAGTAACCTCACGTCCTCCATGCTTAGCTTATGAGAGTATTGCTTAATAGCCTGATGTTTTGTACCATAACTCATAATTGGCCTTAGAACAGTCCTATAAAATTTTCCTTTCAGTTTGATTGGTACTCTACGATCACAAAACACTCAATGCACTTCTACATTAAACCACCTTACTCACATAACTCATTCCACATTAACTCAACTTCCAAAATTTAGTCACATACCAACCACAATTGTTTATATATATATATATATATATATATTTTAACAAAATAAGAGGCCTAAAATGAATATAAATTATGTATTCATCATAAAACTGGTACAATTCTCATACATGAGCTATTAAATCAAAGTACTCATCGATATAAAAAAATATGCACCTCAAGAAACCATTTTCAATAGGTGAAATGTCAAAATGACAAAGGTTTTATTATTATAACCATTCCATTTTGATCAAATTACCATGCACTGTGAAAAACCATCATAAAGTTTCTGTTTAAAATCTTATTTATCCCAAAAAAAAAAAAAAAGCAATGCTGTTTTAAAATCTATATTATCTATATTACATCTCTATAACATGGACTTCTAAATGTATGACAAATCTGTATTGGAAAATTGACATTCGGATAAGGGTATATGTGTCCCACCTATATAATTGGACATCCATATTAACATATTTAACAATTCAATTTTAGCACATAATTATACACAAAACTTATGCTACAAAACATGAATAGCTTGTACGAAATAAAATAAAATATTCTGATAGCACCTTGTAAATACCATCCTAACCCATGAAATAAAATATTTATACTAAATACATGAATTTTTTTTTTTTTTGCATCTTTGTATCCTTGAAAAAAACCACATATAAATCTTTTTGACCTTCTCTATGCTGTTCCATTAACCTCCTCAAGAGAAAGATAGCATGAAACCATGGAGGCTATCTTTCTCTTGAGGAGATAAATGGAACAGTATAGAGAAGGTCAAAAAGATTTACATATAGTGTTCATTGATTTAGAGAAGGCATATGACCTAGTTCCTAGGGAGATTCTATGGAAAGTATTAGAAAAGAAAGGAGCGTGTGTTGCATATATTAAGGCGATAAAGGACATGTATGATAGAGCCATGACATCTATACGGACGACTGGTGGAGAGACTAACGAGTTCCCTATCACGATTGGTTTACATCAAGGCTCAGCGTTAAGCCCGTACTTGTTTACTTTAGTTATGGATGAGATTACAAGGCATATAGAATGAGGTACCGTGGTGTATGCTATTTGCAGATGATATTATTTTAGTAGATGAGACGAGAGAATGAGTGAATGCTAAGCTAGAATTGTAGCGGAAAACGTTAGAGACAAAAGGGTTTAGGCTAAGCCGATACAAGACAGAATATATGGAATGTAAGTTTAATCAAAGTAGGATAACAGGTAGTATAGAAGTAAATTTAAGCACACAAAAAATTGTAGAGAAAGATAAATTTAGGTACCTCGGATCTATGGTGCAACCAGATGGAGGGATTGATACTGATGTAAGTCACAGGCTTTAAGCCGGGTGGACCAAATGGAGGAGTGCTTCGGGGGTCTTGTGCGACCGAAAAGTCCCCCTCAAGGTGAAAGGAAAGTATTATAAGGTGGCGGTTAGACCAGCGCTGCTATATAGATCAGAGTGTTGGGCAGTAAATCATAATTATGGTCAGAAGATGGCAGTTGCGGAGATGAGGATGCTAAGGTGGATGTGCGGAATTACAAGAAAAGAAAGGATTAGGAACGAGGACATTAGGGGTAAAGTAGAAATAGCACCGATTAAAGATAACATGAGAGAAAATCGATTAAGATAGTTTGGTCATGTTAGAAGGCGTCCAACGGAAGCACATGTTAGAAGGTATAAAAGTATGGAGATTGTCAATAGTAGAAAAGGTAGAGGACGACCCAAGAGAAGTTAGAAAGAAGCTATTAAACATGACCTTGCCTACCTAAATCTATCGGAGGATATGGCCCTAAACAGATCTAATTGGCGTTGACAAATCCATATAACCGACCCTACCTAGTAGGAAAAGGCTTGGTTTGATTTGGTTTGGTTTGTATCCTTGAAAAAGAGAAATTAGTTGAATCCAATTCTTAGACAAGTATTCGTACCTGAGTCCATGTAACATAGATTATATTATTAAGGGAAAAGGAGGACACTAGATTGGTGTTTCTTTCTTCAAGTATTGTCACTGGTTTATAACCCCAAAGTCATGCTCAAATAATTTAACTATAGACTGTTTAAGGTCACTGCTAACTTTGAGGCTAATATGAAAGTGAACACATCTTAGGACAACTACACCTCCTCATCATCCTAACTGCATTAGTATACTTTTGTTCTTGGTTTCGTTTGAGCACTCACATCATAAATACACAAAGAGGGAGAGGAGCGGAAGGGCTTCATGAAATCCTCTAACAAACTTCATGTGTGCCTCGATTTCTAGTTCATACAATCAAACTAAATTATCAACAAAGATTATACTGCAGGAGTTCCAACTGTTCTTTTGTAAAATCTTGAGATGTGTGGCAAAAAAAGTCATTAAAAAGCGTTAGCTTATGAGGACTTCAAACCTAGACAAGTATTTTAGATAGCTAAACCACTAGTACTCAGGTTTGAATTTTGCATAATGTGTTACAACCATCAATGTTAGCCAATGAAATAGATTAACTTTTAAAAGGGGTTTATTGGTAATTGGCATAGACCAAGTTTCAAGCACCTTCTCCTCCTAGCTTATAATACAAATAACTTGATAAAAATTTAAATCTATATTGGGAAATTCTTGCAATCCACTCTGTCTACAACACTGTGCTGTAGTATATAATCAATCAATCAATCAGGTAAATATAACCAGCTTCATCTAATTGTTGATAATCACTATCATCTATGTAAAAAGTAATCCGAAAGTACAAAAAAAAGGTGGCATTGGAAATTTAAATTTTTTTGGAGTCTATATGACCCAAGGTACTATCCCTGAGAACAGTCACCCTCAAAATTATGCAGCGTCTAACGCACACGCAAACACAAATGATAACAAGGAAAAGATTGATCAAAATATCAACTCTCACATTGACTAAAAACAAATCAAGACACGTACACTCACTGAGATAATGATTAGTTCTTATTTCTAGTTTCAAATTTATTTGATTGAAAGGTATTACAAAGAACAATAATCCATATAAAATCATAACAACTAGATCTGACTATATGAGCCAAAATAATATTGCCACATCTGAAAATTCCTGAACTCCATTTAGTGATACTATCATTAAATAAATAATAATAAAACACAATTATATGCACTATCTATAATTCAGGATCATTGTTGAAAAAAGAAGGCAAAGCCTTCAATGAAGTACGCATCTAAGGGGCTGTTTGATGTGTTAAAAAAAAACCAAAAAAAATCAAAAGTGAAATTTTTTGGAATTTGGAGTGTAAAAAGTTGTTTTGAAATAATGGTTGGATGTCTATGTTTGATTTGATTTAAAGTTGTTAAAAATTATATAAAGTGACACGTGCCAAAATTTTAGTAGAGAATTTTGAAAATTTTTGGAGTTTTGTGGAACTTTTTGGCATAAGTGTCAGTTCAACTTTTTAAAAAATCTGCCAAAATCCGTTAGAACGCATTATTTTGGTTTGTTCCAACGGATTTTGATAAATTTTTTGAAAAAGTTGGAATTTTTTGGAGTTTGAAAAAGTTGAAACTTTTAAAGTTTTTTGGAATTCTTTGAACTTGGTTGGTGCTCCAAATGGCCCTTAAGCTTGGCACATATTTGTACCAAGGTTCTCAACTATTACATAACCAGAAATTATAATGGACGATAAGTAACAAACCTTTATGGTTGCAACCAGGCCCAACCTGAAAGAAAAATTTACAGAATTAGCTTTATGATAGCAACTATCATATATGAAGATAAGAATCTAATAGGACATACAGAAAGAAAGACAAGAATAATATAACTTGTTAAGAAAAAAACAGACTTAATAGAAGCCACCTTAATGGCCTGGCTTTATAGCTGGCTCTACTTAACATCACCATTTGCCAACATAATATTCAGATTCTACTCCATTTGGTGGTTGGCATGCAACTAAAGTGCCCATCAAATGCATATTTACATGCCTCACCCTTAATAATTATATGAACCAGTAAGCCTTAATCTTGGTCATGCAGGGCAAAATCAGAAGAACTAAACTGCTCCCACGAAGAGAAGTCCAAACCCTATATGTCAATTCAATAATTTTTTAAAACAAATGCAGAAACTACTGTACAGTAGTACGAACCCATCCATTATAACCAACAAAACCTTATAAAGGAATTAATTTTAAAAAAAACAACTAACATTTCAATGAAGCGATCCCCTGCTACTAGCCCTTATACCTTGCTATTATGGAAGAAATTGCCTAGTTAATATATAATCTCAAATCCAAAGTCAATTAAAAAGAAACCAAAAAAAAAAAACCTCCAAGCAACTGTCATATATCACAAACCTTGCAGAGGTAGCTATGCCTTTCCCAGCTGTAGAAAGAGATAAATCGTAAGGTTTTCTAAGAAAAAAAAAATGGATCCCGGTGAAATTTTTTCAGAATCACTGAAGTTAAGCAAATATCACCATCCCACAAATCATTAATTGGACCATTGTCCAATCATCATGAAAATAATCATCTCCCTATGAAGTTTCCTCTCATTCATGACATAAAAGGCCAACTACAACTAATGGTTTCAACATAAACATGTCCAAATTCCATTCTTTTCCTGTGCATAATAATAAAATGCATATCAAATCACACCAATTGTCATATACAATAACCATCAGAAGTATATAGAACAAAGTGATCATACAAAATCCAGATTCACTGGCACAAAGGTATAGAATTCCAACCTAATTAAAATGTAGATCATGTTACACCACTCATCATGTACAATTACCATTAATATGAAAAAAAGAAAATCATCCAAAATTCAGATTCACTTATTAAGTTCACCGTGTTTGGTTGCCAAGAAAACCAACCAAGAAAATTGAAGAATTGAACAGACAAAAAAGTGAAATATTTCCTATGAGTCTCGTGAAGCAAAAGGCTTTCCATTTTTCACGTGTCACAAAAAACCAATGATCTAAGATCCAAAAATTTGACTTGTCGCATTTCCATCCTTTTCCCCACATTTTCTCCACAACCAAACAAAGCCATCACTAGGGCTTACGCAATGAAAAGACATGTACCGACACCAATACACACCTATCGGACATGGTGGCTATGGTCTTGAACGCCAAGATGAGGGCGCGATCGGGGTTGGAACCGCGATTCTGCCATCGGCCGAGTGAGGAGGAGAGGAAATCGGAGGTAACGCCGTTGGGCTTTGAGATGACGGTGGACAGACCGCCATCGGTGAGGAGGGGGTTGGTAGGTCCGCCGACACGGACTGGGTCGTTGTCGCCGGACTCGTTGGCGAAGGTCCGCCACTCGGAGGTCTCGTCGATCGAATGCGACTCCAAGACCAGCCCGCACTCGGAGCACACCGTGTCGCCGGCGGAGTGGTCAAAAACCACCTCTGTCGCCCGCTTGCAGTCCGAACAGTACGCGTCGGCCATTGATTGGCTAAAGGGAGGGATTCAAGATGGGATTGGGCGCAGAGGATTGGAGAAGGATTAGTGCTTATATAGATAAATAGGTTTTTGTTTTTTCCCTTTTGTTGTGTGTTTGATCTTAGATTTTGTGTTTCAGTTTTTGCTTTTGTTAATGGTCTCCTTCTCCAGACTCTTTTTCCCCTCTCTGTTTGTAAAGAAGGAAAGTAAAATGTGTTGAGGGAAAATTTTGAGAGTTGAAGATTTGATGACGAAGCCGTATATATAGCTGCGGTCCTCGGGGAGGGTTTGGAAGCTGTTGTGAAAAAAAGTCATGGTGCGACTGATTCATGGCTGTTGCTTAGGTGGAACGGGGGACGTTTGGCTGCAGGGAAAATAGTAACTAGGGGTCTGTTTGGGAGTTGGAAAAGTCATGCAAGTTTCATGTTTGGTTGTTGCTTAGGTTGACAAGAGAGTTGTTTGGGTGCCTGGAAAATGCAACAAATCATAGAGAGTTTGGTCGGTTTAAGGCAAGTCATGTGAGTTTCATGGCTTTTGCTTGCGACACGAAGATAAATGTTTGATGAAAATGAAAATTGTTAATATTTCCCATCTTTTGGGTTTTAGTACCCTAGAGATATAATAAAAATACACAAAATAATCTTATGATTTTCAAAAATTACACTTATTACTTTTACTACTTATATTCAATTAATGGTCAAAGCTCTAGGACCCAAATAACTCAATTTTCTCTCATGAATTATTTGTGTCAATAAATTATTACTTTTACTGTTTATATTCAATTAATGGTCAAGACTTATCCCTCGAGTTAATTCAAGTAGCTTGTGAGCATATTCGTCACGAACACCACAAGAGCTTGATTCCCGACTCAAGCAAAATGTGTGTGAGAGATAGTGGATATATTCTTCACAAACACCACAGGAGCTTGATTCCCGACTCAAGCAGAATGTGTGTAAGAGGTAGCGCACGTCTTTCTGATTTACCCATCAATTACGCGGTTCACTGAAATTTATAATAAATCAGTGCGGGTTCTGAATTACCCAAAAAAATTAATCAAGACTTAAATTTATGTTATTCAAACTATTATGAGCGATTTTGACTATATTTAAATCGTATAATAAGCTTTTTCAATCCCTCGGTTTGTACTAAAATTTATTAATAGTCAGGTTTTTAAATTTGTGTTAAAATTTACTATTATATATGCTATGTTTAGTTGTCCATATACTACAGGAACGAGAATAAAAATTTGTTCATCATAAAAAATTCTCATATTTATTTGATTTTGGGGTAAGAAATTTAAATATTTATCTTTCTAAATTTGTAAAATTATAAGTTCCAATGTTTAATTTGGTATTTGACAATTCTATCAATAGAAAAATCTATTGCAAGATGTAAATTAATAAAATTATTGTAATTTATGTAAGGGACGTTTGGAGTGACAAAAAATAAAATAATTTATTGCAAGATGTAACTTCGTAATTTATGCCGTGAGATATTAAAAATTTTCAAAATTTTTTAATATCTTACATTACATCAAACCGATCCTTAATATCTTATTAAGAAATGTGTTATTTTACCTTTCAACTCATGTTGACATTTCATTTAAGAATGTCAATATGCATAATAAACACTACCAGCATTAGAATTCTTTTACCATTTTTTTCTTTTTTTTTCTCCCTTTTTAGTTTTATTCTTATTTTCATTGATAACTAAATATAATAATAATTAATTATATAAGATATATCTATATAATAAAATATGATGATTTTTTAAAATATTCCTTTCATAAAGTAACATCAAATGGTTAAGAATTATTTCTTTTTTCATTCAACAATTGAGATCATTTTTATATTTTTAACTTTCCGCTCAATTATTATTTTAATGGACCTCGCTACTATTTATTTCACAAAAATATTTGACTATTTTAAATTTCACCATATTTTAGTAGTTCCTAGTGCTAACTTAAATTCTACTCAATTATGATTTTTAGGATGTTGATTCTTCCAAATTAAAGTATCACAATTTATAATTTTTTTTATGGTGCTCATCAAAAATTAATTAAAAAAAATATTCAAATATATGTAATAACTCCTAAAACCTAACATTAAAAAAAATTAAAATTCATATATTATCATAATTTTTTCTAATTTAAATTTTTTGTTCAAGATTTTAATTATATAAGAAATTTATTATTAATTTTATTTAGAATGCTGTAAGTACAGATTAGATTATTACTAGTAGATCGTTAAGGTAGCTTCCCTTCTCCTATATAAAGGATGCTACATTTTTGTATTAACACTTTTTCCGACTTCAATAACTTAGTAGTAATAATAATAATAATTAAAAAATTACACAGAGTATTACGTGTACCCAACTAATATATATATATACCAGTGTCCACGTGACCTACTTAGATATAAACATAAAAATCAATTTAAAAAATGTTATTAGAATTTTTAAAAATCCAATTTCAAATAAGGGTTATTTAACCCGGATCTGTAAAAAAATGTCATCTGAAATAATGTTTTTCCTTAATATTAATTTTTTTAAAAAATATTATTTTAAAAAAATCACCCAAAAAAAATTTTCAATTAACACAACTAGGATTTCAACATTTTTAAAACGGAAAATTGTATTTAAATCATATTTTATAATCTTTTAAGGCTATTAGTCATACCAAAAAAAAGTATTGCTTTTAAGTCACATTAATGTAGCAAATTTTGTATTTAAGTCACACTTTTGAGTGGGTGCCACGAGTTTGTTTTAAATACAGTTTCTAATATACCGATAATATCCTTTATTTCTATAACTAAGTTACACAAGTTATTTCTGAAAATTTCAGAAATCACGTGAAGATATGGTTTACCGAGAATCACGCTTCTTCCGTTTTTTTTTCCTTCCTTGTTTTTAGTTTCATTATTTACAGTTTTAGTCATGAAGATATGAAGAAGATAGAACTTATTTGGCCTATCTTTTTCATGGATTGATTTTGCCGATGGCGTTTTGAGCTATCTTCAAAACAGTACTAGTACTGTTTCAAAAAATATGATGATATTGGCTCGTATAGTTGGTTTGTGTTATGTATCAATTGATATTTTTTAAGCAGTATGAAAACAGTACCGGTACTGTTTTATCGGTACTGTTTTCAAAATAGCACCATGAATTATAAGCAGATGACGAGTTTTAAGGGCAAGAGAAATCCATAAGGTCGATTGGCGTTTTGAGCTATCTTCAAAACAGTACCGGTACTGTTTCAAAAAATATGATGATGTTGGCTCGTATCGTTGGTTTGTGTTATGTATCGATTGATATTTTTTAGGCAGTATGAAAACAGTACCGATCCAAAACAGTACTGTTTTATCGGTACTGTTTTCAAAACAATACCGGTACTATTTTCAAAATAGTACCATGAATTATAAGCAGATGACAAGTTTTAGGCAAGAAAAATCTATGGAGTTGATTAGTATTTTGAGCTATCTTCAAACCAGTACCGGTACTGTTTCAAAATCAGAAAAAATAAATATACTTAGGATTGATGATCGATTTAGGTTTTTCCCAAACAGTTTTGATTTTGTTTCCAAAAATCGATTTTGCTTGCTTTGTAAAGAAGATGGAAAGTCACGGAATTAGGTTTTTCCCAAACAGTTTTGATTTTGTTTCTAAAAATCGATTTTACTTGCTTTGTAAAGAAGATGGAAAGTCGCGGAATTAGATTTTTCCCAAACAGTTTTGATTTTGTTTTCAAAAATCGGTTTTACTTGCCTTGTAAAGAAGATGGAAAGTCACAAAAGTTATGAGTAAAGTGTGCACTATTTTCGGATAAAACTGCCAGTTTTGAAATGTGGTGAAAAACACATGATGTCCTTTTTTGTCTTTTTATTGTAAGTTTGACTTATTTACAAATAAATTTTTTGGGTATGACTTAAATCCTTATAATTCCATAAATAGTGACCGGTCTCAAAAAAACTCCTTTTTAAAACACACGCTCAGAGAGAGATGTAACAGAAAAATCTCGTCCTCGGCCCGAAAGGCATATCAGGGGGCCAATATGCCAATAATTGGGTCACAAGAAGTCCAGTGCTAGCGGAATTTGGGTCAGGCTCATCATTTGGGTCAGCCTGGCTATCGTATACTTTCGATGGCATGAGTCCGGTGACTGTTCCACTTTATGCGTTTTAATAATTTAATAATTTTATCGATCCGCCCTCATTGGGCCTGGAATTGAATTGGGCTTTAACTCCATCGAGAATCACGGGTCAAATTGAGGTTCCGTTTGGGAACCGATCAATTTTTTACTTTTTCTATAATGATTAAATTTGTTCTTTTATATTTTAAATTTTTTTTCAAACAACTAAGGGTAAAAATCTTAAATTAACAAAAAGTTAAGCACTAAAAAGTTAACTATTTTTTTTTCCCAAATAAAAAAAAAAAAACTAATTTTTTAATAAGTAGTTAGTAACCAGCCACCAAAAATAAAAAAAAAAAGCTGATCTTTTTCTTCCCAAACTCAACCTAAATCTATTCACGGCCTCCAGAAATAATGGGGGTGTTTAAATGATAAAAATGTATAAGAAATATACAAAAAATTAATATAAAAATAATATGTGACGGAATTTAATGAGAAGAAGTTAATAACTTTTGTTAATTTTTGGTAATTTTTGTTAGACCAAACAGTCCCAATATGAGTGCATAATACTCAAAATAATTAAATTAAGCATGCAAATTCTAATTAAAAAATTATGATTTTAATTTGTAAAAAAATAAAATAAAAACAAATCAAATTTACTCAACAACCGAAAAATAATAATCTTGTAACCAATTGTGAAAAACTAAAAAACTCGCAGTCGATCAGTTTCGCAATAAGGATTTATTACTAATTACCAATAAACCAATTTTTTCATTTGTTGTCTTATATAATTTTTTTAACCAAAATTTATTTATTTTTTGTTATAATAATTTTTGGATATGCTATTCACAATTCTTTGAAAATATATATATATATTTCTTAAAAATAAGAAAATTGACTTATAAGTGAAAAAAGTGCAACTTATTTAAAATTAGATAATTTTTATTCTTAATTGAAATATTCTATTTTAAGTATTTTTTATAATTTTTTAAAAATATTAATAGCATGCTTAAAATAACTGAATAAAATTTTTTTGTTAAAATAAATCATATAAATGGAAAAAAAATTGTCCAGAAAAAATTAATTTATTTAAAATAATTCAAATGACGCCTAACGATCGAACCCCGGGCCGCGGAAATCACCGTGCAAGAATTGACCCTCGCTGCTTTCGTTCTTCTCAAAATAAAGTTAAAAAACCAAGAACCAATAAACAATCCTGTCCGGTGGTATTCAACTCAAAAAAACCGAGACACTACAACCAAAAAATAAAAAAAATAAAAATAAAAATAAAAAAATAAAAATAAAAAATGGAAAAATTCACTTTTCGATCTCACGAATGAGGAGAAGACTAACATCATTTTTAATGCCTTCTCTATTATATTGAGATTTTGTGTTCTTTTATTAAAATAAAATGATTCGTATTAAAATTAAGTTTAAAAAGTTTAGATAATTTTTTTTTTTTTTAAGTTATAAGTGATTGTGGTAATGAGCGGTGGCGGCGGCGATAGCGGCCGCTAAGTTGTGGAGACGAGTGAGTATACTGGAAAATTCACCTTGAGATGAGGAACAAGTGACCTCATTTAATTTTGATGGTAAAATTTTCAAAATACATCTAGTGTTTTAGTTTTATTGCGTAATTAACATTGAATCAATTTTTTTTTAAATTAATATTAACACAAAATTTTTAAAATATAAAATCTACAAGAATCAAACTTAAATATTTTTTTATAAAATGAGGTGCATTCCCTCCTACCATTATATGATTACACGTATGATATCTCACATTTCTCGAAGTAAAGGGATTTTGGAGATGACAGTTTGATATTTTGTAATTTTTAGTAAATTTTTTTATAATTTTTATTAAAATTAATAATTTTTAATAATATTTTTTTATAAAAAATATAAAAAATTGGCCTATCAAACTGACTCTTAAGTAGATTGAGTTGGGCAAGAAAAAATTTATTTTTTTTGGAACTAACTACTACCTAACTACTAAAAAGTTATTTCTTTTTATTTTTTATTTGTTTTTATTTTTTGAGAAGAAGAAAAAGCTAGCCACTTGTTTTTTTTTTTTTTTTTTAAGTAAGTAAAAGAATTTAGATTAATGGAAGAATAAATTGGATGATCTAGGAGCATTTCCTTGACATATAAAAGAATTAAGTTCTCTATCCGGTATCTATACAAAAGAAAATAATATCGCAAGAATTACAAGTGTTAATATTGGCTTTTGTTCGTTGTACACAAGTGGATTGAGAGGGTTTTGTTCTAACTTCATACTTTGATCTTCTTAACTATATCATGTGCTGAGGTTGAAACATCTTAAATTTCTCGGACATTTCTTTCAATTCATAAGTTGTACACCGTAGCAAACCACACCGACTTACTATATTTTTTTAGTAATTAGCTTTTTAGCCCTTTTTTTAACTTGAAATTTTGCCCTTTATAATTTAAAAAAAATTAAAATGTAAGAAAATAAATTTAATTATTTAAAAAAAAAAAGTTAAAAAACCAAGTAGTTAAAAGTTGAGAAACTAGCTTATGTTGTCAAGTGAACACTTACACTCTATTTGAAAAATTGATGAATTTGATTTCATTTGATGAGAATTTTTACTAATTTTTATATTTATAATTAAAGTAAATTTTATAAATTGGATTTTATTTCATTTCATAACTCAAATTTTAAAATTTCTATATAATTTTAAATCCAATCTAAAATAATGAAAGTTGATGAGAATTCATTTTTTCTTAAATTATCTAAGTAAGCGGATAAATTTATACTCGTATATCATATTTTCTATTTGCTATTAACATGGTCAAATTTGATATTTTTCTTGAATCAAATCAATTCAATTTTTAAACTTAGAATGTGTTCCAAATACAAAATTTTGGTTATCAAATCAACTCAAATCAAATCTTTATTTTAAAATGAAATTAATAATAAGTAAGGAATATTTTCAAATGGATTGTTAGTAAAAATGTGTTATCAAAACTTTACGTTATCAAAATTCAGACATATATTGGGAGTGTTTGGAGATATAAAAATTATTATAAATTTATAAAAATTATAGTTTTATAATTTATGTAGTGAGTAGAAAATTTAAATTTTATAAAAATTTGCTGAGTTTTGTAAAGTTTTGAACAGGAATTTTATATATATATATATATATATATATATATATATATATATATATATATATATATATATATTATGTGATACTAGTAATAACTTGTACTTGTGGCATTCTGAACAAAATTAATATTAAATTTTTTATATAGTTGAAACCTTGGACAAAAAGTTCAAATCGAAAAAACTATGATAATCCATGAGTTTTTTTTTTTTCCAAAACTTTAGGTTTTAGCAATTACTACATGCGTTTTGACATCTCTCTAATTATTTTTTAATAAGTACCATAAAAGAAAATATAAATTATGATATTTTAATTTTGAAGGTTCAACTTCCTAGAAATTATAATTGGACAGAATTTAAATTGGCAGTTTTGTTTTATATATGATCTCTACTTTAAAAATATGGTGAAATTTAAAATATTTAAAATATTTTATGAGATAAATGGTAGTGGGATCTATTAAAATAAAAAAATTAAAAATATAAAAATGATCACAATAATTTTGTTAGAAGAAAAGAAAAGAATTGAGAAAAGAAATCTGGTTTATTGATGTGTTTTGAATACAAGATACAAGGTCCCTTATATAAGCGGGACAATAACCCTAATCCTAGTATGATATGGATAGTAATCCTAATTATGGTATGATACATAATAAGGAATCCATAAATTACAAGATTCTAAATATAATACTAAATATATATAATACCAAACTTAACGCCCCCCCTCAAACTCAAGGTGGTAACGCAGGAATCAACTTGAGTTTGGCGATTAATTCAGAAAAGCGGCCAGGAGGATGAGCCTTTGTGAAGAGATCTGCAATTTGATTCGCTGAAGATACAAAAATAAGACGAACAGAGCCTTGTCTGACATGTTGACGAATAAAGTGACAATCTATTTCAATGTGTTTGGTGCGATCATGAAAAACATCATTGTGAGCAATCTGAATAGCACTTTGATTGTCACAATATAATAGAGTGCCTGTAGAATGAGGGACACCCATATCAGTAAGGAGCCACCTAAGCCAAAGGAGCTCTTGAGTAGTATCAGCGAGAGCACGGTACTTAGCTTCAGTACTAGAGCGAGCAGTGAGGGTTTGTTTCTTACTACGCCAGGCTATGAGAGAGGTCCCTAGAAAGAAATAAAATCCTGTAGTGGAGCGACGATCAGTCGGATCACCAGCCCAGTCAGCATCAGAAAAGGCATGTAACTCAAGTGGAGAATGTGCTGAGTAATAAAGACCATGAAACATAGTGCCCTTGATATAGCGAAGAATGCGGAGTAAAGCAGTAAAATGATAAGACCGTGGAGCAGCCATGAACTGACTAACAATATGGACAGCATAAGCAATATCAGGGCGAGTGACAGTAAGATAAACAAGGCTACCAACAAGTTGACGATACAAAGTCGCATCAGATAAAGGTGTACCATCAAGAGGAGTGAGACGGAGCTGTGTATCAATCGGGGTAGAAGCAGTCTTACAATCAGAAATACCTGCCCGTGTCAAGAGATCAGAGGCATACTTAGCTTGAGAGAGAAAATAACCAGAAGAATCACGAGAGATCTCCAAACCCAAAAAATAATTGAGAAACCCCAAATCCTTCATCTCAAACTGGTGACTGAGAAATTGTTTGAGATGAGAAATGCCAACACTGTCATCCCCAGTAATAATCATATCATCCACATACAGAAGAAGAAGAACAGATCCAGCTGTAGTGGTGCGGAGAAACAAAGCAGAGTCATATGAACTGGAGGTAAATCCAAACTCATGAATAGTAGAACTAAATTTTACAAACCAGGCACGGGGAGCCTGTTTCAACCCATATAGTGCTCGACGAAGCTTGCAAACATGAGAAGACGGAACAGATGAGCCAGGAGGAGGCTGCATGTAGACTTCCTCAGTGAGATCACCATTCAGAAAAGCATTCTTAACATCCATCTAATGAATGTCCCAGTTACGAGCAGCAGAAATAGCAAGTAAGTTGCGAACAGATGTAAGCCTAGCAACAGGAGCAAAAGTTTCTTCATAGTCAATGCCATACTCCTGAGTGAAACCTCGAGCAACAAGACGAGCTTTGTGTCGCTCAATGGAACCATCTGAACGAGTTTTGATTTTGTAAATCCATTTGCAACTGATAGCAGTTTTCCCAGGAGGAAGAGGAACCACGTCCCAAGTATGAGTTTTCTCAAGAGCCTGTAGCTCATCATCCATAGCGTGCTGCCATAAAGGATTAGTACAAGCCTCACGGTAGGAAGAAGGTTCATGAGTAGAAAAGGCAGCAGAACCAACAATATAATCACGAAGACGAACAGAAGGCTGTGTTACCCGTTTAGGACGTTCTGAAGGAGGAGAATTGTCAATAGGAGAGGGGGGAGAACACTCATCAGGAGTGGTCACAGGTCCAGCAGAAGGCCTAGGTGTCTCGGGATGAATCGTAAGCAGTGGCGGCTGAGAAATCTGTGGACTTTCTGCATCAAATATGTCAGAATGCAAATCAGTAGAAACATCAGTAAAAAGAGGAATGTGGGAAGAGGGAGAAAGTTGAAATGAAGAAAGAGTGGAAAACATCTTGTGTTCCCAAAAGACAACATGTCGTGAGACACGAAGACGCCGAGAAATGGGATCCCAACAACGATACCCTTTATGTTCAATACCATAACCCAGGAAGCAACAGAGACGAGAGCGTGGTTCAAGTTTAGTGCGTTCATGAGGTTGAAGAAGAACAAAACAAGCAGAACCAAACACTCTAAGATGAGAATAATCAGGAGGAAATCCATACAAGCGTTCAAAAGGGGTAGTATTACCAAGGACAGAGGTGGGAACACGATTAATGGTATAGGCGGCAGTAAGAGCAGCTTCCCCCCAAAATTTTTCTGGACAAGAGGATGAAATAAGAAGGGCACGAATTGTATCAAGAAGATGACGGTGTTTGCGTTCAGCCCGACCATTTTGCTGAGATGTCCCAGGACAAGAAAGATGAGATAGGGTCCCCTGAGAACGGAGAACAGATAGAACCTCAGAGTCAAGATATTCCATAGCATTATCAGATCGAAAAACTTTGATTGTACTAGAAAATTGGGTTTTCACCATTGCTGAGAAATCAGAGTATATTTGTTTAAGTTCAGAACGTTTAGTCAAAAGGTACAACCAAGTATAACGGGTAAAATCATCCACAAAAATAACAAAATAGCGAGAGCCGCCCATAGTGGGAGTGGGTGAAGGCCCCCAAATATCCAAGTGAACAAGATCAAAAGGTGCAAGAGAAACAGAATTGCTATTATTAAAAGGTAAAGCATGTTGTTTAGCAGTTTGACATGATAAACAATCAGTTTTCTCAGAAACCACATAACCCAATTGACCACTAGAAATTAAGGTTTTCAAACGACTAAAAGACACGTGACCCAAACGACAATGCCAAAGATTAAAAGTAGAGGCTGGGGAAGCAGAAGCAGCAGAAGCAGCAGCGGAAGTAGCAGAAGGTAGTGAAAGCTGGAGGTAAACAATCTCAAACAGACGTCCATGCTTACGGCCGATCCCAAGAACCTGTTTCGTCCGTGGATCCTGCACCAAACAACCAGAAGCAGAAAAAGTAATGATGAGACCAAGGTCACATAATTGACCAATAGACACAAGATTTAAAGTAAGATTGGGAATATGATAAACATCAGAAAGAGAAATAGATGGTGTAGAAATGTGACCAGTATGAGTAACAGACATATGGGTACCATCAGCAGTATGAATGGTGGGAATAGAAGATAATGGAGCAATGGAGGAAAAAATAGTAGAATCCGAAGTCATATGATTGCAACATCCTGAATCAAAATACCAAGAGGAATTACCTGGCATGACGGAAAGAGCAGTAAATGGAGATGTACCAGTTTTGGCAAGAACTTGCTGAATGATGGATTCCACATCAGTCATAGAAAATGATGGACCAGAAGATGAGGATCCGTCTGAAGCAACAGCAGCAGTGGCACGGGAGCCAGAAGATTTGGCTGAGGACTTAGAAGATCCTCTTTTGAAAGGAGCCTTGGAGGAGGAAGCCTTGGGACAGTCACGCTGAAAATGACCAGGAGCTGTTTTGTGACAAGTCAAACACTCACGAACTGGACAGTGCTCAAATGAATGAGTATGTGGTAGACCCCTGTTTTGACAGTAGATGCAGGAGTGAGAAGCTGATGATCCAGAAGAGCGAGTGTGAGATATGACAAGGGCGGCATCTGGAACGGAGGACGGTGTTGTAGCAAGAACTGAGTCCAACGCCTTGGTTTTGAGGCCAAGACGGGTTTCTTCAGACAAAAGTTCTGAAATAGCCTGTTCAAGAGGGGGTAGTGGCATGCGATGGAGCAACGAGGCACGAACCGACTCAAAGGTGTCATGAAGAGCCATAAGGAAGAGCAACAGTCGTTGATGATTGCGGTGGACAGTGTACAATTGAGCATCCTCAGAATCTTTTCAGGTGGGTTCACATAAGGCAAGCTGATCCCAAACAGAGGACATGTAAGAGAGGAAGTCATTGATGGACTGCCCAGGCTCTTGACGCATACGGTGAAGATTCTGAAGTAGCTAATATTGATGAGCATGACCAGTGGTCTGATAACGATCCTTTAAGAAATCCCAAATAGCCTTAGCCGGAGAAGGATACTGAGCATCATCATGGAAGCGGCCGAATTGAAGACTAATGGAAGGAACAGTAGTAGCACGAAACCAGGTAACAATCTGGTAATTCTTGCTTTCCCAATCGTCAAGACGATCATCAAAGGCTGATTGATCCTTATTGTCTTTCTGAATAGGTTTTGTCTGAGAACCAGAGATAATACGCCATAAACGACGGCCCTTGATAAAACCAGAAAAGGCTTGGGCCCACAAAACATAATTGGTCCCATCGAGAATGACAGAAAGGGACATAATGTTGTCGGAGCGGTCCATAGAGGTAGCTTTCAAAAGGGCACAATAAACAGTAGATGAAAAACAGAGAAGAATGGGACAAAACGGAGATCACCAGTGTGTCCGGAACGCCGAAAAAGGTCAGGAACCGGTCTGAACCGGCTGAAAAGCTGACGGAAGATGAGTGAACCGGCGCAAAGGGCGAACGAAAACCGATTCGGGATGAACCGGTCTGGATCTGGCAGCGGCGCGTGAGATCACGCGCAGACTTCAGGCGGCGCGTGAGGGCGCGTGCGGGCTTTGTTTTGGGGCCGGTTGACGGTGGTAGGTTCGTCTCTGAGAGAGGGACCCGATGATATATATATATATCCTCGAATAACTGCAAGACGATGGAGAACAGAAGCGAAAGAAACAAGAACTTCTGAAAATCACGGGCAATCTTCAGGCGGCGCGTGGAGGCTTGTTTCGGCTTCTGGTTGATGGTGTTAGGTTCGTCTCTGAAAGAGCAACCCGATGATATATGGAGATCTCTGAATAACCGCAAGAAGACGGATGATAGAAGCAAAAGAGACAAGAATGTCTGTAAATCACGCAAAAAAAAAACACCAAAATTTTCCAAAAAATAATGGCTGGAAAAAAAATATGAAAAGAATTAGAGCGAAGGCTCTGATACCATGTTAGAAGAAAAGAAAAGAATTGGGAAAAGAAATCTTGTTTATTGATGTGTTTTGAATACAAGATACAAGGTCCCTTATATAAGCGGGACAATAACCCTAATCTTAGTATGATATGGATAGTAATCCTAATTATGGTATGATACATAATAAGGAATCCATAAATTACAAGATTCTAAATATAATACTAAATATATATAATACCAAACTTAACAAATTTAATGAAAAAAATTTAAAAGTTAAAAGTATAAAAATAATCTCAATCATTTAATGAAAAAAAAATTCTTAACTATTAAATGAGAGATATTTTTTAAAAAATCGTTATGTTTAATTACATTGATAGGTATACCCGTTAAAAGAACAAAGACATGTCATGCCAGCTAATGGTCCAAACTTCTAACGGTCGAATTCTGAGAATTGATCGGGGGTTGTGATCAGCTTTATGTACTCACTTATCAGTATTATTGTAAACACACTTTCTTCCTTCTGCTTTTGTCAGAACATTTGTCATGCAAAAGGGCCTGTTCGCATTTCGCATTATTTGGACCCCAATTTATTTGGATTGGAAGCCCATTACTTCCAGCTTATGTGCGAGGATGAGAAAAAGTTACTTAAGCACGTACAATTGCAAGTGTCTGCAACTGGGCATGCAAGAGGGTGTTTGGATACTCAAAAAATTTTAAAAAATTTAAAAAGTTTTCAAATTTTACTAATTAAATTTTGTCACTTATCATTTTTACATTACATTAACTCCAACTTTCGAGTTTTTTTGGGATTCCGAACGCTCCCTAAATGTTTATGGTACATTCAAATTGTGTTTAGTTAACAAAAAATGGATTAAAAGGTACAACAAAAATAAAAAAAATATGACATAAAAATGATATGTTGAGAAATTTAATTAGAAAAAAAAAATTAGTTAACATTAGTAAAATTTGGTGCTCAAACGAGGCCACAGTCTATTGAATTATGATACACATTGGTAGTATACGGTCATATTTTATATTAGCACATAGGGTTTGTTTGGTAACTTAAAAAGCTCAACTTTTAATAATTTTGTAATTTTTAGTAATTTGTAAAATTTTAAAAGTTAAAAAATTTTGAAAAAGGTTCAAAGAAATTAAAAAAAAAATTGATAATCTCGTGTGGGGTAATTTTTGTCTCGTATACCAGGCTTTTGTCCAATTTCCTGAGTTATTTTGTGTTGATAGAGAGGCTTCCCCTAGGGGTTTATGTTGTGTGAGGCCTTTCTTTTTTTTTTTTTCCCCTGGTTTTGTTTGGGTAAGTTTGTGTTTATAGAGAAAGATTCTTGTAGGATGGCTCCCATGGATATAGACTTTTTAGAGGGAAAAGAGGTTTCTCGTGGAGCTATCCTAAGGTAAAGGTTTGTAGGGAGAAACAAGTTAGTTAATTTGTATCAATTCTTTTATGATTATAATAAAATTCATTTAGGTAGTGTTTGGAGCACTTAAAAAATATATTTTTTTTAATTTTGTTGTTGGGTGTATAATATGTTTTAACAAAAGCTGAAAAAAATTTCGGAGAAAACTAGTAAATATTAAAAAAATTCGAAAAAAAGTTATAAAAAATTTGAAATTTGTTAGAGAAATTTTGTGCTGCAAACAGCACCTTGTAATCCGTCATGCTTGTGCCCAAATTAAATTCCAACCCCATTAAATCTTTTTTTTTTCTCTCTTTAGTTTATGCATTTGATTATTTTTTTTATTGCACAATTGGATCGAATTCTAAAATTTTTAATCATTTACTTAAAGGAGAAAGATATAAAATAATTACATACATCAAATGGCATATCTTAAAGATATTTTTTCATATCTCAGAAAAAAAATAAAAAAAAGAAAGACGTTTACACTTATTTTAAATCGTCAATGTGCTTCGCAGCGGATCACAGGAGTTCAAGTTATCTGTTCGAAATTTACATATATTTGTTTTTGATATTTCAAGGTGTTTGAATCAATTTATACGTATCTTAATTAATTCTTAAGGATATTGAAATTAATGATTGGACAAACTGAGAGGCTTGAATTAATAATTACTGAAAGAAACCCAAGATCTTTCGAGTGCTCCGTGAAACTTACTTATTAGTGCACACCGGTTGCCTTTTCATCATCTAGAGCCACAGCCCACAAGGCACATTGCAGATAAAAAGGAATTGCTCTTTACCTAGTGGCCAATGGGTTGGCCTGACAAGAGGCACACGCTTGTCATGTGCCAATCTTTTATTTTTTATTCGTTCTTTTGATTTTAATTTTAATATTATTAATTAATTTATTTTTTTTGTATCGCATGATAAGAGCAAGTTCGTAAAATCTAGCCCACTAGTTGCATATATGTGTATATGTATATACACCACTGCATATAAATGGCATCCTAATATTGAGTATTACCACACTAGTGTTTATTTAAGTCATTAAAGTGGCATTTGGTTTATTTTTTTATTTTTTATTTTTGTTTTGTGTGTTAAAAAAATCAAAACAAAAAAAAATATTTTATTTTTTTTATTTTAAGATTTTTCTTATTTTTGATTAAAAACTCTTAAAATGACTTTTTGTTATTTTTTATTTCATGTATAAATATATTTTCTGTTTTCTAAAACAAAATTTAAAAATACAAGTAATCAAATGAATTTTGAGTTGTTTTCCTTTTTTTTAAAGTATAAAATGAAAATTGAGTTTAAAAAAGAAAATAAAAAATAAAAACATAAAATAAAAAATAAAAAAACAAATCAAATGGTACCTAAAATCTTAAGTTAGACGCATTACGGAAATTGATTCGAGTAATATTGGTTCCATTTGGAGCTAAATAAAATAAAATAAAATCTTACAAATCTCTACAAACACGAATTACGAGACAGTAAAATTTAAATTTTTCACTCACTACACGAATTATGAAATATTTACTTTTACAATTTTATTTATTTTATACACTTTTATATAACTCTAAACACACTCATTATGCATGCAATGTCGAGTTTTACAATCACGTGTCTATAATTGTTTTGAATTAGCTGCAATTTACAGAAATTACAATACACATGTCATGTGTCTCTTCTTCTTCCTTCCACTTTGTTTTTTTAATTTTTTTTCCCTTCTTCTACTATTTTTCCTTTCCATTTTGATAAATTTATCATCCACATTACTTTTACTTTATGCTAGTGGATGTACACAGTGTGTGTGAAAGAGAAATATTAATTATTTTATTTTTATTTTTATATTTTTTTAGATTGTTAAAAAATTAATTCCTCTTGCATAATACTAAAAAATTTTAACGTGACATTTGATTTATATTTATATTTATGTTTTTTATTTTGAAATTTATACTTTAAAAATATGAAAAACGTATTTGATTTGATGTTTTTTTTTTTTTTTTTTTTTGTGTTTTGGGTTAAAAAACTGAAAACAACTTTTGATTATTTTGTATTTGTTGTGTAAAGCTATTCTTTGTCTACTAAAACAGGTTTTGAAAACACTGCGTAACTAAGGGCTCGTTTGATTTATTTTTCTATTTTTTGTTTTTCATTTTTATTTTTTATTTTTATTTTGAATTCATTTTTCATTTTACACTTTTGAAAATAAAGAAAAAACTCTAAACGTATTTAGTCACTTGTGTTTTTAAAATTTATTTTAGAAAACAGAAAATGAGCTTGCACATAAAATAAAAAAAATAAAAAGTCATTTTGAGCTTTTTTAATCTAAAATAAAAAAAAATTTGAAAATAATAAAAACAGAGCATTTTTTGTTTCTTATTTTGAGATTTTTAAAACATAAAATGAAAACAGAAAAATAAATCAAATGCTACCTAAATATATTTTGATTGTTTTTGTTATTTTTAAAAACACAAAACAAAAAATAAGTATATTAAATGGACCTTAAAATATTTATTTTTTATTATTCTCTTTTTTTTTTCTTTTTTGTATTGTTTATATAACTAAGTAGGATTTTTTTTTTTGGGTAATTAACTAAGTAGGATTACATATGCGTAGATACATTGGCGGACTTACAGTAGCACAAGCGGGGGCAAATGCTCCCATTGGTTGCAAAAATCTTTTATATATTATATTAATTTTATTATTTGTAATACATAACATATAAAATGCCTCGATTGAATTTAGAAATTGACTTTGAAATATATTTGAGATAGTTTTTTTTTATATTGTCAAATATAAAAAAAAAATTATTGGGTACTTATCATTATTATTATTATTATTTTATCTTTTATACTCTCTTCCTGAACCAAATTCACAATCTCTTCTTTTTTTTTTTTTTATTATCTATACACCGCCCTCTCTCTCTCTCTCTATCTTTGCATTTTTATCTTTCATTTCTCTCTATCTCTTTCCCAACCTACCTTTCTTTCATTCATTTTCTTTCAATCTATCCAACTATTGCTTTCTCCTATCTCTCTCTTTATATCCTTTTCTCAACCACCCTTTTTTAATTTATAGTCTCTCAATCCACTGAATTACTGATTATGAAATTAGGATTCAAAATCAAGTTCCTAAGATTTATTTATTGAAAAAGATTTTATTAATTATGTAATCACAAATTTTCAAACGATGAAAAGTCACAGCAACCACTTGTAAATATATTATATTTTAAGAATATATAAATTTTTTTAGTCTTCTTTTGATTGTTACAATGTTATTTAAAAAATTTGTAATATTAATTATTATTTAATTTTACTCCTACGCAGCAAAATTCTTAACTCCGCCCCCTGCGGAGATGGAAATGTTAATCTCCCGAGTTGCTATTTGTTAGTGTCTAATCCAACTCATTATTTTACCAAATTATTTTTTTTCAATTAACACGTCAAAATGAAATAGAGAAATTACACAAATCTGATGGTATTGCGTGCACGGCTCTTCCACAAATAGCAGCCGTAATGACATATATTAGAAATTAATGGCGGTGTGTGTATCTCTAATTAATAATTTATTTATTTAAAATAAAATAAAAAATAAAATAATCTCAAATAATAAGCCTGGCAACTATTACAAAAAATTAATTAAATTTCTACACAATTAAAATATATTGCTCTAAAAATAAAAAAATTCTTAATATCAAAGGATATCTACTCTCAGATAATTTGAATGCAACATTATATTCGTGTCAATTTCTTAAACTCATAAAATAAGAAATAAATTATGGTGATTTGGCTGAGCCGTTTATCTTGAAAATGTAACGCCCACTATCAAAATAAAAATAAATTGAATTTATTTTTTATGCACTAATCAACCAGCATGAGCTGTATGGTGACTGGATACGTATATACATACATACATACATACATATATATATATATATATATATATAAGCAAGATTAAATATGTCACTTTTAAAAATGTTATTTTTAGAACACAACGGAGTAAAGAAAATAGTGGTGTATATTGTTGACCAAGCAACATATATTCATTAATCCTCATGATTTAATATTCAAAAAAATAATTATGGAATGTCATACTCAGGGTAAAGTTTTAAAATGAAATATGAATTATAAATCTCAAGCATTCCGAATTAATTTGACTTTTGAGAATTTTGGTCAGTTTAATTGATATTTGCTTTTGTCAACTCCTAGAATTTACATTACAAGGTGAAAGTCCTAAAATAATAATAATAATAATTAATAAAAAAATAAAGAAAAAGACACATTTTGGTTAAAAAAATTATTTCACCTGATACAAATGAATTTTGTATCAATTAGTTAAAATATCATCATATAAAATGTTACATAACTTGTACACAATTTGTTTTCTTATGTTATGAATAAAAAAGTTTTAGTTAATTTTATAAAAATATTTAATATCAGTAAAATTAATTTTATATAATTTTTAATTGTTATAAATGATAAAAAAATGTTAAAATAATTTTGAAATAAAAATTGTGAAAGTAATTTTCTAAACCAACAATCCTAATTTTTCCAAAAAAATCTCACAGAGGGTTTAGTGTAATTTAAAAAAAAAAAAAAAAGGGTCTCCCCAGTGAACTCTACACTCATTTCAAAGGCGCGTGAGCGTCACCCACCTCTCTTTCTGTCTCCCCTCCCCCTAAGGAAGCCGGGCCAGATGGCCAGCCACGCAGTGCCAGGTCTGAAATCCACTACACTATTTTTGCTTATTTAATATGCGCCTTTTGACCGTAAGCAACTCTGCAAGGCTGATTCGGCCTTCTTCGACAGCTTCTTTGATTCCTTCTCCCCCTAAAATACTCCCTCTCTCTTTGTATATATATATATCCACATTTCAGACAGAGCAACCCCAGAAAAACCTCGACTTGCTTTTTAGAACTAGAGATACCCACTTGCTTCATTCTGTGACTCTTATGTAGATATAAATCCCTGTATCTCTTTCTGTTCATACTAGTTCCGAGTATATCTATATTTGTTCATCTTTCTCTCTCCCTTCTATCTCTTTGTCTCTCCACTCTGTTGCAGCAGATATGGTGCACCATCAGAGATATTATTATCCCTTGAAAAAGGATGTAGAGGAGGTGGTTTTAGAAGATGAGGAGTCACACAGTGCCCTTGGTTTAGTCTGTGGAAACTCTGGCACTAACAAGAGAGCTAGGCCTAGACTTGTCTTTCTCCTCCTCCTCTCTCTTCTGTCCTGCTGCTTGGTTTTAGCTCCTCAGTTCCTCGACTTCCCTTATGACTTCTCTCTCTTACGTAAGCTCTATCTCTTTGATGGATTCCCCCCCCCCCCCATCTTTTTTGATTTCTCCACTTATTTCTGTCTCTTGATGTTTCTTTTCTGCGTTTTAATTTACAGATTCATTTGGTCACGAAGATAATAACCTTGTTGCAGAGATGGATGTAAATGTTTCCCTTTGTTCTTCAATCCCTAATGGTCAGTTCTCTCTCTCTCCACATATATTTATATATTAGTGTGTGTGTTCCATTAATCTCTCTCTTTTTTTTGGGGGGGGGGGCCGTGTGGATATGAGCATGAAGGGCTGTATTTAACATTTTAGCAGTGAGATTGAAAAAAAAAATATTAACACTTCTGTTCTTGAATCTCCAATGATTTTTTTTTTTGGTTTTGTTTTTTTTTTTGGCTCAATTGACGTGGAGATTAGTATGAAAAGTACCATTTCGTTCTGTGAAGAATATCAATACATTGATTCTTGTTGAGAATCTTGAGATTGATATGAAAATCTCCCTTCTTTTTGGGTCTCTTTGTGATTGATTTACCTTTTAATCATGAAGAATATAGGTTTGTCCATCCATCCTTTGGTGCCCAAGGCTTAAACGTCCTTTTCCTTTTACTGCTTTATTGCTCTGTTGTTCTTTCAGTTTATAATTCTCTTCGCCTTTCAAGCAATTGGAGAAGTCTTACGGTTTGGGGATCAAGATTTTTTGTTTGGTTTGCGGATAAGAGAGAGTGAAAATGAGAGGAAGTGAGAGAAATTATGAAGAAAATTAAAATTTTCTCTTGATTGGTTTTGTTAGGAAAGAGAAGGGAAAATGGAATACGGGAAGAAAGTAACTTTCTTTTCTTTGACTGTGGAAGAACAATAAGAAGAAAAGATAGTGAATAAAAGGTGGAAAGGAATAGGAAAGAAAGAGAGGGGAAAATGGGAATAAAAAATAGTTTCTTTTCAACTTTGCTAAAAATTTATCGAACCAAACAAGGGAAGAGAAAAATTTTAGTTGTTTTCTCCCTTTGCATTTCTCTTCCGTTTGTGAATTTAGGAGAGAAAAAGAAAAGAAAAGAAAACATTAATTAGGAGAGAAGAAAAAAAATGATAATAGTTTTCTCTCTATTTGTTTGAGAGTTTGAGAGAGAAAAGATAATTACTTTCTTTCTTCTTGTTTGTGCAGGGACTATCTGCTGTGATAGAAGCAGTATTCGATCAGATATATGCATTATGAAGGGGGATGTGAGAACACACGCTCTTTCCTCTTCAGTCTTCCTTTACAGTTCAAGGAATATCAGTGGCTTGATTGATTACGTTCCGAGCCTGGCTGAAGACGGCGAAGAAGAAGAAGAAGAGGAGGAGCAGCTCCAACAGGAGAACATTAAGCCATATACCCGGAAATGGGAGACTAGTGTTATGGACACCATCGATGAATTACACCTAATTTCAAAGAGAGAAAACTCGGGGACTCGTCTTAGGTGTGATGTTCAGCATAATGTCCCTGCAGTGTTCTTCTCAACTGGAGGCTATACTGGTAATGTTTATCATGAATTCAATGACGGGATTTTGCCTTTGTACATTACTTCTCAACATTTGAACAAGAGCGTTGTGTTTGTTATCCTCGAGTATCACAGTTGGTGGTTGACCAAGTATGGCGACATCCTTTCACATCTCACGGATTATCCACCCATAAATTTCAGCGGAGACAATCGAACTCACTGCTTCCCAGAAGCCATTGTTGGTTTGAAAATCCACGATGAGCTCGCCGTTGATCCTTCGTTGATGGAAGGGGGTAAGACTATTAGAGATTTTCGTGACCTCCTAGACCGAGCTTATTGGCCTCGGATTAGGGGTTTGATTCAGGATGAGGAACGGCTGAAATTGGGAGAGAAGCCCTCTTTATCGCCATCATCGCAGAATTCGATTGAAACAAGACAGGAGCAGAGATTGAAGAAACCGAAATTGGTCATCTTGTCTCGAAATGGTTCCAGAGCAATAACCAATGAGGATTTGCTAGTGAAAATGGCAGAACAAATTGGATTCGAAGTGCAAGTTGTAGCGCCCGCTCGGACGTCTGAGTTGGCAAAGATTTATCGGGCGCTCAATTCGAGCGACGTTATGGTTGGCGTCCATGGCGCTGCCATGACGCATTTTCTCTTTCTGAGACCTGGATCTGTGTTTATCCAAGTGATACCACTCGGGACAGGATGGGCAGCAGAGGCTTATTATGAGGAACCTGCAAGGAAGCTTGGTTTGAAGTACATTGGATACAAAATCCTCCCGAGAGAGAGCTCGTTGTACGATGAGTACAGCGAGAACGATCCCGTGCTAAAGGACCCGAGCAGCGTGGCAGAAAAAGGGTGGGAGTTCGTTAAGAAGATCTACCTTGATCGTCAAAACGTGAGGCTGAATCTCGGAAGATTTAGGAAGCGGTTGGTTCGTGCCTACGCTTACTCCTCTGCTAAGAGAAACCGTCATCTTTCGTCTTCGGGCAGAGTAATTTCCTGAACCTTTTGATTGTTGTAGATTCCTAATTACCACATGAGACGAAATTACAAAGAAATTTTTTTAATGTAAAGATTAGTGGTCTTTAAATGTCGTCTTGATCTGCACATCAACTAGCATGGGAATATGCTTCTTTCTGTTAAATATACTTGTTTCAAAGGGGCGTTCCATTCTTTTAATTTTTATTGGAAGTTTTTATTCGTCATTGCGGAGTACTGTAAATAAGCTGTGCATAGAAAGTCCCTCCTTTGCTGCATATGTGAAATAAAAAGACAAAGTTTCTTAAATCGGTCATGCCATTCTGTTTCTGTCTCAGCTTTTGCTTGTATCTAGTTTTTGATGTTTTGATAATTTATTGTTCTAACTCCATCTCCTACTCTCTAATTTTTTTTCAAACTTTTGACTTGGTATTGTTACGGGTCACTTTTGATAAAAATTGCGGTTGATAAAAACTTGCAGAAGTTATAGAAAAGATGGAGAATTGGTAGTTTTGTGTATGCTAAGTTTATTTTTATTATTATTATTTTTTTATGTTTGATAAATTTTGATGGAAAAAGTTGAAGAAAATTAAGACCTGATGAAATTGTGTGTGTGTGTGTGTGTGGGTGGGTGGGTGGGCGCGCTTTACCAAATAGATTCTTATTTATTTTTTTTAATGCTTGCACAAGGTTTATATCAAACTACGTTAAGTGTATAATTTTTATTTAGAGTGTGTGCATATACTTTCTTTTTTGGCCCTTTTTGGGTATATTTTGACAATTTCACTACAAATGCATTTCTATCAATATATAATTGATATATTATCTAATTAATATTTAAGAGTGTATTTGGTAACCAAATTTTTAATAATTTTTAACAACTTTTAGCAATTGAAGCTTCTTATGCATTTGACAAAAATTAGTAATTTTTAACGACTTTTGGTTGTTTAGCGAATCATCTCAAAGAAAAAAAAAAATAAAATGTAAAACATTGATAACTTTTTGTGCAAAAAGTGCTCAACTTTGCAACTAAACAAACGGGGCAAAAAATAAAAATTGCTAGAAGCTAGAGATTTTTTGATAAGCAAACGGGCTCTAATAATTACCCCATCCTGTTAAATTTTTCAAATTATCTATAATTTGAAGCTGTGAAATTTGTCAAATTTTATTTTGGTTTGAAGCTTCTCACCTTTTATATTTCCCATTACCAGGTCGAACACCCAGCTGGCTATATTGTCATTTTTCTATGAAAATTATGTTTCAGTTATATGTACTGTTCAGAAAACTTTATTTGACTTATTTTTTTCTTAAAATAAGAAATATTTAAGAAAATTAGAATTGATTTATTTTATTACAGTAAGATTATATTCGCATGCCATAAGTGGATTTTTTTAAAAAATTAAAGTTGTAATTGCTCACTTGTCAAAAGATTTCAAGAGATAAAATTATTTTTTGATAAGTTTTCTTCTCATTGTTTTGTTTAAAAAAATAATTTTTATTGTAAAGTAAGAGTATTTATGGCATTATAATTAATGTTGTGATCGGTAAAAAAAAAATAAAAAAAAAGTTAATTTTTTTTTATTTTTGGGTATAAAAAGTTAATTTTATCAATTTTATGCATAAAATAGGGTTATTTTTTCTATTTGTGTGAAAAATAAAAAGTTAATTTTTGATTTTTGATACCCAAATGGAGCCTAAAATACACTGGTAGTTGTTTTATTTGTTTGGGCAATATTTGACAACTTGATTGGGATGGGCACATTCCTCTTCAGTGGTTTCGCTTGCCAATTGAATAGCACATAATGCTTATATTCAACTTGGCTCTTTAGCAAGATTTGAAATTGCCAAACAGTTCCACGTCATCGCAAAAGAGACGTGCAAATCCTAAATTCATTTGAAAATAATAATAATAATAATTATTCTCTATTCCTCGTGAAAGGAGATGTTTAAAGTAATAAAAAATGAGATAAAATGTAAATTCGTAATTTGTACAGTGATATAAAAAGAGAATAATTTTTTGAGATTTTTAAAAATTTTTATCAGAAATTTTTAAAGATTTATAACAAATTAAATAAAACCAAAGTCTTCATAATTAGGCCTAGTTTGGAGAAGAAAAAAATTAAAAAAAAAATCAACTTCTGGTCTGCTTCTCATATAAACAAACCCCAGAAAAATAATAATTCGTTGGTTTGTTTCTCATATTAGTTCTATTATTTCATGTATAAGGGGATAAAACTTTCCTATATTTTTGTCTATTTTTCCAATGAGTTTACTAGTCCTTTATTATAAACATAAATGCGTGTATATAATTGCCAAACAACAAAGATAAATATAATTCTTTATCTTTACATAAAATTTGGGTCAACTTTGAACGAACACAGAAAACAGTCTTGCTCATTAGTTGGGCTTGGTTTCAATTCTCTAGTTTATATTCCACTAGGTTGGGGTTAATCGAATCTCCGACCCACTCAGTTCACCCCAGTTGCAACTTTGGTAATTTAGGATGCGTTTGGTACGTAGAAAAATTTTAAAAATTATTTATTTTTTATTTTACAAACACGAATTATAAACATATAAATTATGTTACTTTATCTCATATTTTATCACTTCAATCGTAGTCAATACCCAAAAACAGTTTCTTCAGTTATTTATAGCAAGAATGCTAGCATTGCTTCTCCCCATTCCACGTAAACGAGAAACTTAGGCATTAGCCGTTCGTTATCTACACGAATCTTTAGACATAAAAATTAAAAATTAAAAAAATCAGTTAAAATAATGAAGGCATATCAATAGTTAATAGATGACGTTACCATTAATCAACTGTTGAATTAGATCAATTAATTTATGTTAGATTTACGTGAATAATATATCATCGATTTTTAGTGCATGTTTGAAGTGATAAATTTTGGTAAAAAATAAAAAGTAAGTAGATTTAATTTTGGATTGTTGAGAGTTTGGTGGATTTATTCTACCTTCGTTACTCTTTTCTCCCGTATCAGTCACTACTTGCCTATTTTGTATTAAAAACTACGAGTAGTTACTGGTGTATTTTGTCCAAAATCATCACAGTCGTAAGATGTTTGGTGTGTATTTTGGAAAAGTGTAAAAATTTAAAACAAGTTAAAAAAAAATTAGAGAAAACTGATAGAAGTTGAAAAAATTAAAAATTTTTTTGATGTGAACAAAGTTGGAAAAAATTAAAAAAAATTTAAAAATTAGAGATTTTTTTTAACAAATTTAGCACTCCAAAAGCATACTTAATATTCATGGTGTCCAAGTAAGTGATCCCAACAAAATCCCATTATTTTTCTAATGCCTCCAAACAATCCTTTAGTGGCTAGTAACAATAACTCCAAACGTGGCATTAACCTCACCAACAAAGAAACTTGCACTAGCCATAGATGGGTGTGTTGCTGCATGAAGTAATCCAATTCTAGTAATCCAATTCTCTCCTTTATGTATTGTCTTCCAATTTTAGTTACATTTCCTTAATTGGACATGAAGATTTTTAACAAACCAGGAAAGTTAAATACAAAGATGATCGTTTTCTCTGCTATATGTATCTTGTGTTTTCTCGGAGAAGCAGATATAGGTTTCTAGAGAGAGAGAGAGAGAGAGAATTAATTAAGATGGGTAGAGGGAAGATTGAGATCAAGAGGATTGAGAACTTGAATAGCCGGCAAGTGACCTTCTCCAAGCGTAAAGCTGGTTTGCTGAAGAAGGCCAAGGAGTTGTCCATTTTATGTGATGCTGATGTTGGTGTTATAATCTTCAACGCCTCTGGCAAGCTCTATGAATTCTCCAGCACCCGGTACACCCTCATGCTCCTCCCTCTATTTTTTATTTCTTTTTTATTTTTTTTTACTATTTTTAGTCTTATTTATTTAACTATTTAAAAAATAAAAAAAATCCCCTTGAACTGAAAATTTAATTTTATTCAATGGAAGGTTTAAAATTTCAAAAAACTATTTACATGTAGTGCGGAACCCAGCGACGCTTAAAATAAAAATCTTAGGGTCATTTAGTTTATTTTTTTATTTTTATTTTCTATTTTTGTTTTTTATTTTTTGTTTTAAATTTATTTTTTATTTTGTGCTTTTAAAAATAAAAGAAAAGGTTAAAACTCATTTGTTTATTTGTGTTTTCAAAATTTATTTTCGAAAACCAAAAATGACTTTACACACGAAATAAAAAATGACAAAAAGTCATTTTGAGAGTTTTTAATAAAAAATAAGGAAAATCTCAAAACGAGAAAAATAGAGCATTTTTTGTTTCTTCGTTTTAAGAATTTTAACACATAAAACGAATATAGAAAATAGAAAACAGAAAAGTAAACCAAATGCCACCTTATGTATTTGAAAATTTAAGGGGTTGTTTGGCTAGATCATTTTTAGCATATTTTTTGTTTTCTCTTTTTAGGAAAATAAAAACAGGTGAAAAACAATTGAAAAAAAAAAAAGTGCTTGCATATTTTTCAAACCAAACATCTCCAGAAAAATTTTAAGTTCATGATTAAAATATAACTTTTAATGAAAAGTTTCTTTTACTTTTATTTTATTTTTAATCGAGGATGAATTCATTGCCATTAATTGTTTATTAACAAAGCTTTGAATTTCGTTTTAATTAATTTATATATATATGCACGTGTTTATGGGATTATTTTCTGGATCTAAACTTTGCAACTAGTACATATTGGACTAATTTGCGTAAATTGGGCCTAGCTAACTCACTAAGTTTAATTTAAATGAAGTAATGGGGGTAACATTTATAAATAAAGGAAATGTTAATTGTTTTGATATTAATATTAATTATTCTGGCATTAATATTTTTTTATTAATAAACATGACTATTTACTTAAAAAAAAAATAGTGAAAAAGCTTATCAAGACTAAATTTAGATGCCATGCATGTTACTCCATAACATTTGATCATTAATTTTTATATATAGAGGTTCTGTTTGAAGTGACAAAAATTTCTTTAAAACATAAAAAATATTGAAAAACTCTAAAAGTTATTCACGTTTTATCTTACTGTACGAATGAATTACGAACCCACAACTTATATCACTTTATCTCATTGTATCTCACTTTTTATCACTCTAAACACATCCATAGTTGTAATTTTATTTTCATGCTCAAACAAAACAGAGTATAATTTATTTCATTCTATTTGAAGCATGCAACAAATTCTTGCGAGATACAACAACAGGAGTCCTCATCAACTTCCTTCAATTGAGAAAATCCCCGAGCCTTATCAGGTATTCGATTTACATGCATCTATGATCTGTATTTTATGAAAAAAAAAAAAATGATGCAATTACAAAAGCAGGTGTTTAAAATTTGAAGTTTTAAAATTTATTAAATTGGAAATTTCACTCTAAAAGTACTTTTTTATTCCAATTAATAATTTTACTTTTTTTTTTCCATTAATAATTTTACTTTTCTTTAATCTTTGTTTTCTCTCCTCAAATCAGTATTCTAAATATTTACGGTGTTAAATTAACAAATTATGATGACGTGGATATCAGGGATGAAATCCCTAACCAAGGACAAAATTTGTGGGCTTTTTTGAGGACCCAAGAGGCCGAGTTAGATGGGCTCAATGGCCCTTTGAGAGGACCAAGGGCCTGAATTATGACGGGTTGAGGACCCAAACAGGTCCTTTCATGGTTGCAAGAAATGGTTCTTTGGTTAATTTGTAGGGTAATTATCAAATTTGGTTTGTAAGCTATTTCCAACTTATCCCTGGATACCCACATCAAGCTGAAATTATATTTGTTATGAACTCTTCAAAACAAGTTCAAGAAATTGTATGAAGATTGGATAAACTTTTGACCCCCCTTTTTGTGACTTTCTTCTAACAAATTCATCAATGTATATGTGCATACCACATGTTAATTAAAGCTTTTGCGGATCTTTTTAAATAATTGGGTCTCTTTGATGCTATTTTCTTTTTTATATACTCAAGCACGAAAGGCAGATTGAGGTTAATGCTTTAAGAGCTGAGGTCGCAAAACTAAGAAGGGTTTATAGGTAAGTCTTTTGCATTTACCATGCGTACACATATATATACATATATATGTATGTGTATAGTTCTTTCTCAACTAATGTCCCTTTTCATTTATTTGAATGAACATGAAAGCAAACTTGTTGCACTTTGTTTCGTTGACATTCAGGGGTTGTTTGGAGTAAGAAAAAGTGAGATAAATTGAGATAAAATAAGATAAATTGTGATTTGAGAAGAGTTCGTAATACGTGCAGTGAGAGAAAAAAGTTGATGTGATATAAAGTTAACAAAGATTTATAGAGTTTTTTGGAGATTTTCAGCAAACCAAACGACCCCTCAGTCGCAGCAGATTCAAAATTTGTAGTTTGATTGGAGTGAATAGAGAGTTTAAGAATAAAGTGAGCTGACTTACAAAAATTTAGACTAAATAAAAAATTTAAAAATAAAATCTGTTAAATTACAAAAATTTAAGATGAGTTA
The DNA here is from genome assembly GCA_019916065.1 of Vitellaria paradoxa. NCBI lineage: Eukaryota > Viridiplantae > Streptophyta > Magnoliopsida > Ericales > Sapotaceae > Vitellaria > Vitellaria paradoxa. The sequence goes on along the minus strand of CM034234.1, from coordinate 16,504,972 downwards.
AATTTAAAAAACAAAAATTCAACTAAAAAAAATTAGATCAGATTACCTGAGTTGTACCGATGTGTGTCCACCCATGCTGGCATTTCAAAGGCAAATTAACACTCATTTTGAGGGTATGCGTTTTAATTGAAAATTTGTTGAGAGAAAAGAAAAAAAAAAAAAAAGAGGAATGCAACATAAAATCTTACATTTCATATTTTTATTTAAGTGGATTGAAAATATAAAATATATAATGCACTTATCAATAAAAAAATAATTAATTATTTTTAATTTCTTAACTCTCATAATTTTTTCTTTCATTTTTCACTCCAAATTAAATATAAAAAGAGATTTTAAATTTCAATTCATTTCCTTTTTCTTTTGAAAAATTCTTGATCCAAGCAAGCAAAACCCAAGTAAGATCATTCAGAATTTAATTCCTTATTTCATAAATGAAAAACCCTAAACAATCCCATATTCTTATGCTTTGAAATTTGAACTCTGAATGCCGCAGAAAGAAAGAAAACGGGAGAATCGGAACTTGCTCCAAACGGTTTTTTGCAAAACGCAATAAAACATTCTCACGTTGGGTTTTATTTATATTGATTGGCTAATTTTCTCTCTCTCTCTCTCTCTCTCTCTCATTTTGAAGACAGATGATGGGTAAGGATTTGGAGGATTTGAGTTTCAAGGAACTGCAACACTTGGAGCATCAGCTGAATGAAGGGATATTGTCTGTTAAAGATACAAAGGTACCCAAAATAAAATAAAAAATTTAAATATAACCAACAAAGTAAACATTGCCAAATTTAATCACTCTTTGTCTCCAATTTAATATGAACACAATCGAATTCAGCAACAGATTTAATTAAGATTTGATTTTTATGGGACAAGACTGAAAAATTATGAACGAGAGGAGCTACTAAAAGAGTTTCAGAAAAAAAATTGAGAGTGCAATTTCTAACAAGTATTAAAAATTTTTTTTGTAAAATTATAACTTAATCTCGATGATTTTTTTTGAATCTTAGATGGCGAATGCTCCTTAGATCCGTTAATATTGACCGGATCTATTATTTACCTAACCATAAGAGTAATTTTATTTTCAATTCTTTTACCTTTTAGTACGAGGAAACTCGCAGCCTCTACCAATTCAATTCTTCTGCTTTTGAAACATGTAGTCCCTTGTCCAAATTAAGATTAACTTCATCTTTAATTAATGCATTAACTTTGAAGAAGACTATTGTTTTGCCCTTTCAGGAACAGATACTGTTGGAGCAGCTTGAGAAATCTAGATTCGAGGTAAAACCATATGTTGATTAACTTCTCTATACATGCACAACTTGCCCAAACATTAACATGATATTTGGTTTACTTTTTTGTTTTTATTTTTTATTTTTATTTTATATTTTAAAAATCTAAAAAAAAAATACTTTATTTTCTTTATTTTGATATTTTTCTTATTTTTTATTAAAAATGCTCAAAATGATTTTTTGTCATTTTTCATTTTATGTGTAAACTCATTTTCTATTTTTTAAAACAAATTTTAAAAATACAAGTGACGAAGTATGTTTTAAATTATTTTTCTTATAATTTTTAAAAGCGTAAAATAGAAAATAAGTTCGAAATAGAAAAAAATAAAAATAGAAAATAAAAAATAAAAAAATAAACCAAATGAGTCCTAAACTAACTGGTCCGTAACTTCCGAACATATATATAAATATTTATATAATTCCAATTTTTTTTAATTAAATTAACATTTAAACTAGAAAAAAAATAGAAAGTTTTTTGCTTGAAAAACCATGCTCCAATTGAATTAAAAACTTCTGAATTTTAATCCAATTTATGTTACGTAATTATATGTAGGAACAGAAGACCATGCTTGAGAATGAAACTTTGCGTGACCAGGTAAATTAAAAAAAAAAAAAAGGAGCCAAAGCTTCATCCAACCATGATTCAAGTGTTAATTTTAATGATCATTATGGTTTATAGGATTTGAATTTTCTTCTCTCTATATATAAATACATACATACATACAAACATATATATATAGATTGAGGAAATTCGAGGAAACTTGTTGCATAATCACAAACACAATTTCGCTGGAAAGCAGCAGTCAGTTTCAAGTTCATTCACAAAGTGTAATTGCTGGTCGGATAAAGAAAGGGCTTCAGATACTTCATTACACTTGGGGTATATATATATATATACATATATATTCTTCGTTCTCTTGTTATTCTTTTAATTAGTCTAATTTTTTGAGCCTCATACATATATATATTTAAATATACGTGTATAATGTCATCTTATTCAGGTTGTCAAGTGATGTTTTTCACAAGCGAAAAGTATGCAAGATTGAATTGGTTTCCAATGATTCTGGGAGCCAAATGGCCTGACAACGATTCGATTTACTACTTTCCTCGAAAATCCATGATTTTCAATTAATGTGACGTTGGAAAATGCGCGTTGTTTTTCTTAAATTGAGCAACATAATTTGGTGTTTGGATGCCGAGCGAGGTTGTTAATTATCTGTGTTTGGACATTTTCAGCTCTAATTGCTATAGAGCTGCGTGTTTTGGTGTTGTGGTGACATCATGGGTAGAACTTAATTGAGAGAGGCTTTATTTAACTTTGCAAGTTATATATATAAATACATATATATTTTTTTTTAGTGATCTGAAACTTTACTAGAATAGATTAGAGAGTAAACTCGAAAATATATGGTCAAACTGGGAGACACATGACTGACCCCCTCGACCGTGTATCGCGAGACTCGAAATCACATCGTTTATGTGGGAAGTACACTCACTAACCAACACAGCTACGCCCGCCGCAGGCTGCAAGTTATATATTTAAAAAATAATACTATATTTTATTAATTTTTTCTTTTTTACTAATGCTAGCTATACAATAATAAAAAAACCGGCATGTATCAAAAACTAAAAATAAAATAATTAGAATAATGGGGTAACGTTTGTGATTAATCATTTTGAAAATAATAGTCCGTTAAAGTACGTCTTTATTACATAATTATCATCGTAATGTCATGGTGTGATTTATTATTTCTTTTGGTAGAGTACAGTTATCAAAATTTTTTATGTAAATTTATTACAAGAACGATATTGCAATGGCATTTTATATAATAAATAAATATTAATAGTTGGTTAATATTTTTAAAGTGATAAATTCATAAATTATCATGAGATGGTTGTGTAGGTGATAAAAAAATGTATTACTTAATTATTATTTAACTTTATAAAATTATAACATTATTTTTATCTTAAATAAATTCCAACAAAGAAATACTGATGGCAAATTCCCCTTTTTCCATATTTGAACACCCAGAACCAATCTGCTTTAGCGTTTCAATTGTCTCCTATGTTTGAATCTGTGGCACTTCGGTGGTTCGTTGAGGTAGTTGACACCCTCTTGCAGAGACGGAACCCAGGTTTGACCAAAGGTGGCCTGGGCTCCCCCAAACATTGTAAAAATTATATTATATATAGTACAAAATTTTTATAAATATATATTCTTTTAAATGGCACCCCTAATTTTTTTTTACTTTCAGTCATGATTTTTGAATTGAGTCATCAATAAAATATATGATTTAAATTCTTGAGTTAGGCTATTAATAATCTATCATAATCGATTAAATAATTTTTAAGATAAGACTTTGAGATTGTACACTGACGGAAGGCAAAAGTTAAGGTTTTTTTTTTTATTAGAGTTATTCTCTCTTTCTCGGTATTAAAACTGAAATTCTAATTCTGTAAGTTCTTCTTTCATTAAACTAAAACTCAAAACTGACAAAAAAATTTGAATGCTTGATATACTTTTATGTTTAATATTTATCAATCAACGCATTTGACTTTAAGTCCCTTTAATTAACAGGCGTATCAATTGTTGTTTGTTTGTTTCTTTTTTTTTTCTTTTTCATTTTTATTTTGTTTATGTAATTGTATTGTTGGGGGTATAGATAAATAGGTACCCAATTCTTTTTTTTTTTTTGTATAATTATGTTGTTGAGTGTATACATCCTTAATATTTCATTCTTTACACATCATGATTAAAGATGACAAAATTAATTAGTATTAAGATTCTCTTTGATCTTAATGCTTTGATAAATCTTATTTTTAATTTTGCTAAAATTATATTTCATGCATTCAGTTTCTCCTTCTATATATCATATTAGTACCGTTTTGAAATATAATTGAATGATAAATTCTAATGATTATTTTATTTTTAAATAATTAAATATCTAATTATTAATTTATATTACTTGATGAAAACTCAAATAAATTATTTAATTTTAATATTATATTTTTATAATTATAAAAAAAATTAAAATTTATAAGAATTAACTTTCCCCTTGCCAAATTTTTTATTCCATCCCCGCTCTCTCGGAAATAGAAGGGTCACTTTTTGGTACACCACGAAGCTGACCTTAAGTTCCGAAATAACCAATAAGTTTAAAGCTACAAAAAAGTCACTTAGAAAAAAAAAATGCTACCAAAAGTCTTGAAGACGATAGAAGGGTCATCAATCATCTTATGGAAACCCTATAAAAATAAAAGAATAAACTTCTAATTTAATTTAATTTAATAAATAACCTCAAGTATTTGAATTAAAATAAAATTTTAATTTTAACTCAAGTAAAATTCTATTTGTACGCGTGTCAGTTAGACAAATATGCATAAGACAGATTACATGTGATTACATGGAAACAGGAGGGTGGAGAATGCCTAATACAGATAAAACTTTGTCTAATTTTTTAGTAAATTGTTAAGTGTTCCTCAGCTGATGTCTTCGGTTTGAATTTATAATAATTTCATATGTCAATAATTCATATTATAAATTCTTTTTCGGGGAAAAAAAAAAAAAAAAAAACTTGGTACTAGTGATAGGATGATTCACGCAAGCGACGAAGGATTAAAATAATTAATTTTTGTACGCGATTACTTATTAATTACTAAATCTTTCACATCAACAGCCAATGTAATGGCACTAGAGATGCATTTTACAGGACACACAATTTTTAAGTAATTTTTGATATTTTTTTTATTAAAAGTTGTTAGTGGTAATTTTTGATATATTTAATAAAGTAAATAGTAATTTTTAGCAGTTTTTAGTAATTTTTTTTCAACTTTTAGGTGTTCCGTAAAATTTTTAGTAAGTTCTGATAATTTTTAATAATTTCTAGTAACTTTTGATAACTTTTGAATTAAGAGATTATTGTACCTGAGTAGAAAGTTTACAAAAATTGATAATTTGTTAAACAATCGAGAATCAAAAATTGGTAATTTTTTACTAAAAATTTTACGTCAAAATGCCAAGAATAAGATTGTGAATGGATTTAACAAAAAAACATTATCTAAATAATACTTTACATTTAAAAAATACGTCAAAAAAAATTAGAACAAGGTAGAATTAATACAAGTAAACTTATCGCTGCTCTTTAATTGCAGCTCAAACACTGTCACATAATTTTAATTTTACTTTTTAGTATATTTTCTATTCTAATAACATTTAAAGAAAAAATATTAATATTTCTACTTTAACTATCAATCGATGCATTATTCGAAAATTATCTTACTTATCCAAAAAAAAAAAAAAAAAATCAATCAATGTATTTATTTTTTCCAATTTTTAGTGTGAACTATTTTTGTACGTACCATTTTAATTGAAATTTAATATGCTATTTCTTTGAGAAAATAAAAGGTAATAAGAAATTAGAAATAAATAAAAATTGTTAGGGTATATACAAAACACACTTTCTTCTAATTTATTGAAGTGTGAAAAATTAAAAGAAAGTGAATTTAGTATTTACAATTGTTATATGATTGTATATATATATATTATTATTTATAACTCATATTTTAATTTTGGGTTTCAATCCATATTATTCGACTTGGCAAAAGTTGTATGGCCCAATTGAGATTTTTTTATGAGTTATCGTCAATGAACTCATTTTGTGATCAGATTTCAGAATATAATTTGTAGTTTTTTTCATTAAGATTAATGTAATTTGAACAACCGTTTTATATTAGAGTTACACATTTTGTGCTCTTTATATATTTTTGTTAGTAAATTTTTCTGTTACTTTTACCTGTGAACATAACTTTTCAAATTGAATCACGTAATTTTTTTGGTATTATTGTCTACGTGTCTATGTCATTTTTTTTTTAAATAAATTAGCCAGCCATAATGCAGTTGCATTTTATAACCTACGAGTCTAAATCAAAGTTTTCGAATTGTATTAAGAAAAAAAAGGAAGTCATTTTTTAGTACAAAATATCTCATAAGCGTGGTTGGAAACAAATCATGAATCAATTGTTTGGGTCCATGGATACCCCACAACCACGAATATAACTATTCTTTTGTTTTATTTTATTTAAATTTTACTTTAATTATCTTTATTCTTTTGTATTTTTCTCCCTAAATATTTATTTATGCACAGGCTTATGCAAGGAGAGATGATGAACAGTGGTAGGTGTGGGAAAAGGGCAGCAATGTCTGGTAGCGATGGTGACCCCATCCACGTGGCAGAACACGGACAAATCTTAGCCGTCAAAGTGTTAGGCCACCATTCCGATTGGTCGTCGCTGCAACAAATCATGCCTTGTTTGGAACCGTCCCAAAAATATTAAGGATTATCGTTAGGCATTATGGACTATCTTCTATTTTTTAAATAATTAATAATTAATTAATTAATTAGGGGAGGTCTTGTTTGGATGGTGTTGGCCAATTCCAAAAAGATGGGGACAAATTGGCCTCTCAATATCTGCATTGACCTGCAATGGGTGTCACATGAATGGATGTCGTTTTCACGTTTTCGAATGCACTCCCACGCGCTAAAAGATACTCCTTGACAATAGTTGTAAAGTTAGTGCAATTTAAGGTCCTGAGACTTACTCGATCCTTGGAATTAATAAATAATATTTGATTTCAAAGTTAAAAAAGCACAACGCCTTTTAAGTGCATCATCGACCTCCCAATGCTTGCTTTGGGAAGTTTTGTGAGAGAAAGGTTTGGAGTGTTAATTTGGCAGGCCTATTAGGAGTTGTTTAGAGTCCCAAAAGAAATAAAAAAAAATTAAAAGATAAGTTTGATGTGATATAAAAATGATAAATGACAAAATGTGATTGTAAAGATTTAAAACTTTTTAAATTTTTTAATTTTTTTTTTAGGCTCCAAACGAGTTAATGTTTTATATTTTACAATTCTCAATTTCCGATGGCAACGTATCTCTAATCACCCAATATACCCAATATGATATTTTATGTTTCTATCGCACAATTAATTTTTCGTTAAGATTTAAAAATTCAAACTTATTTAATGCCAAAATGCATTTCTTATTCAATTCTCTCTCTCCAATCAACCATAAAAAAATAATTTTAAATAAAAATTAATCTTATACTACAAATAATCTCTCCATGGTTATGGATGTAATAAAAGGGTTCGTGGACAGATATAAGGTGAGCACTTTGGGTTGGAAATAATCGTTTAGTTAACACTTGGCGAGTCACAAAGAGGTGATAGGAAGAACGAAACAAGAAAGAGAGAGAGAGAGAGAATATTCTAGAGGAAAAAACTCTGATGGTTAGTGAATATCCAATTTCCTATAAATGAGATAGATCAAGAGGTATTTATGGTAGAGACTCAAATTCCAAGAAAAATGAGACAAGCAAGGAGATGGGAGTTTTGAGGTATCAGACGGGTTACAAGAGGTTGCAGCGATAAAATTTACTGTAAAAATTATAGTGAAAAAATTAAAGGTTAAGATTTATTTATACTTTAGTGACATGTAACTTTTGACATTTGTATTGATTGTGGTTCAATAAAAATATTTTAACTTTTATTTTATTTCAAAAATAATTTTAATTAAATCAAATTAAAACTATTAAATTAAATATAAACAAATTTCAATTTGATTTTTTACTGCAGTTCCTATACAACAACCTCTTGGAACTCCGTATCATAGGGGTTCCAGGATACTGCAATGAATTTTACACTATAGGAGTTGCAGTGAAATATCTAAAGGTCAAGATTTAATCAAAAGTTATTAATTTTATCAAATAATATTTATTACAATATTTTTTAAATTTTTTAATTAAATCTTGATCTTTAGATGTTTCACTGCTGTCCCTACAATATAAAATCCCCTGCAGCATTCCGGAACCCGTATCAGAGCAGCTCCAATGAGCCACCTGTTGATTCAAGATTCATGCTAATTGGGCAGTCAGTTAACGATCATGGGACTCGTGTCCATTTGACAGCTATTGGTCATACTTTAAATGATTCATGATGTGGTACATTTAACTCGCAAGTAAGTCTCTCCGTTAGTAGTCTGGGGTGTGAATTGAAAAAAAAAAAAAAAAAAAAATTCCCACGTAATGTTCAAAATGGAGTATTGAGAAAATTAAGGTTATGTTAGGTACATAGCAATGGAATATAATTTATTTTCATTTTACCCTATTTTCATATTTAGTATTAAAAATAAAATTAAAATACTATTTTATGAAAATAGTCATTCCCACGTTAAATAAGAAAAGACACTCTACAATTCAAGTGATAGAATAACCATTTTATTGCAATAAAAATTTGATCAACAAATTAAAAAAATTAAAAATAAAAACAAGCAACTATTTTACAATAAAAAAATTTTCTTAATTACTCCATTGGGGTATAAAATGACCATTTTATCCCTTAACCTAATTTTTGTACTAAATCTGAAACTCGGACTATAAAATAACTATTTTACCATTAGGTTTGTTTTTTTTTTTTCAAATTTATATTTCGAGCTTCCAAAAGATTAATAAAAATATTATTTCATATTATTTAATAACTAAGTAAATTTTGATCTGATCCAAATTCAGGTTATAAAATAATAATTTTACCCCTGGGATCATTTTTTGCCCAAATTTTCTTTTTAGGCTTTCCAAAAGGTTAAAAAATATTTATCGATGTATTTCTTGATAATTAATAAAATTTCATCTCAATCTGAACTTAAATTGTAAAATACTGATTTTACCCCTAGGTTATGTTTTGCCTAAATTTGCATTCTAAACTGCCTAAAAGATTAAAAAAAATATTCTTAACATATTTTTTAATAATTAAACAAATTTTAGTTCGATCTAAATTTAGACTATAAAATGATTATTTTGCTCTTGGGCCCATTGTTGGGCTAAATTTGTATTTTAGGCATCCCAAAAGACAAAAAAAATATTTACTTACATATTTATTAGTTGTTAAGAAAATTTTGTCACATTTCGAACTTGAATTGTAATATGACCGTTTTACCGTTAGTCTATTTTTTAACTCAAATCTACGCTCCAAAAATAAATTTTATTTTTATAATTCTTTTAAAAAAATTAATATTAGTAGTTTTTATTATATTTCATTATATTTACAATATGTAGTCAAATTATTCATAGTTTGAATGCCTATTCCATTCCCATTATTTTCATGGTGGCAACCAAACAAAGAAATGGAATATAAGCATTCCCTTCCATTCCCACCTTTATTCCATTCTCAACTCTTATTCCATTTTATTCTATTCCATTCTCACATACCAAACGTAATTTAAGAGTATTAACAATACTTTTAGTATTCTAAGAGTATTGAGAAACAAAAAAGAGTTATATGATTATAAGAAAACATATTTTAACTTATGAAGTGTTTAGAGTGATAAAAATTGATATAAAATGAAATAATTTGTAAAACTGTAATATGTGCAGTGAGATAAAAATTGAATAAATTTTAAATTTTTTTTAAAATTTTAAAAAATTTTTAATGTTTTTCATTCCACCAAATATGCCCTTAATAGAGACTATCTTTTACATAAACAATCTCGTTTAAAATGCCATTGTGACATTTTCTTAACACAAACTAACGTTAGAAAAGTGTATCGGTATTGACCTCATTCCAAATTTACCTAGGAAAATAAAAAAAAAATGGAACACCTTCGAATACATGCAATAGATCCGTACAAAAATAAAGCCTATCAACAGGAGCGCGTGTGGGGTTAACTTCCCCATTGAGGTTTGGTATGCCATCATCTACAACCACCATTTACGTCCGTATCCTCCTTCCCGGCGACTAGCCATAGCGATTCTAATCCAACGGTCAATATGCAATCATCATAAATTGCGACCAAGAATATACCTAAAATGTGGTCCACCGTAACCCTGGTGCGCCCCCCTTGTTCATCATGGAGGGCGTGCAGAGCCCGGTATATCAAAAGTGTACCAGATCAAATGATGATCGAGGAGGCTCACGAGTAAGCATGATGCCACTTTGCGTGATGGTACAAATCCTTTACAATATACCTGTTATTAGTCAGTTTGATGTGCTGAAAACGTTAAAAAATTTTAAAAATTTTTATATAATTGTGTTAATTATAATTTCACAAATCTTCTTAAATTATCTCATTCTTAATTATTCTAAAACACCCCATATACTCACACATTTCTGTGATATTATATATTTTAAATTAGAGGTAAATATAGGGTTAGCCAAAATTAATAATATTTTATTACTTATTGAGTTAGATCGGGTTAATTATAATAAAACTAAATTTAAATTTTAAATTTCAAATCCATCCATGTATGTTATGTTAGGTTTAGTATAAATTTTTAAAAATCTCTAAAAATTATTTACTTTTTATCTCACTGCTGAATTACGAACTCACAACTTATCTTATTTTATCTAATTTTTTTTTTTTACTTTAGGTGCAATTTATGAGTAGCATGGAGAAATTATTCGATTATTGGAGAAAATATAGAATGCATGAATTAACTTGCTGCATGGAGAAAAAGTAAAGGTACGAATAACTGTAATTTTAAAAAATTAATAAAAATTTAAAAAATTAATTACTTAAAAGTTAAATTTTTTAAACGTCAAATAAAAATTAATTTTTTAATCATTAATTAATAGTTTACTAAGAAAATTGAACTTTTTTTTTTCTTTCCAAACAAGCCTAATTAATTAATTCGGTTCCCGATTTGTTGATTCCAGATACAATGTAAACTTGACACGTGCACACTATCATATATGTCTGTGTACATATATTTACGTGTGTGTACGTATATATTTGAGGGGAGGTCAAGGCATGATGATCACCAGCACAAACCTCCATCGTTCCACTTTATATTGGCGACCTCCAACACTATCATCATCTTGTCGGCCTCTCTCTCTCTCTCTCTCTCTCTCTCTCTTCACCTCTGCAACAGAAACATATCACTGTGAGTTATCTTGATCGTTGTATCTGCAGACCCCCCCTCTCTCCCTAAAACCATGCAAAATGAACAATTCAGTAATCTTGCTAGAACTACTAGCTGCAAGAGCACCAAAAAGATCATACCCTCCAACTACGTGAGATCTTCAGCATCTCTCATAGCCGAACCCAACGATGTCTCCTCCAACAAACCCCTCATCACCCAAGCCTCATCGCCCTCCTTTCGACGCCTTTCTCAAACCCGGGTCGGACTCTCCTCTCTTTTCCGATCACTCCTCAGTATATTCTCTTTTCCGGCGATCATCCCCACTTGCCGGTGGCTCACGGTGCCAACCCACCTATCCGTGACACCTTCCTTAGGCCGGAAAGTCACCGGCACGCTCTTCGGAAGCCGGAGGGGCCACGTCAGCTTCGCCGTCCAAGACGACCCGCGATCCGAACCCGTGTTACTGATCGAACTCGCGGTGTCGACGTCGAGCTTGGTGAAGGAAATGTCATCCGGGTTGGTACGAATCGCACTGGAGTGCGAGAAGACGCCGGCGTCGGATCGATGCCGGCAGGCGAAGCTCTTCAGCGAGCCGATGTGGACCATGTACTGCAACGGCAGGAACTGCGGCTACGCGCTTTCACGCGCGTGCACTGGGTCTGACTGGCACGTGCTCAGCACCGTCCAGAGCGTGTCGGTCGGCGCCGGAGTGATTCCGGTGGTCGACGAGGCCAGAAAAGGAAGCGGGTCGGAGGGTGAGTTGTTGTACATGAGAGCCAAGTTCGAACGAGTCGTTGGGAGTCGTGACTCGGAAGCTTTTTATATGATGAACCCGGACGGCAATGGTGGGCCTGAACTCAGCATATTTCTGCTCAGATTATGAAAAACCCTAATGCCGTGTTTGGATACCAGATTTTAATTAGATCATATAAGTGCAAGTTTGGCCATTAAGGGTCAATGAATTTGTATGGTATAATTTTAATTTGTGTGAGTATTGTGCTTTATTATCCTTTTTTTTTTTAATATTATACAAAAATTCACTTCAAACATGCATGCATGAAGGAGCCTCTGCCTCGCATTGTATCTTATTAGCTAAATTTTGTTTTGATATTTGAGAAAAGGAAAATGTATTTAATTAAGGTTTATAACGAACGTTGACATTGATATCAATTAAGAATTAGAATGATAAAATATTTTAGTGATTAATTAATTAATCAATATGCATGTATTTGAACTTTCAACGTTTGTATTTTTTATTTTTTTTAAATAATCCACAATCATATCTCCATTGTCGTCTTTATGAGAGGGGAGTTGGAATATATTGCACGCCTAATTATAATAAAGAAGATTTTGATAAAGCTATATAAATATATGAGAGAGAGAGAGAGAGAGAGAGAGAGAGAGAGAGAGGGGGATGAGACCACCATTTGATGTACTAAAAAATAAAAAAATTTTCTGAAAAATTCTAAAAAGTTTTAAAAGTTATTTACTTTTTATCTTACTGCACGAATTACGAACTCATAACTTATTTTATTTTATTTCATTTTATCTTACTTTTTATTATTCCAAATACACATACGAAGTTGACAGACTAATTAGTAGGTACTGTATGCTTAATTTATTAAAAAAAGTCATGCTTCAATTTAAAGTGTGTTTGTAGTAAGATAAAATAAATAAAATAAAATAAGTTATGAATTCGTAATTTTTGTGAGAAGTTAATAATTTTTAAAAATTTTTAGAGATTTATAACCAATTAAATGAAACTTTGTTCTCTTTGCATAAGTGGCATCTTTGGGTGTCACCCAAATTTAAATATAATCAAGAGTTGAGGCCCCGGGTGGTTTAGTGGAGGAGGACAGGGGTTGGTAACAACATTTTTAATGGAAGTCATGTAACATTGAATTAGTGAACTGTATGGTTAAAATTTAATGATTTATAATTAAAAAAAATTAAAAAATTTCACTAAAAATTTTTAAATTTATTGACTTACAACCCGATGCCAAAAGAATAATAACAAAAAACGAGATTCGAGGTGACATCACATGTGATGCTTGTCTCGTAACATAAGTTTTATTTGTCGTGAGATCAAAATCTGACGACTCACAATAAAAGTAAGTTTAAAAATTTTAAGCGAGAATTTTTAAATTTATTTTTATTATGAACCGTCTAATTTTAATTTTACGACTCATAAGATCGATGTCGCATAACTAATGTTATGCAAGCGATGTTAATCTTTCCTCTTTCTCAAAAATAATGTTAGCCTCTCAAATCTTCACTGGAGAGTTTAATGAGAGGGTTTTCCCATTAACTACTAAAAAAGAATAGAGTTAAAATCAATTACTTATTTTTTTTTCTCATTTTAATTGCATGAAAAGTTTATTATATGGTGTAGGAAATCTAGTCGGATTCGAACTTGAATATACGATGAGCATGGAAGTGCAAAAATTTTTACTTCTCATTACAAAAAATCTTAGATAGAATTTGTTTAAATTAAATGACAAAATAAGTTGGGTACGTATAAGACTAGCCAGTTTAATTTTAAGAAAATAATTTTTCTAATTTAACAATGATTATATTCATAACTAGTACCAAATTGGCTACATAAAAGTAGAAAAAATATAAGTGGCATAATTAAGAAATTCACAGTGGGAATAGCAGAAAATAAAAAAATAAAATAAAGAGTTTTAAAATGTTGACCAAAACCTACGGGTCTGTTTGAATGGTTTTAATTTTTTTTATTTCATTTAAATTTTTATTCACTTAGCTCAGTCATAATTTGAATTTTATTCTATTACTCATGATTAATTTAAATATTTATTTTTCAACCATTTTTCAATTAAATAGCTATTTGCGAATTCTTTGTTTTTGCTTGTATAATTATATATTAGGAATTATCCGTGCTTAAAAGTACAAAAATACAAAAATTTTACAACTGTAGAATTTATGAGTATGTGGATCCTTTATAAGAATCTATGAGTTTATTTATATTTATTAAAATTATGTGCCACAACTATAATGATTTTATACATGTAAAAAAAAAATGTAAAATTGTAATCATCTAGTAATGTGGGAAAAAAATTAAATTTTGTGAATAAAAAGAGAGAAAAGAAGATGAGGAAACGAAGAAGAGTGTCACATAAGATTAGAATGAAATAGAATAGAAGAAAAAACTTTAAATTTAAAATTAAAATTTAAAAAAAAATTACTTCCAATACTAATTTATTCAGAAATTTGTAAATATAGAAAAAGTAGAATAGTGAATATAAAGAACGCCACATAAAATTTGATAATAATTCTTAATTGGTTTTGTAAAAATAATTCAAATTAAAAATATTATTATTAATCATATGTTGTAGTCTATAAAATAAAATAAATATGGTCAATATGACCAATTTAAATTTAAAATTAGAATTTAGAAAAATAACTACTCCTAAACGTAATTAATATTTAGGAATTTTTTTTATTTTTATATTTTGAAAATAATAAGAGTTGTTATTATAAGAGAAATAACTTAGTTATTATATAATTTTTTGTAGTTTTAGTTATAATCCCTAATGTGTTTGAAATATATAAATTTTACAAGTACATTGAATTGATAATCAAGTGGGTTCCTTATAGAAATTCATAAGTTCATTAACATCTATTAAACCATAACCGATTTTACATTTGCAAAAGAAAAAATGAAATTATAATCATCTGATGATTTGGGACAAAAAAATAAATTTTAGAAAAAAATAAGTAATTTTGATCGTTAAACAAAGTTAATGGTTGAAAATATCTAAATTTAAACTCTTAAACTTTCTTATTATATATATCTATGCTAACTCTAGTATATATATTTGTATTACTTGCTGTTTGCGTTAGGAAATTATCCCTACTTAATTTTACTCTTATATTCATTTTGTTATTGTGATTAATTTTACATTCATAATAGAATACTAATCGAATTGGGTGGAGATTTATGATTTTTTTTAATCTAAATTAATTGTATTATTTACAAACATGTTAAGAGTTTATCCCAACATAATTTTATTTTTGCCTTCCCTTTCTCCTTATAATTACTATAGTTAATTTTGCATGCCGTTTTATTTCTAGTTTTTTTTTTTTTAAATCATTAATTTTGAAAACAAGAATAAATATGAATGTATGATTATTATGCATGGATATAAATTAAATTTACATTTATTATATAGCAATTGTTTATATTATAGTTGAACACCTAACTATTTATTTTTGTATATTCGCTTACATTTTTAATTTTTGTAAATTTGAGTTTCTGCTTAAATAATACATTTTTTTAAAAAAATAATTCTAATTTAATACTCTCTTAAAAATAATTACCTATCAAATATTTTTTCAACTAAATCATTTTTTTCATTTTTGAAAAAATGTTAAATTATGAAGAAGTATTCAAAAAAATTAGAGACAATGAAAGAGTGTTTTTATGTGAAAAAGATTGAAAAGACAACTAAAAGTAAAGAGAAAAAAGGTAATTTTGGTAAATGAACAAATTTAACAATTAAAAAATATTCTAAATTTAAATTCTTAAATTTCTTTATTATATATATATAATTGTATTATTTGGTACCATATTAAGAGTTCATCCTTACTTAATTTTGTTCTTATCTTCTTTTTCTACCTACCGTTGCTATAATTAGTTTTGCATTCATGACTGATGTGTTTTGTGAAGATTTGTGGTTATTTTTAATCTAAATTAATTATATTATTTACTAACATGTCAAGAATTTATCTTACTTAATTTCATTCTTATTTTCCTCTTTTGCTTGCAATTACTATAATTAAATTTGTATTCATGATTTAACGTGTCCTCTAAAATCTATTTTATTATTATTTAATTTCTTAATACTCATTAACTTTGAGAGTAGAAATAAAGTTTATATCGTTGATGTAAAAAAAATTTAAATTTAATGCATAACAATTTTTTACATTATAGTTGAATATCTAATTTTTTTTTTTTTGGATATTCGCTTACAACTTAGAGTTTACAAATTTCTGCTTAAATAATACTATTTTTCAAAAGTATTTCTAATTTAATACTCTCTTAAAAATAATTTCAAATCTAATAATATTGCCACTAAATTAATCATATTTTAGTTTTAGAAAGATATTTAAATTATAAAAAAGTATTAAAATTTTAAAAAAGTGAGAGAGTGTGTTTTCATGTGAAATGATCGAAAAGACAACCAAAGTAAATAAAAAAAAAGTAGGATTCAGGGGAGCTGCATCGCTCCCCGATGTCACCCGTGAACATTAAATTAGGACCGTTAAATTTTAATCCAACGGTCTGGATTCATATATATAATTTTAATTCAAAAAATACTTGAATGAATCTAAACCGTTGGATAAAATTTCAATGATTCCTGAACTTGATGTGCTATGTCAACCTCCCCCTTCTCAAAGAAATAATCCTAGCCGTTTAATAAATTCAATAATTAAAAATATCTTAAATTCAAATTCTTGGGTTTCTTATTATATAGATGTCAGAAAAGTGCAAAAATGTATGTATTTCAAGTTTCACGTACATTAAAATTTAATTTTAATTTTTTAATTAAAATCTAAATATCACTTTTTAAGGCTCTGTTTGGAGCACTTTAAAATGTTGAAAATCACTGAAAATCTCTAAAAATTATTCAATTTTTATTTCACTACACGAATTACGAATTCACAACTTTTATCAAATTTTTATACTTTTTGTCATTCTAAATGCCCCCAAAATAAAAAAATCTTAGTTGATTTTGTTCAGTAAGTGTCCATAGAGTGTTTAAAAATATCAATTTAAAAATATTAATTTATTTATTACAAATATTATCACATTTTTTTAAATATTAATTTAGAAATTTTTATATAAGTATATTAAAAAAATATAAAAAAAAAGTAACAAAGTGTGTTTCTATATAAGTGATAAAAAAAAACCGAAATGAAGAGAAAAAATAATCTAGATTATTGAACAAATTTAATGATTAAAAATATTCTTTTGTACTTTCTTATTATATAAATTTTGTTACGTGTTATGATCGATGAGTGTTAAAGAAGAAGAGAATCACATCAATTTTACCCAATCTATTACTATTTATTATCATCAATGAGATGTCAAAAAAGAATGCATGTATGTGTCTCCCAGTGCTTGCAATAAAGAGTTAATTAACTTTTTGGTATTGTAAACCGGTTATGCTTATGCATGCGTAACAAGTTGAGGTGATAGGCGAATCTCATGCGCCCAAACTTTGAGAGATGTGTGAAAGAGGCATTTTGAAGACCGCAGACTGACGCTGTGTTTGTTTGGTAATGTGAGGCTCGACATTTGATTCGTCGTTCGCAGGTCTCACAAACTTCATGTTTGGCAACTAAAATAATGAAAAAAAAAAATAAGAATTATCAATCTCTCAAAATGTAAGATTAAGAATATCATGAGAGGAAATGAGATTGCATTATCCTCCACCCTGAATTTAATCCTCAGAGACCAAATAATTGCGAGATGAGACTTTACAACTAATTAAAAATTCAAATTCTTAGTTGTTCCAAAAAAATTATGTTCTAAAATGAGATTTCAGGCCAAATTGAAGAGGCAAAGTAAAATTTACTCTTTTTTATTTTTTTATTTATGTTATTTAAAGAATAAGAGAAGGGGAAAAAAAATGAATTTAGGAAAACTAGATCCAAATTCAAAATTTGAAAGGTTAGGCCGACGCAGGCTGTTCTTGGGCTGGCTGGTCTGAAGGTGAGCCCTCAAAGGCAGCGGCATGCCATGGGCCCTTGATATCGAACATGAGGCTACTTTGAAGAAGTGAGTGCTCATAGCAACCACTTAAAAATGAAGGGTAAGAAGGGGAAAAATAGTATGAGAAAAATTATTCTATCGAAAATTTTCACTTAACTCCCGTTTGGATGGTAAAAAAAAAAAAAAAGAAACAAAAAAAGAAAAAATGGCAACTTTTGCCGTTTTGATATTTGGCAATGTCACCAAAAGTTGTTAAAAATTTTTTTAATTTTTTACCAAACAACCCAAAGTTATTAAAAGTTCATAAAAAAATGACAAAAAAAAGAGAAAAATGTTATAATTTTGAAAATAATTCAAAACTAAGGGGGGAAAAATTAAATATATATTATATAAAGAGAACCAAAAACTTGATTTTCTCACAAATTTATGTGTGCGGGTGCGCACCATTACTTTAATAAAAATGGACCACCAAATAAATGGCTATCACAAAATAACATTAGTTGAAAATTAGATCATATAATTTGAAAATAGAGCTAGAGTTGGATCAAAAGTATGGGAGTAAAAGTAGAGAAGTAACAACTTTTAAAAAATATAAGGCCAAGAATATTCTCAGAGCAACTATTAAAAATATTTAAATGTATTAATATAAACATCTTGTGTACAATAATGTCGAATGTATAATAAATGTTTAAATTTTTCATATATAAATGTGATGCAACTATATTATTTTGAACGATAAATCATCTCAGAATTGTCTAAATTATTTTAATATATTTTAATCATTATAATGTCAAACTTGTCTAACATATTTTAATATATTTTAATTATCGTAATGTTACATGTATCTTTTAAATAGTGCATAAAAGCAAATTCATTTTTAATTTAAAAATTTTGATCAAATAAATTTAAGAGTTTAATTGAATTAATTCTAATGGAGTGTTTGGTTTATCAAAAAATATTAAAAAAAATTTAATTGATATTAATTTTTTTTAATTTTCTCTAATCTAAATTTGTCACGTGCTACTTTCATATTAATTTTTTTTTCTTTAAACCAAACACTCCTAAGTTTATAAATTTATGAAATTGGAGCACAATTTATGATTTTTACGTGGAGGATTGTTCGACTTAAAGTTCAAAATATAGTTAGCACAAACAAGTAGGGAGGAATGCTAGATTGCTTCGTGCAGTCTAGGACAACATACCCTAGTTCCTACCGAGGAGGATGAAAAGGGTAGGAGCAGCTAAATTTCTAGTTATCAGTTCTTTAGTTTTTTTTTTTTTTTAATGATTAAATTTATTTTTTTTATATTTTAAATTTATTTTAAATCTTAAAAAGTAAAAATATCAAATTAACCGTGCAAAAAGTTACAAAGTTAATTACTAAAAAATTTTGTTTTTCTTCCCAAGCACAAAAAATTAGTTTTTTTTAATAATTAGTAGTCAATTACAAAAAAAAAATTAATTTTTTTTTTCTTTTCAAACTCAGCCTTACTCAAGCGTGCTCTTGTGGCAAGATCTAGACCATTTGAAGTTGCATTTCAAATTGAGCGGTTGTTTGGTATAAAAAAAAAAAAAAATGTAACTTTGCCCTTGCGATTGACACTTGACACTTTGGGTGATTGGTAAAAATTTATAAAAGTTGGAACAAATTAAAAAAATTTAGATAAAATTAGAGAAAGTTAGTAAAAGTTAGAAAAAATTAGTAAAAATTAAAAAAATTTTTATAAATAAAAATCATTGCACAAAATTTAAATTGACAACATATCTTAAGAAGTTTATTGAAATTATTGAAAGTAAAATATCTGTATTTTTTATTTTAGTGTTATTTTATTTTAATAAAATTTTAGAATACTCATTTTAGCATAGAAGTTATTTTTATCTAATATTTATAAAAAAAAAAAAACGTTCATTCTTATTTTTATTATCGCAATGTGGCTTTCACTAAATTGAATGGTTGAAATATAAGTTAAATACCCCTAATTAGTAGCGAAATTCAAAATCCCATTGTCCTCCGCATGGGATGAATTTTTAGAATTCAGGGGTTCTACAATGTATTTGCACTGCAAATTTAGCATTAGATAAATATAATTATTTTATAAGTGTGAATGTTATTAAATTCACATGCAATATAGTTATTTCAATATTATGAGACCGTTTGGATGATTAAAAAGTACAAAAAATTAAAAAAAAATGAGTTGTATCAATTACTTTTTAATATTTGAAATATCAATCAAAATTCAAAAAAATTATTAATATTAATTATTTTTAATAAATAATAAAATAAAATAAAATTAATCATCTAAATTGATATATAATATATTTTATTAATTTATTTTTAACAAATAACTAAATTAAATTAATTAATATATAATATATATTATTAAAATATTTTTAATAAAAAAGTCAAATTAAATTAGTTAATTTAATTTAATCAAAATAAAATATATTTTATTAAATTATTTTAATAAATATCGTAATTAAATTAATTAATTTAAAATTAAATAATTAATTTATTTAATATGAAATATATTTTATTCAATTATTTTTAATAAATAATATAATTAAATTATAATTAACATAGATATATTTTATGAATTAATTGATATAATAATTATATTTTATTCAATTATTTTATATTTATTTATTAAATATTTTTAATAAATAATTTAATTTAATTAATCTAATTAAATTAAATTAAATTAATATGAAATATATTTTATTAGAGTCAATTAATTTTTTAAAAACTAATAAAATTAAATTTTTTTGAAAACAAAAAATTAATAATTGTAAAGAAAATTACATTTCTAAATACAGTTCAGTTTTGTTTTGAAAAAAAATGATAATAAAAATACAAAATAAAAAACATAAACAGATAAATATAAACAAATAAATAATAGTATTATCAAACGGGCATAAGTATTTAATTATAACCAAGAAGAATATAATTCAGGAGGCAATTAAGCAAGATGTGGAGAGGGTTGTTGGATTGCCGGAAGATTTTTGGAGCCCGCATAACGCATTGTCTATCAATATTCTATGCCAAATATAAAGACCAAAGTCACTAAAATCTGCACACGTCAATGTTAAAAAAAAGGGGATAATTGTACCCTAGATGTACTAAATTAGGTACTAAAAAACCCAAATTACACTGTCAAGGTAGATTCAGAATTTATAATTAATGAGAATAAAATTATATTTTTAAAATAAATAAGGATAAAATAAATCTACAATGGGGCAAAATATTATATATATATATATATATATATATAAATATATGGGAGGTGATGGCCAACCTCTGCACAAGTGTTTACGTTGGTGTTTGAATCTCAGTTATTTTGAGGGAAAGGAGTAAAAGAGAATTTTGTTGATTGAATATTTACTTTCTTTTTTTATTGTTTTTATTTATTTATTCTTTTTTATTCCTTCTTTTCCTTTTACTTGTTTTATCCAAACAAACCATGAAATTTGGGAATGATAAATGGGGAATTACGTGTTCAAAGCAGACAGACAATTTGGCTTGCATGAAAATGACAAAGCTATAGCATTGTGAATTGGAATGTCTTTTTAGATACATGCCGATTTAGATAGATAATATTTATTGGGGGATCTGGGGTCAGAGATACCTGAAAAAAAAATTTGAAACCTTTTGGCAAATTGGGCCCATAACCATGTAAATAAGCTGTTCATGCATGGAGGGACTTGGTGTATAATTTCAATCCCGTAGGTGCATATATATATGGATGATGGAAAAGGGTTCAGACCCAAAGGCAATGGCTTCGGGAGCTATGTCAGTCGACCGTGCTGGCTACGACGGGGGCATTCCATGGGCTGATGACGAAAGTCTCTGACTAATTTGGACTAATTGAGCTTCGTCATTGGTGTCAATATATACGCGCGCGCGCGCATATGTATATATTATATTTGTGTGTGTGATCACCTTCCATGGTAAGAAAAAAAAAAATTGGTGTGTTTGGTACACTAAATTTTGGTATAAATTTTTTAAAATTTATAAAAATTTTAGTTATATTTTTACACATTTTTATATTTTCAAAATTTAAAAAAAGTTAATACCTTGTAAAAAAAAGTTGATAATTAGAATTCGATTAATCAAATAGTAAAAAATTTTTTACCATTCTCACCATGGACTCCCAAACTACCGAATAACATCCACTGTGACTATTTTTTCTAAGATTGTAGAAACCGTTCCGACGGATTCGTACAGTTAACTTCCGTACAAACGGATTGTAGAAACCGTTTCAAGTCTAATTTAGTTTGCAAAAATGTCGTGACTGATATAAAATTTTGAATCCGTCCAAACAGAAATTTAATCTATCCAAACGAAAATTTTACTGTTCATCTCCAAATAATATGGTTTGAGATATGTGTACCAAACATAAAATTTTTTTTCAAATAACAATTTATCTCACTTTTTATCACCCTAAACATACCCTTAACAATTAAGAAAAAAAAAGCCAATTTTTATTTTTCCTATGAAATATACCACTCCTCTGTTGACACGAGAAGAAGGAATTTAATTCACAAGATTTTTTTTTTATTTTTTCTTACCTGCCAAATGCACAAATCAGGGGCCAAGCTTGGGGCTGCCCCTAAGTTTTGGAGAATGACGCTACCCAGGGATATGAATTTTTGATTAAATAACAATTTATACTAGGCTCGGCTTTCTTAAAATTTTAAAAAATGATTGGTTTTAATTAGGAAAACACCACTGATAATATATATAAATTTTTGAGTTAAAAAAATTTACCAAAAAATTTAAATTATAAACCAGTGTTCCTAAAATTTAATTATTTTTTCTTAATTATTATATATAATCTAAAAAATTAAAAAATCAACTGATTTTATATATTAATTTATTTTTTATTTACTAAATATAATTTATAATATCAATTATAATTTTTTTTTACCCCCGATTCAGAATCCAAAGTTTGTTCCTGGCACAAATGCTTGAATAATTAAATAGTAAAAGAAGAGAAAGTCAAGGGGTGGAACTGAATTGAGGCCTACGAATTAATAAGGAAAAAGCCATTCAATCGTAATTTTTTTTATTAGAAAATGGATAAGAATAATGAATTATTAATTCTAAAATCATAAGTCCACAATTATATCACACATAAAATTTTAAAAGAAGAAAAAAACAAAAATCTAATTATATAGCATTATTCAATTAATATTCAGAAGGCAGGCTCTACTTTAGCTCTTCCAAGGCTCGAAGACCCTCAAACTCTCCCGTGGATATACCTTTATTTATTTATTTCAAATTTAGCCCCAGTGGCGGCTGACTTGGTGAATAATTACCACTTAACAGGATTACTTATCACTGAAATTGGCATGGAACACCTCCAATGTCACCAAGTCTTGTGAGGATTAACTTGCTTGTCCATCCACTATTAAAGATATAACCAAAAATATGCAGTACTGCTATTCTATCAGAGTATTTTACTAGAATAAGTTGTTAAAAAAAAAAAAAAAAGAGAGAAGATTGTATTAATAAGCATAAATCAAGTACAATGACTTCCTTCTTAACAATATCTATAAAACCTCGGGGGAAGTTGACAAGGGAATTCCTAAGAGGTAGTAAATCTTTCAAACAATTAGATGCTACAAAAATGGCCAGCATTGTTAGCTGTCCTGCTATACCATGAGAAAAACCAATTGTTAGATTGCTTGCATGCTTATATATCATTGAGAATAGATGAGATTTTCCAAAGTTTACAAGGAGAGTTAGAGTTTAGTGAGGAAATAATTACTACAGCATCACTTTCAAAAGTAACATTTTGTAACTCCCAAGATTTGGCCATAGAACAAGTAACTCGAAAAGCCCATGCTTCTGCTGCTAAAGCCGAAAAAGTACTGGGGTACAGGTAGAGTTGATATCAACAGTAACTCTTTTTGCATTTCTAATAATGATGGCAAAGGTAGTGCTTCGAGTTGTTGAACAAAATGTTCCATCGCAATTGATCTTCAAATGGCCTTAAGCAGGAGACTGCCATGAAAGGATCTCAAGCTGGGAGATGGTTGACAATTGTTCTGGTTTTCAGATAAGAGTGCTGTTAGGTAGTCATGTGTTGCAATTGTGGCATTAAGGATGATGTCTGGAATGGAGAGTGGAGCATTAAAGATGTAATTATTTCTCGATTTTCCAAATGCTCCAACAAACTTGTGTAACTGATGAAAGGATAAGATCTTTAAAAGGGTTTTTCTCCAAATCAGAGAGGATGTCTTCAAACTATGTTACAAATGATGTGATTTCAGTAGGATCCACCTTATATATGAGGTTGCTACTAATTCAAACTCCTTTAATCCATTGGCATCTGAAAAATACATGCTCTACTAATTCCTCTTTAGTGTGGCATATGGGACAACTTGAAATCTTATGGCACCTTTTTTTTAACCGGATTGGACCTAATTGGGGGGTAGTTTTTGCAGGCTTTCCACATGAAGTGTTTAATCTTTGGGAGGGCATTAATGCTCCATAGAGCCTTCCAGAACTCTGATGAAGAGTCATTTGAAGAATAGGGGTCAGTGTTATAAAGGCATTTGTTCATTACTATAATATGATATTTAGACTTCATATTGTAAGTACCTTGCTTAGAAAAACACCAATTGAGTTCATCCTTTGAACCGCTTCTCCAAGAGAGGGGAATAGATGAAATGTTTTTGGCTTCTTCCTCTGTAAAAAGATTATGAATTATGCTAAGGTCCCATTGACAAGTGGTTGTGATGAGTTCCTTAACAAGAGAGAGTGAGCAATCTGGTGGCTTTGTGGAGAGGACTTGAAATTTATTAGAAGTAGGGATTCAGTACTCTTCCTAAATGTGAATGGACTCTCCTGAGGCAGTGTTTCATCTTAAATCAGTCTTCAGAAAGTCTCTACCTTGACATAGGCTAGACTAGACCCAAGAAGCCTTATAACCTTTCTTAGCATTGAGAGGGGTAGTTTTTGAAAATTAATAGCAATTTTGCATTTATAGTGTATGTCAGCTATATTTTCATTTAGGGCATATTTTTATTTGGTAAGAATAATTTTTATTGGAGTAATTTTTGTCCTCCATTACACTAATTTGAAAGAAAGGGCAACAATTACTACATACTCCCTTATGGGAGTAAATTATTGCTATTGGAAAAAGTAGATAATAGAGAGTAATAAGAAAATTATACTACTTTCTCATCACCCATAAATCAATCTTTTACACCATCTCTCAAGCAATGTATTCTTTTAGCATTTCAAGAACAATATACTTACTATCTGATAATATTTACTCTCTTAATACAACCATAAGTATTATAAATTTATTATCTTCTTAACTATTAAGTCTATTATTGCCATAATTATTATCCGTGTAATTTTTTATCCATAAAATTTTTACCTTATACCAAACATTCCTCTAAAGTAATAAATATAAAAACGTTCACATCATTCTAGTAACTTATCGTGAACAAATCTTTTCGACATAATTATCATTTTTTCATATATATATATATATATATAAAGACTAAATTAGGTGAAACTATTAAAGATCTATTTGGATTCTCAAAATTTTCTAAAAAACTTTAAAAATTTTTTTAAAGTTTTCAACTTCATTTAATTAAATTTCACTACTTATCATTTTTACATTACTTCAATATTAATTTTTAATTTTCTTTTTTAAACTTTTTCGGAAACCTAAAGGCTCTCTAAAATTGTTTCTATAAGGTGTAGTACAAAATAAAGTTTTCGATTTTTTTACCCGTGTCGTACAATGATTCTTATTTCCTTGGCATGAAAAATTCTGCAATATTTTTTTTTAATGTGTTGGGTTGTACTATACAATTAATAACATGGGGAGGTAATTTTCAGTCGTCAGGTTCTTCTATATTTTTCCTCTATTATAAATGCAAGGTAATTCGCATTTTCTTTCCTTGCTTTGCTGCTATGGGACACACAACTTTTAGAGTAAGAATCTAAAAGTGTGTGTAGTGCATTTAATAATTCTCTTATCGTTTTACTTTTACAAATTTTTATGCTTCTATCCCAATATTTGAAGAATTAATATATTACTATTAAAGAATAAGAAATGTTATTATAATTAAATTTTTATGAAAAAATATCTAAAATAATTAAATGAATTAATATGTCAAATAGATAATATTTATCATTTTTTTTAACTTTGACATCAAATGCAACTAGTTTAAACTTTTAAATGAGTTCTTCGTGAATTGAAATTTTTTAATGAATTCTACCCCTTTAAATTTATGCTATGTCCGGAGGCCAACTGGCAGTATTTGCAGTACCTATTAGAGTGAAACAGTACAAGGGGTTAAATAACCATGCGCATTGATTTGTTGACTTCTTATCGACATGTCTGGTCATTTCGAATATTTACTAATTAACTTTGGTGTAAAAAAAATAAAATAAATCTTTTTATAATTTTTGTACAAGCTCTGTTACGGCTCGTTTGGCATAAAATAAAATTTCAAAAAATTTTATAAATCTTTAATAATCTCTCTATCTTTAATTTTTTCATCAATATTAATTTCAAAAAATTCTAATATTTAGCTAAAAAAAAAAATCTGAAAGTAAGTTAACCGAATGTGTAAATTTTTTATACAATTATATTTTTCGTGTCAAAAACTTTCAAATGAATACCATTGTCACTATTTTTTGTAAATTTTTTTGAATCCGTGGGAATGGATTCGAAAAACCGTTCCTACGGTTTGTGACTTTTTAAAAAAAATAGGGCTAAAATTAACCTCAAACTACATTTTATCTCAATTATTTTATTTTTTCTTTCTCTAAACGGAGCATGTCATTTAAAAAAATTATATATTTGATGAAAATTTATAAAAATTAAAAATGTATTTAATAAATTTTATTGAAAAAAGTTAAAACATTTTGTAAAAATTAATAAAAATTTATGATAATAAAATGGGCGCTAAATTTTATAATACATGCCTTCATATAATAGCAAGGCGGAACTTTATAATCCACAGCTACCACTCATAATTTGTTTGATTTTTATTAAATTTTAAAATCAATTTCGTGTATTTACTAAGCCTTCTCTTAGTTCATTGAAGGGAGCTTATGCTTCGGAAATATAATAAAGTGGCAAGGGTGTATTTTGCGGACACCCGTTCGGTTTAAAGAAATTAAGAGTAAAGTTAAAATTATAAAGATTTTTATGTTGGCTTTTAAATAGAAGGGATTTAATTATTTTTTATTTAAACCATAAAAGGTAAAATTTAAGTACTCAAAAATTAATTAGTCTTTTTGTTTTAGAAATAGATAGACATACTCCGAATGTTTCGTTTACCAAATGTTATCTAAAATTTCAAAAAGTTATAAAAACCTATTAATTTCTTCGAATTAAATCTCACTTATGTTCGAAAAAGTATAGCTCGCTCATTTGATTTTACCTATGCATTCCACGTGTCTCCATTGGATGGCCATAAATTCAGTTTCTCTTTCCAATTTAATCTCTCTCTCTCTCTCTCTCTCTCAAACACACTCTCTCTCTGTTAAACACACACACGCACGCAAATAAATTCAGTTTCCCATCCCATTAACTATCTCTGCTCCCATATAATTAAAGAAAGTGTCCGAAATGGGTAGTCAAGTTGGTCAAGGGTCGAGGTTGTAGTGCTCGAGTCACGTGAGGTCTCGAGTTCGACTCCTTCGGGGACGGTCTTTCCTATTAATGTGGAGGCGATCTTCAACGGCCTTCTCAGCTGAGTCGGTCAGTTAGGGCTTGCCTAGACTGGTTTATCTCTTCATAGTTTTATTAGCCGGTTAGGACCACGGGGTGAGTTTCATCAAATACGCATCCATGGATAGCGGCTGCAGGTTTCTCCCCAATCCCCAAAAGTAACAAAAAAGTAGTAATAAAAGCTAACAACGACTCATTTAAAGAAAAGAAAAAAAAAAAAAAATTCGTTAAAGTGTTGAGTTGTCGACATCGTCTCTTTCTTTAGGCTATCAAGCCCATTTTATCTTCACTTCACTACTTCCTTTTAGCACCAAGTGTGAGTGTGGGTTCACTTTCTAATTCAAGTATTCCATCTCAAATGAATGAACCAAGTATAATTATTTTAAAATAACGGGATTGTCTAACAGCATCTTTCGGCCTTCTTTTCCTTGTTGACATAGCTGGAGGCTATTACATACCATTTACGTGACCAATGTATTATTTGAGTGTAAATAATACCCCTAATTTATTGAGATTAAATACTAATCCTAATAAATGAACTTATTCATCACTTAGAAACATGCTTTGATGTTAAATATTGCATTTAAAATCATAAGACGCGAGGTTGACATGATCGATTTAAAGTAAAATGTGCTAAAATATAATTATTAAAAAATATGAGAAAATAATTAAAATTTTTTACGGAGATTTACTGATAATAAATTTCAGTGTCAAGCTTATTTGGACGAGAGTAATATTAGTATTGGTGATCTTCTGATTAATCCTTGTGATGCCCTCTCTCTTTTAACTTTTCAAATGATAATAATAATAATAAAATTCACCTCCTAAGATAAATTAAAAAAAATTAAATTTATCGTAATCCTATATTAGAGTTTATCACGTTTAAGAAATACTACGTTTACAGTAATTTTTTCTAATATTTTTTTGTAACATTTTAAAACAATATCGTTTATACTAACAAATTACGTGTCTGATTCTTTTAACTTGTATTAAAATTGTGAAATACAAACTTTAAATATTAATAGATTATATCTAACTAGTATTAGTCAGGTGTAAAACAAATTACTATTTGTTAATTTTGATATTTTTAATTAGATTAATATTTTTACACTATTATATATGTTACGTGTATATATATACAAGTAATTGGATGAACCCATTAATAGAGTTTTTTTTTTATTTTTTTAATCTAAAATTATATTGTTTTGAAATGTTATAAAAAATATTTAAAAAATTATTATAGACGTAACATGTCTTAAGATTTTTCCTAACATTTTGTTCAAATAAATAGTTAAAAGGAAATAGAAAAAAAAAAAATTAACTGGGCAACAATTATAGTAAAAGAGTAATAATTAATGCAATAAAGAAAGGAAATGGCCTTCTTTTTCCCCATACCATCCACAAGTTCCAAAAATACAATAATTAGGACCAGTGATTCTTTTGTCTTTTCTCAATTTCTTCTTGATTGGTGTAGTTTACAACCGATCAACATTCATTCTTATACACGAATTTCAAGATCCACAGTCCAACAAGAGCGTTGCCCTTCACCGTCTTCTCCGTTTTCATCTTCATGGTGATCTATTTGTGGTTGAGCTTCAGATCCCCCCTCCCAACATTCACCCATCTTTCTCTCTCCCCCCCTCTCTCTTCCATCATGCATGATGTGTATGTATCTATATAGACTGTATGCACTTTTGGGGCAGCAGCCATGAATCAATCTCTCTCTCTCTTTCTCTCGCCCCCCCCCTCTCTACCATGTTCCGTGTCGTCTGGGTCGCTCTGTTCACAACTGCTTTCCTTTATAGCCTTTTGTTTGATCTCTTAGCAATAATATTCTAGAGTAACAACTCAAATCAAGTTAGTTATAGGCTCTTTGTCTTCTCTTGCTTTGTATCTTTTCTTGTAGAATCCCTGTGTCCTCTCCCCTTCTCTCTCCTCTCTCTCTCTCTCTCTCTATATTATATCTATCTTATTTCATCACACTTCACTTTTGAAGAAGTGAACAGCGGCAGGAGTAGAGGGGACCAGAGACGAGGCTTTTTCAAGGTTCTGTGCTTGATGAAGACCCTTCTGCTACTCCTCTGGCCAATGGGTACTTGCTTTGTTCTTACATCCTCTGTTGCGATTTCAAATGGCAGTGATAACATTACCAGCTCCGTGAATAGTCCTCTTCCGCCGGAACTGCCTCCGCCGTCAGTGGAGAGACCTCAAATGGTGGCTTTCAAGTCGAGCACGGCGGTGATCGTCGGTCTTCTGACGGCGATTTTCTCCATCACCTTCCTTGCACTCCTCTATGTCAAGCACTGTAAGACGAGAAATGTATACGACGCGAATTCGAGTAGGGTTCCTCCGTCGTCGTCATCGGCGAGGAAGAACTCCGGCGTCAACCGAGCGGTGATCGAGTCCCTGCCGGTGTTCCGGTTCGGTTCACTGAGGGGAGAGAAGGAAGGGCTTGAGTGCGCGGTTTGCTTGAACCGGTTTGAGCCGAATGAGGTACTGAGATTGTTGCCCAAATGCAAGCACGCGTTCCATGTTGAATGCGTCGATACTTGGCTCGACGCCCACTCCACTTGCCCTCTCTGCCGCTACCGAGTCGAGCCGGAAGACGTCCTCCTTTGCGACACCGTCACCGCATTTTCATGCCAGAACGAACAGCCGCCGCTGCCGTTTCCGCCGCACTGTGAGGAAAATCAAAGATTGGAAAGTGTAAGGCGAGTGTCTGGAAGGCACTCCTCCGCGGGGGAGAGAGGAAACGGCGGTGGTCTATTGCAAATTGTCCTCAACAGACACGGCGATTCTTCGGCAAATCACCAAAACAGCGGCGAGAACGACTATCCACTTATATCGAGGAGATCTCTGGACGGCTGGAACACGAGGAAGAAGAAGAGGATGAAGAATGAAGTCTCCCTTGGGTGCTTCGATCGACAGCCTCGGAAAGACGAGCTCTTGTTAACGTCGGAGGAAGTCCGGCCGAGCTCCGAGCGGCGGCGGCGCTTGGAACACCGGATTGTAATCGACGATGTTGGCGGCGATGGTGGAGCCACCGTGACGCGGTTCTACCAGAGGTGGAGCGACGTGCAGCCGGCTGATATGCTGTATCTGCAGTCGGAGATGATAATGAGCGACAGCCGTAGATTATCGGGAACGTCCTCGGGATCTCGGCCGTCAGTGACTGGTGGCAGACGCGTAATAAATGAGAGAAGCGTGTCGGAAATGACAGGGGTGAGTAGGTTCGGGAATAACCAGTGGCAGCGGCGCCACCTGGAACGGTGGCAGAAAAGGCGAGGCGTAGAAGGGGATGGGGAGGCGGGAGGAGTGGTTTCGAGGTGGATGGTCAGGATTTCGCAAGATCGTCATCATCATCAATCAGAATACGCAACACCACGCACCCACGCACTGCCATTTGTACGGTCTGAAAGCGCAGTAGCTTAGTTATTGGTACTACTGTAGCTGTACTTTCAAATTTATATTTATTCTTTAATATTTATTTTTAATAACAAATAAACAATTTAGTCACCTATTAAAAAAATTAAAATTACCAAAATAAAATTATTTGGTAATTAGGAGTCATTCGGTGGATAAATTTTTAATAAAAAAATCAAATTTTACTGACTTTTTGAACGTTTGATAAAATATTAATTTTTATCATTTTTCTATTCAATTATAATAATTTGTTTAAGTTAAAATTTAATTTTTATCAAATACACAAAAAAGTTATTAAAATTTGTCAAATATCATGAAAAAAATTGTTAAAATTTTTATTAAACACTTAAAAAGTTAGTACTCTTTTATCAAACATATTAAAAAATTTAACTATTAATTAAAAATTGAGTTTTCAAACGACCCATTAGTTGTAACGTGTATCGATTAAGGATGGTAATTTTAATTCACACCGACAGATATCCTTCTTGTCTCTGATTAATAAGTGCTGAGTATTTTTTAACTTTTATGGATAATTTATTCATGTCAGAACATAAAAATAAAATATTCAAAAAAAAAATAAAATAAAATACTCATAAAATTTAAAAATGATATATGTAGTGTACTCGATAGATATTATTAAAATCTATTTAAATTATATTAATTGTAGGATATTTAATGGTTTTAACTAATACCAAATAATTAAAGATTTTGGTTTTAAAATTTAGAAATGATATGTGTAGTGTACTCAATAGATATTATTTGAATCTATTTAAATTATATTAATTGTAAGATATTTAACGGATATTATTTGATTATTTATTTAAATTATTTAATTATTAGCTAAAATTATCAAATATCTAAATTTATATAAATATTAGCATTAATTTGGATATTAAATGATATATATGCTATCTTCAATGGAGATTTTTTAACTAATACCAAATAACTAAAGATTTTGGTTTTAAAATTTAGAAATGATATGTGTAGTGTACTCGATAGATATTATTCAAATCTATTTAAATTATATTAATTGTAAGATATTTAATGAGTATTATTTGATTATTTATTAAAATTATTTAATTATTAGTTAAAATTATTGAATATCTAAATTTATATAAATATTAGCATTAATTTGGAAATTAAATGATATATATGCTATCTTCAATGGAGATTTTTTAACTAATACTAAATAACTAAAGATTTTGGTTTTAAAATTTGGTTGTTGATGCAACGAAGTACACGGATATGAACTTTTTTTTTTCTTCATTATAGTAGAGGTTTTAAACAAGATCAACTATGAAATTTTTATTAATAAATTCTACTAAGTATAAAATATTTAAAATTTGTTATTTTGAAAAATAAATTTTTAGTCTCTTAAGATATAAAATTAATGTTAACGTTATTGTATTGAAAAAATTTTTACCCCTTATTTTTAATATAACCATTTTATATTTAAAAAAAATGAGTATCTAATTATTCAATGGATATCTGACTATTAAATGTGTTAAAAGGATAGTAATAAGTTAAAAATATCCGTCGTGTACTGGCCTAATCTTGATATTTTTTCACTCTTCGTGTTTGAGGTGGAGGCAGTGTCAGCGAAGTAGGGGTAGCAGTAGCACAAATACTGCTGCCGCAGTAGTAGTTAAAAACGGCTGCGTTTTGGACAAAACGACGCAGTTCAACATAAGAAAAATTAAAGAAGCGAGGGCTAGCACAAAAAAAAAAAAAGAAAAAGAAAAAGGAAAAAAACTGAGACGGTAGAACGCACAAAAAAAAAAAAAAAAAAAAAAAGAAACGAAGAGTGCATTCGGT
Organism: Vitellaria paradoxa; assembly: GCA_019916065.1. Taxonomy (NCBI): domain Eukaryota; kingdom Viridiplantae; phylum Streptophyta; class Magnoliopsida; order Ericales; family Sapotaceae; genus Vitellaria; species Vitellaria paradoxa. The sequence continues at coordinate 16,472,093 of CM034234.1, read as the reverse complement.
GATTAAAAAATTAATTTTTTTTATGAAAAGTCACTAATTCAGTAAATCACACTAATTTAGTAAATCGCACTCAAAACAGATATACCAAATCACACTTAGCTTTTTAGTTGTTAGTTTTTTATTTTTTATTAATTTAATATTTTTACCCTTCAATGTTTAAATTTTTTAACTTAACTTTTTAGTTTTTTAAAAAGTTAACAAAAATTTTAACAAAAAATACATTTTTTGTTAATTTAGTTTAATATTTTTTGTTTTCCGTATTTTGAGATTTTTCTTATTTTGTATTAAAAACGTTCAAAATGACTTTTTGTCATTTTTTATCTTCGTAAATTTATTTTTTATTTTCTAAAACAAAATTTAAAAATACAAGTAACTAAATACGTTTTGAACTGTTTTCCTTATTTTAAAAAATATAAAATGAAAAATAAACTCAAAACAGGTACACGAAATTATGCTTAACTTTTTAGAAGTTAGCTTTTTTATTTTTTATTAATTTGACATTTTTACTATTCAGTATTTAAATTTTTGAACATAACTTTTTAGTAGTTAGTTTTTATTTTTTGTTAATTTTACATTTTTATTCTTCAATGTTTAAATTTTTAACTTTTGGGTTTATTTTTCATTTTGTGTTTTTTTAAAATAAGAAAAATAGCTCAAAACGTATTTGGTTACTTGTATTTTTAAAATTTATTTTAGAAAATAAAAAATAAATTTACACATAAAAAAATGACAAAAAGTCATTTTGAGTTTTTTTAAGGCAAAATAAGGAAAATCTCAAAACACAAAAAATAGAAAATGTTAAATTAAATATGTTTTCTGTTTTTTATATTTTAAGATTTTTAAAACATAAAACAGATAAAATAATAAATAGAAAATAAAAGGAAAAGATAAAAAATAAAAAAGTAAATCAAATATTACCTTATCTTTTTTCCTTTTTAAATACATAAAAATAGTTTTTTAACAGTTAGGTAGTAACTAATTAAAAAAAAATTTATTTTTTTTTCAAACTCAGTTTAATTCTAATTTTATTTCATAAATAAAAAAATAATTTTTTACTAAATTACTGACTTTTTATAAAAAAATTAATTTTTTAATCATTGAACCTACTCTTCTCGTTTCTTCTTCTTTTTTTTTTTTTTTTTTTTTTGCGCTCTACCGTTTCAGATTTTTTCTTTTTTTCCTTTTTTTTTACACTGGCTCCTGCTTCTTTAATTTTTTCTGACGTTGAACTCGGTCGTTTTGCCCAAATCGTTTTTAACCATTACTGCGACAGCAGTATTTACACTACTGCCACCTCCGCTTCGCAATGTCAGACCCAAAATCAATCCGTTGCCAACCTTTGCACTGATTCATATATAAGAATTAAGGGGTATTTGGTGCACATCAATTTTTCACCCATTATCAATTTTTTTATAACTTTCTTTACTAAAATTTATTAAATATAATTTTTAAATTTTATTAATTTATTTCAATTTTTTCAAGATAGTTTTTACAATTTTTATTGAAGGCACAACTTTTTCAAGAAAATGACGTTAACAAAAGTTACAAATTTTTTTTTAAACACCAAACACGTCTTTAGTAATTTTTGTATAATAATATAGGAATTTTGCGAGAGGGAGTGCTCTTGTTTAACAGTATTTCAACACGTGGAATGTGCATGGGATGGGTACATATTGAGTTTATAAATTTAAAATGGACTTTATTTTTATCATGCTCAAAATTTAGAATTAACATTATCACCAGTTATTTTGTAGAATCGAACTAATTTAAATTAATATAAATTAAGTCAATTTCGTTTTATCTGATATTATAATACATGTTTTTCTTTTCCACAAAAATAAAATCTGGTTCGATATTAAGATCCATAAATATCCGAACTCATACTTGAATTGAAATAATTCAATTAATAAATTTTAATTCAATTAATATTTTTTAGATTTAAAATTAAACCAATTTTTAAATAAAATAGAACTAATATCCGATTTATTTTTATTTTCTCTTGTATTTTGCGTCAGAGATGTCAACGAGACGGGTATGACTATCTCCATCCCTGTTCTTGTTTAGAAATATTCATCCCCGTCCCCAACCCCGTTTCGGGTATAAAAATTTTGTCTATACCTGTCCTTGCTAGGTAACATATTTTTCATTTACGTCCTCATTTACCTGCCAAACATTAATAGCAACCATAAATTATATACTATATGTATAATAAATATTAAAAATTATTATAAATATTAAATAAAAATATTATACATATATATATTAATAAATATTAAAAAAAATATATATAAATTAATAAATAAATATTTAAATGAGTGCGGAAGTGGAGACTATCGTATCCATTCTGATTCTCGTTCTCGTTCCCGTTCTCGTACCTGTTCGGGTAAATCTTAAAATCCTATACTCATTTCCGTTCTCATAATTAGTATCCTAATACTCTTCTTGAATAGAACGGATGAAACGGATACCTGTCGGTATGAATAATTTTGACACCTCTATTATGTGCACCCGTTTTAAGGCACAAACTGCACAGCTATTATTTTACCATTTTTGCCCTTCGTTATGGCGATTCACCAAAATTGGGGTGCAGTACTGCAATTTGAAGTGAAAAAGGCTGTGTTTGATTTCCTATATTAGTATGGGAAGATTAAAATGGAAAACAGAAATAAGGGAATTCTTTTTTAATGTTTTACATTTTTTTTAACTTATTATTATTATCATTGTGCAAAGAAGATGGTGCAGTGAAAATAACTCTTCATTATCATTTTTGCTCGTATGCCAAACAAATAGAACTACCTTTGAAAGAGCAATCCTTATGGATCCCTATAAAACGTGTGGTTTATATTGGAATTTATGCACGTTTGAAGTGTTAGATTTAATAAAAAATTTTAATTTGTTAACCATTTTACATTAAAAATTTTTAGTTTCTTTTTTAATTATTCACACTTTTTGAGAAATACATAAAACACGTGACAATTTAAAATTTACTTATTTTTTAATTTTTTTAATCAAAATTTGACAACACAAACAGACAATTATATTATATTATGCCATACATTCTATGTATAGTCAAAAGATTTAAATTTTTACACTGCATTCAATTAGAAGAATTTTTAGAAATTGGATAATTTTGAATGTTGTTGCGGAAACTTTAAATTACCTTCTAACAACATTCTGATTAATAATGGCAAAATCACAAATGAATACAAGGAAAATCACCTAATTGAAGAGTATAAAATTTACGTGGTTCGATAATTTGCTTATGTGTATTGGTACGATAAAACTAATTTTCAATTATAAGAAACGTTATCAATAGAACAAAAAATTAGAAGAGAGAAACGAGAGATCCTTAAAAAATCGTAGACAATCTTATTACTTGTTCCTAAGTTTTCTATCAACCCTATCATTAGAAATTCTTACTCTGAATTTAATCCTGATAAACATCTCCTAAATATATAAGAAGATGAAATTCAATAAAATTGGACTTAAAAACCTGTTTGAAGTAAAACAGTTCGTATTACAGGGTTAAATCCTGCAATTTTCAATCTTTTATGTGTTCTCGTAAATCATAATGAGACAACTCTAACACTGAAATATATATCAATTATATTATAAGTGTCCAGGTTCGTGTCTTCAATAATTTCGTATGCCAAATGCGCTGATTTACTTATTGATTTGTATTTTCATTTTGAATGTATTAATTAGCTTCGCAATTGGATTCTGAAGTTCCTTATATGTTTGGAACATAAATTTGTGGAGAAAAAAAAATTAATAATTTTTGTAATTTTTGTAAATTTAATTAAAAAAGTTAAATTTTATTAATAAATATCTCGTCAATTTTTTTTTTTTTTTTTTTTTTTATGATAACAATGGAAATCCCTAAGCCTTCAATTGTACGCTCTGTAAAACTAATCGAACTTACACCATAAAACCCATAAATTATACGGATTGAGTAAACTAATCCAACTTACACAATAACCCACAAATTATTTGGACTGAGTAAATCAATGGAAATTCTATGTTAAGGCTCACCCACAACAAGAAGCCCAATGAACAAAAATTCTATTTGTAGGCTCACCCACAAAAAAAAAAAAAAAAAACAAAACAAAAAACCCATTTGGAATCGAACTATACGGATTGAGTACATGAATAGAAATTCCATGATGCTCAACCACAAAAATGAGCCCTTTTGGGATTGATCTCAAGACCTTCCCCATTTCAAAAACTAGAGTTCTTAGCCAGCTAATTTATTTCCATCATCTTATCCCCAGTCATACTAGTCTCACATATTACATGGTTATATATATATATATATGTATACGTACAGATTAAGTTTGAACCATCTTCACAGTTCATCAAAGCTTGCACACATACACGATTATATATATGTTTGCTAGCACGTAATTTTAATTAGTTTTCCTAGCTAGCTAGCTAGCTGCATGTTTTATTTGCAAGACTGAGACAACAAAAGACTAGCAGTTTCACTAATTATGCTCTCTGCCGTTCTCTTCCTCTTTCTCTCCCTGTCTCCTTCAACTTCCAATCTCACACCAAACAGCTTTGGCCTCTGATCATCATCATCTTCGTCGTCTTCTTCCTCCTCTTCCAATTTCTCCGAACCAGCGTAGGCGGCCACCAAATCAAGAAGCTCCTTGCACTTCCTCCTCATGCTCGAAAGCTCGGAGCTTAAGACCCCATTCTCTCTCTTGAGCTTTTTGTTCTCGTCCACGAGGCTGCTGTAACCCGATGAAGAAGAAGTTGAGGATGATCTTTGATCTTCGTCGGAGTCTTTTGGCACTGCAGGTGATTGGGCTGGTGGAAGAGCTGGTGACTGGGGCTTGTTTGCCCATGCTTTTCTCCTACGAATTTCGCATAGTAGGTCTCTTTCACCCTTCCGGAACATTTCGTTGCAGAACTCCCACCTGCTTGTCGCCACCTTTCGAAAACCCTATACAACCATAGTATACATTAAGTTGTTGTTTGGATGAGAAAAAAAAAAATTAGTGTAAAAGTGCGAGATGACAAAAATTTGATCGAAAAAAATTAAAAAAAATAGATAGAAATTGAATTTTTATTTTATAGGTGTTTGGTAAACCAAACACCCCCTAAGTCATAGACCCCCAATTTATACTCACCGCTGGCAAAAATATAAGACTTTTTAATTGTAATATACTGTAAGTGCAAAACTTTCTTTTACACATCCGAGCTCTAAAATTTGACACAGTTTTTGCTTTTACATTAAACTAAATTACCAAATAATGACGTGTCACTTTTCAAGAGCGGTAAAAAAAAAAATTTACGGCATCAAAATTAAACTCAAAATATAATTTCGATTCAATTATCTACCTCAATAGTTGTATATGAAAGGCCGGGACTTCAAAACCTAGGCATGCATTAAAACATTGGTACTTTTTCATCCAACCCAAAAAAAAAAAAAACACACACCCACACACACAACAACCACCCTGGTACTTTGCATGGTAACTGGAATTCAAGCATAAATTAGGATTTAAAAAAAAAAAAATAATTAATTTAATCAGCTCAAGGTCTCAAATAATTAACCCATATATGATGTTTCATTCCATTCAGAATTTGCTAGTGTTTATATAGGCCATTTATAATTAAATAATTAAATAAAAGATAACAAGAAGAAAGAAAAACTATATATATACACACACACACATATATATCTCTGTGTGTGTTTGATTTTACGTGATATATAGCACCATCAGATAAATAGATCAGGACACCGATAAGGAAAGGTTACCTATTGAGGCGATGGCTTTGTAGTAGATAGATACATATAATAAGTAATTTTGATATTGGTTGGTTTATTTGTTGTTTTGCTAATCGAAAATGTGGCAGGCTGATCTCCTTAGCCAATTTTTCACTCCAAGCCCAACATATATCTAGGATCCTATGTAGAATCCGACCAAGAATTACCCACAAATCTTGCATATTTTGATTTCCACCAAACTCTAATTAAATAGATTAAAATAATAATAATAATAATAATAATAATAATAAAGCCATTAATTAATTAATGTTTAGGGGAATTGCAATGACCAACTGCAGGGGTTTTTGAAAAGTTAAAACAACACTTCACATTTAAAAAATTAGTCCGACCTCCCTACATTAAAATTTTCTTAACAGATTTTCCTTAGTGTCATTTATAACCGTTAAAAAATTACACATAATTTTAATCTATTAAATATTTTTATTAGGATATTTTGATTATGACATTAACAAGATATTTTATATCTTTTTTAACATTTGTGTGTCACATAAATTGATTTGTAAAGGAAATTTAAAAATAGAAGAGGTCAAAGTAAGTTTCTAAACAGAAGGAGTACTATCCAAATTATAAAAAAAAAAAAAAAAAAATCAATTGAGGACGATGTAATTTAACATAAAAATCAATGATTGGCTCATAAACAAGTGATCATGTCATTCTAGCATCACTTGTGCTTTAAATTCCTCAGCAAAGATTTCTACTAAAAAATTTTCGTAATATAACATCACTTAACTATTCTTGTCACATCATTTTAATCTTAATTTCTAATAAAAAATTACGTAATAATATATTTCCTCTTTAAAAAAGATTGGCTAAAATTTTTCATTCAATAAAAGTTGATTCAAATGACTTGATGTTGATCAAATCACACAAACATATATACACACACACACACACTAATACACATGGATATATAGGAGCGATCAATTAATTTATAGAGTTTTAGAGGATGGATATATATATATATATGCAGATTGAGCTGAAGGTTTTGCATACATAAGTGTTGAGCTGCCTGACAAAGCTGGAGAAGTTGCTATGTTTGAAGAGAGTTGGGAGCAAATCTCTGGCGAACTCTGCCGGTTGCCACACCACGAAAGCCGTCCCTTTGTCGTTCCAAGAGATGACTTGGTCCGTCGTCGGATCTTCCACCAGCATATAAGTTTTCAACAAGAAAGGCGGTGGTGAGGACTTTCTCACATACTCCAGCAAACCCTTTTCAGTTTCAGCCTCCATGACAAAAATTTCGAGAGAGAGAGAGAGAGAGTTAGAGAGAGAGAGAGGTGTTCTATGTTCTAACTAATAAGGAGAAGAAGATCAATTGGAGGAATTGAAGGATGGTGTGGAGAATAGAAGAAGTGCAGTTAAGAACTCCCAGCCCCAGCAATAGAAACCCAATACAACTCCACAGTTCATGAGAAATGCAAGAGTTTTGCCTTCTCTCACTCTCTCTTCCAATCTCTTTCTCTCTCTACAAAGAGAGAAATGGTTGAAACTTGTGTTTTATGCTTGCGTCTTCTTATATACCAGCTTGTGAGAAACCATTTGCCCTGTGCCCCTTGTTTGTAAAGCTACCTCCCCTCTCCGCTGCACCTTTATTTTGCACTATTGATGGCTCACATTTTCACTATTAATTTTTAAATAAAAAATAACAATTTACGCTGCTGTGATAATTTTAGACAAAATACATTCGTCATTACTCGTGGTCACCAATACAAAATAAGTGAGTAATGATTGGTGTAGGACAAAAATACGATAAAGGTAGAATTTTTAATGCCATGTAATCAATTACAATGATAAAAATACGCGTTGGCATATTGATGCCATATAGTCATTACAATGATAAAAATAGGTGTTGGCATATTACCAGTTCAGCAAAATATACGTGTAGGCATATATATACACACACACTAACAATAATTTGTACTTACGATATTTTGAATCAAATTAATACTAAGTTTATTATATATTTGAAACTTTGGACAAAAATTTTAAATCGAAAAAATTATGCTAATCTATGAGTTTTAATTTTTTTCTCAAAATTTTAGGCTTTCATAGTTATTGCACATGTTTTGGTATCTCTTTCTCCAATTAATTTTTAAAAAACACTATAAAAGAAAACAAAAATATGGTGCTTTAATTTAAAAGATTCAACTTTTTAGAAACCAATTGAGGAAGAAGTTAAAAATATAAAAATAGTCTCAATCAATGAATGAAATAAAAAATAATTCTTAATTGTTAGATCTTAGTTTGTCAGAGGAATATTTTCAAATATTGTCCCATTTTATTGTATAGACATATATGTTTGGACATATTACTATGAAAAACAATACCAAATAGTTCAATCTTGTTACCAAAGACTTAGTAAGACTAATGCAATTTAATAAAAAAAAATTATTAGAAGAAATTTTTAAGGCAATTAATTAGAAAATATTAATTTTTCAAAATATATTTTTATTTTAAAATTGTCATTATTATATTATTCTTATCTTTATATATAGAACAATAAATTTCCTTAATAAAATTATTTTATAAGATTTTTAATTAAATTGACTGGTCAAAAATGTCATATCTTCCAACAGACAAAACATTGGCAACTTGTGGCCAAATGAATTCCTTGATAGCATATTATCCAATTTTTTCAAAGTTGAAACAAATGGTCAAGATAGGGATAAGTGATGCTTGAGAATCACTAAAGAATAATTACAACTCTATAATGCCTTGGATAGAACAAACCTTTGAGAAAAGACCCATTATTCCTATAAATGATTGAGATTAATGGATACATTGGGACTGTTTGGGGAATTCTCTCCCCTTTGGAATCTTTTTTCAAACACAATAATAGTATACAATTCAAGTAGGTGAGGTGATACTTTCACATTTTTAAGTCCCCAAAACTAACGTGCAAATTCCTCCATCTAAATTTTATCTCTCTTGATTTTTTTTTTTTTAATATCTTCTTCTACCCTCGAATGACCAAATAATACTTTGGATTTTTCGTGGAAAGCAGTGACTTTTTGACTTTGTGTTATTTCCTTGCCTAAATTTTGAATATGAAAAATTTGATACATACCCCCACTAAGTAAGCGAGTGCGTACAACGCTCCGATCATTCATGAATAGATTAAAATTTTCTTTCTTTTTTCTTTTCTTTCTCTCTCTCTCTCTCTCTCTTAACTATATAGCATTAATCAAACTAATTGCATCAAAATACATCGGACCCAATGAGATGAGACTGCTATTATATATTTAAGTTCCCTTTTTAGGTATATATTACCAAAAAAGGAAGAAAAAATCTAAAAGCCATTTGGTGAATTAATCTGTTTACTTATCTTAATGATTAAGATTTTTATATATTATCCAAATTAAATTAGTATTTGATCAGTATAATATTATCTAGTTAGAAGAGAGAATTGATACGTTTTACACTTACTCTTCATAAAAATTATCTCAAGGATATCGTCTAGGGTTATTTAAATCTTAATGTAAATGCCATATGATTTAGAAGAGGAAAATGAAATCAGTAATTATGCAGGTGTTGTATCACTTGGGAGAGAAAAATAAAAAAATAAATAAATAACACAAAATTAGTTTAGATAGGGTTATAGCCTGGAATCTCAATTTAATGGAAAAATATTTATTTTGTCATTCTGATTTCCCCGTTTATCTGCTTTCATTTCCCGATACAAAACATTAACTATATTCTTGGCATGGTATATACAAGATATTTGGGAGTAAAAAGTGTGCATATTATATAAATTTTTATTTTATAGACATGGTAGTTTAAATTATCCGTTGTGATTAAATATAAATGCAAGTCATTTTATCTATAATTGAGTTATAAAAAATGATAAATGCATTCTTCCATTAGTCTCTCTTACCTAACATCACTCTTTTCTTTTTTCATTGAAATTATTGTGGAGTGAGAAGACCTAATAGAGAAGTATAAATATTTCTATCTTAAATTATTAATTATTAAGATGAAATTTAGTTTATTTTTTTATTTTTTATAGTGATGGAAATCGGTTGAGTTGGCCTGAGACCCGACTTGAAAATCGCCCCGGCCCACCTTGACTCGCCGGTTCGTATGGCCCGCCCCACGACCCACCCTAACTCCTGGGTCAAGGCTTGGGTTGGCATGCCCCGGCCTGAGACCCGCCCCAGTCAATGGCCGTTTAGGAGTAGGGGTTTGGTTTATTTTCTTTTTTTATTTTATTTTATTTTAACCTAGTGGCAGCCTTTTTTTTGTTTTATTTTCACAACTGTGCAACGGGTAAGAGCAGACCAACGGTTAGCTTCGACACCTAGGCCCCAATGGTCCAATAATTTAAAAATTAATTACAAAATCTCTCTCAAAAAAATTACAAAATCTTCCCAATCTTCTACTATAAATACCCCACACTCATATTTATTCAAACCTACAAAAAATAATAAATTCTCTCTCAAATTTATACACTACTAGCTACCAATTCTCAAGTGTGCTCTTCAATTGTGCTCAAGTATATCCAATTCTGTCAAATTTGAAGTCAAGATTTAAAGATCAAGTGTTTCAAAACTTTAAATTATTGCATATTTATATTTATTTTTTTTAATTTGCATACTTTAATTTTTTCCATCAAATTATTTTTTTCTAAATGGATCCTAGAAACACCCAATTTTTTTTACTTGAAGAGTGAGGACTTAATATCATTTCTCCTTCAAGAACAAATGAAATAATTTGCATTATCACAAATACCAAAAACTGCTAGTACAAGCAGTGATATTAGTGCATCATCTTCTTGCCACCAACAACGTGGTTCTTCAAAAGCATGGCATTTTTTTTACTAGAATTCCACGCGATGATAGAATGCACAAGGTTAGATGTAATATTTGTGGGGATTTATTAGATGGTAAGACTACTTCTGGGACTAGTTACCTAAAAAGACATTTAAATCAAAAATACCGACATGATCCCCGCATCAATTCTCTAATTGATCAATATTTTTCACATGCTACACAAATTCAATTAAGTAACGAATGGGGTAATTTAATTTTTTTTTATTATGACCCTATGAAAACAAAAAATGATTTAAGTAGATATATTGTTAAAAATGAACAACCTTTCACAATGAGTGAAAATCGACATTTTGAAAAATTTATTCGCGATAGTTTTATGTCACAATATCACGATTTTTCAAGAAATATTTTAAAAAATAAAGTTTTATAAAATTTTGAAACAAAAAATGATGAATTAAAAACTTATTTTGATAATTTTGAAGGAAATATTTGCTTAATCTCTAATATGTGGAAATCCTACCAAGATATTAAATATCTTTATATAACTGCACATTATGTTGACAAAAATTAGAAATTCAATAAACACATTCTTTCATTTAAATTAGTTGAATAACCCTACACTGGATTAAGTATTAGGAAACTTATTTGTAGTGAACTTGTATCATGGAATTTATGTATAAAAGTATTTTCCATTACTTTAGATATTGCTTCATATAATGATGTTTGTTTTAATTATTTATCTAATACTTTGCCTGCGAAGGGTCTATTATTTCATAGACGTTGTTGTACTCATATACTTAATTTAATTGTAAAGGATGGATTAGATATTTATGAATCTTCTATTGTTAGAATAAAAAAGCTGTAGTTTGTTCTATGAATTCTTCAAAAAAAATTAATCTATTTGCTGGTATATGTACTCAAATTAGTTTAAAATCTAGAAAATTACCAATGAAAATTAACATAAGATGGAATTCAACAAATATTATGTTAAAAATTGCTATTAAATATCAAAAAGTAATTAATTTATTTATTTTAAGTAATAAAACTATTGGTTTAAATAGTATTGAGCCCATTGATTGAGCAAATGTAATTTTTTATAGGGATTTTTTACATATTTTTTATATTGCTACTAAAATATTTTGTAAAATTTATTATGCTACTTCTTCTACTGTTGTTTATCAATTGAGGGCTATTGATGAAAATTTTAAAAAATATTTTGTTCAACAATATTATGTTGCTATGGTTGTTACAAAGAAAGAAAAATTTGATAAATATTTTAATCCACTTCCCATACATTTTGGTATTACCACTATTTTAGATCATAGATATAAGAAAATATTTTTCTTCAATTATTAGACATGATATATGAGTCTGAAAGTGCCTAAGAATAATTAAATAATATTAAAGACCAAATGTAAATTCTAATGGGTCGGTATGATATTAATCGTACAACTACTCAAACAACTACTACCACAATGTCCTCCTCACACCGTGACTTTGGTGGCAATACATTCCTATGAAGAAGAATAATATTTCAACGGACAGATTTATTAACAAGTGCTAGTTCATCAAATTCATCTGACCTGCAACGTTATCTCGGTACACCTCCGATAGAAAATGAAGATGATTTTAATCTTTTAAACTGGTAGAAGAGACAACAATCTAAGTTTCCAATTCTTTCTACTTTAACTCGTGATATCTTTGTATTTTTAGTTTCTACTGTAGCATCCGAGAAAATTTTTAGTGCAAGTAGGCGCGTTATTTGTCAATTCAAGAGTCAATTGGCTCCTCCAACAGTCGAAGCTTTGATGTGTTTACGAAATTGGTATCTCGTTGAAAATAATCAACAAAAAGATGTCGAAAAAAAACAACCTGTCCTTGACTTTGATGCAATGTATTTAGGTGAAAAAGAAGAACACACTAGTAGATCTAGTGATGAATAATAATAATGTATTAATAGAGTAATATTTACAAATGATACTCACTTTTATAAGTGACAACCTAGTTGAAATGTTTAAGATGTAAAGTGATGCACCTATTTATTACTTTATTATTTATTTTTTTTAAATTCTATATTTGTAAATTGTTATTTTAAATTTAATATTAATTATGTAATTGCTTGTGATTTAATAAATTTAATTTTTGTCAATAATTATTTTAATATGTTTGGTTAAGTTTTATTTTGTATTTTACTTACTTAAAAAAAATAAAAAATATTAAATAAATTAAAAAATAGGCTTGGTGGGGCGGGTCAGGGGCAGGGATTGGTGACCCTGGCTCGACCTGACCCGACCCGAAAATGAGGAGAGGCGGCTGGGGCGAGTTGCCATGGGTCGGGTCCGACCTAAATCGTTTCCAACACTAATTTTATGTTTTCTATTTTCTATTTTGAGTTCATTTTTTATTTTACACTTTTGAAAGTAAGGAAACAGTTCAAAATGTATTTGGTTACTTGTATTTTCAAATTTTGTCACATGTATTTTTAAAATTTGTTTTAAAAAATAAAAAATAAGATTACACATAAAATAAAAAATAATAAAAAGTCGTTTTAAACGTTTTTAATTCAAAACAACACAAATCTCAAAATAAGAAAAATAAAATAATTTTTATTTTCTTTATTTTAAAAATTTTAAAACATATAACACATCAAACAAAACAAAAAAACAAAAACGAGAAACAAAAAGACAAATCAAATGTCACCGAAGTTATTTATAACCAAGTAAAGGTTCCGGGTTGACAATTCCATCCCTAGTTATATTAGATCCCCAGTTATTGCCCTTGAAGAACAAAGTCCCTCCGATTGAACAAGCAAGATTTTTCACCCTTGAACTCCGTTAAAATTATTAAAAAAAAAAAGGAAAAAAAAAAGGCCACAGTCGGTCAATATACATGTATTTATTTAAAGGTGTTGGAGCGTCGTCTCCATGCACTTGAGTAGGAGGGTGAAAGGGAGGTAGAGGACGACAGCGTGCCGATATTCAGGGCATTTGGACGTATTGGAAGGTTCTGATTTTGGTTGGGCAGCTGAGCTTTCTTGACTTGATCAGATAGATTTTAATCCTTCCCTGGCTAGTAGTTAGTCGTATAACAACAATATAAATTTATATATACATGCTCACACACTATATACATATATATATAAATTAATTAACCTATATCTATATATACACCCTCTTTGTTGGTTTTGCTTTGAAAAACTACTCCAACAACCAGAGTTGCTTTCCCACTTGGTTACCACATGTTGGATGCTATTGGTGAGTGTGTGAAAAGTGTCGATCTTTAATTGAAAACCTTTAGCGAATAGTGTCTTGTCCCTACATCCCTCTTCCATGCCCAGCTCCTGTCGGCATGGCTTTGTGAAAGAGCTTTGATCAACACATATATAATTTTTCTCATATGCAGAAGTCAAGGATTGGTTTCGTACCGAGGTATAAATGTTACTTTTTAAAAATTTTATTTTTGTTTTTTAATTATGATTGATATATTTTATAAAAATTTAAATGAGTTTCTTCTACACTTGAAGGGTTAAAAGTGAAATTTTGAGAGTGTAGTAAAAAAATAAAATAAAAAATTATGGCAGTAATAGATTGGCAATTTCTTCTATATTATTTACTATTTTAATTTTTAAAATTTTAAGATATTCTAAAAATATCATATATATATGTAGTGTTAATATATTCATTCTATAAACTATCAAAAATTTTTTTTTAATTTCTTTTTCAAAAAGTTGACTAAAGTAAGCGAGAGATACTTTTTTTTTTTCCCTTTTTATTAAAAGAATTAGGAGAGATGAAAAGTGCCAACTGAACATGGAAAACATTGTATATGTTTACTATTTCAGAAAGACTATACGGATTTTGACTGATGAAAAAAAAAATATATTCCCTATTTTTAATGCGAATGACATAAGAGTAGTGATAATTAAATTTTTGTGTGGGTTTATGTAAAAAGCGTTTAATTTTAATTTTAATTTTAATAAACTGTCCATACAATCTTTTTTTTTTTACACAAACAACATATCATACACATTATTATTTTGTAATTTAATAAAATACAAAAATAATAATTATGAACATGCACAATATTTTAAAACACGTTTTTGTAAATAATTTTTGCACTAATAATATCAAAATTAAAATTATATAAAGATATTATTTGTCATTTTTTTTTAATTTGCTCTTTCAATATGCAAAGAAAAGAATGGCAATTCCTGCTTCTTGGGAGGTACCAAGTAAATAACTACTTAAATCGGGGGTTTTGAGAATAAAGATTTCAGTGACCTGTAAAAAAGGGGCCCAACCTTTGGGGATGTGATAATGCATCTAAAAAAATTATTTCATCTTTCGTACTTGCCTCTCAATCCAAGAATAACAACATGCACTAAATGCTCCATCTAAGTTAAAGAACTTATTCTCAAAAGTCCTGATAAATGATGATTGAGAGGGGATTAGGCAAAGACACAAGATTTGGGATAAAAAGAAAATTTTTGAAATAAATCTATACTTGTGGAAGGTGAAGTTTGGAAATAAAACAATTCTTTTAGTTGTGTATCCTTGATTAATGCGACCTCAAATGCTCTAGTTTAATTGTTGATTCTAGTATTAAACGAAAAGTTACACCTAAAAGTTTTGTAGTATAAGTCAATCCTACTCCATAAGCACCAATAGGTGGCATATCTTTTTCCTCAGATGAAATAAAAATTAGATTTATGTAACAGGAGAAAGATTTCTCAATCCTTAGCTATGAAGATATGTAGTCATGAGAGGGGGATTAAGCGGAACAGAATTTGATTGGATAAAGTTATGAAAACATTTCTTATATATATATATATATATATTTTGTACCTTAACTCCATGAAAAAATATACTTCTTGCTGAAATATAAAAGTGATAGAAAGATGCCTTGAAATTGAAAAAAATGAAAAGATGCATGTATATATATATAACAACAAAAGCGAAGGGATAAAAGCGGATGTTCAATTAAAAAAATGGTTAGACAATAGATTAGAAACGAGAACGGGTGATATATAACACTGTAATAACCCATCTAGCTCTTGTTTAACTAGACAACAATTATGATCATTAAGAAAAGATGTAACGATAATAATTATAACCTTTAAACTTGACGAAGAATGTTGTTTTCCCTCCATTTCCGTCAAATTTTTAATCTCTTTTTGAAACTTCTCAATCCAATAATAGTGCGAGTGTGAAGCTAAAGAGTTGTTGGGCCTGTCTTTTGGGTTTCATTTTCTACCATATGGCGTGGTCGACTCAGATGGCTCCATCCCATCCACTTCGAGCAATGACTATTGTTTAGTCAATGATAGGAAAACCCCCAAAGATTTCTATTGTTGGATATTGATTATTTGAGACGTAACAAATGAAAGGGAAAGAAATTTTTTGGGATTAAAGAATATGACTAAAAGTCTAGCATATTAGGGGAACTTCATTTGATTTTCTTGTTGATTGAAGACTTTTCCTTTAATATCTCGTAATTGAAGCATATTAGGGGAATTTCATTTGATAGTCTTGTTGATTGAAGACTTTTCCTTTAATATCTCCTAATTGAATTCTTAAAAGCAGTAATTGATTTTAGAGGACTTTTCCTTTAACATCTCGTGATTGAATTCTTAAAAGCAGTGATTGATTTTAGAGTGTGTTGTCAATTTATCACTCTATAATCGGTTGATTGATGTTCCACACAAGCAATAGAGGTAATCTTGCCACACAAAATTTGGACAAAATAGGCTTTTTCCCTTCAAGGGGGTGGTTGTTTCGAAGGTTCTTCCAAGGACTTTTGGGTGGGGGCAGTGTTTGTAACATCACCTGTTATACATATGTGATATCGAGATTGTAAAAATTTTTAAAATGTGGCATCGGGTTGTTTCAAAACTCACTTCAACCAACTTAAAAAATTAATTTTAATCAAATTAAATTAGGATTGTTAGACTATTGGAAGAAAATCTCACCGTTAATAAATACTTCAGGCGTTGAATGCCAAAAGCATTACAACCCCCATCCAATCCAATTGATTTCGGGTTTTATAACTCCTACCGTCAATCAGTCATAGTGGGTGTTTTCGAGTTCTAAAAAGCTTTTAAGAAAAAAAAACTAAAAATTGATGTTGAAGTGATGCAAAAATGATACGCAACGATATTTGATTAGAGAAAATGGAGAACTTTCAATTTTTTTTTTTTTTTTTTTGAAATTCCTTGAAAATATTTGGAGCTCCAAACGATTTCATAGTCTCGAGTAGGTACTGACTACTAAGGAACCCTTCCTCCTCCCCTTAGGCTTAGATATAGTAGTTTAAAATATATTTTTACATAAGTTATTTCCTTTAATATGTTAATAGTGTTCGAAAAAATAACACACAATAACATACTAGTCAACACAATTTAATCCAAAATAAAGTTTGTAATTTGCTAGTGTGCGTGTGTACACAGAACTCTCCTTGGTAGGCCGGCCGAGGACTAGCTAATACTTTCAAGGGAAAGCAACGTTTGTCCCCCTGTGATTATGATATATAAACAAGTTGTAGTCATCAAATTTGAAATAATCAAGTACTTTACCTATGCACAATTAACACAACAATTAACAGGTAAACAAGAAACATGTTTTCCCCATGCACCTCATCACCAAGCAAAGGAATTTCAATTCCGCAAGTAACATGAAAATTTATTCTGTTTGAATAAATGAAAATTTAAAATGAAAAAAATTTGGTACCAAATTTTACAGAAGTATGAAAAATGTGATTGCAGAGAATTTGAGATTTCCATAAATCAGAGGAGAGGGTCATTATTTGGTTAGGTGTTTGTTTCTTAAGTGAAGCTCCATATCCTTATTTTCACGGTCTTATACCCAGGGATATATTTGTATATTAAGTATTAATTCAAAGGCTTATTTATTCATTATTAATTGATTCAGGAATAAAATTCTTATAAATTAAATTATAAGGGTGCACTTGTACATTGAATATAAGTTCGGCGACTTATTTATGTGTTGATTTTGATTAAGGGATGAAAATATTATAAATTGAACTACAGAAGTATATTTGTACATTAGGTACATGTTCAGGAGCTAATTTATCCATTATTCCTAACATATTTTTACTTAAATTTTGATCTCGATTTTGGACTTGAACTTTCAATTCTACCACTTTGCCCTCCATCCGTGCAATTTTGTTAGAAATTTTATTTGTTCACTAAGGCTCACATGACGCCCCACCTAGTGAGAAAAGGCTTGGTTTGGTTTTACTAAGGCTCACATGACAAAATTTCTAACAAAACTGAGCGGTGAAGTGACAATAAAACTCAATGAAATGCATAACAAAGTGGCACAACTAAAAGCGTAATATGTTCCATAAAAGTTTGTAACTACTATTTTACACCAATAGATATTGCAGAACTACATGTATGTAATTTGTGTGTCCTGGCGTCCTTCAACATGAGTTTTAGAAGAACCGACAGTTCATCTAACATTACCAACAATCATATACCAGGAACCAGTTTAAAGACAGGCCACATATTATACGGGAGCAGCCAAAACCTTTCACCAGCAAGCAACAAATAAGCAATGTTTTCTCCACTGCAGGTAAGTGAGCTTAATAATAGATGGTGATTACAATGTTTGAGCAACTGAACCCCCCCCCCCCCCCCCCCCCCAAAAAAAAAGGTATTGTGATGGGACAATAACAAATAGGGTGCACAAAATATCTAAACCACCCAAAAACTGAACCATTCCCATCACTTGGGATCGGGTTGATGTTTCAAAAAATATCAACCCAATCTGTATTGGTTTGGTTCTAGATTAACCTATGTACAAAGCCAAACCGAACGAACCCGTTTTTAGCTTACTTCTACCCAACTCTATAGTTATATTCTGAGTCTGACCTGACTTAATAAAATTGAGACGGTTTTATGTGATGATCAGTTTGGTTTAAGTTTCAAAATTTTGGGTATGCGGGTCACATCCCTAATTATTAACAAACATGCATGTCAAATGGGAAAACAAAAAAAAAAAGGGATTTTACACGGATGGACTAAATCTCATATTTATACATTGCTTCTTGCTATTTACAAATGAACTAGAAGCTTTAGAAGGACAACTCGACCTTCTGCAGACAATGTAAAAGAAATAATCCAAAAACATTCTTTAAATAATAATAGTAATTGAGCAATGTTAACCGTTACACACTGACCATACCTTATGAATTTGCTGCAAAATGATTAAAAATGGTTTCCAGTGTTGATTGGCTGATGCTGTACTCTGCAATGCCCAATAAATCCCTGAATAAATAGTTCAAATGTGGATCAGCCAATATGATCAAAAAAAAAAAAAAAAAAGATGGCGGCAACAGTTTCTCCTGCCCAATGTTTTAAAAACCGGACTGTTCATCGAACCGGCAAAGTGACTAGGTCACGGGTTAGTGGTTCAACTGTTGGTTCAACCGAAATTGAACCGTGACGTCATAAATATATTTAAATATATAAATAAAATATAAAAAATATGTTAAAATTATATAATAATTTAAAAACTTTTATTTTTCACATATTCTTCTATTCTGTTTTGTTTTACTAATAAAAAGTGTCAACAAAATATGTTGTAAAATAAAATCACTTAAAACTAATATATTATATAAGTAAAACCAAGCAAAAATAAGAAACAATAACTAGATAGTGGTTTAGTGGGATAATATTACTTTACCACAAAATAGACTCAGGTTCGATTCTAGGTTGGTGCATATTAGTTTATTTGTTTTACCATTCAAAAAAAAAAAAAAAAAGCCCGGTTCAACAGGCAAAACCGGTACCGGTTTGCCAGTTCACCGGTTGAACCAGTGGATCATCGGTTTTAGACTGGTTCAACCTTCCACCGGGTTTTACTGGTTGACCGGACCGTTTCTTGGGCCAGTTCTCGATTCAACCGGTTGAACCGGCTGGTTCAGTCCGGTTTTTAAAACAATGCTCCTACCTGTTCCGCTCCAAGTGCCCAAAAACATCAGCTAGTGAGGTGTCCTCTCCATATGGCAACTGCAATA
This sequence comes from Vitellaria paradoxa, assembly GCA_019916065.1. NCBI lineage: Eukaryota > Viridiplantae > Streptophyta > Magnoliopsida > Ericales > Sapotaceae > Vitellaria > Vitellaria paradoxa. Next base: position 16,452,488 of record CM034234.1, on the reverse strand, counting down.
ATTTTGGATTAAATCACTAGGGGGATCAAAGAAACCGCAAGACTTGAATCAATTAGCTCTACAAACGGCACAGGTGCTATCCGCACGTGTGCGCATATTCGTGCTCATCTGCAACAGGTGATTACACTAGTGTTCATGAGATTGAATCTTACAATTCAAGTTGATATAACATGAAATCAATGCCAACCTTACCTCCAAATTGAACGAAGTAATGAATCGTTATGGACTTCCCGTCAAGGGTGGTGACTAAGTCAGACTTTCTGGGGACACCAACTCACGATGGACTCACATTTAATGTGTCCAACTCGCCCTATGCCGTAACAAATATTTTTATTATTTCTTTTTAATGTCTCACCATGCAATTTTAATCTCTTGCCCTTCAATTCTTCTAGCTGGGAATTTTTCTACCCATGCAGTAAAAACATTTCTATTGCATTTACATTATTTATTTATTTACTTGTTTTGTTCTTTCATCTCCAAGAAAAAAAACCTCTTCAAATTATGATGCACTATTATCACGCATGCTTTCTATTGCTATCAATAGATTTGATGTTCTATAGCCAATTTGTGTTTGCAGATGGTTCAATTAGAAGAAGAAGTAAGAGTGCTCTTGAGGATTTTTATTTTTTTGGAAGGTAACGTGCTTGAGGATTTAGCACTCAATCCATTGTGTAAGTATTCTATTGCAGCGAATAAAAATAAAAAGGAACAACAAAGGTACATTCTATAGAAACCATGGCTTTTATTTTAGTTGTCCGACTGTCTTCCCCAAAAAAATCAAGTAGAAGGAATATTTGACGAGCAGAATTATCTTATCCCACATGGCATACTGGAAAACGCAGGGACAACATAAAAATGCAACATGTATGGTGAAATAACACACGGGGTTACCTGATATTTAACACTCAACCCATTGCAGCATTGCAACGTTGCACCAGGAAATGAAGAAAGAATAAATGTATTAATTGTAGAGAACTTTTCTTTGGATAACCACCACTCAGAAAATATTGGCAATGGGATACCACCTACAGAAGAACCAATTGTAAATATAATATATTATTAAAAAATAAATGATACCCAACAGATTAATTGATAAGCAATACCCAAGCAAAACAGTTAATACAGGGGAAAAAAAAAATTCTCAGAAAGTAAGAATCATAGCACTTGCGTATTCCATTGAAAATCCTGTTATATTCGTGTATTCTTGTGAAATTATTATCATGGTTTAAGAATCATGGTACTTGCGTATTCTTGTGAGAAAAAGCTATTGTACTTGTGTATTCTCGTGAAAATACTATCGCACACTGCCTAATTGAATTGCTTCTTTTTTACATGCAAATATTCTATTACTGCTAATGAAAAACACAAATTGAGAATAAAAACACAGCATAGGCTTCTCAAATAACCCAAAATTGGGATACAATTCGAAGAAAATCCAAATTGCTATACTTTGTCCAAGTACTTCAAGAGCACCCCTTGAAAGGTAAGTTTGTCTCCATGACAGGATCTCAGAAAAAAAAAAAAGGTAGCTGCCTACCAATTCCTTAGGCAAGGCCAATATATAGCAAAAAAATTTGGAACCACTGGTTATTAGCTGTAAATAAGCAGATTGTGGCCACCACTTGTTTTCGCAGGCTAGGTAGAAGAATTTCTTCTACTCTAATTAGAAGAAAAATTCCAATTTCAAAAGATGGACAAAGGAAGAAGACACCAATCAAATGGCAGTGATTGGTGCCTTTACAGGCAATGGATGTAAACTGTGTTCGGTAGTAAAATTAAGTTAGAACGCAAGGCATGGAGTGGGCAAGCTAACAGTCATGAAGAAAAGAGGATTTCTTGTGATAATAAAGGGATTTCTTTCCATCTGAGGATCAAAAGATGGTGGCTAATATGATGAATGAATGAGGAAGAATATTGCACACAGTAACTTAGTAACACAGCTAAAAATTTCTATATATCATACCTACATGAGCTTCTTAAATGTGTGATTTTTTTTGGACGTGCTTGTGTTTTTTCTTCTTCTTTTCTTTTCTATTTTACTTTTTGCTAAATGTTGAAAGACAGAAGTTGTCACTTCAAAACCTTTGTTCAGTACTTTATAATGGATCTCACTCGAGGATATTATAGCCATGACCCTTTACCTTCACTCCTCTTCATTTCTTCATTCAAAATTTTTATTCCAAATGCCCAAAAGCTAGACAATATTAATTCGACATGGAGATGGAGGCTTACCCGAAAGGAGATTTCAAAGCCTTTCAGAGTTGGTGGGACCTTGACTGAGAAGAGAAGACAGAAATATTGGAAACTTCACTGTTTTTATTGGCCAATTTAGGAGAAAGAAATACAAGGTCTTTCCATGGAATTAGGAGAACTATGAATAGAGTGAGAAGTAAGGTTTTAGGCAGTCATGCATAGTTGGCTTTCAGGGAGAGCCAATCCTTACTTAGGCCAGTTCATTGGACAGTTGATTACATGAATGGCTAGGGAGTGATATAACTTTTTTGGGTTGGCCTTTTTTGCTTTGCTTTTGTCTACATGTATTTGATGCCATTTAATATAATTTTCCTTACTCATTAAGATTAATAAAAAAATAATTCAACATCCCTAAAAAGTTATTTAAAATAGTATGCCAAAAACATATAAAATAACTAGCCTTTCCATAATCAAAATCTCCACACTATTCGATTCATCTCTTGATTTTTTGGATCAAAACATGACATTCTACAATCCACTGTTCATTATTTGAGGAATACTAATTCAAGCATATACCACGTGAAACTAAATAGTTGAATCAAATTTCGAGCCTATTCAACAAAACTGAGCTTGACCATAACAATTCAAACCTGGTTTGAGTACTAGCTGACCTAAAAGTGTAATTTTTGTCAATAGACTTGAGCCTAAACTAATTTCATTAATGAAATGAGGAGTAAACTCTAAGCTAGAACTACAGATTACAGAGCGAATCAACAGAGAGTTTCAAACTAAAGGCTTTTAGTGAAGTCAACCAAAAACAGATTATCTGCGGTCTAATTTTAGCTAAATTAAACAGAAAGAACGTGAAGTAAAACTATGTGACATTAATTGAAAATAAATGAGAAATCATTTGAGATGTTTGATCAAATGTCAGAAGGCTAAGAAAAATATGGACTGAGAGAATAAGAAAGATCAGGATTGTCTTGAACTTGACTGTGAACTTGAATTCTTTAATGAAACCAATTGGAAGCAAACAATCCATGTAGTGAATCCTAAGTAAATGGGGCAAAGGATCGTTGAGTTACAGCTACTTGGTATATGTAAAAGAATAAGTATGGGAGTATCATGTTATTGTAAGTGAGACACACAATCATTATTAGTGTATCTCGTGCAATCTTAGTGATGAGTTTCATTTTGTGTTAAGACTTGTTTTATTTATGCTTTTGCTTTGATGTAGGCAGAATTATAGTTATTCTAGGGCCTCATGTCTGTTGGCTCACCCTGGGTGACCCTTTGACGCAGAACGGAAGTCTTCACGAACAGTTGAATCTATCAACATAGATTCAACTTACTCAATCCTCACGTGTATCTCTCAAAGCACACAGAGACAAAGAGAAACTAGGGTTTCCTTGAATAATACTTCAAAACTTTTAAAGATGATCCAAAAAAGTATCCTAAAGGCTGAAAATTCATCCATTTATAGGCTAATTACACAAATTACGAAAATGCACTAAAATAAAAAGAAATTGCACTCTAGGTCCTAAATATTGCAAAGAAGAAAAACAAGTCCCTAATTACCAATGAAAGCAACTAATAAGATAAGGACAAGTAAACTAGCTCTTCTTCTTGGAATCCTTCATATGGCCTAGGCCTTCCAAGTAATTTAGGGCTAACTGTCCTACATCACCCTTTGACTACCTTTGTATTGGCCTATATAAAGGCTGGCTTATTATTTGAGTGGGTATGCTTGAGTTGATAGAATTAATAATGACTATGCAGCTGGATGTTTGCCTTCTTCCCCCTCTGAATTTCTTCACCTCCTAAGCTTATGTCTTTATCTCTTGGTTATATTTCTCTGCTTCTTGTTCAATTGCTTGATTGTTTCACGTTACTTGGCCATATTTGTAAAAATGAGAATGTGAGAGTCTTATGGAGTAAAACTCATTTTTTTCCCCATATTCCCATGTTAAAAATATGGTCATGATTGTGTAAGACACCAATAATGATAGTGTATCCCAATCACAGTAATATGATACTCTCGTATTTATTCTTCTTCACCAGCGAAGGAAATAACTGAATTTCTAAAAGCATTGAAACTGTCAGAAATTCCTTGGAAATTCATTCACACAGCAATAATAGATGTCCTGAAATAATTACCCCCCCCCCCAAAAAAAAGAAAAAAGATGTCCCGAAAGTGAAAATATTCAGCAAAGAATTAATTATCTAAGCATGGCATCTAGAAGGAGCATTTATAGAATGCACAAATTAAAAAAATACCAGGTCGAATAGTTTAAATGGATAAGATGAAACTGACAATGCAAAACACTAACAAAAACCAGCAAAAATTGACATACCATCTCGAACCAACTGTTCTGACAATTGTTCACCGAAAACCCCAGCAGAATTTTCTGCTGAAGATACTAGTGTCCTTATTCTTTCTTCGTTACCGAGCCATTGTCCAATTGCAACTATCATTTCCCCTGACAAGCTAATCTCTGCCACTGATGGATTTTCTGATGTTATAGAGTCAGTGCCCCCAATGCAAACTTCAAGGTCACTCAGTAGGCTCCTCGGATGAGCAGGAATGTCAAAAAGCCTTTCTTGAATTAACCGGCACAAATTTTCCAGATCAATAAAGCTGACTTCGGTTGGTTTGACCTGAACATGGGGAACAAAGACTGACATACTTGAACACATATATTTTTTATCACATAGAATATTAGTGATCAAATACCTCAAGCTCAAGATGATTCCCAAAACGAGTTTTCAAATGTTGGGGACTGCCAATACATCTTAGACGGCCTCCAACCTTCAATACAAGAGAAGAAGAAAAATGGTCCTATAGAAGAGTTTGATAATAAATATTAAAACCTTCAGCACCAAGTAACACATACATAACTCACCATTATTCCAATCCGAGTGCAAAGGGCTTGGGCTTCATTCATGCTGTGAGTTGTTAGAATAACTGCAGTCTTTTCTCGTCTGGTCGATATGCGAGATATCACTTCCCACATGAATCGTTTGGAAATAGGATCCATACCTAGAATTCATTAACCATTGAGCTTGTGTGTGAGTGTGTGTGTGTGTGAGAGAGAGAGAGAGAGCAAGCACATGCTCAAGTGTTGCGCACACCAGTAACGGCTTTATCTGGTAGGTGGGGGTTACTTATTTTCACATGCAACACTAAATATGAGGCGAGGATTTTAAAACAAAAAATATAATGGGAAGTGGGCAAGCTAGATGATATGAATACGATATGTAGGAACAAATTCAACAGCAATCTTAATAATAGCAATAGAGGACATTAGCATCGAAGTTGTCTCACAGTTTCCTAAACATTTGCTACAAACTTCTTTTAATGGTATTAGAGTTTTTGAAACATTTTGGAAATGTTTCCTGGCAAGGCTGGCATTTTTCTTTAAAATTTCCTAGAAGTTATGATTCTTTTCCCTAAGCAAGCCTCTCTCCTTGAAAAGGCTTTCCTAATAATTATGGGTTGAAAGACTAGCATTTCCACAAAATGAAGCGTGTCGATTTTATGTATTGAACTAGCTGTCCATCAATAGGCCTGTCCAATGTAGACCAAAAGGGTAACTTGCAATTATACATGAAGGACATTATAATAATCACCTGTGGATGGCTCATCAAGGATGACTATAGGAGGATCTCCAATCATTGCAATTGCAACAGACAATTTACGCTTGTTTCCCCCACTAAGAGCAAATGAAGGTTTATGGGCATGCTTCAGCAAGTCAAACTCAGCTATCTTCTCCATAACCACCTGTCCATAGTTGTTCAGGCATTAGAAAGCCACATCATATGGTAGCAAAAAATTTAGGAACATATGGTTTTCCACATTATAGGGCAGCTACAAACTTAAGCACAGATGATTTTTAACTGTGCAAACACTTGGGTGTTTTGCATGGTAACCTGGCCAACAAGCAACCATGAAGTGGCATCTATGAAATGTGTAGTTATGGATCACATTGTACCGAAATAGAGGGTGGGTTGGGGGGGGGGGGGCGAAAAACAAAGTAATGAGAACATAAATCATAATTTCAACTGTAAGAAGGAACCCACAAGAATATCACTCATTTCACAATAAACAAAACAAAGAGAGCCTGAATTGTCAATCCAATAACTTCATTTTAAATGAAGAAATCATCAAGAATTAGCTAGCTATTCATAATACAAGCACGAAAATAATTTGACACAACCATAATAATACATACATCTTCCAGCCTGTACCCTGGGACTCCCTTTATTCTTGCATAGAGCTCAAGGTGCTCTCGAACAGTTAGAAATTCAAGCAAAGCATCAAACTGTGGGCAATAGCCAATCTGACATATAAAACATACCATAAACAAAATTATTGAGCCCTGTCAGTAATTCTTTCCATTGGTAGTTGGCATCAAGTAAAGAAAAATGTAAATTAAAAAGACATACATGCTGATGGGCAGCCTTGGGGTTAGAACTTATGTCTTTGCCAAATATAAATGCAGTTCCATCCGTTGGACGCTCTTCTCCTGTACACCAATATTAGTCAAATGAAGAAAATTCATATTTCCAAAATCATATTCAAAATCATTCTAAATTAAAAAACACTTTGATATTTTCAACCAAAAAACACAAAAGGTCACAGATGTTGGTTATTTAAATTGCAACGAGCAAAATTTTTCCTCATATAATACTCAAAATTCTACATTTTATTAAGATCTTTTGAAATTTAATGGTGGTGATGGTATAAATAAAGCAGATAAAGTGGCCCCATGCAGGCAACAGGACTAGCAGTAATGGAAGAAATAGAATAATTAATTTAAAAACAAAGTTATCTGAGCATGTAGATCATATTTACCTAAATATCATGAATGAGTCAAAAATATTTTCCACAGGCAAAAGAATACATACTGAAGGGGCATTTGGAGCGACAAAAAGTGAGATAAAAAGTGAGTTTGTAATTCATGCAGTGAGATAAAAAATGAATAACTTTTAGAGGTTTTCAGAAATTTTCAGCCTTTTTCAGTATGCCAAACGCACCCTAAGACTCAAATACCTAACGTGTTTTTAGTAAAATTTGCTAGATACCAGATAGCATCGACAGGGTTGTGGTTTTCCCTGCTCCATTTGTCCCTAGAAAGCCAAAACACTCTCCTTCTTGGACTGCAAAAGTTAATGAATGAACAGCGACTTTGTTACCATGATATTTCCCTCCAGGATACACCTGGAATTCACGACATAGAGTCAGGAAAAGAATGGGTCCCATAGTGTCGCCAGGAATGTAAGAAAAAGTCAAGTGATTCTGACAAAAGCATGAGTACCTTCCGAAGATTACGCAAGTAGATGATCGCATTGTCTATTGAACCTGAAAGTACCCGTTTTCTTTCTGCCTGAACATCTACATCATCGTCATGGTAGAGAGAGACACATTTTGAGGATGATTCCAAAAGAGGTTCTGTATAACCATTAGAAGATCTCCTGAAAAGCATCTTTATACTTCGCCAGCACTCTTCAATGTTTGTTAGATTTATCTTTTGCCGAGCCACAAGTTCAAGACCAAGTGTAAATAGATAAAAAACAATTCCCTGTAACAAATATAATAATTCAATTAGATTAGAGTAAAGAAAATTTCAAAATGACAGTTTCTAACACAGACCAGAAAGAAAATAGTAAGGATGTAAACTGCAACACTTTTTCTTTCATAAAACCAGCTTAAACAAAGTTATGTGGGCATACTGTGCCATAGTTGAACCTTTCCTACAAGTCCATGAAAAACATGTTAATCCCATGGCATACCCATACAGTTTATGTTGGATTCACCAAATATGCTAACACTGAAGTTTCACCACTAGTGTCAAAATACTAGAATTAAGTGAATGGTTTCACACCCATAACTGTAACCCATGGCTTTTGTTAGGATATAGGAAGATTTTATTCTTGTTTCCTTGTTTCCTTATGAGTTATTATTTCAATTTCCTTATTGATGTATTTCCTTTTCTAAGTTTTTCCTTATTTGAGGTAAGACTTCGATTATAAATAAAGAGTCGAGGGAGAAGAGAGGAGACAATTCAATCCTCTCTTTTTCTTTATTTTTCTCAACTTGGTATCAGAGCAATAAATCTGATTTCAAAAAAAAAAAAAAAAAAAAAGAAAAAGAAAAGAGGAGAGGAAAACAGTGAGCTCGTCGCCGGAGAAGAAACCCACCGCCGGCGACTTTCCGGTCATCGGAACCAGCAACCGACCACCACAGAAGGGTCGCCGACCACCGACGAGTGTGACCCACCTAAGCCTGCCGCCGACGAAGGTCCGACGCGCCCTCATGCGTCGTTCAACACCAACGCCCAGATCTCACGCGCCCTCGTCTGATCGGCGCGTGGCCTTCCGGCGTCGCACCGGCGACACATGACGGCGATCGCCTGGTGGAAGGGAGTCTTCCTTGTCGCTAGTGACCTCTGATTGATGATCCTCGATGTTTTTCTTGCTGTTCTTCGTTGCTGTTCTTCAGTCCCTTGTTCTTCTTCGGTCCCTTCTCTGTTTTTCGATCTATTCTTCAATCTGTGGGAGTCGATTGGTGATCTGGTAATCTAGTAACTTCTGTTTGATGATCAAGTTGCTGTTCTTCATTTTTTTTCTTTGGTCTACTCTTCGATCTCTGCTGCTGCCAATTGCTCTGTGGTAATCAATTGATGTTCTGATGATTCTTGTGTCGGTGCCAACTAATGTTGCTCTGTGATGATCTGTAGATGCTGTTTTTAGTCTCTTTTTGCTGACTTGTTCATTTTCGCTGGCCTCTGACCATTGGTAATTCTCGTCTTGTTGGTTTTGTTTTTTCTCTTAACCTATGGCTGAACCGAAATCCATACTAATGAAAGATGAAGACATCCCTCAATCAATTACTTCGAAGAAATTGAATGGGTTAAATTATTTGGCCTGGGCCCATGCAGTGAAAGTGTTTCTTCGTGGGAAGAAGAAGCTAAAATTCTTTACTGATCTTCCACTCAAGACTAATGATAGTGCTTATGATGATTGGCTTAGTGAAGACTCTATTGTTATGGCATGGCTATGGCATAGTCTGGAACCTCATATTGCTACAACTGTAGAATTCTGTGATTCTTCAAAGAAAATTTGGGATTCCCTTGCTGACTCCTTCTCTCAGCAAAGTAATGTTTCAAGAGTTTTTGAATTATATGAGCAGATTTTCACAACCAAACAAGCAGGTCGTCCTCCTCCAAAAAATATTATAGTATTCTCAAAAACCTATAGGATCAGTTGTTACAACATAGGCCCTTTACTACAGACATTGAGCAACAAAAGCGGCATTAGGAAGATTTTTTGATTGCTTCTCTTCTCTCTGGGCTTGATTCAGATTTACGTGGTTTTAAAGATCAAATTCTCGCCAGTGAAACCTTGCCTACTGCTACTAATGCCTATTCTCGTCTATTAAGATCTTCTTTAGGGCATCATACATTGGTTCAGCCTACTACTTTAGAAACCTCTGCTTTGATTTCAAATAACACTGCTCAAGGAGTCTTTCGTGGCAGTATGCGAGGACATGGTCACACATCACGAGGTTTAGCTCGTGGTGGTCAGTCTTCTCAGAGGCGAGGAGATCGTAAGTGTTCTAATTGTGGACGGACCAATCACACTGAGCCATATTGTTGGGCTAAGTATGGTAAGCCAGATCAAGTTCATCACATGTCTGATAATCCTACTCCTACGGCTTCCACCCAGTCAGAGCCTTCAACAACTACCACTGATCTTGGTGCTCAACTCAGTAAATTATTGCAACCTCTTCGGACGTCCCACTCATCTACTTCCACTGCTACATTAGCCAATTCAGGTAATGTTACTTGTATTGCTTCCGGGCCACCTTTCTGGGTGATTGATTCTGGTGCAAGCTCCAATATCTCTGGTAACCCTTCATTCTTCTCTCATTTAAATCTCATTTCTCATCATGTTATTCTAGCTGATGGATCGTCTCGTCCCGTACAAGGACAAGGAGTTCTTTCTCCCCATTCCTCACTCAAATTGCCTCAAAGTCTTTATGTGCCTAATTTTCCTTTTAATTTATTATCTGTTAGCCAGTTGACTAAAACCTTACATTGTTCTGTAACATTTTCTCCTACTTCATGTGTGTTTCAGGACCTCAAGACCAAGAGGACGATTGGTTTGGGGCATGAGAAAGACGGGCTCTACTACCTGGATTCTATTAGTCTTCTTTCCACAACTTCACCAGTTTTGAGTGCTGCTGTTTCTCCGATGCAATGGCATTTTCGTCTTGGTCATCCTTCTTTGAATAAATTGAAGTCTGTTATTTCTAATTTAAGTCCTGTATCGAGTCTAGAATATGAAGCTTGTCAGTTTGGCAAACATCACCGTAGTTCCTTTCCTAGTCATGGTGTCAGTCATAAACCAGAACCTTTTGATTTAGTTCATACTGATATTTGGGGACCTTCCCACATTTCTAGCATTAATGGTTATCAGTATTTTGTTATCTTTGTTGATAATCACTCTCGAATGACTTGGTTATTTTTAATGAAAAGTAGATCTGAATTGCCTTATATTGTGACTCGTTTTTATAATGAAATCTCTACCCAATTTGAGAGACAGAACAAAATTTTTCGGTCTGATAATGCTCTTGAATACCTGCAATCTGTTATGGACTCTTTTTATGCTGATCGGGATATTATTCACCAAACATCTTGCGTCCATACATCACAGCAAAATGGTGTTGCTGAACGTAAACACCGTCATTTACTTTATGTTGCTCGTACTATGATGTTTAATATGCAGGTGTCCAAACCTTTTTGGGGCGATGCTGTTCTTACTGCATGTTTTCTAATCAACCGTATGCCTTCCACAATCGTAGGTAACAAGTCTCCCTTTTCTATCCTGTATCTAGATGGTAACCCCTTTTCCCTTACTTCTCGTGTCTTTAGTTGTGTGGCCTTTGTTCATATTCTTGATCCTGGTTTAGATAAGTTATCTCCTCGTTCTCGAAAATATATTTTCTTGAGCTATTCTCGTACACAAAAAAGGTACCGTTGTTATCATCCAGCATCTCGTCGATATTTTGTGAGTGCTGATTTAACCTTTTTTGAGTCAACTCCTTTCTTCTCTACCTCTGGGACTCATCTCACGATCTTATCTTTAGTTTTCAGGGGAAGTCCTATCCTGCTCATGAGGGGAAGACTAGCCCTATATTACCTTTACCTATATTTCAACCTTCGCTGTAAGAGTCTCACCAACATCCATCCTCTCAAATGCAAGTGTATCAACGAAATCAGGACAGACCCGTCGTTTCTTATGGCCCATCTCAATCTACCAATTTGTCTGAGGTTCCCACTACTGTCTCTTTTACCTCTGATGATGATTTACCCATCACTTTGCGTCGAGGTAAACGTGCTTGCACACAGCATCCTATTGCTAAATTTGTTTCCTATCATCGTACTTCTCCTTGTTTGCATTCCTTTGTGTGTGCTTTGTCTTCTGTTTCTATTCCAGCTTTATATAAAGCCGCACTATCTTCTCCTAGATGGAAGCATGCCATGGATGAAGAAATGAAAGCACTTTATAAAAATCATACCTGGGATTTGGCACCATTACCTCCAAGGAAGCAATCAGTGGGATGTCGTTGGGTTTATAACGTCAAGTATCTCCCAGATGGCTCTGTTGAGACACTTAAAGCCCGACTTGTTGCAAAAGGTTATACACAGACCTATGGCATTGATTATTTGAAAACCTTTTCTCCGGTTGCTCGGCTTAACTCTGTTCGACTTCTTCTTGCTGTGGCTGTAAGTCGATCTTGGCCCCTTTACCTGCTAGATATTAAAAATGCCTTTCTTCATGGTGCCCTTCAAGAGGAGGTTTATATGGATCAACTACCTGGCTATGAGGTTCCTGGGAGTGAACACTTGGTTTGCCGTTTACGTCGTGCCCTATATGGTCTGAAACAATCCCCTTGTGCTTGGTTTGATCGCTTTAGTGAGGTTTTGTTGAAATATGGTCTGCAACGATCTACCTCCGTTCATTCTGTCTTTACCCAGCACTCCTCTTCTGGTACCATTGTGTTGATTGTGTATGTTGACGACATCATTATCTCGGGCGACAACACCATCGGTATTGCTGCTTTGAAAACCTATTTAAGTCAACACTTTCATACCAAAGACTTGGGTGCGCTCCGCTATTTTCTTGGCATAGAAATAGCACGATCCAGTGCAGGCCTCATGCTATCTCAGCGCAAGTATGTTTTGGATCTTTTATCTGAGACTGGCTTCCTTGGTTCTCGACCCGCTGACACTCCTATGGATGCATCTCTCAAACTTGATACGACTACTGGAACACCCTTCTCTGATGTGAGTCGTTATCATCGCCTAGTGGAAAAATTAACCTATCTCACAGTTACACGGCCTGACATTACCTATGCGGTGCATATTGTTAGTCAATTTATGCATGCTCCTCGTTCTACACACTTTGAAACAGTATGTCGTATTTTACGTTACTTGAAGGGTACTCCTGGCCGTGGTCTATTATACCGACCTTCTTCTTTTTCTATAACTAGTTATAATGATGCTGATTGGGCTAAGAATCGAAATAATCGCAGGTCTACTTCAGGCTACTGTACATTTGTTGGCAGTAATCTAGTTACTTGGCGTAGCAAGAAACAACAAGTCGTGGCTCGTTCCAATGCTGAAGCTGAGTATCGTGCCATGGCTCATACTGCTTCGGAGATGCAATGGGTTCGTCCTCTGCTTCGTGATTTTGGTATTGATGTTCCTACCCCTATGGTCATGCATTGTGACAATCAAGCTGCCATTTTTATTGCCAGTAATCCTGTGTTTCACGAACGTACCAAGCATATTGAGGTGGATTGCCACTTTATTCGAGATTTGGTGCTTCGTAAAGAGCTGAGTACTCCGTTTGTTCGATCCTCCTATCAATTAGCTGATCTTCTCACCAAGCCATTACCTTGCTCCTCGTTTCAGAATCTCTCATCCAAGCTGGGCATTTCTGACATATATGCTCCAGCTTGAGGGGGAATGTTAGGATATAGGAAGATTTTATTCTTGTTTCCTTGTTTCCTTATCAGTTATTATTTCAGTTTCCTTATTGATGTATTTCCTTTTCTAAGTTTTTCCTTATTTGATGTAAAACTTCGATTATAAATAAGAGTCGAGAGAGAAGAGAGGAGACAATTCAATCCTCTCTTTTTCTTTATTTTTCTCAACTGCTTTATTTATAATAGTGAAAATCTTGTACAAAATAGGTAAGGCTTTTTGGGAGATATGAATTTTTGCTTAAAAGGAAAATCATTCCTTTTTGGTAGCTTCTAGACAAGTTATAGACATTTAAAAATGAATTTCAAAAAATTATTTAAAAATAGGAAAATCCGCTTAAGTGTGACATAAGTTAACTTTTTTCACCCAGACATGAATTTTCCTATTTTTAAGCATTCTTTTGCATTTTCTTTTTTAAAACGTGAATAATATGCCTGTAAATATCAAAAAAGAAAAAGAAAAAGAAAAACAATTTTTTGTGAAAAAACCATATAAGACAAAAAAGTAGCCCAAAATAAGACAACATATTTTGGGTTGCCAAACATAGCCTAAGTGAGGATCGAAATAAAATCCTACACTAAATAGGGAAGGAAATCAAATCCTATTCTAAATCGGAATATATTATATAGAAAACCTAAATAACTATTCCACTAATATTCTTACTTCTAGTACTCTACCAGAAGCTTGAACGTGTATGTATATATATATATATATATATCCCAAAGGGTCACGTGTGGAACACCAAGTTCTACCAAATATCAACAACAAAAAGGGGTTGTGAAAGATGCAGAATAACCATACTAAAACGAAAATCAAACTGTCATAAAACAAGTAGCAAAGCTAACTTTAAACAACAACAAAACTGCCTACGATACAGAAACAACATGCGTGCTGAATAGCAGCAAAAATTGTTGTAGGACTGTAGCCACGCTGTTTATGGCTCGTAATGAAATTGTTTACTGAAATAGGCTACTAGACTGCAGCAAAAAAACAATGAAATTTCTGCGAGGAAGTTGCCAAAAATTGTTAGAAAATTGTTGTGAAAACTCCTAGAAACTGCTGATTAACTACAACAGAAGAGGGTGAAAAACTATTGCCAAGTCTACTAATAATAACTAGATGGCTAACAACTAGGTGAGGGTTCAACAGGAAACAAAAGTCTGACTATTGTGGTGGGATTAATCATATTGAACCTTTTTGCTAGAAGAAGTATGGAAAACCTGAGTAAGCACACCACATTTGTGATCGTTCCATCTTTGTCACAGTTTCCAATGGCTAATAGTGGAGCTATTACCTTTGGTTCTCAGGAGACGTCCAATCTGGCAAAAGCTTATTCAATTGTGTGTTTCTAACTAATCAGCCTCAACTACTACTTCGGCGAACTCAGGTACCTCCTCTCCTCTCTGGATCATCATTCTAGAGGTAGTTCACATGCATTTGGTAATTCTTCTACGTTCTCTGACTCAAGTCGTATTCATCATAATATTGTCTTGGTTGTGATGGCTCATCTCAACCTGACTTTAGCCGAGGGACTCTTTGTTCTTCATTATCTCTTATCATACCATCTAGTTTTTATGTACCTCGATTCCCTTTTAACTTGCTTTCTGTTAGATAGTTAACTAAGATGTTAAACTGCTCCATAACTTCCTTTCTTTCTTGTGTCTTTCAAGACCTCAAGATGAAGATGAGAAGTGTTTCAATATATGAGAAGGATGGCCTTTATTATTTTGGTCGTGATTGTCTTCTAGAGACACCTTCTAGAGGTGCTCCCATGGGATTTTAACTTCTTAAAATTAAAATCAAGTTCTGGATTACTGAATTAGTACTTAACGTTCAAATCCTCCAGTTTCTCAATCCTCGAAGAGATTTTTGAAGCTGAGAAAAATAACCACCCATTTGAAATATACAGTGAACCCAACCCAGGTTTAAGGTGTGAATCAAATATTTCAGTTTTCTAGATCTACTCACCTCATTGTTCTCAAATGTTATTTCTTTTTTGATTTAGTTAGTTGATAGTTATTGTCCTTTATTAAAGCTGTTCACTGTTCTGTTCATCTCCTTCATCTGATTAGATTGTCTGAGTGCATAGTGAATCAATTTAAACTCTCTTACGATGTTTGGCTATTTTTGGTTATTAGATTAGCTTAGATAAATTTAAGTATTGTTAGAATAGTTGTTTTTATTCATTATTTTCTTGATTAAGATTAAATTATTTAGACGACCTTAGAAATCAAATCTGCTATCTTGTTAAAATTGTTTCCAGTGCTTAGTTTAATTAACCTTTCAAATTTTGATTTTACCAATTCGATAAGATCTCAGTCTCACCAAGTTAAATTACAACCGTACACCCTTATATTTGAGATATTTCATTACAGTCGCAAGAGACAGTCACAATAAAATCCACTAACTTAGATCCAAATGGACCAACAAACAATAACCCGGCATTTCATTATAAATATTCTGGAGGATTTCTTGCACAGCTATTGATGCAAAATGGAAACACAATATTAAAGAATTATTTTATTTTATATTATTAGGATTTTATTTTATTCCATATCATTAGGAGTAAATTTTATTTTATTTTTAAGAATGATTTTTATTTTGTTCCCTATGTTAGGATTTTATTTTTAATATATTATATTTATGGGATTTTGTTTTGATTTAAGGTTAGCCTATATAAAATTTTTAATTGTATTGAATTAGGGAACTTTTGATTAATAAAAAAATATTGAATTAAAGCCTGTGTGGATCTATGATGCAACAAGATGGAGGGATTGATACTGATGTAAGTCACAAGATTTAGGCTGTGTGAACTAAATGGAGGAATACTTCGGGGGTCTTGTGTGATCGAAAAGTCTCCCTCAAGGTGAAAAGAAAGTATTATGAGGTGGCAGTAAGACCAGCGTTGCTATATGAATCGGAGTGTTGGGCAGTAAAGCATAATCATATTCAGAAGATGGCAGTTGCGCAGATGAGAATGCTAAGATGAATGTGCGGAATTACAAGGAGAGATAGGATTAGAAACGATGAGATTAGGGACAACGTAGGAATATCACCGATTGAAGATAAAATGAGAGAAAATCGATTAAAATGGTTTGGATATGTTAGAAGGCGCCTAATGGAGGCACCTATTAGAAGGTGTGAAAGTATGGAACTTGCTAGGGGTAAGAGAGAAAGAGAAAGACCCAAGAGAAGTTGGAAAAAACTATTAAACATGACCTTGTCTACCTGGATCTAACGGAGGATATGGCCCTAAACAGATTTGATTGACGTCGTCAAATCCATATAGCCGACCCCACCTAGTAGGAAAATGCTTGGTTTGGTTTGGTTTGGTTAAAGCCTGTGTGGCTTGTTCTCCTTCCCCTCTTCTTCTCTTCCTCCTCCTCCTTGGCTTCTTCTTCTACTTCTTAACTCTAATTGCTTTTATTTATTTGCTACATCAATGTTGTCCTGCATCAGCTATACAGCATTAACAGGATTCTCTCCTCCTTTATGTCTCCTGTTTCACTGAACCGATTTAAATAATACAACTTCAGATTTCTACCTTAAGGAATGGAAAAACTGAACAAAGATTTACCACTCACTGAAAATTATAAATCAGGGTAAAAGGTTTTCGGTATAATCATCTAAACAAATAACTGTTCTGACAGCCAAACTAAAAAGTTTTGATCACTACAGTGATAAATACGTAAACGAAGGATTCAAATCAAATTGCGTCTAAAACCAGTGTGCTTTCTCCCAACAAACATGCAAGTGAGCAACTTAGAATGAATGGTACTAGCCGAAGAAAACAACCATATTTCCAGACAACAGCAGAAGAATTTCAATCAAAAGGCTGAGATCAGATTAGAACCTCAGCTGCCAAATAACAGATAGAGGCACCGGTAACATTCCAGTCCAGAAGCCCATCATCAGATCCATCTTTCATCCCTTGCCGTAAGAGAGCCAATGAAGCTAATCCATCAGCAAAGCAAAATCCTGGCGATAATCTGAAGAAATTCTGAAAAATTCATGACAAATGACACGCAAGGTAGCTTTGTTATATCAGCATGTGCTTGTGCAACATCAAGGACAAGTTTTAATCATAGCACAAAAGTTACTGTACATTGTAAAAGTTACTACAAAAAATTGCTGCACGTTGATTCTGCCATTTTCTGACCCACATCCTCGGGTAAATATTAGGTAAATTTATCATTTAAACAATGTTGGTGCAATTTAATTACTGATAGAATCCATCTGTTCTGATAGAGACGGTAAAGCATAAGTAGGAAAACTCAACAAAGAGATTTAGTGCCATGATAGTCAATTTTAACACATGTTGAAACCAATTTGAATAATGAACTCATCCTTGGCAAATCATGTTGAATGCAATATTAGTCAGCTAATTTACCATGTTTTATGAATTTGAGCTTATACATTCTTTCTAGATACAAATCATAAATGGCTCAGGATAGAGTGGTTGCAAAGATATTTTTATTTTACAGGAATTAACAGGTTTGCAAGGTGATTCAAGGAAAGGGAATTATTTCAGGCATGAAATAAGCATGTAGAAGTTGGATCAAGAGACCACTTCAATAGCAAGGAACCCTCAATTGCTTATGATCAAGAATATATTATTCCATAAAGATGAACCTTTTTGCTAAATGATTTTGAAGCTATCTAAAATAGGAAAGCAGAAAACCATAGTCAAGGCAACTATTAAAAAAATTCTTAAAAAATTAAGAACCTAGTCTGAAATGAACTGTTGGAGGACAAATTTGAATAGATGATGAATAAATCATTTGAATAGTCATTTTTAATTTTTCAAAGTAATAATAATCAGCAAGTTCTATAAAGCCTGAAGAGTCAGGAATCCGGAGTTAAAATTTGCCTCCCCGTGAGTAGTGAAATGGTTTAGCTTTGAAGGAAGTTTGAGGTTTTGGCAAAGACAGACACAAAAATCTCTGACTGAATGAATTCTATTTATTTTTCTTTTGAAGAGTGCTTGGCCCTGCTCATCATTATAAGTGTCAAAAGATGCGGAGTTTTACAGTTAAGGTATTGTACTTAGTAATTTCAATAAATTGAATGAAAAAGTATACCAACCTTCAGAAAAGAATTTGTGCTTGCAGTTGTATCTATAAGGCCCATAATAAACGATGTAACCATAAGAACGAGCCCGGTGAAAAAGTGGACCAACAGAACCACATTCTGCACATAAGTAAGAAACATCAACATGGAAACAAAAGGGAAGGCTAATGGAGCACATGTCAGAATTAAATGAATAGAAGTTTCTATACCTGTGCCATTGTATGTTCAGAAAAGAAAAAAGTGAGGGAATATGTTGACGATGCTACTGCAAGTCCATATTCCAAAAATATGAGGATCATGGGAAAGAAAGAACCTGCTCCAACAAACTGATCCATGCCTAAAAAAACAAAACCAAATTTATTCATAATTTGGATAAGAAAACTACAAGATGCATTAACTGCAAAATGCACAAGACGTAAAACAATTTTTGAAAAAAAAAAAAGACTATACAATACAAGAACAAAAACGGCCTCTTATTCATCTCCATAAAAGGATGCCACTTCCCCCAACTTTAGGTGCACAAAGAATCAGATTTGAAATTATCATGGGTGTAACTTGGATAAGTAGTTTTCTGAATGCTCAATTCAACTAAACAAAATCTCAGTCCCAAACTAGTTAGGGTCGGATAAATGAATCCTATCCCTCCATTCATTTCTGCCACAAGTTATGTTTTTGTGAGGTTTTCTGACTATGTGGACATAATTGTTCAGGGCCTAAAATGAGCTATGGGCTTATAGCACTGGATTATGGACAACTATAATAAGAAATTATGCATGAAATATTAAGTGATATTGGAAGACAACCCATAAGGTGGTACAAAGTTCAGTATAAGAATCCTTGACCAAATTCATTATGTCAATAATCATACTGACATCACATCATATGCAATGCGTGGCCTGACCATCCCATCACATTCTAAATCAATATTCACCTTTATGAGATGCAATTCTTGTCAGGCCCAAACCTACAGATCAGTGAACCACCACCACCAGCAGCTTGCAGTAAGGGGTCATCTCAAGTGGTTGCACACAAGGTTTTTTAAGTGATGCTAGTAGGCATTGTACTGGTGGTAATAGCAGTGGCATTGGCGTGGTTTCAGAGTGTAAAAGATGAAGCATGTTGACGGCAAAAACCAGAATCGTGAATTTACAGCTCATTCACACAACTCAAACAAATCTTATAGGTATGCATTATTTTTTCTACCAAACATAAGGGTTTAAAACGATTACTGGTGTTTTTGTTTTATTTATAAAAATGAATAATATATATTTTTACATAGCTATCAAGAGACTTTCATATCTTTTCCAAGTATTATGATTTTGTTCACAAGAAATTTATGACAAATAAATTGGAGATACTAGATATGATTCATCTAGTATAGTCATGTTACATTGCACCACTTTAAGGCAGTTTATATCTTTACCAAAATTATATTGTTGTATTGCAAAATTGAAAGTCAAAGAAGCAGAAGTGCTCAAAAAAAATCACAAGATTGAGCTTATAAATCAACAAAAATAAAAACTTGAACAAAAGTTCATTTAATAGGTAAAAAATAAATAAATAAATAAATTCATGAGAAACAAGTTCAAGTGTGAAAGAGAGAGAGAGAACAACCAAAGGTGTACTATATATTTAGAAATCAAATAGGAAAAAGGAAAAAAAAAAAACTGCAGTTGAGAGATCTATACATAAGTACACATGGATTATATTTAACATCCAATATCATACATGACTAAACATATCCACAATATTTGAAGGCTAAAAGGTGTGATTTGTCCTTAGAACTATTTTATCTGATAAATATATACAAAGGAGATTTGAAGCTTGAAAATGGTAAATTGCAATAGTCACGGAACTCTTAGAACTTTGGATAGCTAGTTGCGCCAACAGATACAATAAAAAAATTATTAAAAATCTGAAAATCAAATGTCAGTCAGAAATTCCACTAGAATTTCATCAGCATTGCTAAAAGTAGGCCACAACAGGGTCGACTACAGCCAAAAACATAACATAATGGTCCTATGCAACAGTTCTGACTGATTTTTAAAACTTTAGTTGCAGCTAATTCATGGGTCATTACAAAAATAAAAATAGAGAGTGAGAGAGAGGAGAGAGAGAAAGAGTAGATCATTGGTCATAGTCATCTACCATTTCTGTGAGAATAACAGCTACAAAATATGTATTTTTGGTACTTATATCAGTATCTCTAATTTTTGGGGATCTAATTTATAGGCATTATATTTTTAGTCAATTCCTACTTGTATATATTTGATAGAATGTACAGAGAATTATATTGCAATAAGAAGAAGATTTCTTCATACCTGATCTCTTCACGTGGTATCAGAACCGTAGGCTCTTTAGGAATTTTTTTTTCCTACCTGTTTGGGCTTTATTGCCAGACATTATTTTTCTGTTTACAGCCTTAACTTATGTTCAATTCAGGTCTCATTGTAGACAATCCAAAACTTCTCCAAAAAATCTTGGCATGTCTTCGAGTGGGCATCGCAATCGTCATCGGCGTCTTCAGTCGACATCGCAATCATCGTCGATCCTTGTTAGACCTTCCAGTGGGCTTTGCGATTGCCGTCAATGCCTTTAGTCAAATTTGTGATCACTGTCCACCCTCGTCAGACCTCTAGTGGACTCTGCGATCAACGCCAACACCTTCAGTTGACTTCGCAATTGTCGTCGGAACTCATAGTCTACCCTCTATAGTGCCTCACGATCTCTGTCTACTTCGCAATCTTTGTCTCATTTTGGCTACCCTAGCCTACTTCACAATATTTATCTTACTTCTACAGTGCTCCGACTAGGAACAAATTAGCAAGCCTCCATGTCAGAAATCATAAGTGACTCCAGCATACAAGTTATCAAAGCAAACTCTACCCAATCCAGGGGGCATTTACAGAGTCTAGAGGCTGCATATAGATTGAATTGGAAAAAACTACCTCAAATGGTCACAGGTAGTTCGAA
This sequence comes from Vitellaria paradoxa, assembly GCA_019916065.1. NCBI lineage: Eukaryota > Viridiplantae > Streptophyta > Magnoliopsida > Ericales > Sapotaceae > Vitellaria > Vitellaria paradoxa. The sequence goes on along the minus strand of CM034234.1, from coordinate 16,431,198 downwards.
CATTCTTGAAAGGGAAAGGCAAATTGGGTCACTTGATTGATACAGGACCTAAACCAGGGGACTCTAAATTTGATGATTGGGATGAAGAGGACTCTATGGAGATGTCCTGGCTGTGGAATTCAATGCTACCTTAGATCAGTGATGTATGTATGTTGTTAACGACAACCAAAGAAATATGAGATGCTATTTGACAGACTTATTCCAAAGTTCATGATGCTGCTCAAATCTATGAAATAAAGATTAAGATTCCTCTATGTAATCTATGAAATCTATGGAGTTTTGTTTGACAAGATGTGGGGTTGACCATTATGTCTTCTATCGTCATTCTACCCATTGGCGGATATGACTCTTGGTATATGTTAACAATATTGTCATCACAAGTGATGATTTACAAGGCATCATTCATTTGAAAACATTCCTCCAAAGCAAGTCAGTACAAAAGGTTTGGGACCATTGAAAAATTTCCTAGGCATTGAGGTAGGTCAGTCATGGAAGGGAATTGCACTCTCACTGAAGAAATATATGCTCAACCTACTATCTAAAGCAAGTATGATAGGCAACAAGCCTATGGATACTCCAATAGATCCTAATACAAAACTGGTTACAGACAAATGTGATTTATAAGATAATCCCGGTCAACACAGGAGGTTAATTGGGAATCCAAATTATTTAACAGTAACTAGACTGGATATTGCATGAGTGTGATCAATTAACTCCTTGAATCACCTCGTACCAATCACTGATATGCAATTTTCAGATTTTGAAATATTTGAAATGATCACCTGGTAAAGGCTTATAGTATAAAGATAATGGATATCTATTAATTTAGAGATATACATATGCCAATGGGCAGAGTCTCCATCAGGTAGGCCTTTTACTACTGGTTATTGTGTCATTGTTGGAAGTAACTTAGTTTTATGGAAAAGTAAGAAGCAAACACTTGTTATGTGATAATCAAGTTGTTGTTCATATTGCCTCTAATCCAATATTCCACGAAAGAACTCATTGAGGTGGATTGGCATTTCATCAGAGACAAGATCCTACAAAATGTTATTTTGGTCATGTCAAGTCTAAAGACCAGCTTGCTAATTTGTTTACGCATTTTTCTTACTTCTTCCAACTGACCATAATATAATAATGTCTAACAAATTTCCAGAAATTGTTTTATGCATCCAGTGATATACTTTGGCTAAACAATATTTTGTCCATAAACAATTGTAATAAATGAATGTGAGTGAGATCCTTCCACAAATTAATATCAAATATGAAAGTGATCATGGTTTAAACTAAAATAGAACAAGCCTAAATTCATCAGAACTCACCCTATATAGTCAGGAACTTATAATCTAACTTACCAAAGATGAAAAAGAGAATTATCGCGAAAGATGTAGGAAATAAGAAGCTGATGAAGTCCCATATATACGTTGAAGCCCAATATGACCATATAGATACCTGCATGGAATCAAGTATTAAAAAAACACTAGTAAAAAAAATATGAAGCAAATTAATAAACCAATTATTCCCCTGGGTAGAATAACTTACTCCACTAATCAACTGTTGGTGCTTTGCCTTTACTTCACGTTCCTGCATAAACAATCAAATACTAAGTGCAATGATGGGACTATTTATCAACACATGGACAAAGTATATATTCCTCCAAAAAGAATTGGAAAGTGCTTATTAAATTGCAAAGATGCCACAGATTTCTATAGGAATGTCTTGCCATGAATAAAATGAAATACAAATGGTATGGAAATTATAGATGACGTGGAAACTATAGATGAGTTGATCAGCCTAAAATCTCAAAAGAAACTGCGTTAGTACCTTTAATTTCTTGCATCTATATCAACCTAAGTTGATAATGGATATTTTGAAATTTTCACCAATGATTAATCGAATTATATGGACTTTGATTCATGGGTCATAGGATTTAACTTTATCATTATTCTGAATAAATGGTTTGCACTCCTCCTAAGATATTCAGATCTTTAAGTTCAACTGTGACGTTGTCTACAAGAATGATTTCCAAAGTACAAACCACGCAATCACACATTCACGTGTCTTGGTCCATAAACAATGACCAACAAATTCCCAAATTATTATTGTTACATCAACGGCATACATGTCTTGTAATTAAGGGCCCGATTGGATGATGCCAAAATTTCAGAGGATAAGTTTTAGAAGGGTATAAGATAAGAGGAGGCATTATTTTTATAGGGTTGGCCCACATTGATATGATGTTTATGGAGGGGGATAACTTTTGACTTGATTTGGATGTTTTATAAATAAGAAAGGGTGAATGATGAAAAAAACAGTCAAATGACTCTTTAGCCCTTGTGGTGTTCCAAACTTGATTACTCATTAAATTAAATATTAAATTACAAAACCCACTCCACTTAATTATTTTTGGACAATTTGAAGTTATATTATTTATTTCATTGAAAATTTAATTTTTTATAAATTTATTTAAACAAAATTTTTTTTAAATATGTACTTTTGAATGGTTGATTATTATCTAATTTTATTTTTAATTATGTTTATTTTGACTTGTTGGCCTATCTATTATTTTTTTACTAGCATTATATTTATTTTGATCAAATTAATGAGGGCTAAAAAGGCCAAAATAATAACATTTTTCCCCAGATAAATTTTCGGTTGGGGTCGAGGCCGTCCAAAACTTATCCGAGAGAGACCGCGCGTGAAGGAAAGCCAAGACCCGGGAAGGGGGGGGGAGTGGCTGCCAAATCATGGCATAGGGTGGTACCCACCGACAAAGTCTTTAGCCCTTGGCTTTTCCCGCATCCAAGCGGGTCCTAAATGTTAATAAGAAACTGCTGAGCCAAACAATAAAGTAATTCCATGAAGCAAAATCCTTTAAATCATGTATTTTTGGGGATAAACTTGAAAGCTTACCTTAACGATGGCAACTGCAAATGATGCAGGTATAAAGGAGAAGGCAATACAGACAATAACTACAGCTGCAAATGCATCCAAATCCTACAATTCATGAGATAATCCATAGGAAGACTGTGAGATCTTCACTACTGTACATTGTGATAGAAAGAAAGAGGTTATAGTCAAATGGCAACAGGAACACATTTGACAAAATCAGATTAGGATGAATAAAAAACTAACATTTAAAATTTTTAGCTTAGAAAGACTAATCAAAAGCTAGTGAACAAAAGTAACAAAACACCTACAAGTTTGTTTCAATGATAGAATCATAAATATAAATATAAATACACCATTTTGCTAAAATTGAAAAATTATGCAACCCAAATATATCATGTATGGCCTTGAGACTTTATAGACAATTAAAAACGCACAAGCTTCATTTAAAACTGATGGAAAAATAAGAAGATCATATTAAAGTGACGTTCTATTTTTTTTCCTAGAATGAAGACTGAATAAAATAAATCAGAAAAATGTGTGGCTTCCACACAAGCATGGACAATACAAGACACAACTACAGAGTCTACACCAACTAGAAAATTGACATAACCTGACTATTTGTTCCTGGTTGCATATTTCTAGGAAGTATACCATCAAGATACACGTGTACAATTTTGACAGTTAATATACATCCAATTAAAAATTGAAACACAACAATCATCATATACATAATTACATGAAGTCCACAGTGATAAGTGCCACAATAATGTTGTTAGTCTTTTCAAATATGACTGCCACTCTTCTCAAGAATTGCCCCCACATGGATTTTTTTTTTTTGAAAAGATAAGTAAGTATTATTAATAGCATCAAAGGGATGCCAAAGTAAAGAGCAAATTACAACTACCCCCTACTTATTTCATGCTAGCTATAAAAAGTAGAAAAGAGCTAAGATCTAACTCTTTTCCTTCTTCTACCCAACTAAACAAACAAGAAAGGAATACACTTTTGGAATGCAAAACAGTCCGTTCTGTGTTGTCGAAAATCTTCCTATTACGTTCCTTCCAAATCAACCAAAAAAGGCAATAAGGGATCGTATTCCAAATCTTCCTCTTCCTCCTGCCCATAGGTTGTCCCCACCAAGCTAAAAGAAAATTTTTTAAGTTAACAGGGAAACACATTTGGATGCCGAAGCATGAAAGAATTAAACTCTAGATTTCGGTGACCCAACCACAATGGATGAACAGGTGATTAATAGATTCCTCATGTCTGAAACATAATGAGCTTCTATTAACGATAGAGTAACCCATTCGCTTTAGATTGTCCATAGTCAAAATCCTTCCCCTCACAACACACCAAGAGAAAAAAGTGACCCTTGTAGGAACAGGGGCCTTTCCATAAAGTCATCCAAGGGAAGATATCCTTCTCTCCTTTCTGTAAGAACAGATAAAAAGATTTTTCTGAAAAATCTTTATGCGTGGATTGCGTCCAGCTCAATGCATCTGCCGTGTCTTCCATTGGGAAAGAATAGAGTAATTCCATCATTGTCTTGAAGCTATCCAATTCCCAATCATTTAAACTCCTTCGCAGCTGAACATTCCAGACTCTATTTGTGCCAGAACCAATATTATAATCTAAGACCAAGGCATTCTTGTCTATTGCAATTGCATAAATTTCAGGAAAAACTTCAGAAAGACAACTCCTTGCCATCCATTTGTGTTTCCAAAACAGAGTCCTATCCCCCCTTCCCACCTTCCAAGATAAACAATTGACAAATCTGGGCCAATTCTTTCTTATACATCTCCATAAACTAGCGCCAAAAGAGGAGGAACCTACAGCAGAAGTCCAGCCACCTTTTTCAGCCCCATATTTGGTCACAATCAATCTCTTCCAAAGACAAGAGTCTTCGTGAGCAAATCTCCAAAGCCACTTCCCCATGAGTGCTTCGTTGTGCAGCTTCAGCTGCCTAATTCCAGCTTCCCCCATTTGCATGGGATTGCACACTACTTTCTAATTCACTAAGTTGTGCTTGAAGACACCTCCACTCCTGCCCCAAAGAAAGTTTCTTTGCAACCTCTCCATTTTCTTTAGAACACTCATAAGGGCTAGGAAAAGAGAAAGTAAATAGGTGGGGAGACTGGAGAGAACACTCTTTATCAATGTGATCCTCGCCCCCGTTTATAAATAATTAACTTTCCACTCAGCCAATCTGGTTTTGCACCTCTCAATAACTGGTTCCCAGATTTGTTTGGACTTGAAATTGGTTCCTAAAATCATACCCAAATAAACAGTAGGGAGAGAGCTAATTTTACAGTCTAGGACAGCAGCAAAATCCTCCATATCAAAATTAATTCCCACTGGCAGGACCTCAGATTTGTTGAGGTTGATCTTGAGACCTGTGACAGCTTCGAAACGCAGTAGAATGCAACGTAGATGGCCTAACTATAACAAATCAGCTCCACAAAAGACAATGGAGTCATCTGCAAATAAGAGGTGCGAGACACTGATGCTCCTATTGCTGGTTAACACAGGAAAGCCCTCAATATAACTAGCCTGTTCAGCCTTATTCAACATCCTGTTGAGAACTTCCATTATTAAAATGAAAAGAAAATGTGATAAAGGATCACCTTGTCTTAAACTCCAAGAGGAAGTAAAAAAGCCTTCAAGAGAGCCATTAATCAAAACAGAAAAACTAGTAGTTGAGGTACACCAATTAATCCAATGACACCATCTATCACCAAACCCCATTCTTCGCAACAGATAAAACAAGAAATTCCAGTTGACATGATCAAAAGATTTTTCAATATCCAATTTGCAAATTAAATCAACACCTTTGCTTTTAATTCTGGAGTGCAGAACCTCATTTGCTATGAGAATGGCATCCATAATCTGTCTGCCCCTAACAAAAGCATGCTGAGAGTCAGATATGAGGCTATCTATTACCTATTTCAGCCTGTTTGCTAGGACCTTTGATAGCAGTTTGTAAACTGCTCCCACTAGACTTTCAAAAACTTTCCAAAAACTTTCAGAGATTTTCTTTTGGCATGGTGGGGTCAGCCTTTTGGCAAGCATAAACGGTCCACATGGAATTTGGTTCCCTTTTATGTGTTTTGACTGATTTGAAAGGAGAGGAATCAAAGAAGTTTTGAAGATGACAGTAGGCCTATCTTGAAAATCAAGAGTTATTTTCTTACTAGCCTTTACGGTTGAGCAAAGGATGGAAAGGAGATCGATTTACCCTCTTTCTTGAATTTCCTTGATCATATAAGCTGCACTTAGGGTGTTTGGGTCCAATTGTATTATTCCTCCTCGTTTAGCTGTTCTGTATAAGCATCTCATCGATGCTTAGATAGTTTTCTACTCTTTTAAATAAAATGTTACTTATCTTTTTCAAAAAAAAAAAAAAAAAAACTGCTCACACTAGACTGATAGGCCTGAAGTCTTTTAGTTCCACAGCTCCATTCTTCTTAAGAATTAATGCGATGAATGTTGAGTTCATACTTCGGACAAGCCTGCAGCTGTTGTGGAATTCTCCAAACACAGACAGCAGGTCTTCCTTAAGAATTTGCCAGCAGTTTTGGAAGAAGGCGATGGTCCATCCATCTGGTCCGAGGGCTTTATCACCATTTAAATCCATAAGCGCCTGATAGACCTCAGGTTCAGTGAAGGGAAGCTCGAGACTGGCTGTAGCTGGGGAGCTAAGCTGAGAGAATTCCAAGTCATTCACTAGAGGCCTCCAATTTTCTTCTTCCGCAAACAGCTTCTTGTAAAAATTCACTATGCTCTGTTTGATCAGCCCTTAGTCATCTATAAGCTCCCCCTTAACTTTCAATTTGTCAATCCAGTTCCTCCTTTTGTTTGCAGATGCCATTTTGTGGAAGAATTTTGTGTTTCGATCACCTTCCTTGAGCCATCGAATTCTAGATTTTTGTCTCCAGCTTATTTCCTCCATTTAGATTAAATTGGTTAAACTCAAAATCTTGCCTTGCCTCAAAATTCTCCCTTGATCAATTAGATAACCACCATCATCCAGCAAGTCTAGACCTTGAATATCTTTCTCCAGTTGGGCTTTCTGCTGTTCAAGCCTTCCAAAAACCTTATAATTCCACTGTTTCAGGTCTGATTTTAGATTCTTCAGCTTCTGCGTCAGTCTGTAACTAGCAAATCCTTTGAAACTATATTTTTGCCACCATTGAGCCACCATACCTTTGAATCTTTCGACCTGCAACCACATATTTTCAAATCTGAAAGATTTGGGTCCTTTAATTCTTCCCCCATCTGGTAAGAGAGGGGAGTGATCTGAAGCAATCTTAGGGAGATATTTCTCAAGGACTGCAGGGAATAAGTTCTCCCAATCTGAAAAGACCAAGAATCTATCAATCCTGGACTTACGGAATCTGTTGCTCCAAGTGTACCTGCTTCCATTTAAAGGCAAGTCAATACATTATAAACCTTCTATGAAATCAGAAAGAAAAATCCATCTACCTTGTTCCTTTTTTGCAACCCCATTTATCCTCAATGCATCTTGTCATATTAAAATCACCCCCCAAACATCATGGCAGGTTCCACCTGAAAATTGCAGCTCCCACTTCATCCAAAAATTCTTATTTCCAGTGTTTATCTACTGGACCATAAACTCCCGTGAATGACCAAGATATATTCTCTTCCAGATGCTGGAACCTATAGGAGATGGAGAAAGATCCAATTTCAGAGTCCGTAGCTTGCAGTTTTTTGCTGTCCCACATGATCAGAATACCACGCGAGGCCCCAACAAACTTCAAAGCTTTCCACTTGCACCAGCCGCCACCCCAAAGAGGCCTAACAATGAGGTCGTCAATCCTACTAAGTTTGGTTTCCTACAAACAAACTACATTTGGATGCTGTTTAACAATAACAAATTTGATCAGCATTCTCTTCTCCTCGCCACCACAGCCCCTAACATTCCAGCTTAAGATTTTAGGCTTCATTACAAACATATAAACAAAGACTCTCCCCCTCTTCCTTTCTCATTAAGAAGATCCCTATCTTCTTTGTCATAACTAACTGAGCATTGTAAATTCCTCAACTCCCTTGCACCTCCTCTTTTACGGCTCTTTGGCAATTTCTGCTGTCCACTATTGCACTTCCTCCTTTTTTCCTCAATAGATTGTAGTAGAGCCATAATCTGCTCTTCAAAGCCTTCACTTGAAATGCCCAAAATCTTCCTAAATGACTTCATACGGTTAATCACCCAGGCCGAAATCTTGTTTTGATCCTGCCCACAGCTTTCTAGCAGCAGATGGTTGCAATCTACTGGCCACTCATCATCAGGCCCAACTGCAGCCAAAGGTTGGCACTCGAGAGCTTCCTCATTTTACAGCTTCCTGCATTCCAAAGGGTACCAACAAATTCACAGGAGAAGAGATGTTTCCTTCAAAAGAATTATCTTCCAATAAGGGATTGACTGCTGGGATCTTCACGTGAGAAGGTCTTGCCCGTGGAGATGAATTCAATGGATCAGAGGATGTCTGAGATGTTTTCTTCCTAGAGTTATACTTAATCTCATAAAACTTCCAACTATCAGCAAAGCTAACAGAACCTCCATAGGCAACTTCCTCTTCACCTTTGGAAGTGTCATTTAATTGGGATACCATTCTAGAATCAACAATTAATTGATCCTCATTGTAAAGGTCGTTCAAAGTTTCAAACCTGTTGACTGTTGGCTGGCCCATTAGAGAGGCATTTGGGATTTTGTTCCTCATTAATGAGTTGGTAATTCCACCAACTCGGGTCCATTGAACCTTCCCCACAGCCTTTGAATGTTTCCCAGATTTTGCAGCCCCTAGGTGTAATGACTCATTACCTTTTCGAATTCCAAGAGTTGGAAAATTCATTGAATCAACATCATGACCACGCGCCACCTTCTCCTTGCCCCCACATGGATTAAAACCAATTTTATTTATTTATTATTGATATTTGTTCATATGTTAGAGATGGGGTATCAAATTCTCGAGTGTCATATCCAGCAGTCTAGCATGGATGTTGCTCTTCTCAAGAAGTGCCCACATAACATGAATTAGAACCAAATTTATTAAATGATAAAGCTGAAATATGAACCAACTTGTTAGATATATTGATGCAGGACAGTTAAGAATTGAAGTAAAGAGAAGAAGATGCAAGCAAGAGAGAAGAATTGAAGCAAGGGGGACAAAAAAGTAAGAAAGAGGAACCTTAGAGGTGAAAGAAGGAGAGGGAGAAGGAAAATCAGCCAAAAAAGAAAAGAGAGGGGGGGGCACAGATCTCAACCCCTCCCTACCCAGCAGCGAAGACCACCATACATCACAGTCTCCACATAAAACCCACCACCAAAGAAGCTCCGATTTGACGTCAGATGGGCAGACACGAGACAACGCACTGTCATGCACCAGAGAGAGATTGGCTGAAGCAACAGGATGTACAAAATCATCATTCATTGTCCCCCAACCATTAGCCTATCTACAGGCTAACAAGAGAATCTCCTAATTTAGGTAAATTGAAATAACATCCTAATAAAGATACTTAAAGAAATCCTAATTTGAAAAATAAATCTTTAAACAAAATCCTACTAATACAAATTACTCAAAGAGAAAGATATAGAACCCCTAAATCCAATTCTACAGAAATTCCCATATCTTTCTTTTCCTTTCGCTTGATTTCCCCAGTTGAGAAAAACAAAGCTAGTTGTTGTTTTAAAAGGGGACTGTAAAGTCGTTCAAGGTTGGTAGTAACCAAAATTGTTATACAATGACTTTGCCCGGTACGTGGGTTAGGAATTGTTTTTTGACTGAATGGTGAAGAAATGTTTACCATTCTTGCATGCTTGGGGTAAAAGCCTCCTGAAAGGCATTCTTTTTCTTGTACCAGAATAAAATAACAATAAATAACAGAGTGAAAACTGTTGGTTTGGAGACAGTGGAGAGAAAATTGAAAGAAAACAAGTAAGGACAGTGGAGAGAAAATTGAAAGAAAACAAGCTATATCTTGATTATAATTTGTCTTCCCTTTCTCCCCTCAACCTATAAAACAAACAGAGGAAATAAAATTTGTATTCTCTCTTATTTTCCATTTCCTTCCTCTACGAACCAAGCAAACCTTGTTTCAACATAAGCAGTCTCTGCTGTTTCCTAACTTAACCGCCTTGTTCTCTCTATTGTCCATATAAATATATATTCCTCACAGAACCAGTGGAAAGAAATTTTTTTCCTGCAATCAGTAGGAAACTGGATCGTTTTGCTTACATCCCTATTCATGGTTTAAATTAACATCTGTGTTGTACGGTTTGTACCTCATTGTACTATTTTTTTTTTTTTTCGAAGAAACAACATAAAACAACAGAACTAGAGAAATGCCAGTTTCCGAATACTGTAAAAGATGAATTTCCTATTCAAAATGCACTTACTATAGCAAATGCAAAATCACACTTAAAAAAAAAAATTCAAAATTACTAGCTATAATAACTATTTTCTAGATTCTTTTTTTGTGAAGTTTTAGATCCAATGACCAGCAAATAAAACTCAAATTCATGCATATCATCTTATGAAGAAGTGCAATATACAATTACATTGTTTAACTATAAAGAACTTAATATTACAAGCGTATGGAAACATGGCTAAAGTTTTTATCTACATGCAGCTGTCAATGGTGGGGAAAAAGGAAAGACAGCTAAATTGTTGAATTAGATTAACAAAATCCTGAAAACTTAGGATCCTACAATTCGAAGTTTGCTTTCAGAAGGGATTAATGTGCTGTAATGAAACCAAAAAGGATATACCAAGAGTTGTCAAGATTAGTGAAGCATACATGACGCTGCAGATGCTGGCTTTTTGTTGTAGGCAGAGGGTGATTACGTGTTCGAATCGTCATGTTCTCATTTAGAGTAGCAAGCCTAAGAATTGCTGAATTCATCAAATTTATATACGTTGGAGCAGCATGCTGACAAGAACTGTTGTGTAGCACAGTGTATCCTACACTTCCATCATAGCTTTGATTATCCATCAAAATTGCTCCATACCTGCATACAGATATTGCATAAAACATAAAAGTATACTCATTTCAATAAAAACAAGGAGATGATCTCAGTTCAAGTACTGCCAAAACCACAATGAGATGATTATCAATCTTTTAGACAATAATAGAAAAATCCAAAATAGAAGTCAGCGACAACACACCTTGACTGGTAGGATTCATTGAAGCTAGACATCAGATATTCACTCATAGAAAGTAGACGAGGACCCAAAGTTGGCCCTGCAGCATTAATAGCATCAGCTAATGCTTTTTCAGACTCTGGGAATCTGTATGGACTAGGCCTAAAGTTTTGAATCCAACCCCCCTGTATAAACTGTGCAACCTGCAGTATTCATAGCAACACAGCAAAACACATTTATCATTTGACTGCTATCATCGACTGCTATCAAACAAATGGTAATAACTCCCTTCACTTAGATGCACTTATATTGTGTGTATATGGGCAAAAGCGTGAAAACTAAAAGAAGCGAAGGACAAACCTCATTTGAGATAGGCCAACATAGATCGAAGGGAATTGGACCGCCACCACCTCCACCACTCAATAGAGGATTAAAGTATGAAGTTGTGAGGGTTATAGATTGCTGATCAGGGTGTGGTTTAAGTTTGAGAAAAAGAAGACCAAAAAACAAGAAGACAGCAGGAATCAATAGCTGGAAGACAATTGTTTTTCTATCTCTTCGAGCGGAGATTGCCCTCTTTATGAATAATGCTTTAGAATGTTCCCAGAATGTTGACCTCATTAAGAAGCAAAAGCAACAGCAACAGCAACAGCATTGCATAATAATGAAGTCCAGGAAACACCGGATGGTAGCAAAAAATAAACTACAAGCCTTCCCCATTACGGTAACTATTACTCCCACAACCTTATAATTTCCACACTGTTTAGGGGGGGAAATTTTCCCTGGAGCATAATTATGAGAAGCTTGAGAAACCATAGAATCAGGTAAAACATTAGTCTTCTCCTCAACACCCTCAGCTTCACTGAAATCGCATCCTGCAACCCTCAGGAATACCTCTTCAAGAGTTGTCACAGATATACCATAACTCTCAATGCCACGAGAGTGATTATCCTGCCCAGCTCCATTTTCTGAATTGGGACATGCTCTTTTCATGCAACCTTCAATCTCCCTAAACATGCTCTCAAAGGAAGATGAAGAAGCTAGAGGAAGCTTGAAAGAAATCTCTGTCCCAACCTGTAGAGGTGGATCCAATCCAAGAAAAAAAGAGAACACAACACAGGCATAAAAACACTGAGGCATACCAAAATTGTACTTAAAAAGCATGCACACAGACATTAGATATCAAACATTGACCTGAAACAACAATAAAATGCACTATTCTATTAAAATAGTGAGCTAGCTCTAAACTTGTTAGATTTTGCTTTATTTATCAAGTTTCTAAAAGCATTCCAGTAAAATAAGAAGAAGATCACTCCGGCTGTTAAAGTTGTTATTCATAATTTGAGTAATGAATAAGTATTTCTTCAAGCATTAATGTAATGAATGGAGAAATGAGATCAGATAAATACTTCGCTCACGCATGTTGCTGAAGGAATATGACTGTAAACAATATCAGCAGCTACAGAGGCACTAGGAGCAGTCTGAATTAAAATGACATCAATAAGTCAGTGTTTCTAAAATCCAAATCAATAAAACCTGTCAGAAAAACATGAAAAAATGAGCAACAACATACCTTCACTAAAGTAAGAGTGTAACCAACCCCGTACTGGTGCTTCAAGAAAAGTGAACTGTGAAAAAAGAAACATAGTTGAGATAATGATTTAATTATCTGGTTGACCTTACAAAGTTATCACATCCGGTCAACAAGATCATTTCAATTCAACCTCAGCCAAATATCCTAATCTTTGGCTTTTTCGTAGAAAGGGAAGGAAGGAACAGGAAACTCCATTACAAGTTTAATACTGTAAAAGATCTTCCAGAATCAATTTCTACATGGGATGTTGAGAACACATTGAACTTTTTCTATAGAAATACAAGCACTAGGTTTCTACCACCCCTTAAGCACGGGCATGAGCTCTGGGAATAGATTGAACATCCACTCTGTTCGTGGTCCAACGATTGAAGGAGAGCGCAAATTTTCAACTCAACGAAATCGAGTTTTTCTAAGCAGTGGAGAATAATGAAAATGGAAGCAAAATATTAAAGAATTAGTTTATTTTATATTACTAGGATTTTATTTTAGTCCATATCATTAGGAGTAGATTTTAGTTTATTTTTAAGGTTGAATTTTATTTTGTTCCCTATATTACGATTTTATTTTTAGTCTATTATTTTTTTTGGGATTTTGTTCTGATTTAAGGTTAGTCCATGTAAAGGCTTTAATTGTATTGAATTAGGGAACTTTTGATGAATAAAAAAATATTGAATTGAAGATTGTATGGCTTGTTCTCCTTCTCCCTCTTCTTCTTCTTTTTTACTTCTTGGCTTCTTCTTCTATTTCTTTAACCTAATTACTTTCATCTATTTGTTTTAATCTATATTGTCCTGGATCAAATAACCATTTTACATATTGTGCTGGCAACAAAACATAGACGTTTTTCATTTCATTCCAACTGGAATGCATGTTTATGCTGAACGTAATTACCTTCCACAGCATTTCAAAGAACCATTAGCCATTATAGCAATCCGATCTCCCAACACATCAGCTTCATCCATGGAGTGTGTTGTTAGCAAAATTATCCTGCCCTTCTTAATCTTTTTGATTAATTGCCATGTCAACCGCATTGAATATGGATCCATTCCACTGGTGGGTTCATCAAGAATAACAACCTGCAAGAGGGGGGAAGTCAGAAAAAGACAACCAATTTAGATGCCAAAAATAGAAAAATGACGGAAACATCATGATTCTTGCAATCACCTTACTATTTCCAATTAGTGCAATTCCAAGGGACAACTTCCTTTTCATGCCTCCAGAGAGTGCCCTTACGAAGGTATTAACTTTATCAGCCAATCCCACCTAATCAAAAAGTTAACAAAATAACATGATATAACATGAAACCATACATATGTTGAACTTTCCCAAACAAGAGGGACAAAAGAGGACAGTAACGTAGAAATTACCCTCTCCTTGGCCAAAAAGAATGGAATACAACAGTAATATAACAGTGGATCAAACACAAAAGCCAATAAAGAATATTTGAATTTGCTTCAATAGCAGCTGGACAGAATATCTTACACATGCCGAGGTTAGATGATCGACTACCCCAAAATTGGACTTATTTCCTAGCAACTTAAGCTCTGGGGACAACTGGTAATCTAATGGCATGCGAGCTTCTTAGGTTCCAGTCTCATAAGATGCATTTCAAATTGGAAGGTGACTAAGATTAATGATCTCAAGTGTCTTCCATTTTTGAGGAGAAATATTCTCAAAAATAAAAACCAGTGATTTCAGGGAGTTAGAACAGTGACCGGTCATTAAAAATCCAGATCTCCCATCAGTCAGCAACCTGAAGGAGTGTAGGTAACCTGGGACTCTTTCATTTTGCAATCTAGTGATTAAAATGGAAATCCAGAATTTAGATCAGTGCAAAAAAGCTTACATGGATAGCAAATCTAATCTAGTGATTAAAATGCAAATTCAGTATTTATATCAGTGCAAAAGGCTTATTCGGATAGGAAGTCAAACTCTCCGTTTCAAGTTTGCCAAAACTGATGGTCGTATTATTTCCCGGCCTTTGGAATGCAAGAAGACCTGAGAGGTCTCACGATCTCGCATTAGAAAGTCCCATAGACATACCATCTAGACGGTAAAACATGATCTTCACAGACAAACAACTCATCAGTAAATAGTTGAGTAGAGGCGGTTTCCTGAATTCTGACACTCCCTATAAGATTCTCCAATCATAAGAAGCATGAGTTTGAATACCACTAGTAAAAGGTTCCTTTGACCGTTGAGAAGAGGAGCAACTTCCCTTGGAAAGCCACTACTTAGGGGAAACAAGCTTCTAACATGCTGTAACATTCATTCTCGAAGGAGAACAAAGTGTTTGCTCAAAGGATAAGTCGCAGAAAGAAGAAAACCACTGTTCCTTCTTCATGTTCCCATTCTCGATTAACATAAAATGCTGAATTGTTAATCCTAATAAAGACAATTACTCCCCCCAGTTTCAAAAAAAGAAAAAGGAAAAAAGGATGAATACAGAGAGAACAAGTTTCACATCCCATCATTTGGGGTTTAGAATGAATGCACTTGTGTCAAATGACTAGCAGTGGCTCAAAGATACCTCCAAATTAAAAGATGCCTATGGATTTTTTTTTTCCCCTGTTCTGTGTATAAGAAAGAAAGTTGCAGATGACAAAATATAGTAACATACAAATGCGAGAAACTATGCAAGAAGTAATGGCAAACACTCACTTCATCAATCATTTCAGCCACAACATTCTCCAGTGAGTCTTCATTTACACCCTTCAAATTAGCAAATATTTCCAAATGCTCCTTCACCTGATTGGAGTAATAAGCAAGTCAAAACTAAATGCCATGGTAGATAGGCAAAGCAGGCTGAGATATCATAGCCTGCTACAGCGATTACACATCCAGAAGAAGGAAAATATACAAACATATAAAAAAAGTTGAACACTCATGAAGTCTATATCCAAACAAACAAAAAATTGTGTTGGTAAGATTTGTGAGAGTTGTACTCTATCTTTAAGATTTTGGAAGTCCAGAGTTTTGTGAAGAACAGAAAATAAATAAAATAAAATAAAATAAAACACAGTGACTTCTATTTTGGGCACCATTATGCCCGTATCATTAAACAAGACCACATATCCTTGCTCTTGCGGCCCCAAATAAAATCAAAATCTCCTCATATCATTACTCTTCATGGTGCAAATAAAATCAAACTCTCTACCTTAACAAGTTTGTATAAATTATTTTCCCAATCCTTGTTACCGGGAAATGAATATCATTTTCCTTTTTCCCAACTAAATGGGATCAACTACATGGATCTTTTTTTCCATTCCCCACTGTTGCTGGGAAATGAATATGCAACAACAGAATACCAAATCAACCAAAATAATTACAACTAAAGATCAAATATAACAGAAACTAGCAAGAAACGGTGGGACAAAAGCAAGTGGGAATCTTGTAATTTGCCCAGAAACAACATCCATAATTGTAGAACCAGATGCATATAAGACAAAAAAGATGAAGAGAACACACTGAATCAATACATGTCAGGAAAACGCTGCAAGTAAAACCTTAATTTCTTGATAAGCAGCAAATATCTAAAATTCTCCATACAGCTGAAATCTTTTGCTATTTCAATACTAACTCCACGGTTGTAACACTTCATATAAATTAGATAAAGAACATAAACCAAAATAAGCTTCTTCTTACTGTTAATTCAGGAAAAAGAATATCATTTTGGGGGCACACACCCAATCCCTTCCGTATCTCATCCTGTAAAATTCACAAATTAATCACAATATTGGATGAGTCCAACTCAACAAAATATCAAGACAAAAAGTCACTTAGGTAATACCACTGTCTAAATTACTTAATCATCAGACTAAGAAACAACAATTTGCACAGTTTAAATTGTTGGTGAATATGACCTCAATATATATTCAAGCACAACCCACTCAGACATATCAAAACCTTCACTCTACATATAGAAAAATATATAACAGAAACCTTTGAATCAACCACGAGTAATAAGCACAGATGCTTCTATGAAAGGACGTACCTCTGTCATGTTGGTGTAGGACACCAACACACAACGGACACTCTCAACGCAAGTCAAATAGTAGTCTAAACCTGTAATTATTTTTTTAACTTTCTTGGAACCAGGCACTTCTGTTCATTTGAGAGTTATACGTGTCCACCGCTCAAATACAATAAAATGAACTATTATTTTGAAGAAAAAGTTCGGAATTAAATAATAAGATAAAAGTAATGTGGCGTGAAGGAAGCTGCTTTACCTGGTTTACTCCCTCAAGTTGTTTAATTCGAAGAAGGTCATTTCAATGGTTTCAAATTCTCAGGTAAGATATTAGGAAGAAGCTGAATTAGAGCGAGCATGAGGTGAATTTGTGGGGAGAAATTTGTTGGTGGATTTACGTTTAAATGGAGCAACATTCACTTGCACAAAGAACCAAGAATGCCCTTCTCTTTCTAAACTGGACAAGTTCCAACTCTCGGCTTTAGAGGGAGCGGAAGGAGGAGCATATTTTCAACATCTCGCAGGAAGCATTTCTTAAACCCATCTTGGACCATATCCCCGTCTCCTAGCCAAGAGGGTGAATGTGGAGGTATAAAGAGAATGCCAACCCCTTTCCAACTTGAAAAGATCTGCTTAGCTGATGTAGGTTTTCCAGAGAAAATAGCTTCCTCATTGGTTCTTCCTTTCAATTTCAAGGGAAAACAAGCCACATCTTTTGGTTTAAGGTTAAAGCCTTGAAAGAGGAAGTGGAATAAGAAGCAGTTTGGGAAGGTGGACTTGAATGAAATGGAAGCATAGGAGGAAATTGCATACCTAGACCACACAGAAGAATCAAGACTCTAACATCATCAGAATAGCTATGAAAGTATCAGCCAAAGAAAAATTAAGGAGGCTAGCTAGGTTGGAATAGATTAGTTGGCGGCAATAGTCGAGAATTACGTGGTTACGGGAGGGGGATAAGAACACAAAGTTCTTCCATTGAGTAGCAAACGCAAGAAGGTTAAAAACCATCTTTAGACTGAAGGTAGAAGAGGTTGCTTTGGATGAGGAGGAAGCAATTCGATTAGAAGACAAAAAGTTCTAAACGAGCATTATGTGGAATTGCGTTCCGACCGTCACTAATTTTTTTTTTTTTTTTAAAAGAGAAGTAAAATTTTATTTCAAATAACAAATATAAGCATCGGGGTGATGCTTACAAATTGTTGGAACTTTACAAATTTACCCAACACCTATGCTTAATTCAGAGTATCAATAAAGTTCAAAAAGGAGTAAAGATCCAAATTACTTCCTTCTCTCGCCCAACCATATAAGTAGCTTAAGAATACACTTTTTATCTTCAAAGTAGTCTTCTTGTCATCCTCAAATATCCTCCTATTGCGCTCTTTCCAAATTATCCAAAAAAGAAAAAATGGAGCCAAATTCCAAGTGCTTTTTATCCTCTTTGCTAAAGATTGTCCCCACCAAATCAATAGGAAGCTATCAAGATCTTTCGAAAAGCACATGTGTACTCCAAAACAATTAAGAATCAAACTCCATAGCTCAGCCGACCAGTCGCAGTGTATGAGAAGATGAGCAATAGATTCCTCTTGCTTTAGGCACATCGGGCATCGATTAGATAAAAGGTATCCACAGTGCTGTAGATTATCCAATGTTAAAATCTTTCCTTTAACAGCACACCACGAGAAGAAGATGACTCTAGTAGGAACTGCAGCTTTCCAGATTTTCTGCCATGGAAATCCATCCTTGTTACAACCTTGTAAGAAAGAATAAAAAGACTTTACGGAAAAAATCATGTTCCTTGATTCCTTCCAAACTACAGCATCTGTAAAAGAAGTCAGCTGGACAGAACAAAGCAGTTCCATCAATGACATTAGACTTTCAAACTCCCAGTCATTTACATTCCTGCATAACTGCACTGTCCAACTGCTTTGGATGCCTGTACCTTGGCAGTAATCTGATACACAAGCTTCTTTGTTAGCTGCAATTGCATAAATTTCTTGAAATACTTTTGAAAGACATCCAATACCAAGCCAATCATGTTTCCAAAATAAGATTCTGTCACCTTTCCCCACCTGCCATGAAATGCCTTTGCTAAACTTCTGCCAAATCCTCCTTATTCCTTTTCATAAACCAATACCATAAGAGTTGGATACAGTAGTGGAAGACCACCCACCAAACTCTTCACCATATTTGACTGCAATCAGCTTTTTCCAAAGTTTGTTGTTCTCCTGTGCATATCTCCAAAATCATTTTCCTAACAAAGTTTCATTATTCAGTTCCGACTGTTACTAGTTGCAGTCTCATTTGAAAGCATCCTTACAAAGATGTGTGATTAGTTGGAAGGTTCCTATGAGGAAGATGGGGTTTTCAAGGCTTTGGATGAGATGTGTGGAGATACAGTCCCAGATCCATATGGATTCACAGTTGCCTTTTATAAAAAGTGCTTCTTCTTCTTTTTTTTTTTTTTTTTGGTTGGGGGGGTGTTTTGTGTTCAAGGATGACTTCATAAAAACACTTTTGAAGTTTCACAAAGATGCCTCAATAAAGAGAAGTGCCAATGCCACTTGCATTGCCTTAATTCCAAAGTAAAGTCAAGTCTATGACATTACATATAGCGAATAGCTTATACAAAAGGATTGCGCATCTAGAATGAAGAAGGTGATGGGCTTGATCATATTGCCCCATCAAAGTGCGCCATTGTTCAAGGAAGGCAAGTCCTAGGGAAAAAAAATTAATAATAATAACTCAATAATTGGAGGCGGGGAACCAAGAGTTCTATGAAAACTTGACAGAGAAAAGGCTTACGACCATGTCATCTAGAGGTTTTTGGACTACTTGCTTAGAAGAATGGGATTCAGCGTAAAATGGAGAAAGTGTATAAATGTGTATAACGCCATTGTTCTCTTTACTCCATAAGGCCTTGTGAATGGCTCCCGCACAAGCTTCTTCCACAGCTCTAGGTGTTTTCGACAAGGAGAAATCCTCTTTTCCATTCATTATTGTAACCAAAGCGCTAAGCAAACTTACTAAGAAGTTGGAAAAGAGTGGGACGTTGACTAATTTTTTGGTGAGAATTCTCACTAATTCTTATGTTTGGAATTAAAATAAGATTTTATGAGTTGAATTTGATTTGATTTCATAACTTAAATTTTGGTATTTCTATATTATTTGAAATCTAACCCAAAACAATAAAATTTAATGAAAATTTATTCTTTTATTAAGCCACCTAAGTAAGTGGATAAATTTACCCTCATATATTAGGGGTGTTTGGTTGTCCAAAACTAACCAAAATTCACCAACTTTTGCCAACCTTTTGTACTTTCTTCCAGTCAAATTTTACCACATATCACTTTTACATCAAATCTTTATACTTTTGCTCTACTTTTTCGCCAACCAAACACCCTCATCATATTTACCATATTTTCTATTTTCTATTAACATGGTCAAATTTGGTATTTCTGGTAAATCAATTCAATTTAATTCTTAAATTCAAACATGTATTGCAAACACAAAATTCATTTTATCAAGTCAAATCAATTCAATTCAATTCTTTATTATAAAATCAAATCAATTCTAAGAGAGGAACGTTTCCAGACGGAGTGTTAAGTTTTCTTAATTTTACAAATTTTAAGACCAAAAACATCTAATTTGTTTTTAAATAAAATTTTCTAACATAGATATAAATGAAAGATAAATGCATTTTTAATATAAAAGTGAATAATTAGTTGTTTCTCCTGTTTACATATATAAATACATATTTATTCCTTAACATGTCCTTGACTTATGTCCTGATATTTTTTAAAATTAACATATCTGTCTACATCCATGCTTCTTAGAACGAAGGAAACAAGGAAAATAGGGGCATAAATCCACCAAAATGCCTAAACATCTTTCTTAACTGACAAATGTATCATTCTGAATTTAACAAGTACAACAAACTTGAATAGGAAAAGAAATTCTGGAAGAAGGATAATTAGGAAAAATTGCGTAACAATAAAATATATATGTATATATAAAAAGAAAAAAAAAACAAAAGCCCCCACCAAATGCATAGGCAATGTAGAACAAAAGCATACATGTTACAAATTACAGCCAAAGTCCAACATGGCAACAGCATGGGACAACAATTAGCATGAAGAATAGATGAAAACAAAAAGGAACTAATACCGAGGTCCTCACTAGTTCAGAAAGTTCAACGGTTCATTAACAAAGAAACGCGAAAAGAAATAATTAAAGCATATTTGCCAGATATCAACATTTTCAACAATTCATGTATATCCTCATGTCCCAACCACAAATTGTTATACTAATAAAATCACCACTAGTTTGTAGCACCATCCAAAACCAAAATTTCAACTTTCCCCTTCCGCTACCATGAGTCTAGTACATCCTTACCTTTTTTGTAGTTATGGATGAATTAACTAGGAATATTTGAAAGGATGCTTCCTATGGTGCATGGTATTTGCAAACACCCAAGTCTGTCTGTTAAACGGTTGACTCTAATGGTACTTCAAATCTACAATACCAGTGGCATCATCCCAAAGAAAATGATATCATGAACATAAATGAACAAAATAAAAAGATCGACAAACAAAGATGAAATGATTAGAAGTGGAACAAATAGAATAATGGTTAAGTGTAACAACATCAAACAACGTGCAAGGAGACTGTTCCATATAAGGCACAACCTAAGAAACACATCAGGTGCTTACACTAAAAAACAATATAACCTGGAAATTGATCCATATACACTTCTTCTTGAAGTTCCACACAAAGGAAGAAATTGTTGATATCAAGTTGGTATTATGGTCAAGACCTACTACCATCAACAACAAGTATTCAAACCGCATTTAGATGAAAAACTAGGGAGAAAGCCTTCAAGTAATCAACTCCTTACATCTATATAACCCTTATCAACGAGATGTGCTTTAAGTCGCAAAATGGAACCGTCTAATAGGTATTTAATAGTGTATATCCAACGACAGTGTTGATTTTATAAGTGCAACATTAGAGCTAAAAACCACGGGATTAGAATCCATGGTTTAGGCTAAATTGACGACAAGGCACCATTTTGAACAATGTGAACATGGTTTATGTGGCCATACTTAGCATAAACAATATGGCTTAGCATGATTAGTAGCACCATTATGCAAACACTTTCGATTTTCGTGTCCCTAGGAACGACAATCACCATTAAAGCCAAACTATAGTGAATGGGTGATATTGCAAGAGTTGATCCCATAAATTAATTAGTGCTGTAACAACAGGGATCAACCAACCTGTATGACAGGGTTGATTTTATTAGATAGCTAAACACCCAGGATACATTAGACATTTAGTCATCATCTCACCTAAAAGCTAAAGATGATAGAGAGACAAGAAAATATATTATATATATTGACTTATTTTCTTTCTAACATTCTCTTAATAAAACATGCACTCATTAATAAAACAAAAATAATAGAGAGAGTAACCAAATAAAGAGGAGAATATAGTGGAGACAAACATATGGATGGCACAATACACTAGCCATAAAGAAACCAACAACTTGAAATACTAAAGTTACCATATCAGTTAAAATATTCTTCCCAAAAACCAAAGCATCCCCTGAAGTAGGAGGAAGAAGGCCAACAAGCATTGAAATTGTTGTACTTTTACCAGCTCCATTATGTCCTTCAGATAAAATATTTAAATCAGTTTATGGCAATAAATGGAACATAGTACAGTGATTAGCAAAAATCAGAGGAAAGAACTAATGAAACAACATGCCAAAGAGAAGTACCAAAGTAGGAAAAAGAATTTACATGCCATTAAATGGTGCCCTAGCAGACCGATCAAGGAAACGATTTTTCTAGTAAGAATATTAATGGGTGGTTACCCCACCTAGTGGGAAAATGCTTGGTTTGGTTTGGTTTGGTTTGGTTTGGTAATATTAATGGGTGGTTAAAATGGATGAATGCCTCAGGTATTCTATATTACGAAAAGAATACTTTTCGGGATAAAATAAAAAGTTTATAGCACAATTATAAGACCAACTATTTTACACAGTGTTGGCATTAACAAGCAGCCCCCACATAAGATGAGTGTAGTGAAAATGAAGATGGAAAAATAGATATGTAATAATACAATAGAAGATAGGATAAAATATATATATCCAAATAATAGTTGAGATGGAGACGAGAAAAGTTGAGAGAAGATTGTTTAAGAAGGTTTGCTTGTGTCCAACGTAGAGTTAGGGATCCACCAAGAGTGAGTGGATCCACCAAGAGTTAGTGGATCCAACTAGAAGGGGTAAAGTGGACAAGAGGTAGACCTAATATTACATCAATTGAAATTGCGAAGAAAGACAGAATTTCATGTAGTCTCACAATAAACATAACCCGTGCTAGAAATGAATGGAGGACGAGGATTCATCTAGCTGACCCCAACCTTTGGGACTAGGCTTCATTAAGATGAAGAACACCCAACATAAAGGAGCATCCAAACCTCCTAAGCATTCCCAATGTCGTTACAATCTATACTAATTTGTTAGTTTGATCATGTGCAAGTAGACCAACTAATAAATCATCACTCACAAGTGTTTGATAAGGTTTAAGGGATAAAAAACTTGGAAAGGACGAGAAAAAGAGTTTACAATGAGAATAAGCGGAAGAACACCACAATCAGATGTGCGACTGTGCGTAGATTCTCCAAGACAGAAATAAGTTATTTTGTCCTGTGAGCCCTACTATGTCATTTAGTTAAATTCATACATAATCACTATTATCACAGACAGTGAAGAACAAAGTAAATAATAGGGCCATTTACCAACTTACAAAATAACAAGCCAATAAGAGTGCAATACATCCTTTTAATAATTGGAAATCAGGTCAGATTACAAAATAAAACTGAACAAAAACAAATTTGACTAAATGAATAAACAGTGACAAAGTTATGCTGCTGCTTCCCCCCCCCCCCCTAATCGGAAAGGGGAGAGAATCAAATGAATACCCTACCTAGAAGTGCAAGAATCTGATTTTCATACAAGGTAAGCTGTAAGGACTTCACAGCACAACACCTCCCCTTAGCAGTGTACACCTTCCGCAAATTCCTAATCTGGATGCATCTGGAAATGCAATAATTCACGTAAGGGCAAAAGTTGAGCATGTACTGATATCAATCAAGAAAACTTTAGGAGACCATACCTGCCATCAAGCTCTTGTTGCTTCATTTCCAAGCTTATTGCTTCCACACAAGGTTCAGAGACATCATTGCCAGGAAAACTGGCATTTCCAACGGATACACCTGAGCTGCAAGCAGAATGAGCAAAGGCACTTTTCTTCCTTCCAAAGAACTTGTGAAATATAAATTTCCAAGAATGACTCACTCCATTCTCCTTTGGAAGGACCTATTTGTATGAGCAATTTTTAAAACTGTCACGTGGAAAGGTACAGCAAAAAGAGTATACCAAACATAAGAAAAATGAAACCTGAGGCACTTTCAGAAAGATACAGGATACAAGAATATTAAAACACCAAAGAAGTCCATGAGTAGTAACTTGAGATATGCTAAAACCATAAGAATATATTCTGAAAAAAGGAGTTACATGCCGAAACATAGTATCTGCATGTTAATTAGCAATTCAATAAATTTCTAAAATTATCCATTTGACCAAGAAAATGGAGTTAAGTTAAAAAACTTCATTGCAAATATAAGAAGAATCGACCAGGTAATACACATTAAACTTCATCTAAATGACCAAATTTCAGAATTAAAATAATATACTAATGGAACTGTAACTCCGAAAACACATTCAAAGATATTCAAAGAGGGGGAAAAAAAGGAGTAATAAAAATTAAGTTCCAAAAACATACCTTATCAAGGTAAAGTCCAAACACACAGTACAAAAGTGTGTCAAGCAACATCATCAGGAGACAGACCAAAAAATTAACTCCAGATGATGCCTACAAAAATCATAAGGCTACATATTTAGAAACAGCAACGATAGGTCAAAAAAAAAAAAAAAAAAACACAAAGCTGAACAGAACATACCTGCCACATGTTAGTCCAGCGAAGCCCAACATGAGCACGCTCATAGTCAGCAAAGTTAACCGACCCTAAAGCAAAAGCTGTAGGAGTAAGCAAAGAAGCAACGACCTTTAATATCCTGTGAGCACACATTTCAGAATAAGCTAAACACATCATAGGAAACAAGATAATTTATCGATGGACTTAAAAATGTGTAAATACTTACATAGGACAAGCCTCATCATTGACAGTATAGTAAGGAAAGAAGGCCCCAAGAAAAGAAAGGGTACCGACTGCCACAGCCGTTTTTGCTCGTGTAAAAAATGTGGATATAAGAAATGACAGCATTATTGCACTGAGGCCAAACAGAAAAAAGTACACGAACACCACTGACTTATCACTGTACTGGAAAAGGGTACTCATTGTGCATAGGGTGATGATCCCAGAAGAAATTGCAAACTGCATAGAAAAATCGATGCATAAAAATAAGATGAGAACCCCACAAGAACATTGTGACCAGGCACAGGTATGCTCAAGATCATGTTGAACCACTTTATCAGTTTTTGAAAACATCTAGGAAAGCACAAACCAAAAATGTCTATAAATTTCTTTTTCAGAGTTTGTAGTACACACTTTCATCTGAGATAAGAAACTAGAACTGTCAACTAAATGCAAATGAAAGTGTCTTGGTAAGCTAATATAAATTAATAGTAAAATTCTAATGATTTATCTAGATAAATTAAAAGTTACACTAAAGAAATGTAATTTTTCATCAAAATTCCTCATTTTTTTTTTTTTTTTTTTGGATGCACATTGATGAAGGTAAAACAGAGTAACACAACACAATGCCAAATTGCAAGAGATAATAATGCCATCTAAACCCTAGTTTGAGTCCTTCAGAAAGACTGATGCAAAGTTCTATACACTTGCTCATTCTATATAATTGTTGAATTACCAACACTGCTAATTGGGATGTCAGAATCTTCTCCCAATCAATCAGAGGTAATACAAGAATTAACAATTAGAAAACAGCATTTCTTTGTAAGTAAATAATTTAAATTCCGAAATAGAAATAGACTATAGCACAATCTTCACAACATTAACCAATTTGCATTTGGAAGACAGCATAGAACCACACAATGCCAAAGATTAAAGATTAAATATATTGGCTTGTACAAAGAACAGCATGCAATAGTGATAATTTATGCAACCTATGGAAGCTTTGTACCTGGAAAGCGTATGTAATAAACCAAGAAAGATAGAATATCTCGTCTTTCAGACCCATCATGTAAAGACCTTCTTTTATCTTCTGTTCCTGAAGAATTAAAAATAAAAAATGTGCTCAGTGCATACATTTCTAAGTGCAAGGACTCCTAATGTTGAAACCTTAAAAATTAAAAATAAAAACATTTAAAACTCCAAAAATGATATACGGTATGGAGTCCATGATTATTCATGTATCATACTCATTCCCATACCTTCTCAAACACAGAGTAGCTGATCAGACGAGACACTGGATAGAGAAATCCCAGTAGGTACCTGCTTGTCCAAATCCCAAGTCAACCAATAGATTGTCCGCTATAAATAAAGAAATTTTTTTTGGGAGGAGGGTGTGGTGGACAAACAGCAACTAGAAAGATTACTTCTTTATAGATTATATATATATATATATATGAAAATAAGGATTTTATTAAAAAAAGCATCAAGGGGATGCCACCCAACTTTTGGTAAACCTGATGAGGACATCAATTTTTAAATTTATTTCTTATTATTATTATTATTATTATTATTTATTTATACCCATTTGTTTTGGACTTTATTAATAATGAGTTTATATTATTAGAGATCATTTGGACCAATTTGTTTTTGGGCTATTTTAGTATCGGTTTATTTTATTTTAGGCCTTTTGTGTTAGGCCCATGATACTTTCTATTTAAACCTTAATTAGGGTTAACAGAAGAGGATTGATTGATTGATTTAATAATATTGGTGGCTGTGTTTTTCTTTCCCCTCTTTTCTTCTAACTCTTCTTCTCTTCTTCTCTATTTTCTTCTTTC
The DNA here is from genome assembly GCA_019916065.1 of Vitellaria paradoxa. Classification (NCBI taxonomy): domain Eukaryota; kingdom Viridiplantae; phylum Streptophyta; class Magnoliopsida; order Ericales; family Sapotaceae; genus Vitellaria; species Vitellaria paradoxa. Next base: position 16,404,519 of record CM034234.1, on the reverse strand, counting down.
TCTTGCTTTCAATCTATTCTTTCTTTACTTTCAATTGTTGTTCCGCATCAAAACCTCAATCAGAAACTTGCAATCCAAATCCATGCTATCAACAAAAGTCAAGAAACTAGCTCTTTTTCCTCCAAAACTCCAGCTATGCAAAACTGAGAAGAAAATATTTTTTGTCCCATACAAGAAAAATTCTAGATTATGAAAAGACCTCCTATTTCTCTCCCTCCAAATTAGGGCTGCCAATAAACCAAGCGTTCGAAAAGTTGCTCACGAACGAGCCCATTAGGAGCTCATTTATGTTCGTTTAATAAGCTAAATGAACGAGCTGAAACACATTTTTCAAGCTCCAATGAGGGTAAGCTCAACTTGATAAGAATCACAAACAACCTCGTTTAAATGTTCACGACCAAATTCGTTCATACCTTGCGAATAGTCTTGTCTAAATGTTTGTGAGCAAGCTTGTTTATTACTCATAAGCAATCTCATCTAAATATTTGTAAACAAACTTGTTTATATATCGTAAACAGTTTCATTTAAACGCTCATAAACAAGCTCACGAAAACTATTTTTTAATTGTAATGAAAAAATGTCAAAAAATTAAATGATTAAACATGTTAATCAAAGCTTGTTTGTTAAGTTAGAAAATGTAATCTGTTTGTTCATTAAATGGCATGCGAGCAGGCTCAACAAAAAACTCAATAACAAGCTTGATAAAGACTTATAAGTAGGCTCGAGAAAAACACACGAGCAAGTATGATAAAAACACACGAGTAAGCTCATTTGTTGTAACCAAGCTGAGCTCAAGCTTGTATGGACTAAGGAGTAAAGCTCGAATACAATATTTCGAGCTCCATAAAAGCTCAACTCGAGTTCGAGCTTGTTAAAACCTTAACAAACAAGCTTGAAAACACTATTTCAAGCTCAATAAAATCACAGCTTGAGCTCAAGTTCGCCAAAAACCTTAACAAACAAGTTTGGATAACCCAATAATCAGCTCGGCTCAACTCGTTTGCAACCCTACTCCAAATCAACCAACCCATACAAAAAGGAATAAGTCTCCAAACTTTTTTCCTAATTCTGTGAACCTAATGCATATTTGATAGACAGAAATGATAGATATAATCTGAGTAAAGGGATACTTACAGCACTCCCATGACTTTCTTAATGATTGACTGGAACTCATCATCAGTATACTCACGAGTTGGAAAGGGAGCCACCCTTATGTTTGAAGGGCTGAATTGTGCCCATGGTATCTCGAAATGGGAAGATGTGTTAAATGAATTCCAAGGTGATTCAATATCCTCCGAGTCGAACTTTTTTGCAGTTTGTTGGGAAGCATATATTATGAAAGAATCCATAACTTGTTGAAGCTGCAATAAGGATTTGAAAAAAATAAATGAATGAGAGTGTGAGAGAGAGGGAGAGAGAGAGAGATCGTTTTGACACATTCACAAAATTAAGATCCATAAGTGATCGTAAAAACTCCTACTATTTGAGAAAGCCCAAGAATACTCAATGGAAAAGATTTCAAATCATAAGGCAAAAAAAGTTGACTTTCTAATGCGTAGCATGGTATGAAGAAATGAAACAAACTAGGTATTTCATTTGGAAATCACTTAAGGATTTATATAATCATGTTTAGGGTCTATTATTCTTTTGTTAACGCAGTTTGTAGGATAGCATTTTGTAGGATAGAATGCTGCTGGACAAATTCTATAGCTTTTCATTAAGTTTTAGGTGTCAAGGGCAATTCAGTTTTGCTATCAATTGCTGGACATTGGCTGTATAGTTCACTAATCAAGGAACAAAATACCATTTCTTTTCCACAAACCAGTTAAAACATTTCCGTTTCCTAGAAGATTGAAATGAAACACTAGTAGCATAATATATCTAATGTTTTCACCAAGACACAATAAAACACAAAAGTAAAGCAAAATGTACCAATCTAACAAGTTTTTTAATTAATTTATTACTCAGCTTTCATGTTTATAAATAAATTTCAATTTATACCCCTCAGCATTTCTAGCTAGCTTCTAATTTCATTGTGGTTTTTGACATGTTTCCGAAACAGTTGCAAAACACTTCTATTTACATGCTAACTGAAACATCCTAGGGAATTCTAGGTGGGATATACCCAAATTCTACTCTTTCTTCATCTTCTCTTCCACGCTATTCTAGATTACTCTTCCCATCCCTACAAAATTCCCTTTTTAGGCCCAAACCCCTACCCAATCATACAAAAATAAGTCCTAATCCTTCCTCAAGTATTAGCTATCAAGTATCAACTAAACCAATAAAGCCCTAAAAATAACTGTCCTCCAGGCCATCTAATCATATAGTTTCTGCAAATGAAGCAACCTGCAATTTTTGAAACATGCCAAAACAATTATTTTCCTTTGAGAAATCCTAGAAGCTTTGCTGCGTGTTATTCCATATAAAACCCTAAGCCACGCAACTTGTACCCAAAACCCGCCACAAAATCTGCTCATAGACAGCCCAGGGCCTAGTTTCCTAGTGTGCCCTATATTAATTTTCTATCAAGTGCTAGAGTGACCATATGTCTGTTTAGAGAAACAGAGCTCATCTTTCAAACAAAACCACAATGCCAATCCTGGGGCATTAAATTTATCGCCTAGGATTTCTTACACACTGTTTAGTTGGGGCAGTATGATTAGTCGAGCCCAGTGTTAAACAAATAAATGAACACGCAGGGCCCTAGGGATGAGGAACTAAATCTAATGATTTTATCTTGAAAACAACACAGGTTACATGTAAGGGGCTTCCCATGATTGATGGTAAGCCAAGTCTTTCAACACTTTGAAAACAAGAGCAAAAGGTATGTCTTCTGAAACACTTCTCCTCTCTGTAAAGAGGCCCACAGAAGGAAACACATATCATTGCGATGCTGCTCCAACACTAAAATGAAAAATGGAATGCCAAAGCACATCACTGAATCATTAACAGAAATAAAGAAAGGCAAGAAGAAAAAAGGGAGGGTAGCAGCGGTCAGTTACAAGAGTACTGCTGAACATAGAGCTCCTGATTTGCTTCTCATCTGAGTGGTAACTCAGGCAGTCAGGAAGAAAAAGGGGATAGAATAGGATAAAAGCAGCACAAACAGCACCATAGAGAACTATAACTATTCCTCGCGGCTAAATATATCCAATTAAGATTTTGTTTTGCTTATGCCACTGATACCCAATTAAAATTTCATTTCACATGACAGTTTTGAATTATCTTGATGGGACTTTCTGTAAGGCATCTGTGCACCTGCCCATGTGACCGTGAGTTTCCTTTGTTGTTTTCCCAAGAATGCGAAAGTTTATTCTCCTATGTCATTACAAGATCGACTGCATAGGAAAAAAATCAAAAACAATCTTAAGGCATAAAGCCAAAACACTGTCAAGCTGCAAAAAGGGAAAGAGAACCATGATGGTGGAGCTTAATGAAGAAAGGCCACCCATTTGATAGGGTGTTGAGCTTATTCCTGCAGCACTGACAACAGATTCGAGAAGATCCATATTTCATTGCAAAAAAAAAAAAAAAAAAAAAAAAAAAACAGAGAGAAGCGAGTGTGTGGATTCAAGAATATGGTTTCTTTTGCTTCACTAGTTAGAAATGGGCATACAGAAAGCAAGAAGCATCAACTAGGTAAGGAGGAAAAGGTGAGATGGAAGTTACGATTCTCAGAAAAAGAATGCTAAGTATGATGATATCCTTGTGCAAATTCTGAACCACACTTTCATTCAAGAAATCAGTAATCCTAGCAACGCGGTAACACAAGATATAAAGTTGCAGGAGGCTGATGTAAAGATGGCATTCCTCAAAGGGGCTTGGAAGAGCAAATTACTAGCAATAACCAGAATCAACTGAAGAAGCAGAAGGAATTTAATAGGCACAAATAAAAAAGGCATCATGTGACCTCAAGCAATATCCTCGGCAATCATACAGAGATTTGAATAACTACAATGGCATATGAGTGAACCCTTTCAGTGCATTGCTTGCTCTATTTATGTCTGAGTAGTTCCAATAGCTCCTTGGCTTTGTCTATTGGTTATAAGTACATTGCTCCTAGATACAAGTCACAAATTAGAAAGCTAAAGTATTGTTAAATACAAAGTGCGATTTGAAGCATCTCAGCATTATTAAAAGATCCTTGAGATAGAGATCTATAGAGGAACATTAAGGTGGTCTTCAAAATCCTTAGTACACTACAGATCAGATCTATGGGTACACTACTTGCTATACAATTTAGATAACGATCTTAATGATCCTACAAGTCCAGAGATGACTAACCCCCACCCCCTCCTTATTATATTGAGTGGGATGCCATTTGGATTGCCATGATACTTCACAAGCAATTAAAACATTGAGAGAATCAATCATTTTATGCACCAGCACTATCCACCAAATTACTTCCAGTATGCCCATCTTCATTACCTTTTCAGCTCCCTAGTTTGCCACTAATCTCAAAGACTACAAAATCTGTTTTTCCTCCACTAATTATGGATCAGCAATCCACATTAAACTCAAAGGATAGTTTCAAATGAAGTAGCTATTTATATATCAAAACCCCACCCATTCGGTGCAACAAATGCATAAACACTTGGGGCTTCCTTTCATTAAGATGATATACCCTTTTTCCAACCCTGTGGATGCAGATATATAAAAGGTCAAGATCTCTAGCAATGAAGATTTACAAACAACATATTAACACTGTTTCTTTCTCCTGAAGAAAGCAACTGTAATATTTCCTACATATCATTAATTTTCCCTGGTCTTAAATAACAAGAATGTAGCATTAGCAATCCTTTGAAAATGTTATTAAACATGTTGAAATCGATCTCCAAGAATTGGACACAAAATTGAAAAACTAACTGCAAGTGACTAGAATCCATCAAATGCTTTTAAGTGTATTAAACATGTAATTTTAGTTACAAAAAAGTCAATTTTCAGACAGGACAATCTCATAACTGAGTTACATAAAATCATTAGTGAACAGCAGCCGGTGTTTGTGTAACTTATTTGAAAACAAGAAATAAAAGAGAAATACAGGAAAGTAGTGAAAAGGGTGTTTATAAGATCATACAGTCAAAAATCCACTGAAGCCATACTGCAGAATTGGTATAGTGTTAACACCCAACTGCAAGTCATTGAGATAAGGGCCATTAACATCCATGATAGTTTGAACATCAGGAAATCCTGAGAAAGCCCATGTGTGGTTGAGGCGGATGCTATAATCAAATAATTCAGGACCTTGATCATGAAATATTATTGCTCCTTTAATTTTGGGTTTTGAACAATTCCTGTTAAAAAAAAAAAAAAAGGATAAGCAGCACTGAAGAAGGAAAGAAAGAAAATAAATTTTAACTACCTTCGGTGTGGATGTTCCAGAATCAGGAATTTGAACTCTTGACATTTATAGAGAGATAAAAGTGGAAATGAAAATTGAAAATGTAAATCTACAACCATAAAACAGAAACTCAAGTCACAAAACCAGAAAGTAACATATTTTTGCATGCATGATGCCAACATTTTAAACATCAAGTTATGCTAAACTACATATTCTACAAGTATAAATATACATGGCAACTACCTTAAGTGAGTCAATCCATTAATTCGATACTCTCGATAACACTATAATAATAACAAATCTGCATGGACAAATTTTGATTTCCTCCTTCAGTCTCAAGTATAAGCATGAAATGAGATCACTTTTTTCTTTTTCTTTTTTTCCCAACGGATTGACACAAGAGAGTAAACAATATAGAAATAGTGAGAAGAAAAAAACTTAAACACTTACTTGACCTCGTGGCAGACACCATAAAGATCTGAGCATATGTAGGTTTCAAGCTCTAATTCATCTTTATAAATTTTACTAACCATCTACAAACACAAAAACAAGAGTCATGATTGGGATCAAAAATATCTCACTTCTTTTAATCAGAAAGTCATGTAAACTCCCATACTAAATATTAATGCAGTCTGTTGATGTGGTTTTATGCACTTAGTTTATTATGCAGAAACAATGCTACAAAGACAAACAACAAAGGCAAGAACCTAGATGGCAATGAAAGAGGAAGCCCCTCCCCGTTAATGGATCAGCAATGGTTTTATGCATTTAGTTCATCATGGGGTTTTTCCAATGGACCCTTAATGATAGAGAAACCTCAGATCTGTTATCCTTGTTCTCTCTTTTGGATGGATTTGTTATTAGGAACTCTATTTTTGACAGGAATTCTTGGGGGTATAGAACTGGACTTGATTACTTTTTTACACTTTTTAGATACCATGGGAAGAACAAGATTTTGTTTTGAATGGCTTTTTGATAGAGATTTTTTGTAAATATGTATTAGTTTAAACGTAAAGTTAGAGTAATGCTGACGTCACATTTGATTTTAATTCGATCAACTGATAAAAAGATTAAAGTATAAATTAAAGTGAAAAAATTTATAATACAAGTTACGTGAGGTTAACTCAATATAAATTACATAAATTAGTTTAGGTTACGTTAACATAGGATAAGTAACCAAAGTTAGGTTAACTTAAGATAAGTTATAGAAAAAAAAAAAAAAAGAAAGTAAATGTACTAACCACATCCGTGAATTTAATTATGTCAATTGATAACAAAAAACCATAGTAATTAACATATAGATTTATATGATTAAAAGAAGTTAATTAGTTAAATTTAAAAACTAAAGTAAATAATTTTATAATATAAGTTTGGTTACGTTAAGATAAGATAAGTTAGTTAAGTTAGTTTAGGTTAGTTAAAATATAATCTATCTTTATTTAGAAAAAGAAATTAAAGTGAAAAATTTTAATCAACTGATAAAAAGATTAAAGTATAAATTAAAGTGAAAAAATTTATAATACAAGTTACGTGAGGTTAACTCAAGATAAATTATATAAATTAGTTCAGGTTAGGTTAACATAAGATAAGTAATAAAAGTTAGGTTAACTTACGATAAGTTACACAAGTCATTGTCCCAGATAAGAAAACTTGAAGGAAACCTTTTTCACTCTTGCAAATATATAAAGTTAAGAAGGTACGATCCCTAACATTTATTTCGTTCAGGGCTGTAATTGGTCGTTCGTTCATTGCTCGTGATGTCTCAAGAACGAATTTCACTGTTTTGTTTTTGGGGAGGGAATCTTATAGATGTGGATGATGATGTGGGTTACGACAGACCATTCAAGCGTTATGTCAGGGTTAACAGTCAGTCTACCTACATGATGCTGTTGACAAAACTGTATGAAACTGTTGGCATGGACCCGGGGCAGGTCGTTTTACGAGTACTGTGTAGATACCCAATTGTTGGTAGTGCGGGTCAAATAATTCACAGACCTCTACAACTAGTGGACGATGATACAGTCGAGGTAATGTTTGCTATCGTTCATAATTTGAACCGCAATCACTGTGACCTGTACTTGGAGTTCGAGCCGACTAATCCTGAGCCGGTGGCCAGCAAAGGCAGCCTCCAAATGAATGCTCCGACTGATCATTTGGTGGGAATCTACAACGAATTCACGCCCTCTTCCCCCCACAATGAACTAGAAAATCAGTTCGACGCCACTCATGAACCCACTAGTGATCCTGTCCGTGACTACGTGCAGCAACAGGATATGTCTTGGGACTACGTGAATGATCAGGCTGATGATTCGAACATTGCTGAAGGCCCAGTTGACGAAGAAGACATAGAACTGCAAAACATGGACATGATGGGTGAGGGAGTTACTGGAGACTTGGTTGTGAACGAACATGATGAACGTACAGATCATCGACTGCATGAACCAATGTCCGAAATGTTCACTGCTGATAAGTTAGATGACAGTGCACTTCACTGGGCCCCTTCACTTCGACATCGAACGTGGAACCCAGAGAATGAGGATCCTTGCGTCGGACAACTTTTCAAGGACAAAGAGCACTTACTCCAATCTATGAAGTTGTATGCTGTTAGATCAAATCAGCCCTACATAACTATGGAATCAAGTCAGAAATCTTGGGTAGCTGAGTGTCCAAAGAGGAATGAAGGACAGTGCAAGTGGCGAGTCCGAGCAACCAAGCTAAGTACGCATGGTTTATTCGAAATAACTAAGTATGAAGGCCCCCATACATGTATATTTGCACGGCTGACTGAAGACCATGAACAACTTGACTCAAACTTTCTTTGCAGCAACATCATCCATTTGGTTAAGTCTAACCCCGCTTGTTCTGTTGTCTCGCTGCAAGCCGAACTGAAGGATCGATTCAAGTACCATATGTCTTACCGAAAGGCATGGCTTGCAAAGCAGAAGGCGGTTGCCCAGATATTTGGTGATTGGGAGCAGTCGTACCTGTTCCTACCAAAGTTCATGAATGCCGTACAGACTTACAATCCGGGCACGATAGTTCACTATCGACATCATCCTTACATGGGTGGGGCCCAACGAGTTCTGCAATACGTGTTCTGGAGCTTCAAGCCTTCAATTGATGGGTTTGCTCACTGTATGCCCGTTGTTTCGATCGACGGAACACACTTGTACGGTAAGTACCGTGGTAAACTATTGATAGCAATGGCCCAGGATGCAAACCTCCAAGTGTTCCCATTAGCATTTGCATGGGTTGATGAAGAGGACAATGACAGCTGGTTATACTTCTTAAGGATGCTTCGTAGGTATGTTTGCCCTGACCGACAGTTGTGTTTAATCTCCGACAGGCACAGTGCGATCAAGTCTGCAGTTGAATCCCCCAGTCTGGTTGGGCAAATGCACACCATTGTTTTTGCTTAAGACATATAGAGGCCAATTTCAAGAAAAATTGGCCTGCCAAGCAATTAATTGACTTGTTCAATCAAGCAGGAAGAGCTACTCAAGTTCGCAAATTCAACGAGGTCATGGAGTTACTTAAGTCCCTCAACCTAGAAGCATGGAAATATCTTACTAAATTGCCAAAGGAGAAGTGGACATTTTGCTACGATGGTGCTTTTAGATACGAAATCATGACAACCAATCTTTCGGAGTGCTTCAACAACGTACTGCGTGGTGCTCGAAGCCTCCCAATTACTACAGCAGTTCAGCTAACATTTTACAAGCTTGTTTCATACTTCCACCAGCGGCACCTAATTGCTATGAATGCAACCAACAACGGGTCAAGGGTCAGTCCACGCGTGCAAAAGCTTTTGACTGATTTCCAGAAGGATGCATTGGGTCATCAAGTAATGGAGTTCAATCACATTACCGGAGAGTGCCAAGTCGTGACTGGTTCCCATCTGAGTAGGGGTAACAACAGACAGATTGTTCGATTACGGAATGGCACGTGCAGTTGTGGAAAGTGGGAGGTTTTGAAGCTACCGTGCTCACATGTTATAGCCGCTTGCGATCGAATACGTATCGATTGGATGGAATTTGTATCCAGTGTATACTCGCTTCAATCGTACGTCGCCACTTACATACCAGAGTTTCATCCCTTGGAGCACGAGGACTACTGGCCCAGTGTTCAAACACCCTTCTTTATACCGAACCCATCTCTCCTCCGTGCACAGGGTCGACCTCGTTCAAGCAAGTTGACAAATGAGATGGATAGATCAGAACGCAGCTCTACCCAACATTGTGGCATTTGCAAACAACAAGGGCATGATCGACGCAAGTGTCCGGCAAGGGCTTCATCATCATCATCAGGCACTAGGTTCTTGTCTTAAATTTGTACACCGAAACAACTTATGAGTATTTAAATGTGAACACTATAGCAGCTTTAAAGTTGGGATGCTCATGTAACCATATAGCAGTTTTAACATTTTCTTAGTAACTCAAGAGCATTTTGATTTTTAAGCCTCGTAAAGTGATGATTATTTATGAAAATTCATACTAGTGAAAGAGCAATTTCATTTATATTTTGTAGTAATAAAAGAGTAGTTTGATTTCTATGCATGTAAAGTTATGAGTGAATCCTGCATTTTATATCATGCTATTTATTGTTTTTTTTTTTTTACTTGCCCAAAATGTAACAATTGATACTAATTATCATTTTGTACTATCTGTACAGTGAGATGTCTGACAGACGACATATGTTAGATCCTGGGCCGTTAGACCCCCGTGTACTCCACTCCCAGGCTGATCATCGATCCACTGATATTTGGGAGTCTCGCGTTCGGGTACGTATGTAAAAATTAGTTACGATGGTTGTCATATTCCCTCATGTGCTATTTGTTAATACTTACTAAATATTTTTGGTTCAGCAGTTGGAGGAGGTCATTCGAGTTCGGGCCACACAAACTGCCTTACGCCAGATATTGGATCCACCCCAGGATTCTCGTGTTCTCCAGCAGTTGCATAGGGCCGGATTTTACGGTATACACCGACTGGGAGCTATCCATTTCTACTAGCCGCTGATCACATCGTTGGTTGAGTGATGGAGACGCGAGACACATACCTTCCACCTTCCCGTCGGCGAGGCCACTATTACATTGCAGGATGTTGAGATCATTGCTGGCTTACGGGTTGATGGTGATCCTGTTAGTGGGATTGATGACCTGCATGGTCTCATAGCACGACAGGCACTATGCCAGGAGCTACTTGGTAGGAGTCCAGATGCGGGGGATTTTAAGAGGGGACGTTTGAAGATTAGCTGGCTGACAGAGCACTTCTTGACATTACCAGATGAGGCTACGGAGGCTGATGTACAGTATCATGCGGCACTTATTCTCATTATTATCGGAGCACATTTACTATCGGACCACTCTGGTAATATGGTCAAGATACATTACCTATCTTTGCTTCAAGACTTAGATGCCTGCGGCCGACTAGCGTGGGGAGCTGCTGCTCTAGCCTGCTTATACAGAGAGATGTGCTCGGCTTCCACCACCCGCACGGCCGAGATGGCAGGACCGATTTGCATACTTCAGGTAAAAATAAACTTTATTTACATTTGATACTAATTTATATTAAGCTTATTTCGGAATCAATTGACAGTTTACAATGATAGGTTTGGGCATGGGAGCGGCTAGCACCGTTTAGGCCCGTCATTACACGACCACCTCCCCCACCTGATTATGCACTGGATGTTTTTGGGCTTCCCGGAGATCCTTGGGGTTGCAGATGGAAGGGAAGCCTAGCAGTGAGCTTTGCCAGGCCATTGAGAGATTGCCGAGAGCAGTTGACACTCCTGAGAGAGGATCAGATGACCTGGTGTCCATACCCAGCATCCGTTTTGAGCAGACTTCCTACATACTGCCGTGCTGGTGAGGTAGTGTGGCGCTCGACCTGTCCGTTGATTTGTTACGAGATCGTCGAGTACCACCTACCGGAACGTGTGATGAGACAGTTTGGCCTCCGTCAGGTGATCCCAGCTAAGTTTGACACGGATGCCGCATTGCATGAGTTGACTAGGCGGGGCCGGGGAGAGGTGAACTGGCTACAGTACCATCATCGATATGTAGAGGAGTGGGGTAGACGACTACAGACAATTGTGCATGGCGAGGTTTCCACTGCACCTATCGCATTCGATGACCCGTATATGGAGTGGTTTCGTCACATCACACGGACTCACATCGCACCACCCTTACATGTGCCGCCTGTTGGTTCACAGCCAGTGTCAGCAAATATGTCCATTCTGGTGTGATATTATATCTATGGGTTTTTGAATAATAAATTTACTTTTTATTTATGTTTTTCTGTTTGATATTGACTAATATAGTTTCTTCAACATTCTAGGTTAATACTATTGTTAGCATGTATCACATTGCGGTTGCAGCGGTCACTGGTGCGGATCATGCTGGTTACCTTCGGGCACGACAGGAGATTATTCATCAGGCAGGACCGGTGATCACTGCTATCGATCATGAGGAGAGGCTACGAGCCCCTGTTGACAGTAGGCAGACAGGTTCATCCTCTCAGTCCAGACCATCACGTCCCAGCAGACTTCAGCCTGTCGGTAGACGAGCGCGGGGGCATCATGATACATATGGCCCCGATCCCGCAGACGATTTGCCCCCACCAGTTGAGTCAAATATCCCTAGCAGTTCTACAGCATGGGAGCGTTTGCCTGCGGACGAGACACAGATACCATTTTCAGATCCTGTTGTCGACTATCGGACCCCACCCCCGGCTACACAGGCATATGCTTCACCCTCAGCAGATGTGGATGACTTCTGGTCTGGCGTTTTCCACATAGAGCCATTCCCTGCCTCTCCAGCATACATCTCACCTGTCCGCCTGCCCGTATCTCATACACAGACATCAGTGGCGGCCCCCCAGGCTCCAGCTAAGTATTACACTCGACGACGCAGAGCACGAGGGATAGACATTTCATCATCGTCGCACATTCCTATGGCTTTACAGACAGAGAAGGAGCATGAGCCATTAGCAGGAGAGACACATGTGGAGGACACATCGACAGCAACACCTGGCCAGGAGCCATGTGTGGAGGAGCCACCAGTGGTATCAGCGGCCATGGTTGACGATGCGCCTCTACACCTAGACCGACCACGTCGTGCACGAAGGAGGCCTCCGTGTGGGACAGAGTGATCCATTACATTTTTGTCTTCTTAACATGTAAACACAAAACATGTTTTGTAAAAGTTTAGAATTAAAGGTTTAGATTGGAGGTGTAATGCTATCGAAAACTATTTTGCTTATGTTTTGATTTAGTTTAATCATCCTTTATTTTATTCTCTAATTTAGCAATTAAGGAAGCAAGCGTTTATTTTTTTGTTAATTGTTTGTAATGATTTATACTTAAAATCTGAAAATGTTTTTGACTTTAACAGGGTTGTTGTTGTTGTGTTGATGTTTTACTGTTTGGGGGCTGGATTATATAAACTGTTGTGGGGTGGGTTTTCGTAGGGTGTCGTCAGTGCTATCGACAACATGGTGTCGTCAGTGCCATTGACGACACCTTAGGCCGTTTAGGTAGTTAGTCTGATGTCAGCAGGGTGTCGTCAATAGCACTGACGACACCCAGCACATTTTTGTCAATAATCCCCAGCGAGCCTATTTCTGTATATAATTAAATTAATATTATTATTTACGTAAAAAACCCTCCCTTTGATGCTTTTTAATACAATTGCTTATTTACCTATAAAAAAATAAATAAATCAATCAAAACAAAAGCAACGGTAAAAATAAAAATTTCCAGCAATCATGACTTCCTGAACTCTTATAACGAATTTAGTGATTATAATCGGGGATATGCACCAAAAGATCCTCAAGCCAACATGCAAGCCTAACTGAAAAAATTACAAAAAGTACCCCCTATACTATAAACTAATAATGCCTTGCGAACATTAGTTTTCTACTACTCAATTAACACCCAAGGGTACAAATATAGAGACATTTGGACCTTTGCTCCTGACTTCTTAATAACTTTTGATCCCCAATAACTACATGCTTGACATTAAGCTTCTCAAACCATAAGGATACATGCACATATGCTTTATTATTGCAGCTACTGCTTCCCAAGTTCATTATTCAGCCCCCCCACCATTTGCAACTGAACTTCAGCAAATAATTATTTAATAATTAATTATCAATATAGAGACTTTGTTGAGTTTGTTTTCATCACAACGGCTTCAGTTACAGATGGGAGATCTTGGATCAGGGGTTGTTTATCCACTACTAATCTCTTTGTGATTGTTAACGGTAAGCCTAGAACGGTCTTAAGAGCCTCTAGGGTCTTAAGAGGGATCCCCTTTCCACATTTTTGCTCACTTTGGTGGTGCATTTGCAAAGTGATTATTATCTAAACGTATGAATATTTTGTACCAATTTGATCTCAATCTTATAACTTCCAAGGATAATTGCATTGCTTATATATATATATATATATATTTGCACTTGATCCATTTTTGTGTTTTACTGTTAATTCAAGATAAAGGATACAAATTGGAATCTATAAAAACCAAGTTCGGAAGTTCATTGTAAAGATCAAATTGCAAAAAGTCAGGCGAATGCACTTAAGAAGGAACACCATTGCAGAAAAATAAAACAAAATTGAGCAACCACCCATTTTATGTCTAAGCCCATGCCAGATGGCATTTGAATGCTAAACCACGTCCTTCAAACAGTGCAGCACAGTAGTATCAGTTGTATTGGATTTATCTACTCCCTCAAATCCTTCTTGAAACCCTAGTTTGTGAGTTCTTTCATGGCTTGCAAAGAATTCTCAAAGCCAAGGCCTAGGGTAGATCTATAAAAGTATGGTTTGTCCAATAAAGATTTCTATGCTTTGTTGTTAAATGTTTGTTCTTATTTTTATGAATAAATGATTGGTTTTGAAGAGTTATGTTATTTTTTTTTTTGGGGGGGGGGGGGGGGGGATAAGTGATTTTTAGGAGTTATTTGTTTGGTAATATTGATTAATTGTTTGTTAATAAAAACTTGTTTTTGATTCAATCAATACTTCCAATTCCTTGCAAACAAATTAATATATGCTTTGTTGATTTAAATTAATCTTTCATTAACAGATCATTCTTGAAAAATCTTCCGAATTAAATGCACGATCATTGCATATATATGGCTCGAAGGTTAACCTGGACATCAGTTCCTTGATAGGCATCAGTTTAGAGCCTAGCAGAGTGGAGAATTTAGGTAACCTGATTGGTTGCCAAGTAGATTGATGGCCTGTTAAATGTCTTGGCCTTCTCCAAAGGGGCAACCCAACCTCTATCCATTTCTGCGATATGGTGGTTGATAAAATTAAAAAGAGATCAAATGGTTGGAAAAGACTTAACTTTCCCGCAGTCGTAAGTAGATCCTGATTCAATCTGTTTTGTCCTGTATTCCTACATATTATATGTCTCTAACGAGAATGCCGTCCTAAGTCTCTCATGGTATTGAAAAGCTTTTGAGATTTTTCTTGTGGAAGGGATGGGGTGATCACCATAAGAATCACCTTATGAATTTGGCATACTGTATCATTACCAAGGGACAAATAGAGTCTTTCTATGGACAATTTAGTTGCTAGAAATTCTACAATCTTGAGCAAATGGCCTTTGAGATTTCCTTGGATGTTGGATCATTATGGGATGATGTAATCAAAGGTAAGTACGGATTGCACAGGAATGGTTGGTATTCTCAGTTTGTAAGATGGACTAGTAGAAATCTTGGAAGAATATCCATTGGGGTAGCTTTCCTTCCATCAGTATACAAGAGTGGTATTAGGAAATGGGAAAAAGATATTTTTTTTAGAAGATATCTGGAGAGGGGATGTCCCTTTTTCCATCTCCATTTCCTTGCTTATACAGATTATATAGGATGCACTTTGTATCTGCATCTTCTTTGGTTATCTCAAATAATCATTCCACTTGATGGAATTTTAATTTCCAGCGCAACTTAAATGATAAGGAGTTTGCTGATTTCGTCCATCCACTCTTCTTACTAGACGGAGTTGTTTTAAGAGTAGATAGAATAATTGAAGATTTTAGATACTAGAACCTTAAGGCATGTTTTGTTGCAAGTCATTTTTCAACAAACTACGTAGTCAACGAAAATTCTCTCTCTAGAAAATGCTCTCGGTGCATGATTAGCTTCCCTTGCTAACATGCACCCTCCCAGAAATCCTATGAGCTGGAGGTCTGGCCAGCAGGTAGGATTAGTCAAGAAATCCTTCCAAGTCAATCATGTCACCATTGAAATAGTTGAAGATTTTAAGTTTAAAAGAGGAACTAGATTCATAGAAAGAGGAAGTGGTTATGTGCGAGTTATCACTCTTTATGAAGAAGAACTTAGATGGCTCCAAAGTTTATGTGGGAAGAATCATGGCATCAAGGGGAGGAAAAGACAGCTGGGCTGCATCAGAGGAGGTGCAAGAACACTGGTTTGCTCTTTAATTTCCGATGGATTAGGCAGAATGTTGGAACTCAGATTATTTGCCCCTTATGGAAGGAGACTTCTTATGATTCCAGAATTATCCGAAGGGAAAGGTTGGTATTTTCTTGCAAATTTTTTAGATTCCTTCCTTCCTCAAAAACCTCTAGTATTCCCTGTTGTCCCAGGCAACTCTAGCTCATCCATGCCCCAAACTTTAGGCATGAGATTCAGGGATAGAACTTATCTACAGGCTGCTGCCATCCCTGGTTGGAATTCAGTTAGTATTCGCAGCTCTTTTAATGAGCAGCACATTTCTGTCAACTTTAATGATGCTGTTTTGAGTAGCCATAATATGAGCAGATGTCTGATAGGAAGTTTTGGAAGATTCAACTCTACAAAGCCTGATTTTGCTAGAGTTCAATCCTGGGTTCTGAAAAATTGGAAGTTCCCTGGGGGAGTTTCTGTTAAAGAACTCGATGAAGATAGTTTCCTTTTTATTTTTCCATCTAAGCATATTGCTTCCCAAATTCTTAGGGATGATCATTTTATAGATGGGAGCAAGATTTTTCTTGATGTATGGCATAGTTGGAGCTGCTGTTTCAAAAGAGGAAGGAGGCCAAATTCAGTTTGGGTTAAGGTGGTTGGTCTGCCTATTTATCTCTGGAATCAGGGGGTTTTCCAGAGTATAGGTAATTTCTGTGGAGGTTATTTGGGTGTGGAAGATGGCTGGTGTGAATCCTCCAATTATAAATGGGTGAGAATAAAAGTAAAAGGAGATGGCAGATCAATTCCAGCTTCAGTTCCAGTTTCGGTAGGCAACTCCATTTATGACTGTCCAGTTTGGGTGGAAAGAAAGCCGTGGGTGGACTGGCTTGACTCTAACTCCATCATTGGAGGTCGCCGGCCACTGGATGTTCAGCAGAAGGTGAAGATTGATAATCCTGCTGAAGCAAAGTCTGCTCAGTTTCATGGAAATCGAAGAGTTGATAGATACTACAATTATGAGAAGCAGAAGGTTAAGAGCCAGCCCAAGAAAGTTGAGAAAGTTCAATGGATCAGAGTTGATGGCAATAAGAAGATTCCGAGGATTGGCTCTTCAAATTCTGAGAAACAAGATTCTTTTAACAAATTTAATATCCTCAGTAATTTGAATGACCATGAGTTATCATCCAATGTACCTAGATTTAATGCTCCCTCTGAGGGCAATTATGAAGGTCGGCCCCAATCAGTGGAATTCATTGCAGATAATAAAAGAGGTTCTGAGGTGAGGGGAAGCTACAAAGAAATAACTAAACCTCCCAGCTCTGACAAGCTTTTCCTTTCCCCATTCTCGGCTAACCCTGATTGGGAAGCTGAGAGACAGGGAAATTTTTTGGAGATATTGGGAAGTAACGGTGCAGATGAAGACACAGTCCCTGAAAGTATGACACAGCCTATTGAATGCTCTCCTCTAAACTGTTGCAATCCAGAAGATTGGAATCCTAAAACTTTACTGCTGGAAGACTGTGGTAAGGACCAAGAGAAAATATCCTCCTGGGTATTAAATAGAATGAAATCCTTTAAAAAAGTTTTGGGTTTCTCTAGTGAGGGTTTTGAAGATCAAATAATGGAATTGCTTCGGTCCATAAAAAAGAGTAGAGCATACCAGCAAAATAGTGAAAGCAGGAAGCAAAAAAGTAATTATAAAAAAGGTGCAAGAGAACTCAAAAATCTTCATTGTTCCATTTCATATGATAAAGATGCTCTGCAATCTTTATGTGGAGAAGAAGAAGATAATGAACAACTAGCATTATGTTACCAATGAAGCCAAGAATTCTATGTTGGAATGTTAGAGGCTGTTGTGAGATGGAGAAAAGGGTTATAATCAAGTCCATTATTAAAAAGTGGAGACCTGATATTGTATGTTTGCTGGAAACAAAACTGAACATGGTTGATGCTTTGGTAGTGAGATCCTTGTGAGCTGGTGGTAGAACAAAGTGGGCAGCTCTTAACTCTTGTGGTGCATCCGGAGGAATCTTAATTATGTGGAATGCTAGCATGCTGTCTTT
Source organism: Vitellaria paradoxa (assembly GCA_019916065.1). Classification (NCBI taxonomy): domain Eukaryota; kingdom Viridiplantae; phylum Streptophyta; class Magnoliopsida; order Ericales; family Sapotaceae; genus Vitellaria; species Vitellaria paradoxa. The sequence goes on along the minus strand of CM034234.1, from coordinate 16,386,694 downwards.
ATTGGAATCAGAGGCAGGTTCCTACTCTATTTCCTGCCTATTTACTCAATTAGAGGATAATTTGAGTTGGTCTTTCACTGGTGTTTATGGACCAGTGGATGGCAGTCAAAAACATGAGTTCTTGGAGGAGGTTGGAGCTGCTGTTTTCTGCTGGAATGTTCCTTGGTGCATGGGTGGAGACTTCCCTATATTGCTGGATGGAGGAGCTTTAAAAGGGGGTCCAAAGCCTTTTAGGTTTGAAAATATGTGGTTGAAAGTTGAGGGGTTTAAAGAATTGGTAGCTGGTTGGTGGAAGAGTTACAATTTCTTTGGCACAGCTAGCTTCATCTTGGAGCAAAAGCTGAAACATCTTAAGGCTGACTTGAAGAGATGGAATATTGAAGTATTTGGAAGAATCGACAACCAGAAGCTGCAGCTTGAAAAGGACATCTCTAGTTTTGATGTGTTAGATGAGGAAGGAGGCTTATCTGACATGGATAGATACCACAGAGAAGGAAAGATCAAGGAATTGAATAAGTTGATCCAAATGGAGGAAATTAGTTGGAGACAAAAGTCTAGAGTTACATGGCTCAAGGAGGGGGATAGAAACACTAAATTCTTTCACAAAATGGCCTCTGCCAACAAAACAAGGAATTGGATTGGTAGACTAAGGGTCATTGGGGAAATCATCGAAGATCAAGGAACCATAAAGCATGAAATTCTGCATTTCTATCAGAATTTATTTTCTGAAACTGCTATGTGGAGACCTAAGTTAAATGGTATGGATTTTTCTCAGCTCAGTAGAGCTGCGGCCGTGGATATGGAAAAGCCCTTCTCCGAGTATGAAATACACCAAGCTCTCATGGATCTTAATGGTGATAAAGCTCCAGGACCCGATGGTTGGACTCTAGCTTTCTTCCAGTTTTGCTGGTGCATTATTAAAGAAGAGATGCTGCAGTTCTTTGAGGAATTCCACCGATGCAGCAGGTTTGTCAAGAGCATAAACTCCACTTTTATTGCTTTGATTCCCAAGAAGAAAGGAGCTGTTGATATCAAAGATTTTAGGCCAATTAGCCTTGTGGGTACTGTTTATAAGATCTTATCTAAAGTCCTTGCTCGCAGACTGCAGCCAGCACTTGACTTCTTGATCTCCCCTTCACAGAATGCATTTGTAAAAGGTAGGCAAATCCTTGATGCTGCTCTTATTGCTAATGAACTTCTGGATTTGAAAACTAAGAATAAGGAGGCTGGTATTGTATGTAAACTTGACATAGAGAAAGCCTTTGACCACGTCAATTGGAACCTTCTAATTTATCTACTGGACCGTATGGGTTTTGGGCATAAATGGTGTAGATGGATTAGGTGGTGCATCTCTACTGTCAGATTTTCTGTGTTGATCAATGGAACTCCGGAAGGCTTCTTTCCTTCTTCTAGAGGTCTTAGGCAAGGCGACCCCCTCTCACCTTTCCTATTTATATTGGTTATGGAAGTTTTTAGCAGAATGTTGATGAATGTGGAAGCTGCTGGATTTCTTGATGGTTTCTCAGTTGGTAATTCTTCTGCATCTCCTCTCAGTATTACCCATTTGCTATTCGCTGATGATTCCATCATTTTTTGTGGGGCTGATTTGCTGCAAATGGGTCACTTAAGATGCACCTTATTGGGATTTGAGGCTGTTACAGGCTTAAAAGTTAACCTTAACAAGTCTGAAGTTCTACCTGTGGGTAACTTGGCAGATTTAAATGCTCTTGCTGGTTTTATGGACTGTAAGAGTGGGTCACTCCCAACAACATACCTTGGCTTACCTCTTGGAGCATCCTACAGTGATAAAACCATTTGGGAACCTGTTTTGGAGAAGTGTAGAAGCAGACTTGCAAACTGGAAACAAAAATATTTATCTACTGGAGCCAGGGTTACTTTGATAAAGAGTGTTCTTTCAAGCCTACCAACCTACTTCCTCTCTTTATTCACTGCACCAGCATCTATCGTTAAAGAACTTGAGAAAATGGAAAGGGATTTTCTTTGGGGAAGGAGTTTGGAGGTCTATAAGCATTCCCTAGTGAGCTGGAAAGCAGTTTGTGAGCCCATAGCAGCAGGAGGTGTTGGCTTCAGAAATTTGAAGAGGAATAATGATGCTCTGTTGGGGAAGTGGCTTTGGAGATACTCAAAGGAAGATAATAGCCTTTGGAAGAAACTGATCACCCTAAAGTATGGGGATGATACAGGTGGTTGGATCTCAGCTCCTGTCTCAACTCCTTATAAATCTGGTATTTGGAAAGGCATTCGACGCTTGTGGCAGGATTTCAGATGTCGAATCTCTTGGCAAATTGGTAAGGGTACCAGAATCTCCTTTTGGAATCATGATTGGATTGGCTCTGGTTGTCTCTCGGTTATATTTCCAGATCTTTATGATATTGCAGTCAACAAGAATGCCATGGTCTCCGACTACTATAATGTCTCGGGAAATCTTGGAAGTTGGTCACTGTTGTTACGCAGAAACGTAAATGATTGGGAGCTTGACAGCCTTCTTCAACTTCTTGATATGCTTAACTCGGTCCAGTTAAAAGATGTGGATGACTCTCTTAATTGGAATCTCTCCAAAGATAATGTTTTCTCTGTCAAATCCTTTTACGACTCACTTCTCAACAGTCGGCAGGATTCCTTTCCATGGAAGAAAATATGGAAAGTTAATATCCCCACTCGAGTGTCATTCTTCTCTTGGTGCGCAATTAAGGGTAAGATATTGACTTTGGATAATCTTCAACACCGAGGTTACAAACTAGCTAACAGATGTCCCATGTGCCACAAGAGGGAGGAATCAATCCCTCATCTATTACTTCATTGTTCCTGGACTGCTGACCTTTGGAGTTTTATTCTCAATTGTTTTGGAGTTCATATGTGTTTCCCGCGAAACCTTGATGAATTTTTTTGGATGTGGTGGGAGCAAAACATGGTTAAAAGGAGAAAAGACATATGGAATATGGTTCCTTATTGCTTGTTTTGGTTAGTTTGGAAAGAACGCAACAGAAGGATTTTTGAAGATGACGAGAGGACTGTTTCGAAGATAAAAAGCATTTTTTTCTCTTGTTTATTTGTTTGGGTTAAAGAGGGGAGTATGATTGATCTTTGTTCTCTCATGAACTTCCTAGATTCTTTGGGATGATTTTAGGAATGGGTTGAATGTACCAAAGTTATGTTTTGTTAGCATCCTTTCGATGCTAATTAATACTTCATATTCGTAATAATATCTTACTTATCATTTTCAAAAAAAACAAACTACGTAATAATTCAAATTCCTTTCCTTTTCTACCTTCGAAATAGATTTGGAAGGCTAGAGTGTCCACAAAATTACATGTGTTTACCTGGATTATGGCTCAGAGGAAAATATATACCAATGATTTCCTATAGAAAAGCAGAGCTCGGCATCCTCTATTACTCTAATGGTGTGCGATGTGTAAAAAGTATTCATTAGATTCGGACCATCTTTTTCTTCAATATTTAGTGGCTAAAGAGTTGTGGAATAGACTTTTCTGGAATAGGCTTTTAATCATATCCGGTTAGCAGTGGACTCTCTCAATGTCTTGTATGGATATGTTGACTACCAAATTCTGGGGTTTGGATGAGTAAAAGGACCAAAACCTTGTGGAATTGTGTTGTCTTGGCATCATTCTGGGGAATATGGAAAGAGAAATATTTCAGAATTTTCGAAGACAAAACTACTGATATCTGTGAGATTTGCATGTGGAGTCTAGACTCGTTTTTGGGATTCTTCCACTTCAGAATTCATAGGAATACCATTGTCTTTTTATCAAAACTAATTGGCAGTAGACCTTGTCTTAGTTTTTGTCACATCTTTCATTGTCCTCTTCTATTTCCTTGTTATTTTCATTTAATTTTTTTTTTCTGTTCTTCTTATTGTAATAAAAAATTTCTGCTGCTTATCAAAAAAGCAATATACACACTCTTTAACTAGTGTTAATACAGATACATGATAACCCTAGAAGTCTCTCACATCATCACTTAGAATAGTAATGAGGAATGCTGATTTGGTAATGCCACATGATTGGTTTGGGGAAATACCAAATTTACTCAAAAAAAGAAAAAAGCTCTCTATCTTCTTTTTTTTTTTTCTTTTTAAATTTCTTTTTTAGAGGGAGGATGCTTAAGAAATAGAATCAATCCCAAATTTTGAATCTATTTCAGCAGTTTATTTCAATTAGCGAAACAAATCAGAAATGACTTGGGAAAAATTCAAAAGCAACATGAAAATTTGAAAACTAATAGAAAATTTACAAGTATAATGTGAAATCTTTTCAGAAGAATGAAAACTAAATAAAAGTTCAATGAAGATATTTATCATTTTTTTAAATTATTATGTATTATAGTGTGTTTTATTGTATCAATGGACACATTGGAACTACAATAGCAATAGTGTTTTGTTTTGATATATATGGAAATGGAAACATTTCAACCATTTTGAGGAAAAAAGCCAATATTTTATCCCTTGAACATGAACGGAAGTATTGGAAAACTGATTTTATTCCTACAATTAAATGCAAATGCAAGTAGACATAATTATGGGATTGTTAGGATATAGGAAGATTTTATTCTTGTTTCCTTATTTCCTTATCAGTTATTATTTCATTTTCCTTACAAGTCTGGATTGATGTATTTCCTTTTCTAAGTTTTTCCTTATTTGATGTAAGATTTCGATTATACATAAGAGTCGAGGGAGAAGAGAGGACTCAATTCAATCCTCTCTTTTTCTTTATTTTTCTCAACTTGGTATCAGAGCACTAAATCTGATTTCAAGAAGAAGAAAAAAAAAAAAAAAAAGAGAAGAGAGAAAACAGTGAGCTCGTCGCCGGAGAAGAATCCACCGCCAGCGACTTTTCGGTCATCGGAACCAGCAGCCGACCACCACAGAAGGGTCGCAGACCACCGACGAGTGTGACCTACCTAAATCCGCCGCCGGCGAAGGTCAGACGCGCCCTCATGCGCCGTTCGACACCAGTGCCCAGATCCCACGCGCCCTCGTCTGATTGACACGAGTAGGCGCGTGACCTTCCGACATCTCACCGGCGACACATGCCGGCGATTGCCTGATGGAAGGGAGCCTTCCCTGTCGCCGGTGATCTCTGATTGATGATCCTCGATGTTTTTCTTGCTGTTCTTCGTTGTTGTTCGTCAGTTCCTTGCTGTTCTTCGTTGCTGTTCTTCAGTCCTTTGCTGTTCTTCGGTCCCTTCTCTGTTTTTCGATCTGTTCTTCGATCTGTGGGAGCCGATTGGTGATCTAGTAATCTAGTAACTCCTATTTGATGATCAAGTTGTTGTTTTTTGTTCTTTGGTCTGCTCTTCGATCTCTGCTGCTACCAGTTGATCTGTGGTAATCAAGTGATGTTCTGATGATTCTTGTGTTGGTAATACTATTTTTTTGGCCTCTTTTGCTGACTTGTTCATCTCTGCTGGCCTGTGACCATTGATAATTTTCGTTTTGTTGATTTTTAATTTTCTCTTATCCTATGGCTGAATGGAAACCTATGGCTGAACCTATATCCATACTACTGAAAGATGAAGACATCTCTCGATCAATTACTTTGAAGAAATTGAATGGGTTAAATTATTTGGCCTAGTCCCATGTGGTGAAAGTGTTTCTTCATGGGAAGAAGAAGCAAAAATTCCCTACTGATCTTCCACCCAAGACTAATGATAGTACTTATGATGATTGGCTTAGTGAAGACTCTATTGTTATGGGATGGCTATGGCACAGTTTGGAACCTCATATTGCTACAACCATAGAATTCTGTGATTCTTCAAAGAAAATTTGGGATTCCCTTGCTGACTCATTCTCTCAGCAAAGTAATGTTTCAAGAGTTTTTGAATTATATGAGCAGATTTTCACAACCAAACAAGCAAGGCGTCCTCTTCCAGAATATTATAGTATTCTCAAAAACCTGTGGGATCAGTTGTTACAACATAGGCCCTTTACTACAGACCTTGAGCAACAAAAGCGGCATTGGGAAGATTTTATGATTGCCTCTCTTCTCTCTGGGCTTGATTCAGATTTACGTGATTTTAAAGATCAAATTCTCGCCAGTGAAACCTTGCCTACTGCTGCTAATGCCTATTCTCGTCTATGGAGATCTTCTTTGGGGCATCATACATTAGTTCAGCCTACTACTTCAGAAACCTCTGCTTTGATTTCAAATAACACTGCTCAAGGAGTCTTTCGTGGCAATATGCGAGGACGTGGTCGCACATCACGAGGTTCAGCTCGTAGTGGTCGATCTTCTCAAGGGCGAGGAGATCGTAAGTGTTCTAATTGTGGACGGACCAATCACACTGAGCCATATTGTTGGGCTAAGTATGGTAAGCCAGATCAAGTTCATCACGTGTCTGATAATCCTACTCCTACGGCTTCCACCCAGTCAGAGCCTTTAACAACTACCATTGATCTTGATGCTCAACTCAGTGAATTATTGCAAGCTCTTCGGACGTCCCACTCATCTACTTCCACTGCTACATTAGCCAATTCAGGTAATGTTACTTGTATTGCTTCCGGGCCACCTTCCTGGGTGATTGATTTTGGTGCAAGCTCCAATATATCTGGTAACCCTTCATTGTTCTCTCATTTAAATCCCATTTCTCATCATGTTATTCTAGCTGATGGGTCATCTCATCCCGTACAAGGACAAGGAGTTCTCTCTCCCCATTCCTCACTCAAATTGCCTCAAAGTCTTTATGTGCCTAATTTTTCTTTTAATTTGTTATCTGTTAGCCAGTTGACTAAAACCTTACATTGTTCTGTAACATTTTCTCCTACTTCGTGTGTGTTTTCGGACCTCAAGACCAAGAGGACGATTGGTTTGGGGCATGAGAAGGACGGGCTCTACTACCTGGATTCTACTAGTCTTCCTTCCACAACTTCACCAGTTTTGAGTGCTGCTGTTTCTCCGATGCAATGGCATTTTCGTATTGGTCATCATTCTTTGAATAAATTGAAGTCTGTTATTTCTAATTTAAGTCCTGTATCGAGTCTAGAATGTGAAGCTTGTCAATTTGGCAAACATCACCGTAGTTCCTTTCCTAGTCATGGTGTCAGTCGTAAACCAGAACCTTTTGATTTAGTTCATACTGATATTTGAGGACCTTCCCGCATTTCTAGTATTAATGGTTATCAGTATTTTGTTATCTTTGTTGATGATCACTCTCGCATGACTTGGTTATTTTTAATGAAAAGTAGATCTGAATTGCCTTATATTGTGACTCGTTTTTATAATGAGATCTCTACCCAATTTGAGAGACAGATCAAAATTTTTCGTTCTGATAATGCTCTTGAATACCTACAATCTGTTATGGACTCTTTTTGTGCTGATCGAGGTATTATTCACGAAACATCTTGCGTTCATACATCACAGCAAAATGGTGTTGCTGAACGGAAACACCGTCATTTACTTGATGTTGCTCGTACTCTGATATTTAACATGCAGGTGTCCAAACCTTTTTGGGGTGATGCTGTTCTTACTGCATGTTCTCTCATCAACCGTATGCCTTCCACAGTCATAGGTAACAAGTCTCCCTTTTCTATCCTGTATCCAGATGGTAACCCCTTTCCTCTTACTCCTCGTGTCTTTGGTTGTGTGGGATTTGTTCATGTTCTTGACCCTGGCTTAGATAAGTTATCTCCTCGTTCTTGAAAATGTATTTTCTTGGGCTACTCTCGTACACAAAAAGGGTACCGTTGTTATCATCCAGCATCTCGTCGATATTTTGTGAGTGCTGATGTAACCTTTTTTGAGTCAACTCCTTTCTTCTCTACCTCTGGGACTCAATTATCTCACGATCTTATCTCCAGTTTTCAGGGGGAGTCCTATCCTGCTCGTGAGGGGGAGACTAGCCCTATATTACCTTTACCCATATTTCAACCTTCGCTGCAGGAGTCTCGGCAACATCCATTCTCTCAAATGCAAGTGTATCAACGAAATCAGGACAGACCCGCCGTTTCTTATGGCACATCTCAATCTACCAATTTGTCTGAGGTCCCCACTATTGTTTCTTCTACCTCTGATGATGATTTACCCATTGCTCTGCGTCGAGGTAAACATGCTTGCACACAGCATCCTATTGCTAAATTTGTTTCCTATCATCGTACTTCTCCTTGTTTGTATTCCTTTGTGTGCGCTTTGTCTTCTGTTTCTATTCCAGCTTCACATAAAGCCGCACTATCTTCTCCTGGATGGAAGCATGCTATGGATGAAGAAATGGAAGCACTTTATAAAAATCATACCTGAGATTTGGCACCATTATCTCTAGGGAAGCAATCAGTGGGATGTCGTTGGGTTTATAACGTCAAGTATCTCCCAGATGGCTCTGTTGAGAGACTTAAAGCCAGACTTGTTGCAAAAGGTTATACACAGACCTTTGGCATTGATTATCTGAAGACTTTTTCTCCGGTTGCTCGGCTTAACTCTGTTCGCCTTCTTCTTGCTGTGGCTGTAAGTCGATCTTGGCCCCTTTACCAGCTGGATATTAAAAATGCATTTCTTCATGGTGCCCTTCAAGAGGAGGTTTATATGGATCAACCACCTAGCTATGAGGTTCCTGGGAGTGAACACTTGGTTTGCCGGTTACGTCGTGCCCTATATGGTCTGAAACAATCCCATCGTGCTTGGTTTGATCGCTTTAGTGAGGTTTTGTTGAAATATGGTCTGCATCGATCTACCTCCGATCATTCTGTCTTTACCCAGCACTCCTCTTCTGGTACCATTGTGTTGATTGTGTATGTTGACGACATCATTATCTCGGGCGACAACGCCACCAGTATTGCTGCTTTGAAAATCTATTTAAGTCAACACTTTCATACCAAAGACTTGGGTGCGCTTCGCTATTTTCTTGGCATAGAAATAGCACGATCCAGTGCAGGCCTCGTGCTCTCTCAGCGCAAGTATGTTTTGGATCTTTTATCTGAGACTAGCTTCCTTGGTTCTCGACCCGCTGACACTCCTATGGATGCATCTCTCAAACTTGATACGACTACTGGAACACCATTATCTGATGTGAGTCGTTATCGTCGCCTAGTGGGAAAATTAATCTATCTCACAGTTACACGACCTGACATTACCTATGCAGTGCATATTGTTAGTCAATTTATGCATACTCCTCGTTCTACACACTTTGAAGCAGTATGTCGTATTTTACGTTACTTGAAGGGTGCTCCTGGCCGTGGTCTATTATACTAACATTCTTCTCTTTCTATAACTAGTTATAGTGATGCTGATTGGGCTGGGAATCGAGATGATCGCAGGTCTACTTCAGACTACTGTACCTTTGTTGGCAGTAATCTAGTTACTTGACATAGCAAGAAACAACAAGTTGTGGCTTGTTCCAGTGCTGAAGCTGAGTATCGTGCTATGGCTCATACTGCTTCTGAAATGCTATGGGTTCGTTCTCTGCTTCGTGATTTTGGCATTGATGTTCCTACCCCTATGGTCATGCATTGTGACAATCAAGCTGCCATTTTTATTGCTAGTAATCCTGTGTTTCACGAACGTACCAAGCATATTGAGGTGGATTGCCACTTTATTCGGGATTTGGTGCTTCGTAAAGAGCTGAGTACTCCGTTTGTTCGATCCTCCTGCCAATTAGCTGATCTTCTCACCAAGCCATTACCTCGCTCCTCGTTTCAGCATCTCTCATCCAAGCTGGGCATTTCTGACATATATGCTCCAGCTTGAGGGGAAGTGTTAGGATATAGGAAGATTTTATTCTTGTTTCCTTATCAGTTATTATTTCATTTTCCTTACTCCTTATCAGTTATTATTTCATTTTCCTTACAAGTCTGGATTGATGTATTTCCTTTTCTAAGTTTTTCCTTATTTGATGTAAGACTTCGATTATAAATAAGAGTCGAGGGAGAAGAGAGGACTCAATTCAATCCTCTCTTTTTCTTTATTTTTCTCAACTGGGATTAACTCAAACATGAGTGATGTACTGTTATGGATAACACGTTGAAGAAAAACATAGGTGAATAAAAACAATACAAAATCAAGTAGTGCAGTGCGTACCTTCAATAAAGGGAACTTTATTGACAATATATTGATCATCATCCTCATTTCATTTGTATCCGGTGCAAAAGCTAAATACTCACCCTTGGCCAACAATGATTCCAAAACATGAACAAAAGGAGGGGATATTTCACTTTTTCCCACTTCAACAAGCATTTCTTTCCGAATGTAACTGCTCATAATTATACATAAACATTTTAGTAACTTCCTGCATAACCATAAAAGCTGCAAACCTATTTTTAATTATATCACTTGAACCATTTTCCAACACCTCAAGCTTTTATAGTGATTACTCTTCATACAATGAAGACCCTTACTTCTAAATGACCCCCCTCTAATAGAAGAAAACGCGTTATCATGCACAGCTCACTCTTGGTTGGAAATAATTACAAGCAAGAATCATGTTGAAGTAAATAAATTACATATCATTATAACAGCTTAAAATTTTGGCAATGCCATTATTAAGACAACATTCACAAAGCAATTATATCCCTATTCTTGTTTTCCTTTTCCAGTTTCCTTCACCCCACATCCTTAACTTGGTTGCTGCAGATATGTTTAGAAGGACAAGCAATGAAGGTGTCTTATTACATAAATGCATGTGACCAAGAAAGCAAAAAAATCCACTCACCCAGATTAAAGACAACATATAAAGTGAAATATTTTTAGATAAGCTCAAGTAAAGTGAAATTTCCTTTTTTATAACTGCTAATATTCTAAGTATCTTAGCAATAACCTTTCCTCCATCTTCACATCAATCTATTTCTCAAGGAAACTATAAAGAAAAGAAATATGCATATAACATTATTTCTTAATAACGGTCAATAAAGACATACGGTTGGGCAGGATGAATTCGCGTATCAACTTGGGTCTTTATAGCAATTAGCATCAACATTACAACTGTAGGAAGCAGAATCTGCCAGCATAAAAAGAAAAGGCAAATGCTGTTTAGTATTCTTAAAGAGAAAATGTTCAATACAAACAGCACAAAATAGCTCAATTCGACACCGTAGCATCTTTACAAAAATAAAAAATAAAAACTGACTTAAAACAACAACATTAAAAAATAAATAAATAAATAAGGAATATAGTTCACCATCTAATTACCTGGTCCCTTTTGACAAGACAAGAGCAACAACTGCTCTTTACAAGTGATGAATAAACAACATAAATGTCACACATACGTGCTTAAAATGAATCACAAATAAGAAAAGAATGAAAGGGAAAAACATAATACATATCCTGTATTACATATTAAAATGAATTTAGGTTCCTACATGGTTAAAGTAATTGGATCAGTAATTCAAGATTGAATATATCATATGGCTTGACAGACTATTTGCATATTAAATAAATTTAGGCGCCTACATGGTTAAAGTAATTGGATCAGTAGTTCAAGATTGTACATATCATATGGCTTGAGACTATTCAGAGTCAAACCAAGTAATACAATACATACGCGCAATATGATTTAGCTTCTCATAATAAAATAAGTAAAGGATCTGGACAAGCTATGATTAATTTCTGTAAGCACTTTGCTTTACTCTCACAAACTCTCTCCTCCTCTTCATTGCTTTTGTTCTCACAAGCATCTCAAACATGATATCAGAGGAATCATCCTAAATTGGTTTACCCTTCCTCCCATTCACTACATTTTTTTCGTGTGTCTTCTCATCTTTCCTTATTTTTCCTCTTTCTTTCCATATTTTTTCAAATGTCTGAAACAACAAAAGACTAAATAAAGAAGAATCCTATGCCAAACTGTATGGAGATGGGCCTGCCAGACAAATTATCCTCAGCGGTTCTATCCTTCATTGCTAGCTGCAAGTGCATGATAGTTTTGAGTTTCTGAAGAAACGCACCACACCAAGCACTCTTTCTCATTTGGTTTGACATTTGTTCAGGTTTAGGTAGATCACGCTCCAGTCAATTCATTAGTATACATTGTGAAGTAATTGCATACATGTTTCAACATAGCTAATGTTGAGGTCAATACATTATTATTTAGATTCTATTGATAACCTAGGAAGCATAGACTCACCATCAAGGATGTTGTCTTTATGAAGGAATAAGAGATGCAGCGGACACACCATAGACATGCTGGCAGGGATGGATCTAGGATTTAGTGTTTGAGGGAGTAAGGTTGAAAATTATGAAAAAAGGAGGCTACTAGGAGTTTTGAAAAAAATTTGAAGGGCACAAGCATTAAACAGTAAATTAGACCCCTATGGATTTTTCGAAGCTTGTTTGCCCTCCTCCACCACCCCCTCGATCCATCCCTGCATGTTAGACTCATCTTTTGTCATGTTGATCTTTTTTTCTTTTTCAAATTTAGCCTGGACATGTTTTAGTTGAGTCCAATATGACCATAGACTAGACTCGGGTGCAGACAACCCTATTTCGGGTTTTACCATATGAGAATAAGAATTACCAGTAGCCATTCTACAATCTTTCATTGATGACATATAGCTCAAAGAAGGAAGACAAAAGTTCTCGTAAAGGGGCTCCACTCTTAAAAGGTCTTCGATGACCTTAAATTGGGTGAACAATTCCTGGATTTCTGTAGATTATAAAGAAGACAACTACACTACTAATTCTGCACACAAAAACTATAGGACCCTAAATGTGTGATGATTTGCTAAAGGCCAATTATTAGAAAAAAAAATGAACTTAAATGTAAAGCCTCAAGCAATTTTGCAATGTAGCTAAGGCAAAGAATTATGACATCACTACAAAATCAAAATTGTCGAAGTTTATTTTCATTGCAGAGAAAAATGAGAAATCATGTTGGAAAGTTGCCCTTTACCCAAGATAGGTTGGGGTAACATGTTAACCACAAGACCTTCTGTATATCCCATTAATTCAAGATGCCATGAATACATATTACAGCTCATTACAATTATCACAGCTCATTATGATTTTAAGCCTGGTGTATTCTTGAAGTGGTGACTGTAAATGTACCTTTTATTTGCTATTACTACGTCAATATCCTGGGTTTTTTTAAGATTAGAAGAGGTAGTTCATGATATTTATTTCGAACTGATTCTATATTGTGCCTCAACAAGGAAACAACCCTTAGTATAGCTTCTGCCCTCCTCAAAGTGGCTTTCTACCTGGTTCTTGTATTTTCTTCTCACATTTCAAAGTTGACTAAAATCAAGAGGCAATTATCAATACTCTCATCAAGCCAACAACCAAGTTATGAAGAACGAAAACGGCAGCCTTGATGATCAACTATCAAACACGAGATTCAACAGAAATCAAAAGAAAAACTTCAAAAAATAAAAAAACAATAATTCAACGGAATTACTGCGGAGTTTTTCACATGAGATCCACCGATAATCATCTAGACAATAAATAAGCAAAGTCAAACGATGATTGCAGCTAAAATCACATTTCCACGACAGATATATGTGATTTGTGAATCAGTAGTATCAGAATTGCAAACCTCGGCACAAGTGACAATAGGATGACGACTCTTGAGAAGCCAGTTCTTGCGAAGCATAACTTTCAACTGTCGCTGTGAAGTCCCCATGTCGTCGTCCTCTCTGGTCGAGCCCTAGATTTTCAGTCACCGAAACAGAGAAGAAGAGAGAGAGTGTATGTTTATGTGTACGTGTATATGGTTTTAGAGAGAGAAATGGAGAGAGACTGTGGAGAAGACAGCCGTCTGTTTAGTGGAATGGGAGATGGCAAAGGGAGAGGAATCACTCCATGGTTGATCCAACAAGAAGACAAGTCAATTTGGAAGTGGAGGCAAGCTCCCACGGGGAGAGACTGCCTCCCCCCCCCCCCCCCAACGTTGAAATCCAAACCGTCAACTGAGAATATATTTAATATTTTTATTTTATTAAATTGTATTTTTCTTATTTTTATTTACTGTTTATTGCAATAGATTTAAGAAAATTAACAGACACGCTAGGTGCCTAATGGTTCTGATTTTTTCACAATGAAATAATCTTGATTTAATTTAATTAAAATTAATCTTAAAATAAAGGTGAAAGTCGAAATGACTTATTTGCCCTTTAAAATTTTTCACAATGATCTAGTTTTGATTTAATTTAATTAAAAATTAATTTTAAAATAAAGTGAAAGCTAAAATGACTTCTTCATCCTTCTTGCCCCATAACGCCTCCTTCGTCCTGAAACCCAAACGATCACTCTCTCTACTACGCAATTAGCTCAACAGTTATATTTGGTTCTCTACTCGTCCAATGGCGCCGCCTTCCCAGACGATGACTATTGGTACAAAAATAGCCCTTGACACGTGAAAATTCTTAAGCGACGGTAATGCACGTACGAGAATCGTTTAAACAGGTGGCACGTTCCCAAGTGATTAGGGGAAGTGCTCGGCAGAAGTAGTTAAGAGGAAATTAAAGCAAGGACCCACTTCATTCATGAATCAGATGAGATTAAGTTCTAACCATAAAGGTAAAATAGTCCTAGAATGAACTAACTTAATTGACAGAAATGACATTTGGGCGTCCAAGAGAGCAAATTCAGTCAGCCCAAACACCCATTTAGCCCACACACATTAAATGTGGACCGAGGACATTAAATGGGAAGAAAAATGCATTTAAAGAAATGGGGGTTACGGCGTACTATAATATATATAGAGGATTGATTACCGTCTAATCATTTATCTATTTATTTATTTATTCATCTTGTCCAACTATAAATAGGACGCTTAGCTCCAAAATACAGATACGCTCTCTATTGTCAAGCTTGTGTTATTACTTTCACTCTGGATAAAATACTTCAAGCTCTTGCTGACTTGACCATTAGAGAGTTTTCTAGTTGAGGACACTCTCTCCAGCCATAATCTTCTGTTTCTTTGTGGTCGACAGCCTTGACTTCGAATTTCTCATTGACGTGGAGGGCGAATCCCAGTAAAGATGATTTTATTGCCATACAATGACCACTGTCTCGCTCACCACCCCTCTAAATCTAGCTCCTTTGCCATCACTTCACTTTCTACCTTGAAGTTGGCCACCGCTTCTTCTATTGCCTTGGAGTCTCTCGTTCAGCTTCTCATGCCGGTGTTACCTTTGTCTATCGTGAGACGCAGCCTCTAAAAGCGAAAATTAGATATCTATCAAATGCTTATACCTTCCTCCGGCCTCGACTGGTTGTTGACACTAGCAATGACGTCAGTTTTTCGCCAAAACAATTCACCGACAATAGATTTCACCGCCCTTGTACTAATTTCCGACAACAAATCTTGCCGTGGGTGAGAACAATTATAGAGAGGGAAGGTTAGGGTTTCCCAAGCAAGACGACAATGGCAAAAAAGTCTTTTGGGCTTTTATTTTTATTTTTGTTTTAAAATTATTTTTAATTAAGTTAAATCAAAATCATTGAATTATTGAAAAAAATTAGAAACGTTAAACAATGCAATTTAACTGCTGAAGCGTAAGTACACTTCAACCCCAATGATAATGTATAACATAAATGCTGGAATGTCAATACTAGTTTTCCTTTTAAGTGTCAGCAAATTATCATAACATATCGTGAGAAATTGAAATTGGCAAAGATTTGTTAGTCTTTGATCCAACGTAAATTGGTGGGTTTACAACAGGAATATTAGGGATTGACATATCATTTCATCTACCGTTATTGTTTTTTAAAATTATACGAGTGTTTGGCTTATAAAAAAAATTAAAAAAATTTTATTTTTATTAATTTTGAAATTTTCCAAATCAAATAATCATACACAGAGCAAAGAGAATAATACCAGAGAGTAACAAGGAAAACTTTTCATAGAAGAAAAACTTCAATTACAAATTTCACTATTAATAGGTTATAAGACTTTACTTAGATTCTCTACAATTCATTTACAGAAATCCTTTTATCATTCTTACTCAATTTATATGATAAACCCTACAAGTGAACTTCCTGATTTACTTAGAAAATAAAAAAAGAATACCAAAAGAAAGAGAGAGAGAGAGAGAGAAAGACCTATAAGTTCATAAAGAAAAATTCTCTCTTTCACAAAACTCTATAACATGCCCCTTTAATTCCCATTATACATTAAACGTAGGTATATATATTGACTTACAAAATTATATTTCAATTAGAACTCAAATATATAAACAGATTTCCTAAAAATATATTTTCTAAATGGAAACAAAATCTTTAAAATAATAAATTTCCTAAACGAAAATAAAATTTTCAAGACAACGGATTTTCTAAACGGAAACAGAATTTTCCAAATAATAAATAACTCGAATTATCATACTTCCATCGGTTAGGTTACAAGGTTTACTAGAACTCGTTACAGGCCAAAAATCAACGCGGTCGAACCTGCGTGCATCCTACAAGGCTCCCAATACTAATGTGACACAGCTGCACTCTTCGTGCGATCTGCCAGCGTTGCGTACTGGAATTTTTTAATTCTTTGCATAGCTGAATATTTGTCTATATCGGATTAAATTCTGTTCAATCTTTGACTTGAATTGTAATGTTCTAGTTGTGGTCTTTTGGAAACTTGTCAATTTGAAAATTTTTTAATTTAGGAAACATGCAAATCTTCTATTTTCTTCAAATTATAAAACATTCAAATTTGTCATATTTAATTTAAAATTTTATATGGACTTGTCATTATAAAACCTTATAAATTTTTTATTTTTTATTTTTCCTTTCCCTTCACAAATCCATATTCCAAACATAGTACTAATAACTTTTGATTATTTAATAAAAAGTTAGAAAATTTTTTAATAAATTTTTTTAAGGTTGTTACCAAATACCAAAAAAAAAAAAAGGAGAAAAAAAGAAAAGAAAAAATTACCGAAAAAATGCTATTATCATTTTAATATGTTTGTAGATTGAAGTTCTTTTATGGTATCATCTGAAAGTTTAAATTTTAGTAATTTTTCATATTTTTTGATCAAAAGTTACTAGTAGTAATTTTTTATGTGTTAGTAAACCAAATAATAATATTTTAGCAATTTCTTGTCAATTTTGGATGTTTAATAAAATTTTTGTCAACTTTTGATAATTTTTTATAACTTTTGATAACTTTTGAGTTGAAAAAATTATTGTAGTTGAATAGAAAAGTAAAAATTAATGTTTTGCCAAGTGCTAAGAAAGTAACTTTTCGTAAATTTCTACTAAAAATTAAGTTGCTAAACCGTGCCTATCTCAATCCAAATCAATTAATTTTGTTAGATTTACCTAATATTATTCAAACAAAACATCCAAATTTTTAAGTTTAACACACTTGCACACACTTATTCAAAATTAAAAAGACCGTTAAATTATTTTAATGACCAAACAAAATGTAATAAATTACTGTAATGGTTTAACCGTAAATAGTGACAGTAAACGACCTTAATTTTAGAGAGACATATGGGGGGTTAATTATGTAGATAGTGATCAGGGTACATGGGTCGGTTTGGTTCGGATTTATACTTAACTTGAAACCGAATCGATTTTTTCGATTTCTAAAATTTGGACCCGAAACCGAACCGATTTTAAATTGGAACCGAACCGAACCGAAAATATCGGGTTGGTTCGGTTCGTTTTCGGGTTAGATCATTTCGGGTTGGGTCGGGCCCATTTTCGGTTTAGACAATTTTCGGGTTGGATCGGGTCAATTTTCGGGTTGGGTCGGATCTATTAAAGAATGCAACATTTAGTACAAGTCAAAATAAAATACAATTTCATAAAATCACTTAAAAAAAAGATAACATTTAATACAATCCATAATAAAATACAATCCCATAATATTATAAATAAAACCCTAACTCTCATTTGTTTTATATATTATAAATTATATAATATATAATTATATATATTAAATTTTCAGGTTGGTTCGGGTATTTTCAGTTTAGTTCGGTTTCGGTTCGAGTTCGGGTTCAAAATAAACCAATCTGGGAACCGAACTGAAAAAATCGATTTTTCAATTTTCCAACCCAGAACCGACCCAAAACAATATAAATCTAAACTAACCCGAGTCAAATTGATCAGATTGGTTCAATTTTTGGATTGTTCAGATATTTTGTGCTCCCCTAATAGCGATGAAGGACACCAACCCCATTGGACAATTTTGGTTTGGTAGAAGAAGAAAGATTAGGTTGATAATTTGTTGGGGGCTGAAAAATAAGAATTGGATGATAAAAAAATGATTGTTTAATAATTGTTAATTACACTGTAAGACATATTATTTTAAATTTTTAAAAGATTTTATAAAGTTATTTAATTTATTAGTTGAAAATTATATTTTAGTTCACAATGTTACAATATGTAAATTAATATACAGTTCAAATTTTTAGTTGTTTACTTGTAAGAATTTAGTGCCCCTGCCATAATTAGCCATTGTAATGTCTAAATTTAATTTTTACCCGTGCAATATTTACAATTATCTACTTGTAAGAAATTTGGGCTCAAGTATATAAATATCAAAACAAATTCATAAGCAAGGTTTTTTTTTTTTTTTTGCTGTTAAGTAATTTAAAAATTATGAAGTTGTTGCTGGTTGCAAAATAATTAAAAAAATACTGTTATGAAAATGTCAAATGAGATAGCGAATTCACTTTCTTGAAAACTACCAAATGAAATGACGATTTTAAACTTTCTAAATAATGTATCGACTTCAAAAAGATCAAATGGGAAAACATTTTTATTGTTCTCCCCTTCTTTTTCTTTTGATTTGTGCACTTGGCAAAGGGAATTGATTCTCTGAAAGAATATCAAATTGGTGAAAGAAATTGATTTTGCTGTAAATTTGATAAAAAATTTTTTATAACACATCAAATTGAAGGATTTATGACTTTACATTTTAAATTTACTGTCTCATTTGGTGAGTTTTGACAAAATTGCTAATTCCATCATTTCATTTGGCATTTCTTGAGAAAGTGAACTCACTGTCTCATTTGACATTTCATTACCTGCATTTCCTCGATTATTTTCCAATTAATAGAAAATTTTATTTTTTTATTATTTAACAGCAAAAAAAAAAAAAAAAGAAACAAAAAATCTTCATAAAAAAGAAAGGGTTCCAGGGAGTTGCAATTAGAGAATCCACTATAAGAGTTGTAGTGAGTTAATTAACGGTCAAGATGTAATTATGTCAAATCTAATAGTTTTAATTCAATGTAATAAAATTAGATTCAAAATAAAAATAAAAATTAAATAAAATTTGATTGAAAGATCGTTAATGAATAATATAAAAAGACACATCATATTAAAATATAATTATATTTTAACTGTTGATTGAACCACTACAGTCTCGACAGTAAATTCTCCTACTGTAATTCCTGTAACCCGAAAACAAATACCTTTAATTTGTAAAGTAAAAAAAATTCATGGTAATTGTGAAAGTTAGCGCAACTAGAAACACCTTGAGTGAAGTCATTAGTTTAAGATTTTTTCGAAGTTACCAGAGTATTTATACGCCCATTAATTTCATGGCCTCAAAAATTAAGCAGCCTAGATGCTCTGAGTTCAAAAAAAAAATTTAATTAATTGGTGGCGTGCTCATGAATGTCTCCGGAACCGACCCACGTGGGCGGCCTTTAATTCCAATCTGCCTGTCGCACCATAAACGTGTTCGTCGTTAATTTGACAAGTTTGCATACGACATGTCACTTTAGTGGCCCACCTATTGCTTAACATTCGATATGATCTACCTTTAAGATATGATATTTCATTGGACACGCCACCACTTCCTAGGCATGGTACCGTCACAGGAGGGCACAAATAGGCGTTCATCACAGACGGTTGGGGGGGGGGTCAGTGGTTGCTGTGAACAAATTCCCTGCAGGAACTACAGTTGATAAATGTAGAGTTGAGATCTCTTTACACTTAATTTAATGGTCATAATTTATTTTAATTAAATTTATTTTTAAAATAAAAATAAAAGTTTAAAAATTTTAATTGAAGCATAATTAATGTGAAATATTAAAGATCACATGTCATTAAAATGTAAAGAGATCTCAACTTTTTATTTCTCCACTGCAGCTCTCGCAGTGAATTTATTCACTGCAGCCCACTTGAATCCTTCACCCATTTGGAGGTGGCCTACGCCATCTCTGTTTGGAATAATCCAAGTGGAAGTTGAGAGACTTGCACAAACACACTATGTTAAGATTAAATAGATTGATTGAATAAACGTAAAAATATTAATATTTGGAAGAATTTTTTAAAATATAAAAATACTTGAATGAATACATTACAATTTTATTTAATATATTTCTAAAATATGTTGCTATAAATTTATTAAAGAAAATTATTAATATCAATTTTTTTCCAATAAGAGCAACGTATAATTATTAGTGCATATGTACATGTAATTAATACAATAAATGCTCTGCTCGTGGTAAATATTATCCTATAACTATGATCTGCCTTTATCAAATTACTTAGTAGTTTAATACATTTTGCTAAATTCCAATGTATTTTATTGTATCTTATTAGAAATATTAATTAGTACTATTATTTTGTTAATGTTTTATTTAGACCTCAAATCCAATGTGTTTTATTGTACCTTATTAGAAATATTAATTAGTATTATTATTTTATTAATGTTTTATTTAGACCCCTTAGGAATGATATACTTTAAATACACAATAAATAAATTAATAGTTTTTGCAAAAAATATTCTCAGCGAAAATATAATTAGGGCTCTCTTTTTTATTAATTTTATAGAAAGAACCTTTTTTAATATAATAATTTAATTATTTTGATTTATGAGTGTATTATAGCAGTGTGTTTCGTCAAAAGTTAATAAAAATTTTTGAAAATCTCTAAAAATCTCTAACACATTTTGCCCCATTTGTACTTCGTAAAATCTCTATAAATTTTTATGTATATATATATATACCGTAACAAATTTTGCAAACCTCAATATTTTTTTTACAAATTCTAATAAATTTTTCAGAAATCTCAATAACTTTTCTGTAAATTTTAACAAATCTGATATAAATCCGTGAGAACGAACCGAAAAAAATTGTTTCCATGATATCTCTCTCTAATTTTTTCGTGTAGAAATAAAAAAGTTCAATATTTAAAAAAAAAAATCTAACATAAATCCATTAGAACAGATCCAAAAATCATTTCCTTACACTCTGTCTCTCTAACTTTTTATCGTCTAAAAATTACATTATTTATCTCTACAAAATGAGATTGGGGTTAAAAATACCACATGCTAAAAGTTACCGCAAATCACGTATTTTCTCGTATTAGCTTCCAGCCTTGGGGCGTTGGGTAAAAATCCCATTCTTCTTGAAGTTACATCGGGGAAAGGTATCTAATACCTAGAAACACTCTTCAATGAGAAGTTCCTTGCTTACAACTAGGAAAAATGATACTCTCCCGTCAAATTTGGCTAGGGAATGTTACTAGAATGATGTGTAAACTTGTTAATTCCAACTAATGGTGCTGGTTTGAAGTGTCAAATTTGGGTAAAAAGAAAATAAAAATAAAAAATATGTAAATTTTAAGTTGTTGAATATTTAGTGTGTTTTTCAAAAAATACAAAAAAAGTTGAAAAAAGTTAAAAGAAAATTAGAAAGAATTGGAAAAAAGTGGAAAATTTTGATTCTTTTTTTTGTGTGGAGAAAGTTAAAAAAAAATTGAAAAAATGGAGAAAATTAAAAAGTTTTTGATCAAATTGGGCACTCCAAATGCATAGTAATTCAATTAGAATCTAATTATTTCAAAACATAAAAAAGGCTAAAAAGCAAGTTGATTTAGTGTTATATACGTATTTGTATTATTTAGATAATTTTTATTTGTGAATTTAGATAAGGTTTATTTGTGTTATTTAGGTAATTTTATTTATGGATTTAGTGGTTAAGAGATTTTATATTAGGAGTAATAGTGAAGTAATAGTTGTGGTTGAAATATTTTAGGAGTAATTGAATCTTTTGCTATTTAGTGGTGAGTGGTGGTTAGTTAATGATGATAGTGGTTAGTTTTCTACAGAATTCATGTATTTATATTTATTAATGTTATCAATAAAAAGAGAAAATAAATTTTAAACTAGTCTTATGATTTAGGAGATGCTGATTCACCTTAATCTAAATCAAGAGGAAGTTTTCACGCCTTGAAGTAGATTTTTTACAATCTTATTTTCTTTTATTCTTATTCAATTTCTATTTCATTCATTTTGGTTTTATCGAAAAATTATGCACGTAACAATTACACCTTGTTTTGTGCACCCTACTTTATAATTTTTTGTTCATTGAACATATACTTACCCCTAATTCATGTGGTACAACTTTTTGACATTTCATAAAAATATTTCAAGGCACCAATTTATGGGTTTGTACAAAAATATCGTCCTAATTTGTGCGTCTTAATTTCGTTTGTTTAAAATGGGCATCTTAAATTAATACAAGCTAATATAAACCTTCAATATATCTCATCTGATCAAGAAAAATGTTGGGTTGCGTGCCTGTCCCCCTATAAAATTCTTTGGTTTCTCAAAGAAAATAAAATGGTTGTTCCTTTTGGTTACAATGACTGAAAATGAGAAACGAGTTGGTCAATATATTACCTGTAGTGTGAAACATGGTGAGGGAATCAATCAATTACCAAAAAGAAATAGGAAGTTTGATTGCTACCGAAAGGGGTTGATTTAATTATGTTGTTATTTAATTAAAATCTAAAATTGCTCAAACATTATTATTATTATTATTATTATTATTATAAAATAGCTAATCAAATATTAACCAAGATTCAATCCAAGTCAAAGACTAATGACCACTTGTCAAGAGCTTTTGTTCATCCAATATCACACACGAATAGACGGACGGACGGACGGACGCATATTTAATCAATAACAAAAGTCACTTCATTTCTTATTCCCCTATGAATAATAACATAAACATGTGTTTGTCACCCAAACAACCAACCAAATCACATTCTCCACAACAATAAATAAAACAATGTGGGTATTGTAGTGATATCGTATTGTGATGGTATTTATATGCTGTGTTTAGATTTTGATGTGAAATTTGATAAACATTTGTATTATTTTATTAAGATGAATTGTTGAGAATTAGTTTTAGTTGAGAGATATACATAAATAGTGAGTATATGTGTATCTATGGGTTTAAAGAGGTTTGGTTGTCGCTTCAGTTGGCTAATAATTAAAACAATACAAAAATGGAGAGAAACAACTCTTTATTTTATTAATTCAAAAAAATGGTTTTTGTACAAGCCATTACAGTAATATTTGGAGGAATAGCTGCTCCCAATTTAAGAAGTAAGAATGAAAATTTCCAAACAATAGAAAAAATAAATAAATAAATAAATAAATAAAATCCCTATGATCAAGGAAGAACCGATGATTTCCCATTCTGAGTTGATTTGACAAAGCAATGGAATAAAGAATTTCATAAATCCAGGGGGAAAAAATTTTTCTTAATTGAAAGTGGAAGAATTCGGTCCAAAACCGACGGGCCCTGTGACAGTGGGACCTCCATTCTTTTGGTTTTTCCAATTAGTTTCTCCCAAAACTGCACGGCTACACAGAGGCTGCATCAGATTCCAATCAAACAACAAGAAGTTTAAATTAATTTAAGAATACAAGATGATGTATCTATATCTATGCTGATAATATATATAACTGTGCAGCAACAAGTACAGAGCATTATAAAAGCATTGAATTTATTATAATTATTTGAAAGAGGTTAGGAGTCGGCCAAAAGTTATCCAACAATTTATGTACCAAACTAACCAGCCTGAAAAGTTTTAGATGTCCATGAAGAGAACTCCTGAAACCTTAGACCAAACTCACGAGTATCATCCTTTAACAGGACGGAGCTAGGAGGAATTTTCTACGAAGGGGTAAAACAGGAGTACAACGTGTGATGCAGAAGCCTATCAGAAGAGAGTAAGAATTTTATTAGTATTTAAGGCTTAGGAAAATGTTTGGTACGATAACAAAAGAGGGGTTGTTTGGGAGGAGGGGCCTAATCTCTATATAAACATAATTTAATTGAAAAATCTTAAATGATTCATGGCATTTTTGTAAATTATTAAAAACTACAAAATAAGCAATATCCTTGATCCGTAATGGTGGTAAGGTTAACATCAAATGGTCATTACAATGTTCGTTGAAAAAGATTTCATAAGGAACAAAATCATCAGAAGATTTGCATGTCAGGCAACTAACAAACTACCAAGTGAAAAAATATTTTACACACTTGGATAGGCTAAAGCCATGTTGGTTCATGCTATTTAGCACTGGGCAGGCAGCCTTAGAAGGATGATTTGGCCTTCCACAACTAAATATGAAAAGGAAGTTAGGGACTAGACCAACTGGTTGTTGGCATTCCCCAAACTTCATCCGTTGTAATGGCATACGTTCGAATCCCCCTCCCCCTGTTGAATTTACTCAAAATATATATATATATGAAAAGAACCAACCAAAAAAAAAGCTTCTTTAACTCCTCTTAAGGAAATTTTGAGTGACATTAGCTTTTATATGTATGACTATACCTCAAGATTTAGCTGCAAAATGATTAAAAATTGTTTCCAGCGTTGATTGGCTGATGCTGTATTCTGCTATGCCCAACAAATCTCTGGAAAAGTAGTAGTTTAATATATGGGTCAGCCAGATGAAACGAAAGGAGAAAAAAATAAAATAAAATAAAATAAATTAGACAAAGGCAACAATGCGCATTACCTGTTCCGCTCTAAGTGCCCAAAAACATCAGCAAGTGAGAGCTCTTCTCCATACGGTAACTGAAATGATTTTGGGATATATCACTACTAGGATTAAATAAGCCATAAGACGGGGAATAGGATTGATGCGGTCTGTGTACAGTCATATGCACAAGCATGAACATTTTTGTTTCTGCCATATGCTGTCATCTACAGCTTGCACCTACACTACATTTTCTCAAGATCTAAACCCAGGGGCGGACTCGCCTATTAGCAAGGGGGTCCACTGACCCCATTCACCTCAAAATTTCCGTAGGGAGTAGTGTACTTTTGGGGGTATTTTTGTAAATTTGCCCCAAATATTTTACCCCATTACCTCAACTAAATTACAAGTTTTGCCATTTTCTATCCAATATATGTCTGACTATCTTCTCAACTTAACCCCAATGCCATAAAATCCTAGGTCCGCCACTGTTTAAACCCTTTTTTGTTTGACTGAAGTTGATAAGTTCTCGAGTGACAAACTGCCACCTAGTCACTTAATAATTTTTGAGAGCAATAATAGCTGAGATCCTTGACAATTTAGGTAAAGAGAATAACAGCAATGACTTTGCGCTGTCATTTTGTTTTTAATCAGGCTTGAATTCTGTATCTATTTCTGACTTGGTCTTAAAGCTTCTTAATAATAGAAATGCTCATTAAAAAAAATGCTTTCTAATGACAGAAATGCAAAGAGTCCTACAGATATGGCTTATTCAAAGGTAGCCAATTATGAGTTGATTTCTGATCAGAATGCAGAAAAAATGTAGAAAATATCTATTTATATTCATAATTCACTTAGGCTATGTTTGAAACATGAATTTATATTAGGAAAAGAAAAGTGAAAGAAAATTGTGGGAATGCAAAATAAAGAGAAAAAATCAAATTCATTTTATTTTTTTAAATGAGTTAAAAAAATGAGGCTAAAATGAATAAATATTTATCAACAAAATTTAGCCTTTAGTTAATTAAGTGTACAAAAATTGCACAAATTATTAATTTTATTTTCCTTTCATTTTTTCTTTCCCTCTACAAATCCATGTTCCAAATATAACCTGAATCTATATGTAAGAGCAAAGAGTTTGCTCTTGCAGTTGCCACCCTAAGCAATTAATTCTAAGACTTACAGATATTCCAAAAGAATAAAGCATGTAGAACTAATGAAACAATATATGGTACAGCACATAGTAACACTACTTCATACAAAGAGAGGATATTTCAACTCTGACAATTCCTTCGGGGCACCTTAACCATTTAGGGAAGTAATTCACAATAATGAAATTTTAAATAACAGAGAATCTAAAATTTATCTTCTTAATTCTAGAAGCACTCCTTTGGTACAGTGAACAAAGCAGAATAAAAAAGAAGACAAATTTATATTTTTGTTGAATTGCTAACTATATCACATAAAACTTAATCTATAAGAGAAGTGGACAACGTAATTATTTATCTTATGTTTTGTCCTCTCAACACGAACCCTCATGAATGGCCAATTTTTTTTTTTTTAAATATATATATATAAATTGAGTGGGTCAAACACTATAAAGGATTCCTTATTGGGTTGACGGTGTTTAAATATATGACATTTGCATGCATTGAACGAGGTCAAATTGTTAGCTAGCATCTCACCTAAAAGCTTAAGCTATAAGGAAGGGGTAATTTTATTAATTATATTTTTGTTTCATACTCTCAAAATTTTATAGAAAAGATGATCAGATTTTAGTTCTGCACCTGTCCACTTAGGTCTTAATGGAAGGAACATTTAGGAGGAGAACAATCCTTTGCCAAATTTCACTAAGGAAACCTCAAGGACTACATTAAAAATGTATCATGTACCATAAAATTTCACATGGATTTACCTGATATTTAATGCTCAACCCATTGCAACCTTGAAATGTTGCACCAGGAAATGAAGATAGAATAAAGGCATCAATTTTAGATAACTTTTCTTTGGCTAACCACCACTCAGCAAATATTGGTAATGGGATACCACCTACAGAAAAATCAATCATAAATTGAAATTGTATTATTGAGAAAAAAAATCAAATGAAACGGAAAGATTAATTGATGAAGAATATACAAAAAATTCTACTGTTAATACTAGTCATTATACAAAAGAAGAAAACAAAGTCCACTCATATGAACATTAAAAATATTCTGCTCTAAAGAGAAAAACGGATGAGATAGCAAACAAAGAAAATTGAGAAAGAGAGGGGATGCACAATATTTAGAATAACAAAGTAGAATGCTCATGAAAACCAGTTCACTAAATTGCAGGGAGAAGTCAGGAAGTAAGAATTATAATACTTGTGTATTCTTGTGGAAATACTAGAAATCATTGCCATAATTGAGCTTCATAACTTTTTAAATGCAAATCTTCTAAAATTATGATTGAAAAATTGGGAAATGACAACACAACACAGGGTGCTTTCCTACCTACCTTACCCTTGTATACATTTCATATTTTCAAACCAACTGAAATAATCCCGTACTCATCCATTAACTTATTGAGTTTAATTTTCATTTTCTCATTATTATTTTGGCATAACTTAACTTCATCATAAATAATTTTTTCTTAGAGTTGTTTCTCACTAATGATATCTTGTGGAGTTCTTCCTATGAAAGGACTTCTAGTCTGCAGGAATTGCGCCAAACAAGCTTTGGGCAAGGCAGCTATTTTAAGTTATCATCTCCACATAATTGTAATTGGAACTCAAGTACTCTGGCTCTGCTTGAGCTTGATAAAGGATGAATAAATCTCATTTGACAACTCAGATGACCTGAGCGTATCTAATCGACTTGGTGGCTTTGCAAAATGATAGTATTGTTGTTAAGTGAGAAAAAAAAAAAAAAAAACCCAGTTTGGCAACACTTAAGGGGGCACGTTTAGTGAAAATAAGATAATATAACTAACGAAGTTGGCCCCTTTTTAGGTGAGATGGTAGCTAATACTCCAACAATTATAATTAAAAAAAAACCTCAAAGGGCATCCTAGGAAGATTATTTCATGATTACCCACTTTATTAGTAGCACAAAATTATAACTTTTTTTTTTTTTTTTATGAGAGAAGTAACTTTTCTCATGAATCAATGTGGAACAACTTCTAACACATACCAAACGAAGGAATAGAATGGGACAAAAAAGAAGGGGCATTTCCTTCCACCCAGTCCCTCATACCAAAGGTGACCTAAATGCCTTGATAGTGAAAATACTCAACTCATCAAGGAGTTAATTATCTGAGGTAGGCATCTAGAAGGCAACAATTACAGAATGCTTGCTTACTTGCACAAAGTAAAAGTTTAGAAGATTCAAAAGATTTAATTGGACAATATGGCATTTGCAATGAACACAACAAAAGCAGAAAAAGTTGCCATACCATTGCGAACTAACTGCTCTGATAACTGTTCAAAAACCCCAGCAGAATGTTCCTTTGAAGATACAAGTGTCCTTATTCTTTCCTCATTGCCAAGCCATTGTCCGATTATGACTATCATCTCCTTTGACAAGCTAATCTCAGCCACTGACACATTGTCTGATATTATGGAAATGGTTCCCCCAGTGCAGTCCTCAAGGTCATTGAGTGAACTCCTTGGATGAGCAGAAATGTCAAAGAACCTTTCTTGAATTAATCGGCACAAATTTTCCAGCACCACCAAGCTAATTTCTGTTGGTTTAACCTGAAAACAGGAAGCAAAGAATGACATAATTGAACACATACATTAGGTGGATAATAGCTATCAAATACCTCAAGCTCAAGATGGTTCCCAAATCGTGTTTTCAGATGTTGAGGACTTCCAATGCATCTTAGCCGTCCCCCAACCTTGCACACAAGAGAGGAGGAAAAATTAGCTATTAGAGTCTGATAACAAATATTCCAAACCTCTAGCATGAAGTAATGCCTCCAAAACATACCATTATTCCAATCCGGGTGCATAGTGCTTGAGCTTCATTCATGCTGTGAGTAGTTAGAATAACTGCAGTCTTTCCTTG
Source organism: Vitellaria paradoxa (assembly GCA_019916065.1). NCBI lineage: Eukaryota > Viridiplantae > Streptophyta > Magnoliopsida > Ericales > Sapotaceae > Vitellaria > Vitellaria paradoxa. The sequence goes on along the minus strand of CM034234.1, from coordinate 16,358,009 downwards.
TCTTGTTGATATACGGGATATCACATCCCACATGAAACGTTTGGAAATAGGATCCATACCTAGAATTCATTAAATGAAGAAATAATTGAGCTTTTGGAAAGCAAGCATTCTCTAAAAAATTTAACAGTTGAGACACAAAGGCACTTTGAGTCAGTGCCCTAGGGTTACCATTGTTTCATTTCATTCTATTCGATGGGTATATCTTATTGACTAAAGACCAGGAATATAATGCACCACATGTAAGTAAATCAAACCTGACATTACTGGAAATATTTTCACCAAATTTGGTATGCTGTGATGTAACAACCTTTGTAATCAAAAACCCGAAAGTTTATCACAAAGTTTCCACCGTGTTGTGTCCTACATTTTTTTAAAATCCCCAAATCAATGCATTCGTTTCGTATCGTGTTGGTGACCCAAATCAGTGTCCATGCTTCTTACATTGTAACCACTGGGGATGATAAAGAGTTGGAACTGACTTGATTTCCGAGGTAAAATTAGCTGATGCTTCGTAAGAAACTAAGGTTGCATTCAAAAACCTTGATTTGGATTTAAATTGTGGAATTCAAATCTAGGGATTTAAAATACGTAGATTTAAAATCTGTAGTACTCTACATCCATCATTTGAATAACAAAGTTGAGACATCTAAGTCATACAAGTAAAGCGATCTATTCATCAATAAGACAAAAAGAAAAAAATGTGAACAGATCAAGTGGATTTTATAGCATGAAAAATTAGTTGAAATTATGAGAAGCACGTCTTTAAGTAGTAGTCCTAGAACTTCTGACAAATTTCACTGAACTATACTGGAGTTATTGAAATGTTTTGGAAATGTTTTCTAGTAGTTTCCCTTAAAGTTCTCAAGTTTCAACTCTATTTTGAAAGTGACATTCTAGGGAAACAAGCTCCCCTAATATATATATATATATCCTACTTCAAAGAGAGTTTCCTGGTAACAATGATTTAAAAGATTTTATGCCTGTCAGATTTCCACAAAATCAAGAGCACAGATTGAAGCTTATAGTTACTTGCACATCAACAGGCCAGAAGATTCCATGAAATCCCAAATGGGAATCTAAGATTTCGTAAAGGAAAAACAAATTGGAGTAATCACCTGTGGATGGCTCATCAAGAATGACTATAGGAGGATCTCCAATCATTGCAATTGCAACGGACAATTTGCGCTTGTTCCCCCCACTAAGAGCAAACGCAGGTTTATCGGCATGCTTTGACAAGTCAAATTCCATTATCTTCTCCAAAACTACCTGTACGTTATCAGTGCTAGCATTAGAAACCATGTGCCTGAGTTGTAACCTGAGTAGAGATGATGGTGCTTTGTTGTATTGTATCCTGACTCACTGGAAATTTTGCATTCAACTAAAACTAAAAATGATAAGTTATTGATCACTTTATCCCAGAGAGAGAGAGAGAGAAAAAAAAAAAAAAGAGGAAAGAGAAACCAAAAATAAATCAAAAAATATTGTTTGGGACAATAGAACCAGGACATCATTCATTCTAAAACCAAAACCTTTCAAAACAAATATAAACTGATTGTCAATCCAATGCGTCCATTTTAAACGGAACAATTACCCATAATTAGCTGGCCGATCAGGATATAATAATGAAACATAATTTAACATAACCATAATAACATACATACATCTTCCAGCCTGTATTCTGGGACTCCTTTTATTCTAGCATACAGCTCAAGATGCTCTCGAACAGTTAGAACTTCAAGCAGAGCATCAAACTGTGGACAGTAGCCAATCTGACATGTAAACGATATAATAAATCAAATTATCTAAGTGCCATCTTCCAATAAAGAAAGAATGTAAATCAAGAACCAAGACATACATGCCGATGGGCTGCCCTGGGGTTTAAACTTATGTCTTGGCCAAATATAAATGCAGTTCCATCACTTGGACGTTCTTCTCCTGTATAAATGTTTCATCAAACGAAGAAAATGTGTCTTCAAGTAGAGTAAATTTCAACATATACATTTTTGATGACGATAGGAACCCACATTCACTATCATTTGGGTGTAGACTGGGTAAACCCACGGGGCTCGCAAAATAACCCACAAACCAAGTGGACTGGGTAAACCCACCGAAAATCCGTATGTAGGTTCACTCCCAAGTAGAAGCCCCTTGGAGTTGAACTCAAGACCTCCTTGAAGGCAAGCTTGAGTTTTGGTCAGCTAATTAAAGAAAAAATCAATATTACAAGGTCATGCATATTCATGCATTTGAATCGCAAAAAGGAGAAACTTTTTTCCCTCACATAATGGTCGTAAGTCTAATTTTTTTGCAAGATCTCATGAAAGTATATAGCGGTAAATAAATCAATCAATAAATCATGTAAAAAGTTTTTTCCCTTATATAATGGCCGTAAGTCTAATTTTTTGCAAGATCTCATGAAAGTTTATAGTAGTACATAAATCATGCAAACTAACCCCAAGAAAGCATAATGATAATTTATTGAAACTGTTGAACTGGTATTCCACATCTATAGGAGCAACAGATGAAAGAGAAAATTTAAAATAAAGTTACCACACTGTTATGCTCCCACAAAAAAAAAAAAAAAAAAAAAAAAAAAAAAAAAAAAAAAAAAAAAAAAAAAAAAAAACACTAATTAAAAATCTCATGCACCTAACAATAAACTAAGAAGTATGGATATAAATACGGAATACAGATATGACACGGGTATGGACACAAATGATAATTTAAAAAAAATGAGAATATGGACATGGCAAGGATAGGGTCAAAAAAATATAAATTTTGTATATTTTTATTAACTATATATATGAATTTAAGATTTTATAATTTTAAGAGTTTCGGTTACTCAAATATATGTCATAATCATATATTTGAAAAAAAAAAAAAAACGATAAAGTAATACATGGCGTGTCCAACATGTATCTTGGAGTGTCCGAAGAGTATGTATATCTAATACGTATCGGATACACGGATACAATACCCATTTTGAAATGTCCACGTGTCCTAGCCAATAAATAAATAAATTACTTAATTAAGTAGCCACAATAAGTAGACCACATCTATTGTATGGTCTCCTTCATCATTAATAAAAGAAACACATCCTGAATAGGTGAAAAATATTTGATGTAAACAAAAAACAATATTTTAAATATTTATATATCAAATGTTTTTTTAAGTATAATACTAAGTTCTTGGTGGTAAATTGCTAGATACCAGATAGCATTGAAAGGGTTGTAGTTTTCCCAGCTCCATTTGTTCCCAGAAAGCCGAAACATTCTCCTTCTTGAACTGCGAAAGTTAATGAATGAACAGCAACGTTTTCACCATGGTAATTTGCTCCAGGATATACCTATAATTGGTGATATATTAAGTCAGGATAAGAATGGATCCCCACGATGTGGGTGATTATACAGGAATATACATATAGTCATACCATGCAAACAAAAGAAGTACCTTACGAAGATTACGCAAGTAGATAATCGCATTGTCAGTGGAACCAGAAAGAACCCTATTTCTTTCTGCCTGAACATCTATATCATCATCAAGGTCAACAGCAACGTGTTTCAAGGATGATTGCAGAAGAGGATCCATATAACTATTGGAAGTTCTTTGGAAGAGATTCCTTATACTTTTCCAGCGCTTTTCTATGGCGATCAAAGTTATTTTGTGAGGCGGCATAAGTTCAAGACCAAGTGTCAAAAGATAATAAACGACACCCTGTCACAGATACAACTATTCAACTGAATCAAAGTAAACCCAAATGTCAAGATTAAAGTTTCAATTCCTAACACAGAAAAATAAATGAACGATTAAAATTGGACTAGTTATTCTTCGGTAGAACCAACTCAAACAAAGTTGTATATATATCATGTCATAATTAAGGTTCTCTGCAATTAATAACAAAATATGAGATTTCCAAAGCATACTTCTGTAGCTCATAGGATTTACATTGAATTCACCAGATATATATCAAAGGAAAAATGTCCATGTTTCAATAGGTCAGATAATTCAATTGAACCAGAGTAATCTAAATTTCAAAACGAACATTTCCAACCAGCCCGCTTGCAAACATAAATTATGGATATAAATCACATCTGTAAAAACCCCATTGAAAAAGAGTAATGAGTGTAGAGGATGCTGAAATAAAGGGCTTCTACAAATAAGATGATTCAACAGCGTACTGACTAGATTTACATTATATTCATCTGATATGTATTGAAATTTCATTTTAAGCACAATACACCATGCTTGTCTTTAAGTTCAGATACTTAATTTCATATTTTAATTTAATTGGACATATTATTAACCCAATATGAACTGAAGTCCTATAAGGTGTCAAATAAGTGCGTCATTTGGATTGCCATATAAACTATCCACCTGCCAAAAACAGGCAACAATTTCATAAAAGGTTTTGTGCATAAAGTGATACCACAAACGCCATGGTGAATTTTTACTACTGGAAACTCATGTAATGCAACAGAAACATGTGGATATGCTGTTAAAAGATAAGAGTTCAGTTGAAATCAGATTTATGTTCAAATGAAATCTTGTTACCTTGATATGGATCTGAGGCCATTTAAATACAGTAATTTACAATTTTAAGTTGTTACTGTTAAGTCATCAATTGTTCTAAAAGCTTAAACTTTTAGGAAATGGGCCCCAACAATGTACGTTAAGCTAACTGACACTCCCCCCATGTGCAACCCTGTCTCACACATGGATTGGAGAGAGATAAATTGAACCAAATAGGTGCACCAACAGAAATGGAACAGATTACGTAAGAATAAACGGGGAAATGAGCACGATAAAAGTGTGGTTATCCAAGACTTCCTAGAAACAGAGCTTTAATACTATGTTACATTACCAACTGTTCCCAAAACTTAAGTTACTAGGAAATGGGCTAACAATATATATCAAGTTAACTTTACAGTTACCATAAGGAAAAACCAGCTACGTAGTGGAGTTCACAGCTACTGCTAATTAAAAGTCAGTGTAAAAGGCTTTTAAGTATAATATCACCTAAACAAATAAGAGTTCTGATAACCAAAAAGCAAAAAATCTTGATCAGCAAAATGAAAAATATACAGAAAAAAGATTGAAATCTAATTGACTTTTCTCCAACCAACTATGTTCGTAAGCAACTTAGCACTAACGATGTTACTTGTTGAAAAGCAAACAACTGTAGTTGTCCACAACAGCAGAAGAATTTCATGCAGAAGGCTGAGATGAGAAAAGAACCTCAGCTGCCAAATAACAAATAGAGGCACCAGTAACATTCCAGTCAAGGAATCCATCATGAGATCCATTTGCCATCCCTTGCCGTAAAAGAGCCAGGGAAGCTAATCCATCAGCAAAGCAGAATCCTGGTGATAATCTGAAGAAGTTCTGGAAAGTTCATGACAAATTCCAGGATAAATAACTTTGTTATATCAGGTTGCACTTGTGCAGCGTAGCAAGAACAAATGTCAATCATGAGTTAGTGCACCAAAGTTGCTACATGTTGTAATAGTTAATATACCAAATTTTCCCTATGTTGATTAAGTCGTTTCATGGTTGACACGCTCTGAGAAATATTAGGCAAGTTGATCGTCAAAATAACACAGGTTCAGTTAAAATACTGCTCAAGGTCCTGTAAGCAAGAACCTATATGTTCTGATGCAGACAATAAGCATAAGTAGAAAACAACGAAGAAATATTTAATGGTGTGACAATCAATTTTAACACAATTTGGAAAATTTTGATTGAGTTCATTGTATTTAGTAATTGCCACCAAGTGACATGATGTGTACCAACCTTCAGAAAAGAATTTGCACTTGCAGTTGTATCTATAAGCCCCATAATAAATGATATAACCATAAGAATAAGCCCAGTGAAGAAGTGAACCAGCAGAACCACATTCTGCATGTAGAAAAGAAACAGCATCATGGAACAAAAGGGCAGCTAAATGACACAGATGTCATAATTACGAGGTAAAAACTAGCCGTACCTGTGCCACTGTGTGTTCAGAAAATAAAAAAGTGAGACAATATGTTGATGATGCAACTGCAAGTCCATATTCCAAAAATATGAGGATTGTGGGTAGGAAGGAACCTGTTCCAATAAACTGATCCAGATCTACAAAACAGATTTAATTTACTCATAAGTTGGAAAAGAAAATAATAAGATGAATCAAACACGAAAATGCAGAAGAGAGAGTTAACAATGTGAGGACAAAAGTGACCTGTCACACTACTTCCTTTGAATTTCAAGTTCAAAGAATTAAAATTGAAAATCTCCAAAGTGTAATTTTCCAGATACATAGCTCTCTATATGTGGATGTAATTATTCTAAAGCCAAAGATCCTATAGCTGTGGATTATTGAGAATGATTCTCATAATTATGCAAAAGAAGAAACGTTAGATATATTGTCATCGTTGGCTCCTGGTTCTTTTCACTGTTGTTTTGACTTCTATCTGAATGGGTTAAGATACATGTTCCTGGTACTTTCCAGATTTTAATTTTCAAGCACAAGTACCAGATGTCTTATTTAGTACCTTGAGTTTGAGAGGGAGAGGGGGTGGTTAAGAATATAATGATAATACTTTTATTTCCTGTTCGTTTCCTAGTTTATATAGGATTATATAGTTTTCTCCTATTCTTATTTTGTATTGTATTTCTACTAGCATAAATAGAAATCGTAGATAACCCTATTTGGGTATCAATCCATTCACTTAATTCTAGTCTTTTGACAAAAAGAATAAAGCGAGACACTATTGTGGTAAAAGAGAAGCCAGCACAAAGAAAGTTGCAACACAAAATTTTCAAATACCGTACTGCTGAATTTCCTATTTAACCAATTTACAGAAAACAAAGAGAAAACATAACATCTAAGACACCTCGAACAGTTTCCCCTGCTCTGTTGAAACATCCATGCCATCGCTATTGCCTCAAAAAGAGATAATTTGCTATCATCCAACTATTCTCAAAGCCTAGAATGGTAGAAATTGTATAACTCACTCACTTTTTTCAACAAATCATATATCACCGAGCATCCTAATGTAGTAATATACCTCGATTAAAAAATTTCCGAAAATAACGCAAGTATCCAGTGAAACATTTTGACCTTCAACAAATATTTGTGCATGAAAATCATAATATATACCCGTAGTTGGATCTTGTGTTGTGCAAGTTCCATGAGTTAACATCAAATATGCAAGTGATCTAAGTTTGCTAAAATTTAAACGATCGTAAATTTATTAGGATTTTCCCTATTTATGTAATCAGGAACTAGAATCTAACTACATACCAAAGATGTAAAAAAGAATTACTGCAAAAGCTGTAGGAAATAAAAAGCTGATGAAGTCCCATATATATGTCGAAGCCCAATATGACCATATAGATACCTGCATGGAATCAATTTCATAGAAAAATTAACAAAAAACAAATTGTGAAGAAACTAATAAACCAATTCTTCCTCCAGAATAATAAACTTACTCCACTAATCAGCTGTTGGTGCTTAGCTTTCACTTCACGCTCCTGCATGGACAAATCTAACAGTCAATATAAACGTTTCACTACTTACCTAAGCCACAGTCTATAAAGTGTTAAGTATATTCATCCCAATCTATTGCTCCAAGCAGGAAAAAAAAAATGTAAATTGTCTACAGATGAAAAAGAAGATAAGAAGATTAGAAGAGATTGATTTATCTCCTTCCCTCTCATGAATTATTTATATTTCAAGGGTCCCAATACAATTGGTAATTAAAATAGAAACAAGAATATGCTAACATAATATGCTTAAAATATATAATTCTGGATATTATAACATGCACCCTCAAGCTGGAGTATATACATGAAAAATGTCCAGCTCGGAAGATAGACTTTGAAAAGAAGGACGAGTGAATGACTTGGTAAGGAGATCTGGCAACCAAGAAGAAGATTGAACAAAAGGTGCGGTCAACTCCTTGCAAAGCAACATGTCTAGAATAAAGTGGCAATCAACTCAATATGTTTGGTATACTCATGGAAGTCAGTATTGTTGGCAATGAAGATAGCCGCCTAATTATCATAATGTATGGAGATAAGAGCCAGAACATCAATCCCAAAATCATACAGCAACGAGCAAACCTAAAGCATTTCAGAAGTAACATGGGCCATAGCATGGTACTTAGCCTGAAGGCTAAAAAGAGTAACAACCTGTTGTTTCTTACCACACATGATGACCAAATTACTCCAACAAAGGTGCAATAACCAGAGGTGGAATGATAATTAGCACAATTCGCTACCCAATTAATCACTATAACGAGTCATGGACAGTGAGGAGGAGGGTCAATTCAAGAAACTATGACCAGGAGACCATTTTAAATACTGTAGAATCCTACAAATAGCCGCAAATTGCAAAGACAAGAAGCATATATAAACTAGTTGACAACACTTATAGCATAGATAATATCAAAGCAAGTAACAATGAGATAGATGAGCTTCCCCACCAGATATCTATATCGGCCTACATCTAAAAAAAGGCTCACCTAAAGTAGCATCTAATTGACTAGAGGAGTCCATGTGAGTGTCAGTACGGTAGGCATCACCGGTCTCAAAAAGAAGATCTAGTATATACTTGTCCTAACAAAAAAGGAGTAAGCAACTTCAATACTCCCCCCCCCCCCAACACACACACACACACACACACACACACACAAAACTAAGCAATGAAATTTTGTTTTGAATCCACAATACTCGAATCATCATCTCCAAAAATAATGATATCATTCACATCACAATCAAGACAATAATGCCACGAGATGTATGTCGAACAAACACAATGATTAGCCATAGAACGGGTGATGGGGATCGTGATAGCCATTTCCAGTTCAAATATTCTAGGCGGGGACGCAATTTGAATTGAATAGGTTAATTTTGGGAAGGAGGAATTTTAGGAATTTAATTTGTTTATTTTCCTTAAATTTTGAGATTTGATTGAGGTTTGATTGTAATTTGATTATTTTATTTTTAGGAACTTACTTGATTTGACCTTTAACCCTATTCTATATAAAGGGTTGGAAATTGTAAGGAAGACTCAGTTTTGAAATTGATATTGAAATAAATTACTCTTATTTTCTTAATTCTTATTTCTTCAAAATTCTTGTATTCTTTGTTCCACTGTGCTACGTCAAGTGCTATCAGAGCGAAAGAATTCTACAACCATCAATATTCTTCAGAAACCCACTCTTCCAAGTAACCTAAGTCTACCTCACTGTGCTCACCCAAATAACCCAAGCCATTGTATACCTCTGTTGCAACAAAACCAGTGCCAGACCTTAAACGGCAGTGCCAACCAACGCTGGTTCATCGCTGCATCGCCAGTACAGCTGCGTCCTCGACGTTAATCGCCCAATCTGTCAGCGAAGGTAAACTCGCCTCTTGCCGGTGAGTTCCATCGACCAAGCCCTGAGTTCCAACTTTGATCCATTCGCACCCACGTGCCGAATAGCCGATAGCAAGCAAAATCCACCCTCAGTGCTCTTCTCCAACGCGTGTGATCACGTACTTGAGTTTCTCATCCACCGGTGACTTCCACCACTCTCGCTACCATCCGGTGATCTTGGTGGTGCCTTTTCCAGCGAGCTCCACTCTTTGGCAATGCTTCAATTATTGGCCGGTGATCTTCCGGTGAATTTTCCAGCGTGGACGTTAGCAACAAGGTTCTTCGCCGCCTTCGTAAGGTATAAAATTCCTACTTCAGAACTATATTTAATAATCTTATTGGTTAGGAAAAATATTAAATTTGCATGTCGGGCTCTCTTTGACCTACAATTATTAGCATCCTTTTGCGAGATTACATTTATCAGAGAGCTACCAATTCCCATTCCCCATATCCCTACTACCATATATTTGCACGCAATTATATTGGGTCATTTTTATTAATTGCATAGGTGTGATATTTACTTTGGCCTAGTATATTTTTCATTACTTATTTCAGTTTGAGTTAATATTAGCATAGAATCTCCATCTCATCACCTTTGTTTTTTTCTTTAAAAAAAAAAAAAGCCTTCACAATTTATTTCTTAACCCCATCTCCTTTACTTTTTCATACCTTCATATCCTTTTCACCATGGATCAAAAAGTTTCTATCATAGAACAAAATGTTAACACACTCAGGATTTAATGAACCAACTAGGTGAGGATTTTGATAGACTAGCTAGAACTCTAGGCAAACGTCAAATGGAAAATCAGATGAGTGACATCTCTATTCCTCTCGGACAAATGCTAGATCCTTCCCGTAGTTCCACTGGTTCTGTTGGATTTTATCCCGATTGCCACGGCCAACCACAGTTTCCTCACAGTCCTCATGGAAGAGACATTGAGGATGATGCAAACTCTGTTCTAGGTTATGATAATAGATTCCCCCAAGCCGATCATGTTGCGGATCATAGGCCGCAGAAGTGTCAATATGGGGTTAGACCACTTATGTAATACCCTAGAAACCACCATGATGAGTTTAACAATATAGTCAAGGCTGTTAAGGTTGAAGATCCACCATTTGATGGACAGTTAGACCCCGGTGTTTATTCTAATTGGCTTCTTGAAATTGAGGATTATTTTAGGCGGTATCGAATATCAAACTTACATCAAATCATGTTTGCTCAAATGAAATCAGTCAGCTCTGCTAAGCGGCATTGGCAGCGTGTCCAAATTAAGATAGAGAGAGATTTGAGGCCCCGCCCATTAATTGTTGGATTGACATGAAAGTTAAATTAAAAGAGAAATACCTTTCTACTGAGACCAACTGAATGATTACTTAATGAACTTAGGACAAACGTCTCTTAGTGCCACTGAGCACATGTCTAGTTTTGAAGCTCTTTTTATGAGATGTGATATTAGGGAGGAGCCTTGGGGAATAGTGGGTAGATTCGTTAATGGGTTGCGACCCGAACTCAAGAGAGAGGTTAGTTTGTTTTCTTCTGAATCTTTAGAGGACGCCTTTCATAAGGCGCTATCCACTGAACAACTGTATAAATTCTCCACCCCCAGACGGATGACTTCTCAATTCCAACAGTCTAAGTCATTCTCTTCTCAGAAACCAAGTGGGAGTTTATAAATTGGAACTATTACTTCATAGGGAAATAACAGTCCTAATTTGAGAGATCAAGGTAAACAAGGTACTGAATCTACTTTTTCTGGGTCCCTCCCTAATACTTTGAGTATTCAATGTCATAACTGTCGTAAGAGGGGACACATTGCTGCACAATGTCCACAGCGAGCACTTGTGCTCAATTAGGTTCTAGAACCATTACTTGAGTCTGATGAGTGCGAGCAAGTTGATGGTTTTGATCCTGAGGATGGGTGTGAGGAACAAGAAGCTAAGGATGAATTCCATCTTGGTGTCATGTAGCGCATCTTATCAACACTTGTGAAGGAGGAAGATTGGAAGCGCACTAGCATATTCTAGGCTTTCCTTAAATGTGGGCTAAGGTTTGTAAGATAGTCATAGATGGGGGAAGTACCATAAATATAGTACCCACTTGAGCACTTAAAAGGATTGGGCTTAAGCTAGAGCCACATCCCCATCCTTTTTGGGTAGCTCGGATAGATACAACTAGTCTTTTTGTCACCGACAGGTGTTAGTCTCTCTTCAGATGGGAAGTTACTTTGATAAAGTGTGGTGTGATATTCCTCCTATAGACGTCGCACATGTGTTACTTGGTCATCCGTGGATTTACGATATGGACGTGATACATCATGGGCGCTCTAACATTTACACCTTTTAACACCAAGGTAATACCATCCAGTTGAACCCTGTTAAGCCAAAGGAACAAAAATTTGAATCTCCACCTAAGTTGGGTTCCCAGGCTAAGCCCATCTCACTTTCCCATACTCCAAAGACACCATCCAGTTAACAAATAGGAAAGAATTTGAGAAAGTTGGGACAAAGTGGGATTTGTTTTAACTCTGGTGGTCGAGAATGTTTTCCATATCCAACCTACAAATCCCGTAAGCCTTGACCCTAAACTTGCTCACTTACTTGAGCAGTTTAAGGATCTGACACTTACAGATCTCCCCGAGGGGTTTCCCTCTATGCGGGACATTTAGCATGCCATAGACTTCATACTTGGATCCCAAGTGCCTAATTTATCTCATTAAACCAAACCAAACCAAGCCTAATTTATCTCATTATAGTTTGAATATTAATGAGCATGCTGAGTTGCAAAAACAAGTAGAAGAACTTTTACAGAGGGGTGCTATTCGAGAAAGTCTTAGTCCTTGTGCTGTACTTGCCTTATTAACTCCTAAGAAAGACGGGTCATGGAGACTATGTATTGATAGTAGAGCCATTAATAAGATTAGTCTCAAGTATAGGTTTCCCATTCCTCATCTCGAGGATATGCTAGATCTTTTAGTCGGCTCCCTTTGGTTCTCCAAGATAGATCTTTGTAGTTAGCTATCATCAGATTCACATTAGGGCGGGCGATGAGTGAAAAATTGCCTTTAAGACTCCTGATGTCTTGTACGAATGGCTAGTAATGTCATTTGAGTTGTCCAATGCTCCCAATACCTCCGTGAGGGTCATGACTTAGGTTCTATGCCCTTTCCCAGAGAAATTTTTGGTCGTATACATTGATGACATACTTATCTACAGTAAAACTAAGAAAGAACACCTAAGTCATCTTAGGCATGTTTTAGAGTTTTGTGAACTGAGCAGCTTTATGCGAATATCAACAAGTGTTTGTTCATACAATTGCAAGTATCTTTTCTTGGATTCATTGTCTCTGACCAAGGAATAACAGCGAACCCTGAAAAAATGCGGGCTATTCATGAGCGGCCTGAACTTGAGACTATTTCAGAGGTTCGTAGTTTTCACAGGTTAGCCACATTCTATAAGAGATTCGTTAAGAGTTTTGGCTCTATTATAGCTCCCATCACAAATTGCATGAAAAAATGAAGTTTTTAGTGGATCACAACTGCCACTGGGGCATTTAAGGAAACCAAGAAAAGAATGGTAGAAGCCTTTGTTTTGAGACACCTTGACTTTTTTAAAGTCTTTGAGGTTGCTTGTGCCACCTATGGGGTAGGTACAGGAGGTGTTTTAAGTTAAGAAGGTAGGCCAATAGCATACTTCAGCGAAAAGCTTCATGAATCTAGGAAATGATACTCTACATATGATAAAGAGCTATTTGCTGTTGTACATGCTTTGTGGCATTGGTGGTATTACCCGTTACCACAAGAGTTTATTTTATATTCTAAGCTTTAAAATACCTTCATTCTCAAAAGAAATTAAGCAATAAGCATGCATCACAGGTAGAGTTTCTTCAAGAATATACCTTCATTCTCAATCACCGCGCCCGTGCAGAGAATAAGGTTGCTAATGCTTTGAGTAAGCATGCCCTCACTTTACAGTTTACGAGTGTTAGTGTTATAGGTTTTGATAGGCTTAAAGATGAATACCTGACTTGTCCAGACTTTGGTCTAATCTTTCAAGACGTTCAGAATGGTAACCGTCATGAACTTGTTGATTTTATTATTCAAGATAGTTACTTGTTTTGTGGGTCCAAGTTGTGCATTCCTTGTACTTTTGTTCAAGAATTTTTGGTTTAGGAATTACATGAAGAGGGATTAGCTGGCCATTTTGGTAGGGATAAGACCATTGCCTTAATCGAAGATAGGTTTTACTGGCCATCATTGAAGAAAGATGTGACCAAAATTGTTTCTCAGTGTTGCACATGTTAGGTAGCAAAAGCGAAAAAGCAAAACTCTGAATTATACACACCATTACCTATCCCACACGCATGGCAGGATGTTAGTGTGGACTTTGTTCTTGGTTTATCTAGGACTGCTAGAGGTCATGATTCCATTCTGGTAGTAGTACTGCATGGACTACCCACTTCCATAGTGTCAGATAGGAATGTTAAGTTTGTGAGCTACTTTTGGAAGATTCTGTGGAAACTATTTGGTACCCACTTGAAATTGTCGTTTGCTTTTCATCCCTAAATTGATGGCCAGACTGAGGTAGGTAATCGAAGTTTAGGAGACATGCTTAGGTGTCTAGTTGGGAAACGTTAGGTAATTGGGATTTGTTACTACCTCTTGCTGAATTTGCCTATAATAACTCTGTCAATAATTTCACTAGTAAGAGTCCTTTTGAGTGTGTTCATGGTGTTGCCCCTCACTAGCCTATTGACCTTATTCTCTTACCCTCTGATAGCCGACCACATCAATCAGCTGAATCTTTTGCCCAATACATTCATGATATCTATGTTGATGTTCGACGTAAAATTGCGACTAGTAATTCAGATTATAAACTAGCTACTGATGTACATCGTTGCAATGTTGCATTTAATTAAGGAGACTATGTTATGGTTCGTGTTCGTCCAAAGTGTTATCCTAAACATTCTTTCAAGAGGTTGCATGCACGTGCCATTGGACCATTTCGCATCCGTAGCAAATTGAGCCCTAATGCTTATTTAATTAATTTACCTATTGATATGAAATTAGTCTGGTTTTTAACGTAGAGGACTTGTTACCTTACCGACGCACATTTGAGCCTCCAATTTTTTCTATTGGTACTTGTACAGGTTACTTCGCTCTTTTGTTCTTTCACTGATACCAGTCATTCCACTTCTTCAGCAGCCGAATGTAGAGCAGATCACAGATGTGCTTGATCTTGAGACCATCATTTCTCCCTAGAGGCGCCGTTAGCGTTTTCTTGTCCGGTGGAAGCATAGACTAGACTCCGATGCTACTTGAATTATTGATGAGGAGTTCCACCGCATTGATCCTCAACTCTTAGCGCATTATCTTCGGCAGTACTCTACGGAGCATAGTTATTTCCAAGGGAAGGGAATTATGGGGATCGTAATAGCCATTTCCAGTTCAAATATTTTAGATGGGGACGCAATTTAAATTAAATAGTTTAATTTTGGGAGGGAGGTAATTTGTTTGTTTTTCTTAAATTATGAGACTTGATTGAGGTTTGATTGTAATTTAATTATTTTATTTTTAAGAAATTACTTGATTTGGTCTTTAACCCTAGTCTATACAAAGGATTGGAGATTGTAAAGAAGACTTAACTTTGAGATTGATATTGAAATAAATTAGTTTTATTTTCTTAGTTCTTATTTCTTCAAGTTCTTGTGTTTTTTGTTCCGATGTGCTACGTCAACAGGTAAAGTCAAAACCAAGGACAATAGAGCTAAAACAGTCAAACTAGGCATGAGGAAACTACTTCAACTTGTATAAGGCACATCGTACAGGCCAATTGGTAAGAGTAACGGTTGGATGACAATTGGAATATTGAATGCCAAAGAACAATATGGATGCTCCATACATATATTTAGAAGAACCAGAGTCGATAATTGAAAAAGTTGAAGAATCAGTGGAGAGATATGCAAGAGAATGACTTTGGGAAGTAGTAACAAGGTAGGCAAAAGGAAGAGAAGCACGATGAGTTGTCTGGTACTGTAAAAGTCTTGAATACTCTTCTCCCAAAAGAGTCACGGTCTGTGAACGCTGACTGGTAGTGGCAAAGTCGGTAGTAGGATCAGAAGAGGCAACATATGTCATAAGCGTAAGATTCCTAAACAAATCCCAACACTTCTTGCTAATATGCCTCAATTTTCGACAACGTGTAGACTTTGGCCGCAATCTTCAACCCCAACAATCTCCACGTGTACCACGATTATCATGACTATCCAAATGATATGGAGATATTTGACTAGCAAAGGCAAATAGAGAGGAATCAGAATTAACTAATGAAAAATCTCGAGACATAACTCTCATAATTCGAGAATAAGTCTCGGCAAATGTCGGAAAAGAAACTCTACCTAGTATCTGAGCTCTTAGAGGCTCAAACTCAAAACTAAGATCGGCAGGGAACCTAAGAACAACCATCTGTTCATGCTGCCCTTACATCGCATTCATATCCAATAACAACAGTCGAACAGAGTTCAACTCCTTATAGACTTACTTTAGGAATGCAAAATAATCCATGATTGACTTACTAGACTGCTGCAGTTAAAAGAATTCAGGAGATAGATTAAAATGCAAATCAAGTTACAAGAAAATAGCAAAATGTCATTATAATGTGCATGTTCATTGCTTAAAAAAAGCTATACATATATACGTCCTCCGATATCTTTGGAGGTTGGTTATTTTATCATTTAATTTTTTTAGAAATTAAAGTGTAATTAATTTATTTAAATTTAAGAAATATTTATAATTTATTTTTTTTACCTTTATTTTATGGATAAATATGCCATTTTAAAAGTTTATTTGCTTTATTTTATTCCACCTTTGGAAGATTGAAAATTTAAAATTTTAATACTCACTCTCTTCTTATTTCTTTACATTTCTTTTCTTTTCTCTCCAAAGAAAAACTCACAAACTAAGCCATTCTTTTTAAAATCTTTCCTTTTCTGTTCTTCTCTTTCCATTTCACACTCCATGACTGACAGATTGCTGTTGTTTGCCAATAAGAACCCAGACAGATGGGGAGAGAATAGCAACAGACGGCAACTGAGCTGAACTGAAAAAGACCGCGACTGTGGCAATCGTCGAAGAAAAACACTTCGAGCGAGACTTGTTCAATCGTGGACTTCAATCGAGAAGACTGGTGGCGAGTGAGTCAGGTTGCGATCGCCGATGGCGGCTTGAGGGAGACGAAGTCGACTGGTTGCAATCATCGACGGAGACCTTTCGCGACTTCGAGCGAGAGCATACTATTGATCGCGATTGTTGACTGGTTGCAATCGGAGACCTTTCGCGACTTCGAGCGAGAGCAGACTATTAATCGCGATTGTCGACTGGTTGCGATCGTCGAGGGAGAGCTCAACTGGCGGCCATCGACTTCGACTGGAGTCGATCGTTGACTACAACGCAGACGACTGCAGCAGTGAGGCTTTTTTTTGGGGATAATTACACCGACATACCCTTTTAACCATATTATTTAATTTACGCCTCCGTCTAATGATCTCAGCAATTTGACCTCGCATGTATTTAAAAGGAGTTACTGTGTAAAAAATGTTAAGCAGTCCGTTTATGGGTTTAGGAGAGAAAAAAAAAAAGAAAAAAAAAATCAATTAGGAGAGAAGAGAAGAGAAGAAAAATAATAATAGTTTTTTTTTTATTTGTTTGATAGTTTAGGAGAGAAAGATATTCACTTTCTTTTTTTTTTTTTTAGTTTCTTCTTAACTTACAAACAAGAAACGTTTATTATTATTTTATTGTTATATCTTACAAATTGATAAAGTTAAAAGGATTTAATTTGTATTAAGATATATTTATAATTTTTTTCTTCTTCATTTCATGAATAAAAGTATCATTTTAAAAGTTTTATTAAATAATTTTTCTTTTTCTCTCCCTTTTTTCCCTTTTTGGGAGGGTAAAAATTTTAAAAATTAACTACTCACTTTTTTTCTTATTTTTTTCTTTTCTTCCCCCCCAAAAAAAAAAACTCACAAATAAGAGTTGAATTTTAAAATCTTTTTGTTTTTCTTCTTTTCTTCCCATTTCTCTTCATCCAAACGAACTGAAAAAGATTAAATAAAATAAGTTGATTTTTTTTTACTCTCAAATATCAAAAAATATATATATATATATATACATATACATATACATATACATATACATATACATATAAATTTTGTTCTACTCTTATTTTTTATCTATTTAAAAATTAATTTACAATAAATGTTATAAAAAATAATTAAATTTATTAAAATAAAAGTAAAGTTTTACTAAATAATAATTTATTATTAGAATAATTTATTTTATTATACATATATGTATAGATAAATCTCATAAACCTCGTCAACTCGCTAAGTTGCGTCTAATGACACAATTCTTGAAACAAACTAATAGTAATTATTCTTATTTTTATATTTATTTTTTAATTATCCTTTAGTGGGTGAAATTTGATAAAAAAATTTAATGAAAATTTATTAATTTAATGGTAATTTATTTAATTTGAATAAATAGTAATAAATAATATTAATAAAAAAATATTATTCATTTATATAATAAAATTTATTAGCAAAAAATAATTTTAATTTTAAGATTAATTAAAAATATTAATAAAATAAATCATTCTAATAATAAATTATTATTTGTTAAAGTTTAATTTTTATTTTAATAAATTCAATCATTCTTTTATAATATCTCTTATAAATTAATTTTTACATAGGTAAATAGAGTAAAAGAAGAATAAAATTTATATCTATACATATATGTATTATTTTATTTTATTTATTTATTTTTACTTATGTTTGATGGTATTTTGATTTTAGCAAAATTGTATTATAAAAATGATTGACTGCTAATTTTATTTCATCTTTTTTTAACAATTTTCAAATGAAACCCTTTTTAAATGGATAAAAGAGTTAAAATGTTAGAATTAAGAGATGAAAGTAGTAAATTAAAAATCAAACATAATTAAAAGAGTATCAATGTAATTAATCCTTTTTTTATTGTTATTATTCTAACATTACACGAACAAAATTTATAAAGAGTAAAGATTAAGTAGACTCGATTTATGTAATGTTTGATTTTGCATCACAAACATTACTATAAGTGTAATCCATGTATTTATACCATGTGCATTATAGTTTGTAAATAATTTATTACTAATATAAATACATAAAAATATGATCCTATTTAGGATATGCTATATCATTTTGACACTTACATTATATGCCTCATATTACCTTTGATATTGTTAGAAAGCTATAGGATGTATAATTTTCTTGATTTCTTATTCTTGGTTCCTATTCGTACATGAAATTAAAGTAGGTAAAGATCTTGATTTCAAACTTTACAGTCATCCCAATAATCAATTGTTGCACGTTTTTGGTCTTCTTAAAAAAATTAGTTTAATCACTTGTGAGGGGACATCTTGAGAGTGTAAAATAATATAAGTAATAAAGTTTTTTCTCTCTAATAGTCTAAACTTTCAGGTGAATTGGTAACTAATAGTCTAACAAGATCTTTGGTTAAAATTTGAACTTAGGATTTTTGGCCGCTATGTTCTAAATCTATCTAAAGCAGGATTCCATGGTGTAACCATGTGAAGTTCTATGCCTTGAGCTTCTTTTCCATGCACATACTATTAAAAATGGCATTGCCAAGTATGATAACCATTGCCTAACAATTGCTATTGGCTGTATCCACTTTGTCCATTTATTTTAATTACTGCTAGCTGAAAACGTATGAGTTAAACAACATAGTAATTTGATGAAGTAAATTTGTATTTTTGGTAGACTTGAAAAGTGTACCTTCACAATAGCAACTGCAAATGATGCGGGTATAAAGGAGAAGGCAATATTGACAACAATTACAGCTGCAAATGCATCCAAATCCTACAAATTCACAAGAAAATGATATGAAGAATAGGATTTTTGATAAAGTATATCATGATAAATTCCACCGAAAAGGATAAAACAAGTGTAACCAAGACAAGTAGCATACATGACGTTGCAACCGCTGGCTTTTTGTCATGGGCAAAGGGTGATTATGTGTTCGAATTGTCGTATTATTATTTGAAGCAGCAAGCCTAAGAATTGCCGAATTCATCAAATTTATATACGTTGGAGCAGCATGATGACAAGAACTGTTGTGTAGAACAGTGTATCCTAAACTTCCATCGTCATTCTGATCATCCATCACAATCGCTCCATACCTACATATAGACAATTGTAAGACTGAACGAACTGAGTGAAAATATTATATTAAAACACAACAACCTATTGCAAGAAAGTAAATTAATATAAATAATAAAATTATTCCTTTTTCTAACAAGTTTTTAGGTGAAATGGTGGCTAATAGTTTAATATCATATGAGAGTAAGTAAAGAACCTAATTTCAAATCTTGCATCAACCCAGTCATCAATAGTTGCACATGTTTGTCCTGCTCAAAAAGCCAAAGTCTCCTCACATGTGAGGGAGTGTGTTGAGGGAAAGCAAGTCAATATACAATTCAATTTAGTAACACTTTAGTCCCAAAATAGTTGAGGTTGAAAAGCCTTATTAGAGTAATATTTGAGTTTTTCAAAGGCTAATTGGAAAAAGAAAGCCTCTCAACTAATAGTCAAAAATAATCCAAGAGAAGCATTCCGTAATGAGTAAATTTTTGGCTGCGCAAGCAAAAGAAAAGTGCCTAAAGCAAAATAAAGTTGCAATTTGCAAGACAACTTTTGTAATTCAAACCTTTTTGGACTATTTTCATGAACTAAGATTGTAAATTGGCAATTAGAGGAAATAAATTGATCATGAAAGAATGCAACAAAAATGATAGACATGGGAATAAATAAAGGCTGAAAAATAGTCACCATTAAATCTCAAGGTTCAAAGTTGAGGTCACCAAAATTATCCTGGTCATCAAGTTTTTATGTGGTCACGGCATTGTATCACAGTATCAGGTGATGTGCAACGATTAGTTTATTAAAGATTTTAAAAAGGTTAAATGGAAAATTGGGCCAATATCTCATTGTTTCCCGATATATCGCCTGATATGAGCTCCACGAAATCTTGCGTTGGTCTCTCTCGCTACTAAGACGAGGCACCTAGATCTAGGCTGAGATGGCCAATATTTCAAACAATGCTAAATCTATTTTCATTTAATAATCAAAATAGCACCATCAACATGATATGCATGACAATAGGTTTAAATTAAAGCTGCCAGCGGGAAAAAAACACTGAACAAATTCAATCTTCAAACAGAGAAGGTCCAAGTTAAAGCAGTTAAAATGTATAGAAGCACGTAGAGAGTTGCATAAATTAATAAATTCATACAAAACATGAAAGAATACTCATTTCAAGTAGAATTTGGAGTTGGTCTTAATTCAACTTTCGAAACACAATGCAATGAGATCAACCTTGAAAATAATAATAGAAAAGGCCAGTTGTCTGAAATGGAATAGAAGTTTGTCACAACGCACCTTGACTGATAGGATTCATTAAAGCTAGACATCAGATATTCACTCATAGAAAGTAGGATAGGACCCAAAGTTGGCCCTGCTGCCTCAATAGCATCGGTTAATGCCTTTTCTGACTTCGGAAATCTATATGTACTTGGCCTAAACTTTTGGATCCAACCCCCTTCAACAAATTGGGCAACCTGCAGCATTCAAAGCAACTCAACAAGAGAAATTTAGCATGGCTGCTATCAGCATAAACTGTAATAATCTACTAAGACAAAATTCCATTCATTTAAATCCATTTACAATGTTGCATATGAACAACATCAGGAAAAACAAATAAAGAAGCAAATAACAAACCTTGTTTGAGATAGGCCATGATAGATCAAAAGGAATTGGCCCACCACCACCTCCACCACTTAACAGAGGATTAAAATAGGAAGTTGTGAGGGTCAAAGATTGCTGGTCAGGATGTGGTTTAAGTTTGAGGAAAAGAAGACCAAAAAGCAAGAAGATAGCAGGAATCAATAACTGGAAAACAATTGTTTTTCGATCTCTTCGAGCAGATATTGCTCTCTTTATGAATAATGCTTTAGAATGTTCCCAAAATGTTGACCTTTCTACGGAGCAAGAGCAGCAGCATTGCTTATTTATGAAGTTCAAGAAACTCAAGATGGTAGCCAAAATCAAACTGCAAGCTCTTCCCATTATAGTAACTATGGCTCTGATGATCCTACAATTTCTATATAGCTTGGGAAGGACAATATTCCTTGGAGCATAATTATGAGATGCTTGAAAAACAATAGAATCAGGTAAAACAGGAGTCTTCTTATCCTCAATACACTCAGCTTCACTAAAATCACATCCCGTGACTCTCAGGAATACTTCTTCAAGAGTTGTCACAGATATACCGTAACTCTCAATGCCAGGAGACTGATTGTGCTCGCCACCTTCAGTTTCTGATTTAGGACCTGAACTTCTCATGCAACCTTCAATCTCCCTGAACATGCTCTCAAAGCAAGAAGAAGAAGCCAGAGGAAGCTTGAAGGAAATCTCTGTCCCAACCTGTAAATGCAGATCCAGTTTCATGAAATAAGAGAATGCAGCGCAAGCAAAAGATAGTCATGTGGACATAATTGTTGGAAACATTGTCATATTTGAAAAGAACATTATATGTCATTTATTGGCATGCAAATCACTGAAATGATATCAAAATGCACATTTCTACTAAATTAGCTGGAGCTGGCTATGAAGTTTTAGATTTTGCTTCTTGTATTATGTTTCTAAGATCATCTCAATGGAACAGAACTAAACCACTCCGGCATTCATCTAGTTATTCATGGTTCACAAAATTTGTTGGCACTGTCTCTTGCATTAAAGCAACAACCATTGGAGAAATAAGATCAGATGAATACCTCGCTCACACATGTTGCCGAAGGAATATGACGGTAAACAATATCAGCAGCTATAGAGGCACTTGGAACAGTCTGAATTGGGGAAAAGAGAAGGCAATATGAGAGTATGCCAATGAATTTGAAATACAAAAGACGAAACAATCAGGATGAAAAATAAAAAAATGAAAAGGACCAGTATACCTTCACCAAAGTAAGAGTGTAACCAACCCCGTACTGGTGCTTCAGGAAAAGTGAACTGTTAAAAAACACCAATTTGAGAAAATGATGCAGTGATTAATTATCTGCTAGACTGTATAAAGATCACATCTGAATCCAACTGGATAATACTATCCATTTTTCCCCCCCAAAAAAACACAGATTATACTCTTCAATGACATTGTTATTTCACATTACAAGTTCGAAACCTTTCATAAAAAGTTTTCTAGCATGGAAAATAGTAAACTTTTTCTCTTGGTAGTTGGTATACTTCATTGGCGAAATGATGGTTGCAGAATATAGGAGATGAATATACCACTAATATCAATCAAACAAAACAATGCTCAGGCATAGTATTGTAGATTCCATCAAGTGTAATAGACAAGTAGTTTCTGATATTATTGTCATTATGTAGGTGTACATTGTTTAGTGTTCCCAATTGAAAAGGCATATTGATTACAAATATAAATACCTGCCACAGCATTTCAAAGAACCATTAGCCATGATAGCTATCCGATCACCTAAAACATCAGCTTCATCCATTGAGTGTGTTGTTAGCAATATTATCCTTCCCTTTTTAATCTTTTTGATTAACTGCCAAGTCAACCGCATTGAATATGGATCCATTCCACTAGTAGGTTCATCCAGAATAATAACCTATAAAAGAAAAAAAAACCACCAAATGACAAACAATTACTTTAGATTCTAAACGGACAAAACGAAAGCAATTTCCTGATTCTAGTGTTCACCTTACTATTTCCAATCAGTGCAATTCCAAGGGACAACTTCCTTTTCATGCCTCCAGAGAGTTCACTTACAAGAGTGTTAACTTTCTCAGCCAATCCCACCTAACCAAACATTAATAGATATAACATGATATTAACACAAAAGACATGTCTATCAAACAAGTCCAGGCAAGAGAACAAGTGGAGATACCCCCCTCCCCCCAAAAAAAAAAAGGAAAAAAAAGGAAATTAATAATAATGCTAAATAACTTTCTGGAGCACAAAGCACATATGTTCTAAAAGATGCCTATAGATTTTTCTCTGCACTTCCACAAATACAAATAAAGTTGCAGAGTTAAAAGAATTTGATAATATATGAATGCAAGAAGTCCATCTGGCAAAGTAACAGCAAGAACTCACTTCATCAATCATTTCAGTCACCACACTCTCCAAAGAGTCTTCCTTCACACCTTTCAAATTACCAAATATTTCCAAATGCTCCTTCACCTGATAAGAGTAATTAGACAAGTCAAACTCGGTGCTATTGTAAGTCGACATGGCATGCAAAGACATTAGACTTCTATGCGTATTTGTCATCAACCTAAAGAAAAGAAGACATAAGCATTAAGGTTGTGTTTGGCAACCACTAGCTTAGCTTTTAGCTAGTGGTTGCCAAACACAACCTTAATGCTTATGTCTTCGCTACTCAGCTATTTGAGTTTCTCTAAAATGACCAAATTTATCCTCTTATATTTTAAACTTTTTTTAAATCATGAAGGGCAAAAATGTTAAATTAACAAAAAGTTAAAAAGCTAGCTCACCAGAAAAAAAAAAAAAAAAAAAAAAGAGCTAGCTTTTTAATAGTTAGCTTTATTGCTTTCCAAACTCTACCTAAAAAATGTTGGTCTTTCCACGTCTCTTAAAACAGATAAAGGACATGCAATAACAGATATGATACGATACTTATACGCTGATATGTTAGGACATAATAAAAGAGGAAAACGGCAACATGGTGCATGAGGCTTCCCACATTGTGGAGTCCAAGAAAGGTCATACGTATACAATTTTACCCCAACTTGAAGGGAGGTTGTTCCCTTGGTCCATGACCCTCGGGCCGAAATGGAACAACCTAGGGTAGGATATGATAATGAATAAATATATATTTTTATATATAAAATAGAAAAAACTATTTATTAACAATACTATTATCCTTTATTTATATATATTTTAGAAATTTTTATTTATGTATAAATTAGAAATTTTAAGGCTTAAAATTTCTAAAATTAAAAAATTTAAAGGACATTTAATCAATAAATATAAATTTGTATTATTTTATTTTATTATTCAATTTCAGTTTTTCTTTTCCAAAAATTAAATGCGTTTCAAGTGATACAACGCTAGTGTTAAAGTAACAGGAAATAATAAAGCACTAGGTTCCACCGTAATTAAGCTACCTAAAAAATTTATTTTTTATTGACTTTCAAAGCAACTCCTTCACCTCTACTTAATTTATGCACCGTTAAACAAGACCCTTGTATCATTGCTCCTGTTGCACCTAGCAATAACACAACCAGATTCCTGGCTATCTTCTATTGTAGCTCAACAATTTTGTGCACTTTCTTTTTCCATTTATTGTTAATTAGGCTTCAACAATTTAAGGAATTGACTTATCAAAGAAAATAATTAAGGAATTGATGTATAAGCTGAAAATTGGTGTGTTAATACGCATTAATGAATTACAAATGAAGTAAAAACAACAACTCAACATCCGGCATAATGGAAGGCACTTAGTGTGAAACATCATGATAAGATCATGAGTGAGGCATCTATTTTCCAATAAATGACGTCAAGAGAAAGAAAGAGAGAAAGAAAAAGAAGAAGGGAAAAAAAAAAGGACGACCACATTGAACCAATAGATGTCTGGAAGAATGTAGTAATTAACACCTCAATTTCTTGATAAGCAAGTGAATGTATAAACTTCTTCGTACATCTGAACTAGTGTACTTCACAAATTCCAAGAAAACTAACACTACAGATGAACATAAACAGAAAACAAGTTCCTGCTTACCGTTAATTCAGGAAAAAGAATATCATTCTGGGGGCACACACCCAATTGTTTCCGTATCTCATCCTGTAAGATTCATGAACAAGTTACAGAATTGGAAGAGGACAACTCGATAACAAATAAGGACAAAAGCAACAAAGCTAATAGCAATAATTAAATTAATTAACCATCAGATTTTAACCAAGAACAATTTATACAATTTACAATTGCGAATGACTGTGAAATCAATATAAGTTGAGACAATCCTTATAGAGTATAGACAGCCCTAAAACCTTGACTCAGCACAAGGAAAAATGAATAATAGAAACATCTACATCAAACCAGTGACCCAAAAAAAAAAAAGAGGAGGAAATTTAAGGGCATTTATTTTGATCAACTTGGCAGCGAACTAGTTTGAATTTAAAATACATGACGAACTGGACCCAAAAAAAAAAAAAAAAACAGAGAAGGCAAAATAGTGAATTAAAAATATATAACCACCTTGATCCAAAAAGAACAGAAAAGGAAAAACTTAGAGCCTCTTCTACATGCCCTAGCATACTGGACCCAGAGGTTCTAGGTCAGAGCTTCCATATTGACAAGTCACAACTTCAACACAAATGTCCCACCTAGAAACAGCTTGACGAACAACTGTTGCCATGTTTTATCAGATTGGGCGAAGAGTAGGAAAAAAAAAAAAAGAGGAAAACGAACATGTGCTTATGTTATCTGGTTTGGATAGTTTAGCAGTTCACTAACAAGGAAAGAATTAAAGCACATACACCTTATCTGAACAGGTTTGAAAGTTTATCTACATCCTCATGTTCAACCACTAAATGGCAAATACTGTTCTCACCTAAAATGATCCCTAGTTCATAGAACAATTCTCAACACTACCCCTCAATCCAGAGCACAGATTCCTATTGTAAATGAATAAATAAAGAAAGAAAGAAAGAAAGAAAAAAACACAACAACAACATCAAAAAAATGCGATCTTTTTCACTGTTTCTAGTCAACAGACTAATAAGGAGATTAAGATAGCTGCAAATTCACTATAAAGAGTCAAAGGCTTGAACTGAAGGTATAAGAAAGCAAACAAAAGATACAAGGGTATACTTTTGAGAAAATTATATTCTAGAAACAATATACAAGCATAAAAGAAGAAAACTTATGAAAAATAAAGTTACCATGTCAGTTGAAATATTCTTCCCAAAAACCAACGCATCCCCAGAAGTAGGAGGAAGAAGGCCAACAAGCATTGAGATTGTCGTGCTTTTACCAGCTCCATTATGTCCTTCCAGTATAATTTTTAAAATCAGCAGTATAATTTTTAAAATCAGTTCATGGAAATAAAATGGAACATAGCACTGCGATTAAAGATTTTAAGAAGATATAATCAATTAAAATAATATGCCACTAAATTCTTTGTTCTAGCTTCTACTTGTGATCCAATTTCTCATTTAATTCCTCTAAAACATTGAGTTTACCACTACGTTAAGAGACATCAATATTTATGTATTGAACATTGGAATTTGATCTCAATGAAAATTATCAAGATAATAATTGTTGCCAAGGTTTTAAATTGCTAATGATACCCATATATATAGAATTAGGGGTGCAAACGATCTGGCGCGAGCCAAGCTTTTGGTTGTTCAAGCTCGTTTGTTTGTTTGTAGTAGACCTCGGGCTCAGCTCTTGCTAGTTTTGGATAGGGTGAACTTGAGATTGGCTTGGACTGGTTTTGCATAAACAAAAACAGAATTGATTTCATAAAAATCAAATTGTGAAAATGTTGGTCTGTTTCTTCTTTCTTTTCCTTCTTTCTTACTTTAAATTCAAAAGGGGGAGGGGGAGGAATAATATGTACCTAGAAGTGCAAGAATCTGATTTTCATATAGGGTGAGCTGCAAGGACTTCACAGCACAACAAATCCCTTTCTTAGTAGTATACACCTTCTGCAGATTCCTAATCTGAATGCATCTGGAAATGCAACGATACAGGTAAGGAAATTTTGTAACCAATATTGATGCATGAAAATTATAGGATATCCTACCGGCCATCAAGCTCTTGTTGCTTCATTTCCAAGCTTATTGCTTCCACGGCAGGTTCAGAACTATCATTTCCAGGAGAACTGGAGTTTCCGATAGAAACATCTGAGCTGCAAGCAGAATGTTTAATGGTGCTTTTCTTTCTGCCGAAGCACTTCCGAAATATAAAATTCCAAGGATAATGCACTCCATTCTCCTTTGGAAGGACCTGAACAAATGAGAAATTTCTAGAACTATTACAGGCAAGGTACAGTAAAAAGACCATAGCAAACATAAAATGAAGTACTTTCAAAAAGATACAATATGCAAGAAATCTTAGTACACTGAAATGTCAGCTTATGAGCAGTTACTTGAAAGATGCTCAATAAGAGTAGAATTCTTTTCTCATTAGAGGGGTTAAATACAGAAACAAAATATCTGCTTGTCATTTTTAGCAACTCAAATGAGATTTTCATAAATATCCAAAAGTCATCATGAGTACAGCTCTGGTTATGCACATTAAACTTCATCTATACAAGTGGGTTATAAATTAAAAACAAAAACAGTATGCTTAATGCAACGGTAAATCTGATAACACAATCAACAATTTCCAGAGAGAGAACAATAATAAAAATGAAGTTTCAGAGATATACCTTATCCAGGTAAAGACCAATTGCGCAGTACAAAAGTGTGTCAAGCATCATCATCAGGAGACAGACCAAAAAATTCACTCCTGATGATGCCTGTAGGTTACAGCTGTGCTTTAGAAACAGTAAAGAGAGGTCTGTTGAAGACTCTCTGAAAAGATTCCATGACATGGAATACTCAACAAGGTCAAACAGAAGCACAAACCCTCTGTAATTAACATACCTGCCATATGTTGCTCCAACGAAGTCCAATATGAGCATGCTCATAGTCAGCGAAATTGACAGACCCTAGAGCAAAGGCCGTCGGTGAAAGGAAAGAAGCAATGACCTTTAATATCCTGCAAGCATGCATGTTAGAACAAGATACATGCATCGCAGAAGGAAAAAGAAATTTAATAGGCAAAATTCAAACACAAACTTGAAGTAGGAATACCCACATGGGACAGGCCTGCTCATGGACAGTGTAGTAAGGGAAGAAGGCCCCAAGAAAAGAAAGGGTACCAACTGCCACAGCCGTTTTTGCGCGCGTGAAGAATGTTGATATCAAAAAAGACAACATTATTGCACTAAGACCAAACAGAAAAAAGTACACAAAAACCACTGATTTATCACTGTACTGGAAAAGGGTACTCATTGTGCATAGAGTCATGATCCCACAAGAAATTGCAAACTGCAAAGGAAATACAACACATAAAAAAAATAAATAAATAAAAATGAGAATCCCATCAAAACACTGTGCCTTCATAAAGGAGTGCTTGAGATAAAGTTGAACACTTTTGGCTTCTGATAGAACTTTACACAGGATAGGATGCGGCAAAAAGCTAGTGAATGAATTATTTCAAATTTGTAGCACTTATATCTGAGCTTAGAAACTTAATAGGAAAAATGCATATCAAAATTGCATAATCGGCTCCTGTAAAAATTAATCGGAAAATTATGAATATGATGTAATGCAACAGGAGAATTTTTGGATTCCAAATTCCCCACTTGCCGGTAAAATTTGATATCAAATTCCATGTAAATATTTCCCCTTAGCCCTGGTTTGATTTCTTCAGAAGGGCTGACAAAGAGCTCCTTAACGAGAAAAGGAACAAATCAAGAATTTCACATTCTGACACACTTGGTAACTTCTGCAGGCAAACTGTGATGTTTGTTTAGTTTTATTTATGTAACTACTATATGTTTTCTGGAGTCAAGGCTCGTTCGATGATTTTATATTTCATTGATCTACACTGTAGTAATGGCTCATAAGTTTAAACTTGCAAGATTCTGGTTAAGGCGTAATTAATTGGTGATGGTATCAACACGTGGCACTAACAATGTTCATATTTCTGAACTTCTGAGTTTGGACTGCGACTCCTTTTAGATTTTTCAGCATGTATAAATTGGGCAATTTGCTGCAGACAAGACCAAAAGGTATTTAACTGTTTCTTTCCTAAATAACAAATCTGGAACCCTGCTACTGGTTTGGGTGGAACACTTGAACATGCTCGCACAAAAATATTTCACACTACACTTCACCCAAAGGCTTGGGAATTCATAGTTTGCAGTCATAACTCTAGTTTCCTTCTAATTACTTCACCTAACAATTTTACATCACAATTAAGCTCCAGAATTTGAAATACTTAGGAACTCCAGCATCACCAACATGAACTCACAGGACCACCAAGACAAATGATCCAGTATAAAGCATGCCACCAAAATTTTCATTCCCCTGCACCACCATGACCCATGGCTTCCATTACCCTCCCCAACTCAACAAGAAAAAGGGCCGGCAACGCAGCATCCAAAATTCAAATTAAACAAGAACCAAAATGTCACGTACAACTTGTCAACTCGAAAAACACCTAGTCATGTTCAGACTTAATTCTCCAATTTCTTGGTATCGTATCCGGTCCACATCATTCATTAACGGGTCTCCATTTCTAAGCTGCATCTGCAGCAATGCACCAAAACTGCTATCCAGACATGATTGATAGAAAGATGGATTGAGAGAGTTCATTTATCAGATTAAAAAACTAGAGGTTCTCCTCTTCTTAAAACAACTAGTGGAGAAACTTCCTAAAATCCAGCAGTTAGACAACATCATTTTCATTTACTGACAGGAAACAAGCATATGTGCTCAGGCTTGGTTTGCTCAGTAAATATTATCAAAGTTGAGGATTTCCACATATAACAAGTGAACATACTCTAATAAACCTGTTAGCAAGGATCTGGGGTTGTTCATGATCAGATTGATTAACATGTGGCACTAAATGAAAATTTTGACCCCCCATAATAATATAACGTACCCTATACAATGAAAAAATTGTAGGGTCGGAACACACATTCTTCTAAGCACTGATACCACAAGCTACAAATGATATTCTAATGTTCACCACATACAACAAACTAAAACACTTGAAATATTTTTGCCACTGAGACGTTAACACATCAAAACACACTTTGAAATGAAACAACACTATAAAAATTGCATGTTGATGTTTTAAACTTTAACTTCCTCATCATGAGCAGCCATTTTTTACAGCAACCCCAATGGTTAGGTTTATATAGAGCCCACTATTCCCATTGCCCTTTATTAGCAGGACCAACACCAAGCACTGGCGCTGTTCGAGTACCATATTATAGCATCAGCACAACAAAGTCATACAAATATTTGTCCACCATGCCGAACATTCAAGTTGAGCTAAAAGAGATCAATCAGACAGTACATTCATCAAATCCAGTTGAAACAGTTAAAGAGGGTTACTGAAATCCCAAATTAAATTACTGCTGCCACATTTTCAACCTCCAACCTAATTGTCACGCTAAATTTACAACCAACACTTATCCAAGCTGAAAAACTAAAGGATGTAATGCAAAAAGATTAAATGTTTTGGCTTGCACAAATAACAGCATTCCATGGGACTTTATCGATTCAAGCTGTAGAAGTTTCATACCTGCAAAGCATAAGTGACAAACCAAGAAAGATAGAATATCTCATCTTTCAGACCCATCATGTAGAGACCTTCTTTTATTTTCTGTTCCTGAGTATTACAAATAAAAAATGTGCTCAGTGCAGACATTTTATCAAATCATTGTGTTAAAACCTTAAAAACAAGAAACTGCATAATCTCTCAAAAATGGTTTAAGTACATTATGATTCCATGATTTATTCATGTATCACACTCATTTCAAACCTTCTCGAACACAGAGTAGCTAATCAGGCGAGACACTGGATAGAGAAATCCCATAAGGTACCTGCTTGTCCAAATCCCATGTCAACAAAAGATTGTCAAGTGAAAATAGTGAATGCAGCGGGAACAAATAACAACTGGAGAGATTGCCCCTTGATAGATATAATATATATTTGATGCACTTATTGATATATATATATATAATCTAAACAAGCAAAAATGTAATGAGATACATACAGCACTCCCATGACTTTCTTAATGATGATCTGGAACTGATCATCAGTATATTCACGAGTTGGAAAGGGAGCCAGCCTTATGTCTGAGGGGCTAAATTGAGTCCATGGTATCTTGAGTAGGGAAGATGAGTTAAATGAATGCCAAGAAGGTGACTCGCCATTGGTTGCAACTTGCTGGGAAGCATATATTATGAAAGAATCCATAACTTGTTGAAGCTGCAACAGGGATATGAAAAAGTGAAAATACCAACCAAAAAAAAAAAAAAAATTAAGGAAATAAATCAGTGTGACAAAAACTCACATAAATAGAAGTTAAAAGATCCTAATATGCTTTGGAACAGAATAGTCAATGGAAAAATATTTCAAATTTTTAACAAAAAGGGAAATTTTTTGATGCAGCACGTAGAATACCTAGAATTTTACATGGAGCATGCCTAGGGCTTAATATAACCATGTTCAGGGTCTGTTTGAGTCTTATTTTCATGTATTTTATAACTTATAATGCTATTGGACAGATTTTATTGCTTTTGCATTGAATGTCAAGGTTAATTAAGTAATTCTGTAAACTGCTGGACATGGTCTTAGGGATCGCCCATGATTCATGTTACAGTTATTATTTGGGTCATATATGGAGTCTTTATTAGGTGTAAATTTTTATTTTTTTGAAAGTAAATATAAAGGATATATAGGGGGCGTTTGGAGTAACAAAAAAGTGAGACGAAATGAGATAATTTGTGAGTTTGTAATTCATGCAATAAAATAAAAAATGAATAATTTTTAGAGGTTTTCAGAGATTTTCAGAATTTTTCAACATTTTTCACTTCACCAAATGCACCTATAGTGCAAATATTTTGTGTATTTGTAGAGTGATGCGCAGTGCAAATGGGGAGCGGTAATAGAACAAAATTCTGGATGCACAAATGAAGGAGAAATCATGCTAGACTGTTTGGGGAGTTCCCCCTAAAAAAAAAAAGAAAGAAAAAAAAATCTTTTCACTATTGCAGGTAATCAGGAGGCCAAGTTGATGAGTATTTTCAATGCGTAGATAGGAAAGTGTTTTTCCATATTTCTTTGAGAAGAAATCTCCAAAACTGGGAAGTGGAAGATTTTTTTGGGTTTGTTGCAACTTCTGTGTGATAGCAAGATTGAACATGGGGAGGATATACTGAAGTGGGAGATTTCTAAATAGGTTTGATTCTCTATTAAATCCGTCTACCTTAACCTATTAGGGAAGAGGCCGACTACCTTTTGATGGAGCAAAATATGTGGTAGTGATGCTCCTACTAAAGTGGCATTTTTTTGGTGGTGTGCAGTGCATGGTAATATTCTCATGATTGATAATTTGAGGAAAAGAAGAATAGTTATGGTCAATTGGTGTTGTCTCTGTAAGGAGAATGGTGAATCCATTCCTCATTTGTTGGTCCATTGTCCAGTGGTTCGAGAATTGTGTGGTGTGGCTCTGTCGTGCTTCAACATGCAATGGGTGTTTGCTTGGAAGACCACTCACATTTTGCAAGAACGGGGGGAAGGTAGAGTTGGAAAGAGCACTTCTCAGGGTATAGAGATGCATATTCTGAGGGTCAAAAGGTTTTCTTTTGTCTATTTTATTTAGGTGGTCATCAAGGAGGATTAATCCTGATGTTCATAGTTTCTTGGATTTTTTGGACAATATGGCTAGTTAGGATTTTTTTAGTTGTTTGCCTGGCCATTGGAGCCTTATACTTTTGTTCATCCCTTGATGCTTTCAATATAGATCTCTTTACTTATCAAAAAAATATATACGGTGTAAATATTCAAAATTGTCAAAATTTAGCATTTGGTAGAGTTTCCTAAGCTTTCATCTCAAAAGGACTTTCTTGAGACTTTTGGAATTTTTGGGACTTTTGGTGCACTGTGTGGATGTATTTTTGGACGAAGTCCATTGTGTAGTAGTCTATTTTGGGAATCTTCCTCAGGTAGTTTCTCAATCAACTTCTCAGGAATACCAGCAGGCTATAAACATATAGGTAATTCTTTAGCTCTAGGGAATTTAGTTCAACCACCAAAAAAAAAAAAAAAAGAAAGGAGTTTAATTAGAGAAACTTTTCATTTTGTGTGACGTTTTGTGCAAACTTATCTTCTAAGGTAATTCCTGGAAAAGTCCAAGTGGGATTACTAGATTTTTCTTCAGGTTGGCTGCAAAAGGTAGTTCAGCGGTAAGATCTCTACCAATGGAAGTAGAGGTCACCAATTCGAACCATCTTGGCATTAATTGGCTCCTACTTCTAGCGGGGTGGGTTAGGAGTTCTAGGGTTTAGTCCCTCATTGGTAGGGATACCCCTAGTTAAAAAAAAAAAAAAAAGGCTCTTCTGGTTACAAGACACAGCCCTAGAGAAAGCTCTTTTCAGCCCCAAAACCATATCAATTGCACCTAAATCAACCCTAAACCCTTCACCTAAATATTAGATGTCAGATAAAGCATTAAAGCTCTAAATTAGCTATTGCACAGGCTTTCTAATCACTGTTTCTACAAATCCTGTAACCTGCAACTTTTGACAATCAAGTCAAAGCAAAACCCATAATCACACAGCTTATCGGCATTATATGTTGGTTATATGTCCGTTGCCCTTCGATTTAAAAGTACAGTTAAGAAACATCTTTGAAAAATAATTAGAACACTAAAATTTTGCTAAAGAAGAAGCCTGACATAAAAGATCTAGATCATCTGAAAGATTGCCAAGATATCAATCCATAGAGATAAAAGTATGCAAACGAGTATCCTATAAGGAGACTGAGGAGGTGTTTGAAATATTTACTATGCTTCAAGTCTAGATCTGTTAGCATGCTACTTGCTCAACATTTTAGATTATCATATCAGTTATGTGGTTAAGTCCCACAGTGACCAAATTTACACTAACTCCCCACCCCCCAAAATATATATATATATATGAGTGTGTGTGTGTGTGTGTAGACATGGCTCGCAGTGGTTTGATGGAGAAAATGGCCATTAACCGAGGAGGGTGGATAAAAAAGATCTATGTAGATGATCCCATTTTGGAAAAGACTGAGTTGATTGTGCATATATTTCCTTCAAATTCTGGGTTTGTAATCCACAGTTAATTCAAGGGACTGTATTAAATACGCTAGACATTTATGCATCAAAACAACACCTGTGAAACAATGTATAATTTCTTGGAGTTCGCTTTATGTTCATTAGTAAGATAAATAGTGAAAAGAGAACAAAAGGATCATACAGTCAAAAATCCACTGTAGCTGTATTGCAGAACTGGTAGAGGGTTAACACCCAATTCCAAATCATTGACATAAGGGCGATTCACATCCATAATGGATTGAACATCAGGAATTCCAAAGAAAGCCAAAGAGTGGTTGAGGCGTATGCTATAATCAAACAATTCAGGACCTTGATCATGAAATACTATTGCTCCTTTGATTTTGGGTTTTGAACAATTCCTGCACAAAGAGAAATTTTAATATCCTTCTGTGCTGATGGCCCAGAATCAATGATGCTAGTCCTTTGACAGTTCTACAACGATACAATTAGAGAAGTAGAGGATTGGGAAAAGATATTTTAACATATTTCTATGCTTACCAGAAAGAATGGCATGACGAATGAGTAAACGGTTCTAGGAAGATACAAAATTCAGATATGCATAATTATAACATTTTCTGCTCATAAAAAGACAAAAGCATGTGGCAAGCACATTGTATAATCAATGATTTCATGCCCCATCCAAAATCACTAACACTCAGCATACTAAACTATATGAATATCAAGTTTCAATCTATGAAACAAAAGGAAAGAAGAAAAACAAAGGATAGTATGTAGCCCCAGCAGAAGAGGTTTCTGTGGGACCTCGGACCTCAGGTTTGCAAGACATCTATCCAGAATTAAAGCAAAACTCAACTTTGCTAGCCCTTTCGCTCTTTCTTCTTCTGTACAATGAACACAAAATATAAGGCCATTTTTTAGGATAAAAACATGTCTTTATTATTCGTATTCCTCTCCTTTTTGCCACATTATTTGCACATAGCAGCACAAAGCAACAGCAAAACCACAAAAAGTACAAGTCTAGGATAAATTAAAAACACAAGTGCACGCAGAAATAGAAAATGTAATATATAGCCGTATTTTGCATACGTGGTTTCATTTATTACAAGCAGACTATGTTTAAGCTGCAAAGTATTGAAAGTGAAAATTTTGAGTAAATAAGGGCAGAGAAAATATTAACAACTAGCAACTTTGTATCAAAGTAGTACCGTGAGGGAAGGGTGAAAAAAAAAAAAGAAAAAAAACTGATCGGGGAGTGAAGTAGAATATGAAACCATTTTTTTAAAAAAAGTTACTTATAATTGATTACTTGCCACTCTAACATTAGTTAATGATAAGAAGTCGCAATAAAATTCAAGAAGTTCATACCAACACCAAAAGCAATTAAAAAAAATGATGAAAATATTATTTCTATGGACTAGATTTGATTTCCATATCTTCATTCCATCTCGAGTTTAGACTAGAATAAGATAACTCTTTTTTAACATATTGCCACAGAGTAAAGAATAGAAAACAATGAGAAGAAAATAAGTCACCTGACTTCATAACAGACACCATAAAGATCTGAGCCTATGTAGGTTTCAAGCTCTAATTCATCTTTGAAAATTCTACTAACCATCTGCAAATATCAAATCTAGGGTCATGATTAGGACAAAAAAACAAAATATAAAAAACTAGCTTCTTTCAGTCAGAAAGTCATGTAAACTACATAAAGGTAATATTGACATTTTGATGCATTCAGTTTGTGAAGCACAAGCAATCAATGCAAGGACATTGATGAAGAAAGGAAGAGGAAGCCTCTCCAAGTTAATGCATCTATCAAAAACTGTGCACAAGTCACCGAAGCCGATAAATGTAAAAGCCAAGGACCAGAAAATGCATTCAGAATGCAGTTAAAAACATTGCTGCAGTCCTTTACATTTTCAAATGCTTCTCAGTTATCCTTGTTTTTAAGATGGTACCAAGAAACCAAGAAATGTTTTCCTACTTTAACATGCTTTGCAACACGACATTTTCACGCCCCGGATTCCATAACCCAAGTCGGGATCTAACAATCACACGCAAATCACAATTAATCATAATTAACCCAATCAGAGTTATACCACTCTCGAGTAGACATTAGAATATAATAATAATAATAATAATAAATGAGCCTCGGTCCACAACTGAGCAAAGTGCTCCCAACCACAGATCATAAAGTATAGGCTCAGCTGGCCCTTACAACCATATTGAATATCAAACACATCTGATACAAAATATCTCCTTGAAGATCAAAACAATAATGTATAAAAATACAGTCTATGCTAATCAAAATAACAACTGAATTTTGACCCTAGGATCCATCTAAGTCTACAAGTCAACACTTGCAATAAAATCTATAGAGAAGTGAGCACGAGTCCACTTGTGCCCACTATGCACATAAACAAGTACAATATGTAACAACATGCCTTAGCATGCCACTGACATGCACCACATAGCATCTAAATCATATCATCATCAACTTAAGTCCTTGTCGTTTCCAGATCGGTACCAGTTATCCAATTATTATTATCTCATCATACACACACACACACACACACACACGGGATAGGTATTCTGCAAGATTT
Organism: Vitellaria paradoxa; assembly: GCA_019916065.1. Lineage (NCBI taxonomy): Eukaryota > Viridiplantae > Streptophyta > Magnoliopsida > Ericales > Sapotaceae > Vitellaria > Vitellaria paradoxa. The sequence goes on along the minus strand of CM034234.1, from coordinate 16,321,010 downwards.
TCTCGTGGCCACCTAGCCCAGCCCTAAAAACAACATCGTCATTTTTATGGGTCTCAATCCAATGGATACGATAATCCAACATATGTCATTTTAATAGGTCTCAACCCAAAAAAGGAGCAAAGCCTAACTAGTAAGTTTAAAGATCCCGTAGAAAAGTGGGGAAACCAAAAATCCGTACATCCCTCAGGCCAAATGCATAGAGTCATATTAGCTTTCCTTATATCTCACGGACCAAAAAACAAATAAGAATTGTGTCACCTAAAACCTAATTATATTAAAAAAAGACAACCCACTGCATGAGGCTCTTGCATTGCAGGGTCTAGGGAGGGTCAAATCTAGGCAGCCTTCCCTCTACAAGCAGAAAGACTAATCTCCTGATATTAATCTATTTACTATTTCAATTCACTTTTTAAGCCATATCCATCGCAATATAATCATCTTAACATACCCCCTCCCCTCCTTGTAAAAAGCATCCACATTATTGCGAGGTGTATAAGAGTAAAGTGAAATATTAAATGCATTAGGAGGTGTAATTTGAGTATTTTTTTTCTCAACTGTAATGCAAGTAAAATGGACTGGAAATTGCTTTACATATTATTCCAATGGTTTAAATGCATGGTGGGTTGTCCATTAACAATAATCCTAACCTTCTGGGGCATATATTACTTGAAATCAATGTGGAATACTGACAATAATAAGGCCATTGACATGAATTATAAGTTGCCGATAAAATGATAGATTAAGTCATGATAAGCTCAAAAAAGGAACCAAATGTAGTTTCATTTTCACAAACAACTGAAAAGTTTCTGTATTTCCATCAAAACACAGCCACCATCTAATGGTCAAGCTATTAGAGAGACGAGCAACTTTATTAATTATAATATTATTTACACTCTCTACAGTTATATTCCAAATATCCAATTTTCAAATGGATAAACATATAATAGAGCGAATTTGTAACAACCCAAATAATGTCATGACCAACCACTGGATTAGAATATTAAATCTCAAAAGAAGCAACTACAAGATGAGAAGAGAAATACTGGAAAACTCATCTTGAACTTAGTTGTATGCACCCATCAACTACCTAAGTACAAACAATGTAATTGATAGCTACAAAGGAAAATAAACGTGCAAAATTGCAATCAGAGGGAAATGCAAGTAGACATGATTATTGGGTTCAATCAAAATGCAGATTGACATACCTATCACCAGCAAACTGAAGAAGGAAGAAAGTTAAACAAAAGAAAACAAAACACTGTAGCATAGTGCGTACCTTCAGTAGAGGAAATTTTATTGACAATATATCGATCATCATCCTCGTTTCCTTTGTATCCGGTGCAAAAGCTAAATATTCACCCTTAGCCGATAATAATTCCAAAACTTGAACAAAATTAGGGGACGTTTCACCTTTTCCCACTTCAATAAACATCTCTTTTTTAATGTAACTGCAAATAGTTTCATAAAACAAGTTTTTAGCAACTTGTACAAAAGCTTCAAACCTACGTATTGAATTAAATAAGTTTTAACCTTTCTCTAACACCATAAGCTTTTAGAACTTTTCCAACAGTCTTAGACCATGAAGGTCTTAAGTTCAAAGTGACACCTCTCTTATGGAAATGCTGGGATGTATGTGCCCTTAATTTAGGGGGTGGAAACAAATCGAGTTATTCGCGAGCTACTCGAGCTCAAGCAAGTTCGGCTTGAAAAAGGCTTGGCTCGAGCTCAGTTCGTGACTAAAACAAGTTCAAATTGAGTTTGATTTGTGACTCGTTTAGATTCAAGTTCGAGCTCGAGCCTAAAAAAGCTCGGCTTGAAAGCTCGTGAATAGGCTCAATAAAATAATATATTTATATATTTTTAATAATATTTTTATTATATATTTTTGTAATATTTTATTTATTATGTTTTAAATTAAAACGACGTCGTTTTGGTTTAATCGAGTTATTCGCGAGCTGACCTCAAGTCTAAATTCTTTTTTATCAAACTAAGTTCAAGCCTATATAAAAACTCGAATCGACCTCGATCTTGGTGTAAAAAGCTCGAGCCTGGTTTAAAAAGCTCGAGCCAAGCTCAAACAAGTTAAGTCTCGGCTCGATTCGGCTCCTTTCCGCCCCTACCCTCAAAGCCATATTTATATGTCTTGATGTTGTCTTTAATAAGATTGCCTCTCATTTGTATTTATCAGTATAAATTTAGCAATCGTATCGATGCGTAAGATAAGTTTGGTCCAAGGATTTCATTTAACGCGTGTGAATGAGATTCATAAATAGAGAGATGTAATATCAATGGTTACTTGTAATTCTAAATAACGTTCATAGTCAAAGTGAGCTTGCAACTCACTTGGTTGACTATAACACATAATCATTATCTATAGATGGCTAGTCTTAGCCACTGGAGTGGTTAACTCTGGATTAGTATGCTGTCATGCTTGGATTGCATTAAACTAGATTGAGGTTAAAAGTACATTCTCACAGCAATCAATGGTGGTGCTACTACTTACACAACTACTATTTGCAAAAACCTTTGAGGGATTAAAAGTTAACATAACCGAATAAAGATACTAGTTCATGGTTGTTTATTGGTTCAACCAGTTCAACTGTTAATACAAAATAAAGTATATTTTATCATTTGTAGTATTCAATCACTTGATATACTATACCTTTTAGAACCAACTACACAAAAACAGAGCAGCTCAGTGGCAGAAGACAGCTATTGCCAATTAGAATGCTTGGATTCAAGCCTGTGAGGTGCACTTCTTTTTTTTTTTTTTTAATACTAAGGATATCCCCACTTCGATGGGGTCGATCCCTTAGAGCTCCCAGCCTTGTGAGGTACAGTTGTTCATAAATTTTGCATCCTTGAACAATAAGTCACACAGTACAACCAATATTTTGACTTATTAAAATATAACATGAACCAAACCGGCAGACCTATCAATTCCCAATTGAACCGGTCTGATCGGTGAGTCTGACCTAGTTTTGATAATGGATTAAATGACACAAATACATAGTAGTGTGTCCATTGACTTATCAGTAAGTGAGACTTTTTGTTTGTCAACACCTTGATATCTTGGAGATGCATTATTGGAGTTCTGGAATTTATAATTTCAATATGATCACCACTGTTGTGAGTCCCTTGACTCAATCCATATTTTGATTAGTGTCAAGTAGCCATGTTTTCCATAAAATATTTGTTATAATCTAAAGTTATTATTTATTTGCAAGATGGAAATTTGGGAAATTAATAAATAATAGTGATCAATGGATAGTGCATTAATTGAGGGTGAGTCTTGGCTCAAAGGTAAAGTTGCTCCTTACTGACTTCCCGGTCATAGGTTCAATGCTCAAAAATAGCCTCTTCAGTTATTGGGGGTGATACTACGAACATTTTCACTTCTCAAATCCTGCAAAGGCAGCAACCTCATGGTTGGGCCACCCTTTTGGATAATGAATTGATTAGTCCCACTCTAAATGTAAATAAAAATGGGCTGAACTTACCAAAAATAAAAAATAAAAATGGGCTGACAATTTCCTAACTCAATTGCTATTTAGGAATATTGATTCGTAGGGATTCGACTTCGTGATAATTAGTAGGAGAAGGGTCTACGATAATTTACCATCACGAAAGTTCAAGTATCATCATTTTTGTGGAGTTGAGGGTAATTTCAAGGATCTCAATTCATCAGGAGTTGATGTGTAATTAGTAGAGACTGGTACAGTGCAATCTAACATTTTGTTCATTCGGGTTTGACTATGTCATAGTTCTATAATTTGGAGTGGCTTTATTGCCGGAAGAGTTACATTGTTGATATTCCCAAAAAAGAAACGATAGGTACAACTAATGTGTGAATAGTCAACCATCGCGTTGTAAAAATAGGATAGGTTCTATCTATAGTCATTAGGGTCTCCTAGAAGGATCTACTAAATTCATCGAGTTGTTCCAAAGGATCAAAATATCCCGATTGCAACATTTTATTCATAAAATGGCTTGGATTGGTATTAGTCCGGATATCATAAAATCATTTTATTGGATCAAATGTAGAGTAATCCCTCCCAGCTGAGGAGAAGGAAACCCTAGAGATTCCTTCTTTGCACAAATATAGCACATGGGCCGACCACCTTACCATTCTCTAGAGACCTCCCACAGGCTCTTGCTCCCCTAGTGATTCATCATTGGGAAGAAGATTTTTAGGTCTCTGGAAGCTCAAGATTTCAATTGCCTTAAGGTGTCCTACCAAATCCTACAAGGTGAGATTCTTCTATTTCGTTCTTAGAATGTGAAATTGATTTTTTGAAACCTTCAAAAACAACACATTCATATGCACAGCTCACTCAGAGAGTAAGTGCAACTACACAAGAGATATGATGTAAATAAGTTAGATCTCCCTTAACAGCTTAAGCTTTAGCAGTGTGATTGTTAAGATGATGTTCAGAAAGAAATTATGTTTCTAGTCTTCATTTTCCTTTTACTTTACAGCCCCCCCCCCTCCCAAAAAAAAAATAAAAAATCCTTAATTTTGTGATTAAGAAATGAGTGTATGCTTGAGAAGATGTGCGATAAAGCTTCTTATCCAAACCATGACAATAAGTTGGGGAAATATTCATTTTCTTTCCTTTCCTCCATCTGCACCAGGACCTGCTGGTAAAGAAAACCAAAAAGAATATGTATGTACATATAACCAAACTCTTAATAAAGGTCAACAGAGACATACGGTTGGGCCGGATGAATTTGTGTATCCACCTGGGTCCTCACAGCAATTAGCATCAGCATTACCACAGTAGGAAGCATAATCTGCCATCGTTGAAAGAATGAAGAAAATATATCTTTAGTATTCTCTAAAAAACAAAAAGAGAAAGAAAGAAAAGAAAATCAAAGGAAACAATACCAAACAGAACAATTTGGTGACATAACATCTTTCTCTTTGGAGAAAAAAAAAAAAAAACGACGACTTAACGCAGAAAATATATAATAAAAAAAAAGAAAAAGAAAATAAGATGCACTTCATTGTCCAACGTACTGGTCAAAATCTTTTAACATGGAAGCAGCAACTACTAATCTTTACTAGTGATGATCAAACGGCATAAATATCGTTGCATGTCATAACTCAAAGCAAATTCTCAAAGGAAAATTGCAATGAGTGTAGCTTATGTCCAAATGCTCAAAAAAAAAATTAGAGAAAAAATAAATAAATAATGGAGAAGAAATTTTGGTTCCCTTTATGGTTACAATAGTTAGATATTAGTAGTTACCAGATATCATATATGCATATGGTTTGGCAGACCACTGAGAGTGATCCATGCTATACAGGGGCACACATGTAATTTGATTTAATTTCATATTATTACAGAAGTAAAGAGCTGGACCGTCTACAGTCAAGTTCTGACAGCGGCTACAGTGGCTTGGCAGACCACTGAGGGAGATACCATGTCATGCAGGGACGGCATGAATGTAATGTGATTTAATTTCACATTATAACAGAGGTGGACCATCAGCAGTCAAGTTCTGACACCGCTCTCCATTGCTTTGAATCTCTGTTCTCCTTCCAGCTTGCTTGATTTGAGAAACATCTCAAACATTATACCAAATGAATTAACCAAAACTCGCAAATTCTTTATACCTCTTTTTGTTCCCCCTTTTTTGTCCCCTTCCCTTTCCTCCTTATTTTTCCAAAATTTTTCAATACAGTTTTGAAACACTAAAAAACCAAACAAAATAGAATAAGCCAAACGGTATATGAGTAGTTACTAATTATTCTAAAAGCTTAAGTTGTAGGAAATGAGCCCAACAATAGATATCAAGCTACCCCCTCACATATGATCCTAACTCGCACATGGAGTGGAGAGAACAAATGAACTAGTAAGTGCACGATAATGAACAGGGAACAAATACAGATAAGGGGACTTGAACCAAGACCACTGGAGACTCTTATACCATGTTAAGCCACCTAATGTCTTAAAAACTTAAAAATTGATAAGTAATGGGCTCAACAATGTATATTAAGTTATTTCACAAGTGTGCACAAGAGAGGAAGGGCGTAATTTGATTGGTGAGAAGGTATTTATGAGGGTATTGCCTTGGAAGGGCTAATTCAATTTGGCAAGAAAAAAAAGTTAAGTCCATTTGAGATTTTAGAAAAGATTGGAACAGTGGCATATTAAGTAACTTTGCCACCTAAATTGGCTAGGGTACATAATGTTTTTCATATCGATGCTTAGAAAGTATGTGCATAGTCACAATCAAGGACGAAACTCTTTTTAATGGGGGGAGAATGTTATAACCTAGATATTAATTATTTATTTAATATATTATTAATTATTCATTTTATTTATGTGTTATATATATACTTTTTTTATTAGGTAACTAGCTGGTTTTATTTTTAAAAATGTTTAAATTATTAAGGGGTCATTTGGTTTATTTTTCTATTTTCTATTTTCTGTTTTTGTTTTCTATTTTCTGTTTTGAGCTTATTTTTTATTTTATACTTTTGAAAATAAGGAAAAGAACTCAAAATTCATTTGTTTACTTGTGTTTTCAAAATTTATTTTCAAAAACTGAAAATGAGTTTACACATGAAATGAAAAATGATAAAAAGTCGTTTTGAGAGTTTTTAACAAAAAACAAAGAAAATCTCAAAATAAGGAAAATAGGGTATTTTTTGTTTCCTTGTTTTAAGATTTTTAACACATAAAATGAAAATAGAAAATAGAAAACAGAAAAGTAAACCAAATGCCACCTAATTTATTTATTTTTGGGTAATTGTGGACCATTGGATGTTTTAAAGAATCTTTTTTTATCATTGATATATGATTAGAGGTCCACTATAATTTAAGTGGATGTGATGATACTTGATTAAAGAAGTTATATATAAATAGGGGTTAAGTCAGATTAGGGTTTTATTATATTCTGTATTAAAGAAAGAGAGAGAGGAGGAGAAGGGGGGAGAGAGAGAGAGAGTGCTAGTCAGATTAAGGTTTATTATATTCTGTATTAAAGAAAGAGAGAGAGGAGCAGAGGGGAGGAGAGAGAGAGCGCGCCAGTCAGATTAGGGTTTTATTACATTCTGTACTAAAGAAACAGCGAGAGAGGAGGAGAGGGAGGAAGAAAAAGAGAGTGAGAGCGCTATGGCAGTGATGGAATACACAGCACATGTTAGCATTAATTATTTTCTTTATTCATTGAATTTTATCCTTTGATGAGATGGGTGGATAAACAATTTAAATAAATAGGATGATTGATTGATGGAAGGTTGTGAATGTGTATATATATGTGTATCACATATATATGAGACGAATTGGGTGTTAAAAAAAAATTTGTCAAGATTGACGTTTGCTACACAGATTTGTTTTAGTGGGTAATTAGAATTATTTAACAGGGATAATTATTACTAATAATTATTTTGATGGAGGGAGTTTATAGTTAATAATTTTTTTATTAATTATAATTTTCGTATATTCATGAGTTCAGGATAGTGATGGAATATTTTGGCATATTTTTATAATTACTTCTTTGGACTTCAAGTGAGTGGTTTGGTTTACTGGTATTAAATTCATAAACTATTCCTTGCAAAAATGTTTTCGTGAAAGAATTTCTGACCTAGTATTTGTGAAAATCTATTTGTTTTGAATAAGAGATTCAATGCTTCATGCTATTGAGTATAGGAAAAATTGTCTGAACACTTGTGTTCAATTTTGAATTTATGGGATTGTGATGAATAATTATTTGCGATTATTGGAATTAAAATAAAAGTTTAGGAGAAAGGCTCCTTAAGTGGTGTGATTCTGGCAACTAGGGAAAAGGACGACGAAAATTGTGGTGACCTCAATCAAATCAGTTTAAGGAAAAACCCAGGAGCTATACTAGTAACTCTAAGTACGATGTTAGATTCAATAAGGCATTGTCCATGAGAAAATTATTTGGCACTTATTATTATATTTAATTCTAATGTGATAATTCATGGATTAATGATTTATCATCACTATTGTGATTGAGGTTTTGATTATAGATTTTTGCACTCTGACATGGAGGTTTTGAAATTATCATTGTTTATGCATGAACATTATTTACTTGGAATTTTCTTGATTAAATTGTATTTTAAAAAATTATTATTTTCAAAATTACTATTATTATGTTTAGCTTGGCAATACATTCATTGGGCTATTAGTTCACCCCTCATTTTATATTTTTCAGGTGAGCATGGAAGGAACTAGTCATAAATTCTAGCAGATGGGACCTTAAGTTGTGGTCTCTTAGAAAAAAGTCTTACTATCATTTTATGGATTTTATCTAGTAGTTGGACTAGAGTTTTGACAATTTGGATTATTTTCAATTATTGATATTCAGTTGCTTTGAGTTTGGAATGTTAGGATGACATTTGTTTAATCTTTTGATTTAAGATGAAAAATTTATTTTGTCATTGGTGCCTATTTGGGTGGTTTATATTGTTGAACAAGAATTAGACTTTCGTGTTCCTTGGGCTAAGCCTTAAGGTACTTAGCTAGTTACATCCCTAAGTGGGTGTGACAATAGCAAATTCCACAACTCCTTTGACCAAGGGCAATGAATAAAAATTTGATCAATAGATTCTCCATCCTCTTTACAAAAACAATACCAATTCACAAGGATCTTCCCTCTCAAATTTAGATTGTCAACTGTAAGAATTCTCCGCTAACTACACACCAAATAAAAAAAAAAAAATCACCATAAGGGTCACTTCTAACCTTGAAACTATACCATTGTTACACCCTCAAGGACCCAAAATCTCGTATTTTTACTAACCTCCAAGCCACAAAAACTAATTATTGGTTTTAAAAGCCTTTATCACCACCTAAAATCATTTTTTCCCTTTCTGCTAAAGTTAATAAGAGTTTACCCTCCACACTTCTCTTGCATCAATATATTTTATATGCAATGGTAGGCTTGTGAAACCTTTTTTTTTCCAGCTAAAAGATTTCTAAAAATGTAAATAAAAAATATATTATATTTTTTCCTTTTACAAATTTAATAGCTGCTATAAGTTCTAATTCATAATTTTCCATTTCTTTTAGATTTCTACTAACATAACAATATAAAATGAATACTATTTTGATATTAAGATTGATTACACAAGGCTTCTGGGTCCCAACCCTTTTATTCTTTACTTACCAAAAAAAAGCCCTTTTAGCCTTTTTCTACTTCTAAGCTAGATAAGCATTTTATCAGGACTATTTATCAGAAACGATTGTTATTAAGTAGAAATCATTTTTATATTATCAAGACTATTTACCAAAAATTATTGTTATTTAGTAGAAATCGTTTTCACCTCGTTAATATTTCATTGGGTTCGAATGTAAAATTGTAATATGGGAATATGAATCACTAATAGCTATTTTGTAGTCACTACTTGATTATGTGTAGCTGAGAGAAGGAAGACAAAAGTTTTCTGCCTCCTTATATTTTCTTTGACCTATCAAGATGATGAAGAAGACCAAATGCAAAGTTATACTGCATGCGAGAACTTACTCTTTTTGGTTTGAAAAGAATGGAAGGTGAAAATGGAGAGAAAATATGTTGCACCTCCTATATGATTTCTATTTTGTTTCTTCCCTGAATCCAAAAACCAAACAGGAGATAAGAGAGAACTTTTACTTTCTTCTTTTCCATTTACTTTCTTCCCAAATCAACAGAGGAAAAGAGGTAAATGTGTGATTATTTTCAAGAGACTAAGGAGGCAATTTTTGAAAACAAAGGAAGGAACTTAAAACTTCAGCCTAAATATTTGCACTATTGCTAAGGAAATGAATTTTAATAATGTTGAAATCAAAATTTAGAAATTCGGCTGTCATTGAATAGAAAAACGAGTGACCTGTTGAGGCTTTTTCCATTACAAAATATAATGTGAAGAAAGGAGCTATACTAGATCCTTCTATATACTCCATTGATTTATGTTTGTGATGAAAGATCATAGTTCATTGCAATTCTAAGCACAATATGTTGTAAAAGTGATACTGTATAAATATCTTAGATATCCACTACTTCTAGCATATTGCTGCGGCTATTTTCAGATTAGAATTAATAAATTTTAAGTATGTCGAATTTTTTTGGTGCCGCTATTCGCAACCCTACTTTTTCTCCACACAGCTCAGTTAATTTATATATCCTATGTTTTCTCCAAGCAACCTAATAATTTCTCCAAATAACTCAATAATTTCTCTAAACAACTCACAAATTGCATCTAAAATTTTAAAAATACCCATTGATCAAAACGACAAGAGCCTGTTGAAATGTTTTAATTTTTTCAGTAACCAGTTGCTAAAATATTTCATTTATCTTGGTGTGGAAATATTGAAAGTTTATGTGGTTAATTGCTAAATTTTTTCAGCAACTAATTGTTAAAATTATTTGATTTTTTCAGTGAGTGCCTGATAAAAGTTTTTAATTTGTTCAGTAACCAATCGCTGAAATATTTCATTTATTTGTCGAAAATTTGTTTCGACAAGTAATTGTCGAATTTGTTTTATTTTTTCGGCAAGTGGTTGTTAATATTATTTGTGTAAGGGTTTTTAGAGTGTGTGTTATGTTTAGTAAATAAGGATGGTAAGGAGGTCATTTCTTTTAATGAACAGTAAATCTTCGGCAACAGTTCAAAGTGAATTTTTCCCCAATCCTGGTTTTTTTTTTTTTTGTTTTTTTTCACGTTTCCAAGTCGTTCAAGAAAAAAGAAGGGTAATATCAAAAACTCATCATTCAAATTAACCAAAAACCAACTTATGAAGAAGGACAAGAACATTCGCAGACGATCAAGCACCAAAAGCTAATGCCAAAGAAAACGAAAGAAAACTCATCACAAAAATACTAACTTAATCGAATTAGTGCCCATTTTGAAGGGTATCCACACATAATCATCCATTCAACAAAGAAGCAAAATTCAAACAAATATTACATCTACATTCATATTACTCTAACGGATATATTTGTATTACTACTATATATATGTGTGCATATATATATAGAGAGAGAGAGAGAGCAAACCTCGGCACAAGTGATGAAAGGATGGCGAATTTTGAGAAGCCAGTTTTTGCGAAGCATCACTTTCAACTGTCGCCCTGAAGTTCCCATCTTTCCTTCTCTGCTCGAGTCCTTGGACTCTGAGCCGCCGAAGCAGAGGACGAGAGAGAATGCGTGTATATGTGGGCTTTAGAGAGAGAAACTAGTTTAGACAGAGACAGAGAGAGTGAGAGACCGGAAAGAAGGGAACGGTTACCTTTTTGTTGATCAAAGAATTTTGGAGGCAAGCGGCACAGAGCATTTCTATATATAGGAAGAGATGATTATATTTTTATTTAATTTTTTTTTAAAGGAAAATATGGCTTGAAGCAAGGGAAAATATTCTCGGTAGTTGTAGCTGGAATATGTAATTTATATTTTAATTAAAAAAATATTAATTTTGTGTTCAAAAATTTAAATATGTTTAAGTTAATCATATTAAGAGTGCGTTTCGACTGATAAAAAGGAGATAAAATGAGATAAATTGTGAACTCTTAATTCGTACAATAAAATAAAAAGTTAATAATTTTTAAAATCTTTTAACGTTTTTTACCTTTTTTATAATTTTTATTACTTTAAACGGAACTTATATACGTTGTACAAAATAAATAACGTAATTTTAACAAGTAAGAAATCTGGTTTAATTATAATACGTATTGTCAATGTAAAATTAATTATTTATACGAATAGGATTCTAGAACACGATGTCCAAAAATTTATTTTTTTTAGTTTTTAAAATCACAAAACAATTATACGTATGTGGTAGCGTACTAGTTATTTAAATAATATTTACAATATTTATTACCTATCTAGATAATATTTACAATATTAATTTACTAAAACGAAACAAAAAAGCAACGGTAAAAAACCAAGTAATAATAGATGAGGGTGGCCATACAGTAATTCTCCAAAAAGGTTACGATACAAATGTTCAAACAAACTCTCTTGATCGTTGTGTTTGGCGCATCAAAAAGTAAGAAAAAATGAGATAAAATATAATTTAGAGAAATTTTTTGTATTTGGTACACACTGCTTAAATCGTATTTTTTAGAGATGAACAGTAAAATTTCGTTCCGACAGATCAGATTTTCGTTTGGACGAATTCAAAATTTTAGACATTCATGACTTCTTTACACTACAATCTGTCCAAACGGATTGTAAAAACCATTTTGACGAAAGTTGCCCACGTAGTTTCGTCGGAACGGTTTCTACAATCCGTTTGAACGGATTTAAAAACGCTACAAAAAATAGTCAAAGTGAGTGTCATTTGATAGTTTGGAGTCCATAGTAAGAATGGCGAAAAAATTTTTGCTATTTGATTAACCGAATTCTAGTGATCAACTTTTTTTGAAAAGACATTGAACATTTTTTGAATTTTAAGAAGACCGGAATGTGTAAAATTTTATAGAGATTTTTAAAATTTTTTAGAGAACTTCAAAGATTTTCATCAACTTTTTATGCACCAAACGCGTCCATAATAACAATGGTTGTATTTATTATTAGTGCAGTTATTCATTTAACGTACAAAGATATATAAAAATTTTAATACTGAGTGAGTTTATTTACCTTTTACAAATAATCTCTTACAATTCATTTTATTTTTTCATTAATTTAAATTATACCATTGGTTAGCTTTATTGTCATCATGTATTTTACATATTTATATTGTCTTAAATACTCTTATATAAAAATTTAATCTAAAACATAATTATAATATTATAAATACTCTTATTTTATAATAGAAACTATATTTTTAAATTATACATAGAAGGCAACTTTTCATATTTTTTTTCTAGATTTTTTGAATAGTGGCGAATAATTACCATCTATTTTTTTTAAATTCACTTATACATATGAACTATATTACTATAATAAAATTTTCTAATTCTAAATTTTCTTTAAAAAAATATTTCTAGTTATGAAAAAGTTAAATTAAGTTTTCAAAAGAAATATATTTATGATTTTTTTGATAAATTTGGCTATATATTTAAAAGTTAATTTTTTCAGTACATTAATTTTACTATTTAGATATTTTTTTTGCTGCTTTTATTTTTTTATACACATGAATGATAGAGAAAAAATATAATGATTTGTATCTTTATATATATTATTTTATTCATAATACATTAAGTTTTGATTTAATTATTATGTTAATGTTATTGATTTGATACATGAGTTGACTCAATTACTCGATTTTCAGTTGAAGTTGATCATGTCAAGATTGGGACTCGGTTTTGGGTTTGTGATCATATTGTGCACGCCTCAAAGTCTTTCTCTGGCGCACAGCTTTGGCATGCACATGCCCCTTTTTTCTTTTCTTCTATGTGCGCACAACTTATCTCGTTTAGTATTAATACAACTTATACTTTATTTTTCTGATTTTTAATTAAGATGTGTTCAGAATTTACCTACCTAGCCTGCCCCTAGTCTTACCAACCCTTGTCATCTCATTTCCTTTATGGAAAAGAATTTTTTATTATATATGTGTGTATATGGATAGTATTTGAAAAATTTTATCAAAAATGAAAGTGGTTGAGTGAGTTGGTAAATGATAACTCTTCTTCAAATTGAGTCTTTCTCTCAATTTTATTTAGCGAATTGAAGTGATAAGGATTGAGTTGTGAGTCTTGGTTGGCTATTAGAGTTCTTGTATTGATCGTGGTAGAGTTACAATTTTTTTGATTATTGTCTGAGCAACTTGAAATAAAAAAAATTGATTTCTCATTGCAATTATGCTATATTAATACTTCAACAAGTTTGATTGTGATATATTACATGATAGATGCTTGGTTGAGAGATTGATACATGAATACATGAATATCTATATGTTTCCAAAGAGGAAGATGATGAGTAGTGTTTTAAATCCATGGTAAACTCTTAATAATTTGTAAAATTGATGATATGTTTATATTCATATATACTTAAGGACTGAAAATAAGTATAATTATGAAACTAAATGGTTTCTAATTAGAAGAAAACAAACTTAGAGAAGTGAAAGGTAAAACTAAAGCATGACAGAATGTTATTATAGATTATTTGTAGTGTTTATATCTGTAAAATGCAAATAAACTCATACTTATAAGTATGCAAAACATATGTGAAAAACAAAAAGATAACTGTATGATTTTAATTAATAAAAAACCAAAAATAGAGTGTTAGAGTTTATTTGTTGTGCTTCAGTATTAACTTTACTTTGTAAGAACAAATAGTGATTAAGCATGAATATGCTAAGGTTCCTTCTATGAATCTTTTTCTCCTGGCTTTTATTTTTATTTCATTATATTACCCTCATATTGAGTGTGTTTGGAGTGGTAAAAAATGAGATAAGTTATAGGTTTGTAAATCGTGCAATAAAATAAAAAGTAAATAATTTTTAGAGATTTTCAAAAATTTTTAGAAGTTTATAACAAATCAAACGGAGCGAATGATGATTTGAAAATTTTGTTAATATAATGTACTAATTTGGACATTTATTCATTTTTTTTAAAGTAAACACTATTCTCCTTGCAATGTTGAATTGATTTTCATGATTCGAAAGCAATGAATAAAATGTGTTTTTGGAGAAATGCTACTCTACTAAAAAAATGTTATTAAAATAATGTAATAGTTGTAGTTTTGTAAATAAAAATTAATTTAATAAGTTGTTTTTTAAATGATAGGCTCACATTTACGCCATATCATTTTAGAAGTTTTAATATTATTATTATAACGTTTTTCGATTCCATAGCATATATATAATTAACTTGGATTAGATTATTAGTTGGTTTTAACCTCTTGCCCTCTTCTCAGGTTATTTATTAAGGTCTAGTTTAATTAATTGTTTTAGAAAAATAATACCCTCAAAAGCATGGCATTCCTGTAGTTACTCTAAATTTCTTTTATTTTTTTAATAAAAAATGATAATATCATAGTAATTAATGTTAATAGCATAGCAACAAACAATCATAGATACATACAAGTGATGGTGTTAATATTAATTACTCGACATTATCATTTCACTTTTTAAAATTGAGAGAGAAAGGTAAAAAGGAGTTGTGTATTAGCATCTTTATCAATTCTCTGTTATAGTGAATCTCTAAAATGACTATGTAAATATAGGCTATGTTTGGAGCACTGAAAATGCTAGAAAATTTACATAAAATTCTGAAAATTTTTAAGACTCTCTAACACATTTTGTTCCACCTCGTAGTTTATGAAATTTTTATAAATATATATATCTACATATTCTTATAAATTTTTACAAATTCTAAAAAATTTTTTATAAACCCCAATAATATTTCACAAGCCTCAATAATTTTTGTACAAATCACAAAAATTTTTCAACAATTTTCAAAAAGTTCAAACATAAATCCGTCAGAATGGATTCAAAAAATTTATTTGAACAAATTTAAAATTCAACATTTTGATACAAAAGTCAAAAAGTTTATGTAAAAATTTGTTAGAACAGACGAAAATCAGTTCTAATAACATTATTTATCTCTCAAAAACATAATTTGGTAACTGATCATCAAGCGCTAAAAAATTACCAAAGTCACGCTTTATATCATTTTTCGGTACTCTAACGCCCCCATAGTATTACTATATTTTTCATTAAAAAAAGATTAGAAAAATTAATGTAGCGTGCTTTTAAATAAAAAATATTTTAAATTACTTTTTATTTTATTTTAACTAATTTTTGAATATCAAATATTATTTTCATTGTCATGACAATAAAACCAAGAATAAGAACCTATTTGAAATTATGTAAATGACATATGCCTGATCCCACTTCATACCAATTCTATTAAAAGTATTTCTTGTAAAAATAAGTTTCACTAACCTACACTTTTTTCTTATTAGTTATACCAATTATAAAAAGAAGAGAAAACAAGATTCAAGCATGAATCCTATTTTTGTTGAAATATTAAGCACAAGTGTTATAATTAGTGCTGGTGCTGATATATTGTTTAAAGTTTATATTGATTGTCAAAAAATTAATAATACTATTTTTATCTTATTAATGAAACAATGGCGGTGCTTGTAATAAGAAATTTCCAGAATGAAAGCTCAGCGTAGAAGGAAAGTCTAGGGCTACACACCGACACGTGAAAGGCCATCCAAACAAACAGCTCCCAAGTCCCAAACAGGAAGCTTCGCTGTGGGGGCCCACCCCATTTTTTGTCTGGTAAATAACTAATTATGAGGGGTTGGACTATAAACTACTTCGGGGGTTGGCTACCCTCCTTGGATCTGTTGGCTGATAACCGACTCATTGCTGTACTTTTCGATACTAGAAACTTGCCAAACAATATTAATATAAAAATAAATTATTCCTTTTTATTCTTGAATTTTAGATTGGAAAGCAAATTGATTTTAAGTTAGAATTAAACTGAATTTAAATTGAAAATCTTAGTTTGGGTCAATTCAATTTTTGATCTGACCTAAATTAAATTGAGCTAGTTTAAATTTGGGTCGATTTAATTTTCAGATTAATTTAGATCGAATTAAGTCGATTTAATTTTTAGGCTAAAATGATTTGTTTATTTTAGGTTCCAAACCTTTCTATACATCCAAATTAGTAAGGCATTATATATTATATTTTTTTGGGTTAATTTGGGATAAAGTTATTTTTTGTTCAGTTCAATTCGATAATAAAAAATATCGAGTTGTTAATTTTTTAACTTAGAACCGAATTAATTTTGACATAAACTTGAATCAACTCGAACAAAAATGAACAAATTTATTTGATTTTTGAATTGTTAGATTTTTTATGCACCCTTATTTTATGTATGTATATTTTTGTTTATCTTTTCTTTTTTAAGTAGAGGTGATAATGGGTGAAAAGTTCTAAAGTATCGCGATCATCTTAATTCTCATCAAGTAATTTGAGTGGTTTGAGTATAAATACACACACACACACGTTATTCATAAAATAAGTTTGATTAAAGAAAAAAAAGCTCTACTATTTTTTTAGGCTGAAATTAAGTTTATGTAAATAAATCTGACCTAACTCAATTTTATTTTGGCATAAGTATAATTTATATTTTTTATATATAATATTTTAATATTATGTAATTATATATTGTAAATATTTTTATGTATTATTTTTTATTTTTCTCGGGCTTATCAACAGGTTAGCTATTTGTTTTCTTATTTTAAAGCTGAGTTTAAAATTTTTAAAAGCCCGAACTTAAATGAGATTGAATTAAGTTTTTATATTTTTGTGTGAGCTTGGGTCAAGTTTGACTTTGATCATTTCTAGTTATAAATATTATTTTTTAATTAAAATATATAGTTAGATTGACGAGACAATTATAAATTTATTATTTCAAAAAAAAGTTAAAATAATTTTTTACAGCACAAATACCAATACCATGTCATTTTTTTTAATCTTAAATTCAGACCAACGACATATTATTTTCCTTTCGTTATTAACATTTGGATGGTTGTGAACGTTTGGGGAAATTTTGGAAGAAGGATTAATTGGAGTCATAATTATTATTAATTATGTAGCTTTCATAAATTTCTTATTCGATGGACTTCCTTGTGTGCGGAAAAGTAATTCAGTTGGTTTGAATGGAAGAGAAACGAAATGAAAATGAAATGATAACTTGAGGCATGTGTTAGGAAAAGTTTTGTTTTCAATGGTCCTTATACCTTGGAGTCCAAATGAAGTATAACATGATACTCTTAATTAACTGAGTTGTTGGTTTTGATTAATTATATATATTATAACTGTTTAGAGTGATAAAAAATAAGATAGAATTATATAAGTTACGGATTCATTATTTATGCAGTAAGATAAAAAGTGAATAACTTTTAAAATTTTTCAATATTTTTTATTATTTTTTTGAGTTTTTTATCACATCAAACGAAACCATTATACCAAAACTACATTGTTTTAGTTAATCTAACTATTCGTTAGTCGAACTCAAACTTCAAATTATTATTTTGTCGAACTGAATATTAATAATTTAAACCGAACTCGAGTAAATCAAAACTCAACTCGGCTCGGCTCAATTCGCACTTGTTTCATCTAAAATTGCTTTGTTACTGAAACCAACACTGTTCAATGCATTAGAAGAAACACTCTGATTAATAAGTAGCTTCGCTCTCAAAGAACAAAAAAGCCAATAGAAACTGCGACTCCACTTTTCCAACTTGACATGAATATTTACAGAGATTTTTAATCCTTTCTTATATGACATAACTAAACTGTCTTCATAGAACAAAAATCTTCTCGTACACTAAGGCTTTATTCTTTTATACATCAACTAAAGACAAGTAAAAAAAAAAACCTTCCCTCTCATTTAATATACACCTCTTTTTTTCTTCTGTTTCTCCTGTAGTACAAACATAAAACTGCAAGTGTAATATTATTCTCATCCTCAAGACGGTCTGAGATGTTCGTATCTTTCCTCCTGCACAGAGCAAATGCATTGCTTCATTCTGGGATAGATCTAAAGCAAATACATCCTTTCCAAACCAGATGAAATTGGAGTTGAAACTATTATTCCTCCGGCTGGAAGAAGGTATAGTCTGAGCTGGTCTCTGTCTTCGTAACCTGCCAGAAAATTTTGAAAACTTCCACAGGGTGAATCATCAATGGTAGTTCGTAGTTGAACCAAGAAAATTCCTTTTTGTTCAGACACAAGAGCTAATTAATTAAGCAGCCAATAGAGCGAAAACTAGTGCAGAAATCGAAGAACAAATTGCTCAGTAAGATTCGGTAATCAGAGCAGAGATGTCAAAAATACGCGAAACCTGACTCATTTTTAGTTGCCAGAATATTACGACAGTAACCTCATTTAAAAGATGTAAGATTATTGCTTCAAATTAGAACGGAAGGACAAGTTTGTTCCAGATGTTTGTCGGATTAAGTAAACCAAAACAAAAACGAATTCACTAAGGATACGTTTGGAGCTTGAATTTGTGGAGGAAAACTGGTAAGAAAGCAAAATAAAACAAAAATATCATTTATTATTATTGGTATGGTTAGGAAATGAGAAGAAAATAACAGACATTTTTATAAAATATATATATATATATTGTTTAATTAATCATAAACAACTCCACTTCCCTCAACTTTTCTTTTCCCTTCACAAATCTTTGCTCCAGAACACACCCTAGTATATTTCTATGAAATTAAAATTAAAAAAAATGACTGCTTTTGGTTTCATTTAATATTTTTCTCAAAGGATTGCCATCAAATATCAGAACAGAAGGCCTCCTATTATTAGGATTTCGTTGAGTACAGGACAACTTAAATGCCCCTTTTAACTTTTATTCTTGTCATTTCATTTTAATAATTCTTAAATGTGACAGATATACCAACCTCAGCAGCACGTGGAAGTCCAGGAGGAAGAATGGGAACAAGCGTTGTCCAAAGAATGGGGTCTGATAAGGGATCAACAGTGTTGTAGTTGGTCATAAGTGGTGCAGACAAAAAAGGAGCCAATGGGTACATATTTCTCTGAAGATGGAGTCCCCCACCCACACCAAGTGCAACTCCTAGTCCTTCGCTTCTGCCATCATGACTCGATTTCTCAACTGCCTTGCCATGGTCCGTTTTGCTGATTACACATTTGTTTTCATTTTCATCATAGTCAGCTTGCTTTTCTTTCTTCTTTGATGCTTGCTCTTGCAAACTCTTGTAGGCAGCAGACCGTGACAAGACGCTCATAGCAGACAATGTGGAGCCTCTTTTCTTTTTCCCTTCATGGAAAATGCCCAAACGAGGCATCTGGTACGGTTCTGTAGGCTGGATTGCCCATTCCAGTGACTTGAGTTCACTGCCAATGTCATCAGAAAGACCATGTTTTGTTTCCTCTGAAGATTTTGTGAAAGAATCTGATTGACGTTTGCCCGATCCCCACCACTTGATGTAAGCTGTCAGATCAATCTTTCTTTCGAAACAAAAACTACCAGCATACTCACTTTCTGCACCTGCGTCTTCTCCTGTACCTTTAGCACGACAAAGCTACAGGATGTAAATTACGAGAAAGAAATTAAAAGGAACTTATTATTCTTTTTTAACAGAAGGTTGAGTAAACAGATGCAAGACAATTTCCAGTAAGCCTAACCAAAAGATCTAACTTGGTAGAAACTTACCATATTTAATGCTGTTGAAGTAATCAGGTCCACCCATACGACCAAGTGATGGATCCCATCGACTGTGGTGGTAGCATGTAACATGGAACATAAAGGAGAACATGTCAATAAATTAAAGAAACTGATGTTTCATAAAGCTTATGTACCTATGAATAAGGAACAAAATATTGTTTCTTTACTACAAAATACAATAGTGGAATAATTATTCTAATGTTTCCATAAAATACAGTAAAATGCACAAAAAATAAAATAAAATAAAATAAAAATACAGCATTAATATATCAAAATAAGCTTATTTTATTATTAAGCTGTTGTAAACATTTTTAGATATTTTAATATTTCACTAGTTTTTTTTTTAATTGAGGAATTGAGGAAGTATTGGGTTTGGCTTTTACTTAATGCCCTTTAATTAATAATATTGATTTTTATTAATCAAAATAAAATATTTTGTGCTGTTTTCAAAAGGTCTCTGTTTCTGTTTTCTAGCTAACAGGAACTCTTCACCGAAATGAAATTTTAATCCTTGCCCATGAAGGGGGTGTTTAACCCTATACAAAACAAAGCTGTGACTCTCTCAATGACTACTATAGACCAATAAAGTGAACGTAGTTTCCAGGGTGGCCTTTGCTCAAGCAGAATGTGCTAATTGTTGAAGATTTAAAGAACTTAATTGGAAACAGTAATATGAAATTACACAAAAGTATTATACCTTCTGGTTCAATAAGAACTTTTAGATTGGATACTATCATAACTATAAGCACATTGCAAATGTCACTAATTTTCCCGACAATTGATAGCCCTATAACCCCCATCACACTACAAGTATTAATAAAAATTAAATGCCATTTAATCCCGCGGTAGTTTATTCAGAACTGTGCAAACTACCGCAGGATTAAATTGATGAGCCATACGATGAAATTATGGGAGAGAGTTATTGAGAGAAGACTAAGAAGGACAACAAACATTTCAGAAAACAAATTTGATTTCATGCCTGGAAGATCAACTATGGAGGCTATCTTTCTCTTGAGGAGGTTAATGGAACAGTATAGAGAAGGTCAAAAGATTTACATATAGTGTTCATCGATTTAGAGAAGGCATATGATCGGGTTCCTAGGGAGATTATATGGAGAGTATTAGAAAAGAAAGGAGCGTGTGTCGCATATATTGAGGCGATAAAGGACACGTATGATAGAGCCATGACATCTATACGGACGACTAGTGGAGAGACTAATGAGTTCCCTATCACGATTGGTTTACATCAAGGCTCAGCATTAAGCCCGTACTTGTTTGCTTTAGTTATGGATGAGATTACAAGACATATTCAGGATAAGGTGCCGTGGTGTATGCTATTTGCAAATGATATTGTTTTAGTAGATGAGACGAGAGAAGGAGTGAATCCTAAGCTAGAATTGTGGCGGGATACGTTAGAGACAAAAGGGTTTAGGCTAAGCCGATGCAAGACGGAATATATGGAATGTAAGTTTAGTCAAAATAGATTAACGGATAGTATAGAAGTAAGTTTAGGCACACAAAAGATTGTAGAGAAAGATAAATTTAGGTACCTTGGATCTATGGTGCAACAAGATGGAGGGATTGATACTGATGTAAGTCACAGGATTCAAGCTGGGTGGACCAAATGGAGGGGTGCTTCAAGGGTTTTGTGTGATCGAAAAATCCCCCTCAAGGTGAAAGGAAAGTATTATAAGGTAGCGGTTAGACCAGCGCTGCTATATGGATTAGAGTGTTGGGCAGTAAAGCATAATCATGGTCAGAATATGGCAGTTGCGGAGATGAGAATGCTAAGGTGGATGTGCGGGATTACAAGGAAAGATAGGATTAGGAACGAGGAGATTAAGGGCAAAGTAGGAATAGCACTGATTGAAGATAAAATGAGAGAAAACCGATTAAGATGGTTTGGCCATGTTAGAAGGCGTCCAGCAGAGGCAACTGTTAGAAGGTGTGAAAGTATGGAGATTGCCAGGAGTAGGAGAGGTAGAGGAAGACCCAAGAGAAGCTGGAAAGAAACCATTAAACATGACCTGACCTACCTAGATTTATCGGAGGACATGCCCCTAAACAGATCTAACTGGTGTCGACAAATCCATATAGTCGACCCCACCTAGTGGGAAAAGGCTTGGTTTGGTTTGATTTAAAGTGTGTCATACACTTCATGAATGATGCCATATGTTATTGCTTTGCAACTGTATCATTAGGAGGACCAGATAGGTTTTAAAAAGGGTGGAAGCTTTCAAAAAAAGCTTTAGGAGTTTCATGCGAAGGCCAATAGTATGCAGCAGAAATTGTGTGAATTGTTATGGTGAAATATATACTTGAAGAACTTGGTGTGAAGCATGAACCTCCCATGGAATTCATGTATGATAATTAGACAGCAGTTCATATTCGATCAAATCCCATATTCCACATGAGGATGAAGCATATAAAAGTAGACTGTCACTTTGTTCGAGAGAAGCTCCTCCAAAATATGATAATAACAATTCATGTGACATCTGAAGATCAACTTGCATACTAATTTACCAAAACTTTAAGGGACACGCGAGTTCAATACATATGTATCAAGCTTGCAACATATGATATGTATGTTGAGAGGGAGTGTTAGCTGTAAAATATATTCTATATAAGGCAGTGTAGATATTTAGGATGATGATTGATTTGTAATTATAAACATTACCTATTTTGTATAGACTTTAGAGTTATAAATACAGACAACTCATTTGCGTGTCTTCTACTGAAAATATACAATTTCCTTGTGTATTAGAAGTATACCTGGAAAGTCCACGATATTTGGAGACACCTCTTGAGAAACCACTGCTCTTTCTGCATTGAGCACACTATAATAAGCAACAAACACTTTCAGAACAGCTACATATTTGGGAAGTTTAGACACACCTTCGTAGAGATGCAAGGTATTCTTCTCTTGAGACATTCTGCATCTCTTCCAGATCTCTTGTATAATCTGTCACCTGCAGCAAACATTGTAAACCAGATCAACTGAAAAAAGCCTTCAGGGGGCGGAAAAAAATAGATCTTTGATTTACTAAAAAAAAAAAGCTCTGGAAAAAATAAAATAAAATAAAGAAAGAGAGCAAATAGTCTCTCACATGAAATTGAGCTAATGAGCTCAACCTAAAAATGAATAAGGTAACAAAGAAAACACGCATATTGTTAATGCACTTTATTTCATTTGAAAAAAATAATAATTTTTTAATTCTTGAAAAGAAGTTGAAAAAGATATGTCATTGATGCTACTATTGCAATAGTCATCTCTTATAGAAGATTGAGCCTTTAGGTAACTGGTTACTTCACAAGGTATTTGAGTTTTTTCCCAAAGAATCTTGAGGCTTAAGTATTGTCATATATAGATTTTTTGATTTTTTTTTTTTCACATTACTAGAGTGTTTTATTAACTTTTTTCCCACACCCACTTATATTTCAACCTTTTTACCGAACAGTTCTTTTTACTCTCCTGCCCACAGACCTAGGCTTCCACGCACCAAAGAATTTACTTTCTCTTTGAAGCTGGTTTCTAGGGATCCAACTACTTGAAGTTGGGTCTAGGAATCCACCTTCTCTTTAAAATTGAGTTCTAGGAATCTGCATTCTTTTGCTATTTCGAGAAAGCTGCACCCAGGAACACGCCTTCTATATGAAGAAGATTTCAAAGAACATGACATCCTCCACAACCAGAAGCTTGGAATTAAGTTCAAAAGTGCTCTATTTTTTTTTTTTTTTGGGGGGGGGGAGCTCATAAAATAGCCCTAGTTTTCTGAAAAACAAAACAATAAATCAACAAATAACTCGTCATATTTATTTGCACCCTTGTGCTTATCAAGTACACTGTTCATTTGTCTTGTCTGGTAATTTGTCCTTTCTGGAGTTGCATGTCAGGATGTGAGAGCTTGATATTCATTTTTGGTTATATTTTGTTAAGCTTTTCAGACAACTATTGATCTAACAGCTTCTGTTTATCATATAAATCTAGGAGTCTCAGAAATTGATCTCACTGGAAAATTTATAAGCGTCCCAGGGCCCCAGTATTTCAAGGCCGCAAGATCATATGCTCTAGCCGCAGCCTCCTCGTCGTCATATGCACCTGAAATTGATGTTCTTAGAGAAGCCAATTCTATTCAACCGAAAGGCAACAACAATTTCAGGAAATGCACAATCTATCTGCTCACCCAAGTAAACTGTGGTTATGGATCGTCCCCAGTCAATTTGCATTCCATGCAATGTGAAAAAATTGGAAGACATCAGATTCATAATAAGCATTAGGTCCATGTCAGACATGAGCACATACAAAAAAATATAAATAAAAAAAATATAAATAAACCTTAAATAAATACATGCATGCAATATATACAAAGAGATGGACCTTGCTTTCCTTTCTTGTTTTGATTTTGGTTCCAGGTACTCTTATCCCAAAGATGAGCTTCATAACGACCAGTCCATCTATGCCTATTGTTTCATCAAACAAAGAGCATTAGCAAAATTTCTAGAAGTGGAATAAAAAAACATCATTAGAAGGCAAGCATTTAAGAGAGAACGAACAAAAAAACAAGATAATTAAAAGGAAAAAGAGAGGATTTAGCATCAACCGAATACCATTTCTCGTGATTTTAGTCATCCCTATAAAGGCAAAGAGGTACCCTATTGTTCTATTTTTTGATAAATAGGTGACACCTGATCTTAGAATAGGACTTTACCAGGAAATGGGATAAACAATTGATATTGTTGAAATCTGATAAAGATAAATCTTGAATAATAATATCTGAGAACTTTATACCCTGTACAATATATCTTAAGAATCTCATGAACCATGGCATAATGCAGCATGATTTGACAAATTTTTGGATCATTTTTTTTTTCTTTTCTAGCTCCACATTTTTTTTTGGCCCAGGGAAGGTATCTTGAATGTAGAAAGTCAACTTATGAAATATATCTATTGGGACGAGTCAATTACAAAACTTAATTGTTTGCAAGAGAGGTAAAATAGTGCAAAATTAACATGTTAATAAAATTAATGTAGTCAAGATGAGGATATTAATGTGGATGTGCGGTAAAATGAAAAAAAAATAAAATTGCTAATAACTAGATTTTTAAGAAGGTAGAGTTAGCACCAACTGAAGATGAGCTTCAAGAAAATTGGTTATGGTCATTTGGCCACATAAAACGAAGACCAATAGATGTGCCGATTAGGAAGAGTGGTAGAATCCAAATCTTGGGTAATGCAAGATAATGGGGTACATGAAAACCTGTATGGATAGAAATAATATATATATATATATAGCTAGATGTGATTTGATAAGAGGAAATTGTCCTTCTCCGAGCGGAAGGAAAAAAGAAAAGATTCACATAGCCAACCGCAATTAGTTCGGAAAGGGCTAAGTTGAGGTTAGTCTAAGAAGCACAAATATGAACATGACATGACATGGATACAGAAATTCGTTATTTTTTAAATATATATATATATATATATATAATAAAAATATAGCGCAACTAGGACATGGTAACAAATAAAAAAATATTCACACATATGTATATATACACGTAAAAAAAAAACCATTTATTCATAAACAACTATTTATTCACTTTTATGTTAAAAATGCATTTATTTTTAGTTATATATATTTTAGTAAATAAAAATTTACAAATAAATTAGAAGTTTTAGTTTATAGAATTCGTAAAATTAAAGGAATTAATCTTACTTTATCTTATTATAGATAATCTTAATTTTTTCTTCAAAATTAAGAAGTGTTTCATTGTGAGTCTCCTAGCTTCCAGTCATTAAAAACTTTGAGACAAATATTAGTATTTGTTCCAAATGGGGAATCTTTTTTTGTAATTACTACTGTATACGGGGGTATGCCCCAAGATGATATATATATTTCCCAATTAATCCAAATTTACACTTACCCAAAAAAAAAAAAAAAGATGAATAGGATGCGTATGTGTCTAAAAAGTATAAATGTTCGACATGAATACGAAACCAATATGTTTCATTACCTTCCTAGAAGTGTAGTGCTTTTTGTAACATAGTTCACTAACACATAACATTATAGCAAAACTCATTTTCATATCCATTTTGCAAATATTAGTCAGTTGCAAAACACATACTAGTCATAAGCAGGGACAAAGCTAGGAATTTGATTCAGATGGGCAAAGCACAGTCACAAGAAAAATCAAGCTTATTCAGATAGGGCAAAGTACAGTCAAAAGGGGGGGAAAAACAAGCATAATAGGCTATAAAATAAAAAATAAAAAAGATTACAGGAAAGTTTTAAGTTAAATATGAATTTTATATTGTGAATAAAAAAAATTTATTAGTATGTATTTGTTAACTTCTCTACAAAATCAAATAAACTGCCGTGTTAAAGAAAATAAACTTCATTAGATGAATGCCTAACAAATAAAAGAAATTGATATGATTATCAATAATTACAAAAATAACATAACATCAAATTAAAATTTTCTTTTACGAAAAAAATAAAAGAAAATGTATGGATTTTAAATTAATATAGAAATTTAAACAATATAAGAAACGAAAAATTTAGTCAAAACTAAGAGTAGTGCTGTTCTTCAAATTAAAAAAAAAAAAAAAAGAGAGAAGTAGTGCTGTGCCACCAAAGAAAAAATTGCCAAAAGAAGTTACCTAAGTGACGTGGCAACCCAAACACTTCAGTTTAGAAAAATAACCCTAGAAAGAAATGTTTATTACATAAGTGCAATTGCCAGACTTTAGCACATTCTGGCAAACTATTACGGTAGAAAAGCAAATAAAAGGTACGCTAAAACTTGGAGACAAAAATTTCACAGCAATAAGAACTCAATACATGGTTTATTCTACTATAAATATTTAGTTTCATACAACGAATTTATGAACCATTTCTGTGCTTGTCTACAGCAGTCTGTACTTGTAGACCTATGCATAACATACCTGGTGACGCCTCGGTAAATGGAGCTGCGCTTGCCGGCGGCACAAGGGGGCATCTTGCTGATTCGCTCTTTGGCCGTACACCCTCTCTCTTTCTTAGCTTTCTTCAGTCCTCTGTACAGTAGAAGCTGATCGTTCGCTACCACGACACCTTCCGAGGTCTCTCCGCCGCCGCCGCCGATTTCGGATTTCAGAGGAGGTTCAGACGAAGACGAAGCCATAATTGAAGCGAAACCCTAACAGAAGAAGCAGAGAAAGAAAGAGAGAGAGAGATTTGAGTTCTATAGACGAGTGAACGATGAAGTCTGACCCAGAGTTTGATTTTACCGAAGAGGAAAAAGAACAGTTGAAGGGGATGCGGGAAGTGAATTACGAGAAACCCCAAAATTCTTCGGAATGCCGGTTTGGAAAATCGGGGACTGTGAGGTGGCAAAGGTGGCAACGGCTATGATGGCGACAAGGGCAAATGTGTAATTGAATAAGTTGTTTGAAACTATATCGGCGACCACGTGCGGTTCAACGACACTTGTCCCCCACGCTGCTTCCTACACAACGACACGACGCCGTACTGTTTTCTGGGATGATAATGGATAATGATTACCGTACCCATGACCTCACGTCGGAAGGCAAAAATCAAGCACCGCTACCCTAACGACGTCGCACAGTGCGTGTATTGAAACGGTCAATTTTAAACAATTTGGCAGATCTGGAAGTTGTGATAAAATTTTTTTCTCAATGTTTAAAAGGAAAATTAAAAAAAAAAAAAGAGAGAGAAAAGAAAAAAATGACTTTCAAACCGAAAATTTCATTGAATGAACTAAAAATTTTAAATTCTAAATATATGAACTTTTATTGCACTCCAATTATATATAGAATTAAAATAAAACTTGTTACATACATAAAGAATATTGTTACTATTTTTAGATAAGATGATTCAAGCATAAGGACGTAAAAAAACTTCGAGGTGAATAGCATAATTTGAAACTCCACAAATTGTGCAACAAACATAATCAATTAACACGAACAATCACAAGTCCTAAAGCAAATTATATTAAAACTATTACTGATAAAAAATATTAATTCATACGTCTATTTAATTAATCAAAGTACTAAAATTAATTAGGACTCCTAATGCTATGATTGAATCATGAATTTGTGAAGAAAAAAAAATACAAAGAGAACATAAAATTATTAATTTGTGCAATTTCTAAATACTTAACCAAGTAAAAATTGAGTCTTTTTTTATGAATATTTACACATTGTAGCCTCATTTAACCCAATCAAAAAATAAAATAAAATAAATTTGACATTTACACTTCTTTTTGCATTTCTATTATAAAGTTTTCCTTTACTTCTCTTTCCCCTCCACAAATTCAAACATATCCTAAAAGTTCAACCTACTCGTTGCTGTAAAACCTTGCTATAAGACGGGCTGACCAGCAGGAGGCCACCAGCAAAGCCTCAGCATAGTTAAAAGAAAATTCTCACAGCTGTATCCCCCCCCCCCTTTTTATATTGAAATGGTATCCCATAAAGAACAGAACATTGCTTCCCCTTACTGATCAGAATAGTTCACAAATACCCCTTTAGATATTTATAGGGGTGTTTGAAATGATAAAAAGTGAGATAAAATGAAATAATTTATAAGTTCGTAATTCATGCAATGAGATAAAAAATAAATAATTTTTAAAAAATTTCAGAGATTTTCAGAGTTGTTCAACGTTTTATATCGTGTCAAATGGACCCATATACAAGCAAATATACAAGCAAATATATATGCATACAAAAAATACATACTTTGTCTGCCATTTGCTGCCAAGATCTGCAGGCAGCTGCCATGTCCATGGAGTAGCTAATCTTTTGACAAACAATTTGTAGGCAGACAAACTCTAAACCTTTGCCTCACAGAAATGGTGAGATCCCAAATAAGTCAAGAGATGCAACTGCAGTAGGTGGTTTCTTGCGGTCAATCAACATCCAAAAGCAGCAGAAGGGCATTCAGCTCTTTGACATTTGATTAATGGATTTTCTTTCCAACATTTCAGTGGATTGTCATGCCATGCACAGACTGCTGAGATTGTATGTCACCATTGCCGCTATATATTGTTTCAGTCAGTGACACGGTGGGAAGGGAAGAATCGTGCAGCTTCCTCATTGAAGTTTCCCCTGATTTTCTCTTCAGCGATTCTGTTGAATCATCCAAGCCACCATTTGGAAATTCAGAATTTTAGCACAGAAGAATCTCCTTAAAAAAGCATGAAAGAAAATATAGCTATAAAAGAAATCGAGCTCCAACCATCAGACGTAAAAAACATAATTGCCTAATTTTGATAATTAAAAAAAGGGGGGGTCAAATTGATTTTATAGCTCATCAAGACAGAGTGAATAGAGGATTTTTTTTTTTAATCATAGGAAACATTTTCCCTAAACAAAATTGGTGTCTTCTGCTTGTACAACAACAACAACATAAACCTTATCCCACTAGATGGGGTTGGCTACATGGATTCTTCTGCTTGTATCTCAAATTATTTTTTGGAAGACATCCAGGCTAAAGTTTTTTTAATTTTTATTGATTATATATGGTGATGCCAAAGCAAGCAGAATAAGAACAACAGAGTAGTGGAATGAAAGGAATACTATCAATGCAGTAAAAATAAGTTTTTTTTTTTGCAGCTCAACTAGAATCCCTATAATAATATTAATAAGCAAAAGTGATAGTAACTATTTTTTAATAGAAGTTACATAAATGGAAAAACAGTTGCTTAAATACCACGACTATGAAGAATTGCCAGTTGCATGGTCCATCTTTAACAACCATTAGAACAATGGCAAGGTTTAATCTTGACTCTAGTATCGATTTTCGTCATGATTTATAATACTACCAAGATCAAAATAACCATAAAGCTAGATTATAAGCAAAGATTCTCTTCTACAGATTATAAAATTGAAGTTCTTATAAAAACTAGAGCATGCCAAGAGGTAAAGCCAATTTTGGAGCAGCTTTATGATAATGGAACCAAAAAAAACCAAACCAAGCCTTTTCCCACTAGGTGGGGTCGGCTATATAGATTTGTCGACGCCAATTTGATCTGTTTAGGGGCATGTCCTCCGATAAATCTAGGTAGATTAGGTCATGTTTAATGGTTTCTTTCCAGCTTCTCTTGGGTCTTCCTCTACCTCTCCTACTCCTAACAATCTCCATACTTTTACACCTTTTAACAGGTGCCTCTGCTGAACGCCTTCTAACATGGCCAAACCATCTTAATCGGTTTTCTCTCATTTTATCTTCAATCGGTGCTATTCTTACTTTGCCCCTAATCTCCTCGTTCCTAATCCTATCTTTCCTTGTAATCCCGCACATCCACCTTAGCATCCTCATCTCCGCAACTGCCATCTTCTGACCATGATTATACTTTACTGCCCAACACTCTGATCCATATAGCAGCGCTGGTCTAACCGCTACCTTATAATACTTTCCTTTCACCTTGAGAGGGATTTTTCGATCACACAAAACCCCCGAAACACTCCTCCATTTGGTCCATCCAGCTTGAATCCTGTGACTTACATCAGTATCAATCCCTCCATCTTGTTGCACCATAGATCCAAGGTACCTAAATTTATCTTTCTCTACAATCTTTTGTGTGCCTAAACTTACTTCTATACTACTCGTTATCCTACTTTGACTAAACTTACATTCCATATATTCCGTCTTGCATCGGTTTAGCCTAAACCCTTTTGTCTCTAACGTATCCCGCCACAATTCTAGCTTAGCATTCACTCCTTCTCTCGTCTCATCTACTAAAACAATATCGTCTGCAAATAGCATACACCACGGCACCTCATCCTGAATATGTCTTGTAATCTCATCCATAACTAAAGCAAACAAGTACAGGCTTAACGCTGAGCCTTGATGTAAACCAATCGTGATAGGGAACTCATTAGTCTCTCCACCAGTCGTCCGTATAGATGTCATGGCTCTATCATACATGTCCTTTATCGCCTCAATATATGCGACACACGCTCCTTTCTTTTCCAATACTCTCCATAGAATCTCCCTAGGAACCCGATCATATGCCTTCTCTAAATCGATGAACACCATATGTAAATCTTTTTTACCTTCTCTATACTGTTCCATTAACCTCCTCAAGAGAAAGATAGCCTCCATGGTTGATCTTCCAGGCATGAAACCAAATTGGTTCTCTGAAACGTTTGTTGTTCTTCTTAGTCTTCTCTCAATAATTTTCTCCCATAATTTCATCGTATGGCTCATCAATTTAATCCCGCGATAGTTCGCACAGTTCTGAATATCTCCTTATTTACAAATTTAATATATTTTCTCCAATATAGCGGCTTACAATAACCCTCCTGCATGGTAGAGAATAGATAATGAGTAGTTTTGGGAAAGCCATTCAATTTATCTTGTGTAATAACAATATATTAATGGTACTCATCAAAAAATAATAATAATAATAATAACAACAACAATAATAATAATAATATATTATGGCCACTTCCTGAAAATTATATTAGATAACACACTACTTTTTGTGAATTTATAACAGGGTAAGCTTGCATACCTACTCTTTCTTGTATGACAGCAGCATATTCAGCCCCAGCACTATTTTGTGCAAAGAACAAAATACTGTTGTACATTCCAATTGATGGTTGAATTCCTGCATCATCCATCCATTGTAGTACCTGCACAAAACTTTTGGTCAACGGTATTTGATAAATGGTTTCAGACGCCAAATATTCAAAACCATTATAAGCGAGGTGCGCGGAGGAGGTTGCTGTTACACAGAAGACAGAAAAGTTCAATCCCTAAGTCTTGAACCTTTCTGCTATTTTTATTAAGAATAATAATAAAAAGAGAATAGGATCATTGTGCTTAATACAAACTTAACCTTTGGGTTAATTTCCATGAGGTGCTGCCCCCAAACTTGAACCAACATTTTCATATTTTTGCATACTAAACATACGCCATGAGACCAAATGACAAAAATTAAAATTCAAGTGGAAAACCATAAATCCTTAATTTACCTATCCAAAAAAAAAAACTATAAATCAATAATTCTTTCCTATTGAGATAAAATAAGTCAGTATAAATAATAAAATTGGATCCTCCCTAATAACTTAAACTTTTAGATGAGATAGTAATTAACAGTGTAACATTGTATTAGAACAGGCAAAGACCCTGAATTAAAACCTCATTGCCATCTAAACAAAGTCAATAGCCCTAAGTTTTCAGCCCCTTTAAAAAAGTAGTTAGCTTGGCCACATGTGAGCGGATATGTTGAGAGAAAATAAGTTAGTATAAATAATAAAATTATCCTTTCCTAGCAGTTTAAGTTTTTAAGTGAGTTAGTAGCTAATAGTATAAAATAGTATTAGAGTAGGCAAAGGTTCTGAATTAAAACCTCATTGCCACCCAAAAAAAGTCAATTGCATAACTTGTGCAGCCTCTTCAAAAAAAAAAAAAAAAAAAAGAAAAGAAAAAAAAAAATTAGTATGGCCATACATGAGGGGGTGTATTGAGTAAAAATAAATATATACAAAAAAGTTATTCCCTTCCTCTAGCCATTTAAACTTTTAAGTGAGATAACAGCAAACAATCTAGCATTATCCATTCACATAATTAACGGGACAATTTTCTTTAAATGGAGAGGCGCATCAAAACAAAATCATTTAAAATAGGTTTTAGAAGAAATAAATGATAGATAATTGGTAGTGTACATGTCAGTTAAAACCATGCAATTGCACCACTACTCCGTGTTTGTTCAAACTATCTTAGTTCATTTAAAGAAATTTCAAACAATTAGCACTATGTCACCAATGGAAGTAAATTCAAGAAACAGGTAACGCATTAATTCCCGAAGGCTAAATTACGAGATGAAAAAGGCAGTACCAAAGGAGTTTCATGAGGTTACCTCAACATATTTCCTCCAGTTTCCAGCAGCTAAAAGATTCTTCAACAAAATTGAATATGTAGAAAAGTTGATTTCTGCACCCATTGCTACTATTTTATAGAACAACTGCATATGTTGGGAAGGAATTTTTCAGAATACTGGGAGGTCAATTTGAACTATAAGAGCCTAAACAAGAGCCCTGTTGCATACCATAAAAATGACCAAATAAGCTAAACAAAGTTGTCAAGAGACACAAGACACTAGCCGGTGCTTATGTAACTCTTTGATTGAGTGGAGGACAAAAAGATGACAAAATCAAAGCAGAATAAAATCTTCTTTATTTGCATATGAGGCAATCTTTGAACTTTACAATTTTAATTTCCACACAAAAATTTTCACTAACCTTCATCATACTCTCAGTCTTCCCAGATTTTCCAACAAAATGCAGCAGCTGATTTAGAAGTCCCACTGAAATAACAGGGAGTGAAGGTTCCATCATTCTGATCACATCAACTGTTGCCCTCCAATCTCGCAGGCTTCAGTCAAAATTCAAATGTCAGTCTTGGCAAATAATAGCCCAGTAGGAGAATCTATGATATAATGACAAAATCTATCATGCGAGACACCCGTGAAAAAATATATATGTATGTATATGGTACAAATATATATATATATATATCCAATCAATAAAAAAAGAATCATCAGACCTATAGGCTATTACATCTCATTGGTCCCTCAACCATGATGCCAAAGGCCCAATTCCCTTCGTGGTACAGCCAAGGAAATAACTAACGAAGTAGAAATTTTCCTCTCTATCTATTGATACATATGGGAGATTTTGGCACATCTATTGTTGTCAATTTCAGTTGGAATTATCTTATGGCTGTTTAATAATGGGTTGAGAAGCTTCAAAAAGATAGAGGAAACCTATCAACATTGCCTCCTCTCCCTCTCTAGAACAATCTAGGCATTCTAGACATATGATCTAATGCAGCAAAGTCAAGAATCTAAGCTACAAGGGGCATGTAGAAAGACAAGTAACATAATTACCTCTATATGCGAAAGAGGTAGGAGGAAGAGATGCCTGATGAACTGTCTAATACTGGAGGAACTTAAAATACTCCTCGCCAAAAACAGCCACCGGAGTAGTTGAACCAATCTCACTGCAATTAGGTCCATCAGTAGAAATGGTTGGCTCAAAGATTGCTGCTTGAGCCATTATGAGTTAGCTCTTGTGTTTCCACAATTGCACTTGGGCCAAGATCCTTTACCTTTACTATTACTATCTATACTATGATTACCACGAGTATCACAACCATCAGAAAGAGTATGAGCACTTGTCTGACTGATGAGAGCCAACTGTGTAGACTCTGCTTCGCTTGAAATAGAATTGTGGGATGTAACCATTAGAGTTCGACAACTAATATCACCGAGTCAACGTGCTATGACAACTGAGATTGCTGAGTTGACATGAATCAACTCAACTAAGGAACCTTCGAACAATGCTTGCTGCGATAATTGAGATCACTGAGTCAACGAGAGTCAACGACAATGGCTAAGCTTCAACGAGAAGGGCTTCAACACTTGACGACTAAGAATGGACTAGGGATAAGGCTGGTCGTCAATGAAACGATCGACTATGTGATGAAGGTTGACGTAAAGAACAGCGAAGGGCTTGTTGAGTAAAGATGATGTCATTGACTGCTAGCTTCTCGGCTAGGGCTCGTCAATTGCGAGAATCTGACTTCTCTTGATGACAATGAACAACCAACGCTGAATGATGGAGATGACGACATCAACTTGAATAGCAGCTCTAGTGACTAGTAAGAGTACCAATTTTGTTTTCTTGATATGAACACAAGAAGCTAAGGCAATTAGGGTTTCTTGTTGCAGCACAAGAACCTAAGAGAAATCGAAGACGAAGATTGTAGAATCTTTGCTCTAATACCATGTAAACATTTAAGGGTTGAATGGAATTACTTAATTTCATTCATAGCATCTATTTATATACATAGATACCTATACAAGCTACGAAATGACTACAATCACAATAATCTAACCTAGGAAAGGATCAGTCACAAAATCCACCTACCATATACACATCCTACCATATCTCTAACAATGTCAACTAGATGGTTACTCAGATTACATGAGAGAATTATTTACATTTGACATTGGTAACTTAGAACTATTATTCATGGAGTTTCTGCATAGAATGGTGCGTTGAAAACAGTACAAAAAGTAGAAACACAAGATCTTGGAGCACTTAGGCCTATTTGAGAGAGTGAGTTCGACACAATGCGTTAAAGGTTAAATCTTTAGGGAGCAGACTGAAAACGAATCGAACTTACATGCTGCAGGCTGACACCATTTCAAAGAAAACAGCATCAGTGAAGGGGATGTCCTTCTCTCTCATAAACATTGCAAGAGACAATACTTTGTCAGGTTGGCATCCTTTATTGAAAGCTCTCATCAGAGCCACACAAGCAATAGCATCCGGTTGGATACCATTCATTTCCATCTCTTGAAATAGTGCACATGCTCTTTCCCAATTCTCTGCAATTAGAGAACTCCTAAGTTTACCTTGTCAAGTATATCCTTCTAGTCAACAAATGGTTGTCATAATCAAACTATCTTACCTGCAGCAGTATATGCATGTATCATCGTGGTATATGTAACAACATCAGGACAACAACCTTCCATCTTCATCACGGTGAACATTGATTCTGCTTCTGTGAGTTGACCCTAAAAAGTTGTAAAGAGAAGGGGATGGGGGTGGGGGGATCAGATGAGATTTCCTTCATGCCATAGAAGTTATAACCGGATGTTAAAAGTGACAAAACACTTGCCTGTTTACTGTAAGCACAGATCACAGATGAGTACACCTCCTTGGAAAAAGGAATTTTTAACTCCATCATCTCTTCAAGAAATTCAAGTGCTTCATTATACTTTGACATCTTACAACAACCACTTATCAGCACATTGTAAGTAACAGAATCGGGTTTAATTTTCTTTTTCCTCATATGTCTATATAGCTTTAAAGCTTTATCATACTCCCCCACATTCATATAACTTCCGATAGCAGAGTTATATGCAGCTGTGTTCAAGTTGATACCTCGCAACTCAGCAGCCGAAAGTATGGATTCAATCTTGACCTTTTGACTACAACGCCCACAAGCAGCCAAGAGGGTACAAATTGAGACAATATTTGGCTGCACGCCGTTTTGTTCCATCTCGCGTAGCACTTCAATGGCTTCAACTAGAAAACCATTAGTTCCATAGGCATCAATTAGTGCATTGTAACTTACCACATTTGGCTTCCGATTGCTTTGTTTCATCAGGTCAAATATTTGCCGGGCCTTGCCAGGTTGCTTGGATCTTCCATAAGCATTGAGCAAAGATGTATAAGACACAACATCTGGGCGAAAACCATTTCTCTTCATCATATTAAAAACTGAAAGGGCCTCTTCACTCATACCGCAGGAAGCAAAAGCACCTATCAAAGCATTATAAGACACAATATTGGGTTGAAGACCTTCTGCAAGCATGGTGTTAAAAACAGCCTTGCAATCCTCTATCTGCCCGCTAACTGAATACAAATGAATGATGCTTGTAAATGTCACGACATCAGGACGACATTCTGCTCTTTTTTCCCTCATTGAATCGAAAATATCAATTGCTTTCCCATGTTGTCCAAGTTTTATGAGGCAATGTATCATGATGTTGAGTGTAGTTGTGTCAGGACGGATATTTGTCCCTTTCATTAGCTCAAAATAGGAAAGCGCCTTCAAATACTGAGCCCCACTTTTGTAAGCAGATAGAACAATATTGTGAGTCACCAGATCAGGCCCAACTCCATTTTCTGTCATCTTCCTGCAAACTCTAAGAGCTTCTCTCCAATTTCCATTAGATCCACACGCATTGATCAAGTTGTTATATGTTGACCGACTTGGTGGAATCTGCATGACAAATTAAATAAACTATGGTCACGCATCTCCTATAGAACAATGGCATTAGAGACTTGGAAGTAGGCATGTAAAAAGGATCAGGCCAATCCGACATGCAGTTCCGCACTTGGCCGACTCACACCCCTGGGTCCATGCTTGGGCACCCCAGCCCCTCTCCTCTTCCTTTCTAGGTATCCCCCCCCTCCTCTCTATCAAATTTTCCCCCTTGGCTACCCATGTGGCCTAGTTCCCCCCTCCCCCAATGGTAACTTATATATATTATTTTTTTTGCCCCTCCTCTCTTTCTCTCTCTATAGATTATATTATATATTAATATATATCTACTTTATAAATTATTAATAAATTTATTCATCAAATTATTCTAATTTTATTTATAAGTGTTTTCTATTTATAACTATCATTTTTGTAAATCATAATTTTTTATTACAAAATTAAATCTAAGTCAAATTACATTAATTTTTTAAGACCAATTAGACAATTTATAGTATTTTAATATTTTATTTTACATAATTTATTTCAAAATATTTTAAAAATTATTAAAAAATACATAGTTCAGTAGGTTTGGATCAAGGTTGGATTTTCCTAACCCGACTTGGTTCACTTTTTGCAAGGTCAGGGGCAAACCGCACCTGGTCGAACCAGTTTACATGCCTACTTGGGAGTTATTTCCACCAATAAATTAAATAATTCAAGGTCACATATCTATCATGTAGAATGATGGCAACAGATATGTATTTGCTAAATTGAAATGAAAATAAACAAAATGATTACAAATGTTATTCCATAATTAGAATACATACCATGAAGCACATGCACAGATGCCAGACGGATAACACTCTTATTTTAATATAAACACTGTGGAGATACAGGTTGGAAAAAGTATTTTATTTTATGAGCTATATTTATGAATAGAGCATTTACATATCATCAAAAGTACTAAAAAAAATAACATCAATTCCACAATTCAATCCAATCAAACACTACCCAACATATAAAAGCATGGGAAAGAAAACATACCTAAAAACACAAATTGCAGTGATATAATCCGTGTCCCATGAAAAAAATATACTTATAAAAAAATCGACATTACATGGTGCCTAAACATATCTGACAAGTATGCGTGTCTAATACGCATCGAACACAACTATGGCATCCATTTTAAAACATCAATGTTTCATAGCATACACAAGATAAAAATTGTCACTAGAACAGTTACCCAATTACCCATGATACTACAAGAAAATAAAATTTTCGGGTGAAAAATTGTAGAACAGCACTGCAAACTAAGTTGTGCCATTCAGCCAACTAGCCAAGCAATGAGATAAGGTCTCCAATGCAAGTGGTGTCAAGAGAAGAGTTCTGTATTCTATCTCAAAAGTTAATTATTCACAAAATTTCACGAGTAAATCAGATGTATCTTCTCTAACAGGTTGAAGATCTCCAGACATCCCAATAGAAAAAATATATATCCTTGATAAAGTGACATACCTTTCCAAATTCCTTCAAGTGATATATGTTAAAAACTCTGACCATCTTTCTTTAAATTTGCAGGTCACTACTTATTACATTTACAAAGAATAACCAATTTATCAAAATTATGATATGCCCTTCCCTTTCCAGCAGTAAATGTAAAGAATAGGCACAACTCCAAATGAACTTCACAATACACATTACACATATTTTCACTTTGTTATATCTCTTATTCCCACAAACCATATTGATCAGTCAACAGAATTGTTAAGTAAATTATATTATGCACAGACTAGAGCCAATCCTTCCAAAACTCCACCTCAAATTCTAGATTGATCACAGTTTGAAAATATGTTTTGTGTCAGGCCATATGTACCTCCTACCCAAAGATCAAATTCAACAACTAGCTAAACATTTAACCTGTGAATCAAAAACATATAACGATGACAAAGGTGAACCATGTCAATCATGATAGTAATAATGAAAATGAATCAAAATTATAAAGATT
This sequence comes from Vitellaria paradoxa, assembly GCA_019916065.1. Lineage (NCBI taxonomy): Eukaryota > Viridiplantae > Streptophyta > Magnoliopsida > Ericales > Sapotaceae > Vitellaria > Vitellaria paradoxa. Next base: position 16,282,094 of record CM034234.1, on the reverse strand, counting down.
CCAGAAAAATAAATATTATTTTGTTGCAGATACCATCCAAGGGAAAACATAAAAAAACACTAACTTTGATAAGGAAGAGTACAAATACACACAGCTGCACGAAGCATGTCTTCCATAATATTCATTGCCCAACGCCATTGGCCAGCTCGACCATGCGCATTGATGAGTGCGTTGTAGGTTTCAGCATCAGGCTTACACCTACCAGAAAAATAATAATTATTTAATGAAATGAAAATAAAGAAATGTTAGCAGAAAACAAAGAATAAGAAAGGGAAAAAAAAAAAAAAAAAAAACAAACAAACAAAGATAGGACAAGTACATGTACATAGACAAAATATGATTTATGCCTGTATTGTTCTTTAAAAAGTGCATTGAAATAGGATTCATGTTATGCCATCTCATCTGAAAGCCAACAAGTGTCCGGTGAGAGAAGCAAATTCCCTTTAAAACATTAAGAAGTCACACCACAAGGGCCTGTTTTTAGAACAATCACAGGAAGCAACATTGTGTCGACACTAAACCGCGTCACATAGAGGCATAGCAATCCCTCCCTCATGATGATGCTCCTACGACTTGAACTCATGACATCTAGCTCTAATATCACTTGTTTGATTAGGAATGTAACATCTCATTTGAAAACCAATTTGTGTCTAATGAAGAAAGTAAATTTAATTTAGGTCTTCAGAGATTGCGCTGCACCAGCTCGGTTTTAGACTAGTCATAGGAAGCGTCATTGTATCCACAAATAACCATGTCACACATAGACATACAATGGAATCAAATGACATTGTATACACAAAGGGGGAGGGAACATTTACATTACTTTATTTTATTTTATTTTTTTAGTAAAATAAAATGAAAACACAAAATTTTCGGATATGTTTGATATTAATACGCTCGTCCATCTTATAAACAAATTAAAAAGGCAAGCTATTTTGTCAACAAAGAAAAGCTTGGTCCTACATTAACTTCAATGCAGTCGACAAAAGTTGCAATCTATCATGACCAGTTGCCATTCTCAGTTACGACAACATTATTATCTACAAAAAAAATATCCTTTCAACAATCCCAATAAGACATTTTTTGACCTTAATACTCAAAAATATGCTCTTCCATTGATCATCCCCTGTTTTAGCCTCGTGAAGGAAATCTTTTCCATATAAAAACATTGGGCAAAAGTAATTCATGTAAAGATAATGGGAAAATAACTACCATACCTCCACTCCTGCATCTCAAAAAACAAACCACGTGCTTGGTCTGTTTGATTATATCTGGCATGCAACCTGATAATCATGTTGTAAATATCATTTCGAGCACAATAGTTCTTTTGATTCTTCATCCAGCGGAAAACATGAATGCTATGTTCAATTGAACCCCTCTGAGTTATTTCCTACACCAAGAAAAAATATGATGGTTTTTACAACTTTACCGCATGGTTTCTGTTAAATTCAACATAAATCTGAACCAAGAGATATGAAAAATAAAATCACACAATTCACACCATGAGCCGACTGAAAATAATAGGAACTGTACATGCGAATGCTTTTTATCAATGGACAAAAATTCAGATATGTGAAATTTAACCCAGTCGAAGCCAGGTAAAATCATGCCTTTATTTGAGTTGAATGTAAACCGTGTACTATAGATTTCCCCCCATGGACATAGGCCATCATGGATGAACCACATAAACCTTGCATCTTTTCTCATCTCAATTTCTTTATTTCATTTTTATTTTTACTTACAGAAAAAAACATGTTTCATCATTATGCATAAACTGTTTTTTCTATTCAGTACATTTGCAAAGCACCAAAAGGTGGCACAACCATGTATAAACAAAGCATATAGAAAATCTGAAAAACTCCAAAAACCACCCAATATATACTGGAACTATAAATCTACCAAAAATCTAAAGTAATAGCGAAGGTAGTCTCCCTAGGCTGGGAAAAAAGAGATGAGCACTATTGCTTTGAAGCCCTTTAGTATTTCTTTGAGCTTTTCACAAATTTACCTATCTCCAAAGATACTTTTAGATTATTAGCCTCTATCTCACCTAAAAGAGCTGTTAGGAATTGGTCAACTTTATTATTTATAACATTATTTTATACTATCAACATGCCCCTCTCATATGGCCAGCCTGAATGTTTTTGACAATGCTACACACGCAACAATTGACTATTACGTAGAGGTGAGGTTTGAACTCGTGACGGCTTACATGCTCTAATACCATATTAGAGTGTTAGTCACCAACTGAGTTAGAAGCCTAAGGTGTTAGGGAGAAGGACAACCTTATTATTTATGATATTATTTTATCCTCTCAACAGATACAATTAATGCCGCAAATCTTATCTCTAACGCTCACTTTCAAGATGAGGTGAAGACCATATGATCATTAGAGGAATGCTCATCTTGGTGCTCTCTTTTATTTTTTCTTTTTAAGTGTTAAAGTAGTCTAACATACGTTGTTGGACGCATTTACTAACGCTTTAAGCTTTGGGACAACGTAAGTTTATTTTAATTCTTTATTTAAAAGGTAAATATGATATTTTAAAAAATTCATTTATAGGCTTTCCTCTCTTGTTTCTTTCCAACTTTTTCTATCTGTTCCATGATAGAAAAAATGAATAGTAAACACATATAGGTATCTATTTATTTTTCTTTTTTCTTTTCTTTTAATTTCATCCCATATAAACGCCTGTTGATGTTTTCTTTTCTTTTCTCTCGTAAACACACAGAGCATTAAAGTTCTTGCCAATTAATTATTAGAGAGAAATCATAAAAGTATTTGATTACCCTCATAAGAACAGGAAAATTCTTTCTGGAGAACCTCCCAACCCATCGATTGAGCAGACCTTCAATGTCCTCCCAGTGATTGAGCTCCAAAACCTTCTGGACCACTTGACTGATGGTCCAGTCCTTCTGGAACCGGTCGCCTTCGACTCGCAACCTGTACCGCCTCGGTATGTCCGCTTTCCGGAGGCCACTCACGTCGACGCGGACTTGGTGGCTCCCTTTGTCGTAGTCTACGAAGCCCTGCTTCTTCTCCTTCCAAGCTTCTTCGCTCTTCGCCTTCTTGCACACTACTGCTAGGCTTCTTCGGCTGTTGTTGTTGGTGCTAGCCTTGGAGGGTTTGGGCAATGATAAGAACTCGATTGAGTCATTTGAATGCGTGGGTTTGAAGAAATGTGGATGTTGCAGGGTCGCCATTTGGGGAGGGGGGGCGGGGAGGAAGGAAAGGGAGAGACAAGCACGGTTTACACCCACAGTAGTTCTGCGGTTTTGGATGCAGGGACGCCGATTAGTTATGGAATCGGTCCGGGCCTGGCCTGACCCGCTCCTTGACCTGATCTTGACCCATCAGCGGGTCCGTCTCGTCTCGTGGTCGAATTATGGCCGGCCAAATCTTCTCTTGACACGCCCGAACTACCCCCACTTTATTTTTTAAAATTTTTATAAATAAATATAAATAAAATTCATAAAAACATATTAAAATATATAATACTATTTATCGATAAATTTTATTGAGAAATAAATAATTTGTTAATACATAATTAACATTAAATTTAAATTACAAAAATAGAATTCTAAATAAAAAAATGTTGAACTAAAACTAGGACAATGGTTAAAAAAATAAGAGAAAGAGTCTTGGTAGGCTCAGCCATTGTATACGTGAAAATATATATATATATATAATTAAAAAAAGTTAATAGCCGAAGTTATTTTTGGAAAAAAAAAAAAAGAAATGCAACGGAATAGGACAAGTGTCGAGTTATAAGTCAAGTCAAACCAAGATATTCCAAATCATGGCTCATGCAGCGTGGGGTAGGTCAGTTGATTCAATTTTCGGGTTGGACTACAGTCAGTCTAACCCACTTACATCAATAATGCTAATACTCAGAATTTTAATTTATTTTTTTTTTTTACTTTTATAATAATAAAAATTTAAATAAATTTTGTTAGGAAAATTTAATTAGTAAAATATTATTAATAAAATCGTAAAAAAATAATACGATTTAAAGTATGTATAGAAATGCAAAAACTACGAAATAATATCACGATTTGAGTTTACTAGTTGAAGCTCCGTTCTCCTTTTCATCTTACCTCTAAATTGCTCAACTGGTGTATACAATTTTCACTAGGCCGCTTTGCATGATTCTTGACGAGGGACACCCACTGGCTACCCTGCATAATTTGAAAATCAATTATGTGAATTTTGTTCTCGTTTCCATAACTTCACAAATAACGACATTGGCAGGATTGTGGGCAAATTTGTAGTAAATGGCGGGTTTGATAGAGAACGTGCATGAAGAACAATTCTGAACTTGTGGGTTGTTTGCACGACGATAATAATCTTACTCAAAACCCTTCAAGTATTTATACATCCAGTCTTAGGATAGGTCCCCAATTATTGGAACCGCACCTATGACAGAATTCATTTCTATAACTTGGCTTGAACTAGCTAAGGGATATGTTTGGTGGACTGCATGGTTGAAGGAACAACTACAGTGACTATCAATTTCGGATTTTAGAGCTTCATGGGATTGAGAAGAAAGTGATTTGGGATTTGGGGTGAAATCGCTAACTAAACTAGCTGAAGGTTGGAGGAGGAGAAATCACAAAATGAGAATGGCAGTTAAAATCACAATTTTATTTTATAGTTTTAGTTGAGATTAAAATTATGTTATCACTTTGCAGTTTTCTGAATAGTATTTCTCTAATTTTTTATTATTACAATGGTAAAACAAAAAAAAATTAAAATTCTCCTACTTGCTTTGTCCTATATTATGTCATTTATTATGTTAAATTTAAAAATATTTTATTTTAAAATATATACATAGACTAGTTACTACTCAAAAATATAAAAATATTAATATATAAATTAATAAAATCATAGAAGCAAATATTTTATTATTAACATGTTAACTTCTAAACGTAAAACATTCAAAAAAAAAAATTAGAGCGTATGAAGCTAGATTAATAAAGATGTTTTTTTTTTATTATAAATTTAATCATGATAGGTCAAAAAATATATCCTAATTCTATTTTAACTTGTATTTATTTTGTTTTTAAAATTTTTTTCTCTAGTTTCATTAGAATAAGATTAGATCATGTAACTTGCTTTACCAACTCCATTACCATTAGCATGGAGGAAATCATATGAAAGGATGGCTCAAAAATGCTTATGAGTTCAGAAGTTAAAATTAATTTATGTGCACGAAAAACATAACTAAAATTATGCTCTATTGGTGGAGAAGAGAGAATATGGGGATTTATTTCTATTCTTGAGTTGATTTGCTAAAATCATGGGAAATTGACTTGCCTTATTATTAGTTGTTGCTAATTATAGGTTGCTGAATTTTTGGCATCCTATATGCACTAGTAACTATTTAAGTTGCTGCTGTGATCTCCATTGAGACACAATGAATAGAGAATGAATCATCGCCCCTTCTCCCGTGCATGTGGGTTGCTATATTAGCTTTTGAAGCACGTAAATATTTGTGTGATTTATATTTTTATTCTTCATGGTATCAGAGCGGGCTCTCTTAAGTTTAAAGAGAGAAGAAGTTTTGCACGTCTTTGCTTCAAAAAGGTGTAACTCTCAAACCGTAACTCAGAATCTTGCAAGGTTAGCGTCATTCTGTTGTTATTTTTTTTTTTTTTCTCTTCCTTTGTCTTCTTATTAATGGTTGAAATGGATGTTAATCCTGGATGGAAGTTATCATCAGTGCCCCTTAATGATGTTAATTATTTGCCATGGTCAATAGCTGTAACCTTGTCTCTGGGAGGTAAGAAAAAATTGAGTTTTATTAATGGCAAGAATGCTTGCCCTGAATCTACTGATAAGACGTTTGAAGATTGGGTTTCCAGTGATCAACTTGTTAGATCTTGGCTTCTCAATTCTATGGAACCTCATATTGCTAGTATTTTTACATTTTCTGAATCTGCTAAAGAGTTATAGGATTTGGTTGCTAATCTATACAGTAGTCAAAATAATGCTGCTCGTATTTTTAAACTCAAACTTGATATTGCAGCAGCAGAACAGGGAGATAGGACCTTCAGTGAACATTTGGGGAATTTGAAGAAGATATGGGATGAACTTAATATGTATCGTCCACATACTACTGATGCCAAAACCCTTCTAAAATGGGCAGAAGAAGATAAGATCTTCTCCTTACTCAGCAGCCTTAGGCCAGAATATGAAAACATCAGGAGTAATATCCTTATGGATTCTCCTTTTCCTTCGTTTTCTAGTGTTTGTGCTATTATTCAGCGAGAGGAAACTTAGAGAAAGACTATGAATCCTGATATAAACCCTTCCTCATTCTCGGATAAAATTGAAGGAGGTGCTCTTGTGGCCGACAAATACGATGTGAAAAAATCTTTCAGTACTGCACCAGGAAGGTATTTGTCTCGCAACAAGGGTAAGAAAGAATTTTATCATTGTGATCATTGCAATAAAGATGGGCACACCAAGGACCGTTGTTGGAAGTTATATCCTCATCTAAAAATGAATAATGACAGGAACAAGAGAGCCAATGTTGTAATGTCTGATCCATCAATCTCAACAAACTTGAATATAAAAACCCATCCTGCTGTAGCGAACCTTCATTTACTATGAATCAATTGAGTCAGCTGGTCCGACAAATTAGTAAGTCCACGTCCTCCGACCAAGGTTCGTTTGCCTCTACCAATATTTCAGGTAATTTACAAGCCTTTGTAATAACTGGTGATGATCAACAGGAGATCCCAAAACTCAAAGAGTTTTTACATCACAGATTTGCTATTAAAGACTTGGGAGTTTTGAAGTATTTTTTTGGGATTAGAAGTTGCCTACTTAAAAAGGGGCATCTTTCTTAATCAACGAAAATATGTGTTGGATCTATTACATGAAACTGGAAAAATGAGAGTGAAACCTTCAGATACACCTATCGACAGTAGTGGTAAGCTTAACGATGATGAAGAAATATTGTCTAATATTGGCCAGTTTCAGAGATTGGTTGGTAAACTCATTTATTTGACTATCACACGGCCAGATATCTCTTATGCGGTGAGTTTGGTAAGTCGTTTTATGCATGCTCCAAGAGTTAATCATATGAATGCTGTTAATCGAATTTTACAATATTTGAAGGGTTCAGCAGGAAGAGGTATATGGATGTGTAAGAATGGACATAGTTCTATTGTTGCGTATACTGACGCAGATTGGGCTGGATCTATAGTTGATAGAAAATCTACCACCGGAAACTGTACTTTTGTTGGAGGAAATTTGGTGACGTGGAGGAGTAAAAAAAGAATGTTGTTGCTCGATCAAGTACAGAAGCAGAATATCGAGCGATGGCTTCTACCACTAGTGAAATTATTTGGCTCTGAGCTTTATTGCAAGATTTGGGTTTTTGTCATTCTCAACCAACTAAAATGTTTTGCAACAATCAAGCTGCTGTGCATATTACTTCAAATCCAGTGTTTTATGAGCGAACAAAGCATATTGAAGTAGATTGTCACTTTGTACGAGAGAATGTGCAAACAAATACTATTTGTACTCCCTTTGTTCGTCGTCATCAATAATTAGCTGATATTTTTACCAAGGGTTTACCCATTGCCAAGTTTCAAGAGATATTGTCCAAGTTGGGCTCGATCGATATCTTCGCACCAACTTGAGGGGGAGTGCTGATGGAGAAGAGAGAATATGGGGATTTATTTCTATTCTTGAGTTGATTTGCTGAAATCATGGGAAATTGACTTGCCTTATTATTAGTTGTTGCTAATTATAGGTTGTTGAATTTTTGGCATCCTATATGCACTTGTAACTATTTAAGTTGCTGCTGTGATCTCCGTTGAGACACAATGAATCCCCCATTTCTCCCGTGCATGTCGTTTGCTATATTAGCTTCCGAAGCACGTAAATATTTGTGTGATTTATATTTTTATTCTTCATGCTCCATCAAACAAAATTACAACATATAATATAATACACAATAACATTACTACTAGTGCACGTAAAGTGGCAAAAAAGTGAAATAAAATGAGATAAAGTGAGATAAATTGTGAGTTCGTAATTTGTACAGTGAGATAAAAAGTAAATAACTTTTAAAAATTTTTAGTCTTTTTTACTTTTTTCAGAATTTTTTATCACTCCAAATAGGTGTTACAGTTTGAAAAAAAACCATTATATTACATGCGTATGCAAAGCAAATAATTATAATAATTTATACTTTAGGCAAATTTTGGTAATGTTTGTTTAACAAGTTAGGCAAATCTCGATTTATTGCCGCGTGAAGATTGCCTATGAGAGCTTGTTAAAGAGTATTGAAATATTAGGGTTTATTTGTGGAGAGTTATTTTTTAAAATAAATAAAAATATTAAAGATAAAATAAAAAATTATATTAAATAAATTAAACCAATTTCTTTCACATTATTGCTTCCAAATTAGAGGTGAAACACATCTAAGTTAATGAAGGTGAATAACGTAGACTATTTATCTCCCTTTCCTTCTTCCAAGCACGATTAATCATTTTATCATCCTACATTCACTTCTATTACTCTCCATTCACTTTCCAAACAAGGGCTAAGTTCCATTTGGTTGTCAAAAAGTAAGAATTTTTGACGAACTTTTTTCCCCCTTCTTCTTTGGTATTTGATAGTATCACAAAAAATTATAAAAAAATTGCCTAATTTTTTGTATTAAACAACAAAAAGTTACTAAAATTCTTAAAAATTGATAAAATTTTCTTTAATTTTTTATCAAAAAATAAAAAATTACTAAAAATTTTAAAATTTTATCAAATGCACCAAAAAAATTCACTTACTAAAAATTGCTAAAATTTTCACATTTGTGCAACCAAACGGGGCCTATGTCCCTCTTCTGTTTTCTCTGAAACCAGACGGAAATAAGTTTGGTTTTGAGACTTGAGAGATAAAATGTTTTATAGCCTACCTTCCAGAGAGCCAACAAGCTAGAGGGCCTCGCCTTGAGTTGCAGTCTTGCCACTGTTGATCGAAGGGAGGAAACACTGCTCAGAACCGAGAAATACTGAAGGGAATCCAGCGAAAGCAAAGCGACTGTTTGGTTGGGCATTAACAAGTGGCGTGACTCAACTTATTAGCAGCAAACCATTAAACGCTAAAAATCCGGTTTTTTTTCCCTTTGCCAAACAGCCCCTTCACGAATGTGGACCTAAAGTCTGCATTTCGTATTGCGAAGACCCAAAACAATAGACCAACGATGCTCTCTTGGGCGTCTTCTCGACGCCATTCCCTTCGCTTGCCTCAATCTCTCCTCTCCCAAATCCAATTTTTTCTCAATTTTCACTCCCACCCTCCAAAAAATTCATCTTTTTCTGCGAGATCCTCCAAACCCAGTCCATGTCCCGACCGTAACTATCCAAAATCTGAATCAAAATCCTTAATCCAGAATCACTTATTTCAAAAGCCCTCTACGATAGCCAATAAATTCGATTTCGATGAAAACACAGTGCTCGAAACACTTTCTTGTTACAGCAACGACTGGAAACGCGCCTTCGAGTTCTTCAGCTGGGTCGAGACGGAGTGCGACTTCCAACACTCCACCGAAACCTACAGTCGGACGATTGACATTCTCGGTAAGTTCTTCGAGTTTGATCTTGCCTGGAATTTAATCGAAGAAATGGCGAAAAACGCCCATTCAATGCCGAACCACAACACGTTTCGAGCACTTTTCAATCGCTATGCGTCAGCACACCTTGTCGATGAAGCAATTAGGGCTTATCATCGAACGGGAGAATTCAATTTGAAGGATGAATTGTCGTTTTTGAACCTCGTCGATGCGTTATGTGAGCGTAAGCATGTAATTGAAGCTGAAGAGATGTGCTTAGGGAAGAAGAATGGCAAAGATTTGCATTTGTACGTGAACACCAAGGTTTACAATATAATTCTTCGTGGTTGGTGCAAAATGGGGTGGTGGAGTAAGTGTAGAGAGTTTTGGGAGGAGATGGATCGATTGGGTATTCAGAAAGATGTATTTTCGTATTCCATATATATGGATATACAATGCAAGAGGAGGAAGCCATGCCATGCTGTGAAATTGTATAAGGAGATGAAGAAGAAGGGGATTAAACTAGATGTGGTGGCGTATAATACAGCCCTTCATGCAATGGGACGCTCAAATGGCGTTGATTTTGCGATTCGGCTTTATCTTGAGATGAAAGAATTGGGTTGTGAACCTAATGTTGTAACTTACAATACGATTATTAAGCTTTTTTGTGAATATGGGAGAGTTAGGGAAGCGTATAAAGTGCTCGGTCAAATGCGTGCAAAGGGTTGCGCACCAAATGTATTGACTTATCATTCCCTTTTTGGGTACCTTGAAAAGCCCAGGGAGATTCTTAAGCTGTTTGATAGTATGATGGCTGGGGGAGTTCGTCCAAGGATGGATACATACGTGATGCTTATGAGGAAATTTGGGCGATGGGGTTTTCTTCGACCAGTTCTCGTTTTATGGGAAAAAATGGAAGGGCATGGGTTGAGTCCAAATGAACACGCTTACAATGCTTTGATTGATGCTTTGGTGCAGAAAGGTATGGTGGATATGGCCCGGAAGTATGATCAAGAGATGTTGGCTAGAGGGCTTTCAGCTAAACCAAGGGCAGAGTTGGGGACGAAGCTTTTGAGCGAAGGAACTGATGGTTGATTCTTCATCCTAGTGTGTTGGTTTATCTGAGGTTGGATACTTCCAAAACTCTTATGGATGGATTCGGACTATGGGTTCATGCTCAACCCCATTTTGTTGTTGAGAATCAATTGGGAGTTAAAATCGTGCATTTGTGACGGTCCTCAGTGTATTTGCATACAACGGATATGGCTTAGAAGTCCCATGAAGAAAATTCAGGGTGTACATTTAGAGTGGAGGAACTGTGCCTTTCTCCATTTCAATTCATATTTGCAGTGCAAACAAATATGCTCTACAGTTGTGAGAGGAGTGGCAAAACAACGAGGGTTTAAGCCGAAGTTTACTTCTGCAAAAGGGGAAAAAAGTTTAGCAGTCAAAATTCTGACAGAGCCGGCTTCTGATTGGACATAATGTGGAACTGCGTGTGATGTCACTTTGTGCTGTATCCAAATTGAATAGACCATACCGAGGAAGGAAAAAAGCAGAGACAAAAGTGAGTCATCTGAAATCAACTTGTAGTTAAAACCTAATATCTTTAACCAATTTCCTTGTTCTGTTTATGATGAGTCTGTGTTCATTTGTATAGCAGGCATGAATTCTTATCTGATTTTCTTTTGAGATTAATTTTTTTTAATGAAATATATAGGCGTCGGCAAATTCCAGGGTTGAAATGGTATGTTCAGCCCGTTACACGTTTTTATTTTTTGTTTTTTTATTTATATTTTTAAAATTTTATAAATTGACAACAGAAACATGTTTGTTAAATTTGTTTACGTTTTTTTTAACGAAATTTAAAATAAAATAAAAATAGAAAAAATATATTCTCACTCGGTTTTTTTTTCTTCTGTTGCAAAAATTTTGTCAATTCTAATACGTTATCCATTTTTGTTACATCATATTAAAATAAATTATTTTATTAAAATATTTTTTTAAACTAAAATTATTTTTAATAAGTAATATAATTAAATTAAATTAATATGCAATATCTATTATTAGTTTATATTATTAAATTATTTTTAATAAATAATAAAATAAAATATATTAGTTTAATTTAATAAATAATTTAATTAATATAAACATATTTTATTAAATTATTTTTAATAAATATCATAATTAAATTATTTAAATTATTATGAAACATATTTTATTCGATTATTTTTAGTAAATAATTATATTATAATTAATATATTTTGTATTTACTGGATTAAATGATATAATATTTATATTTTATTCAATTATTTGTAATAAATAATATAATTAAATTAAATTAATATAAAATATATTTATTAAATTCAAGTAATTTTTAAAAAACTAATAAAATTAAATATTTTATGAAAATAAAAAATTAGTAATTGTAAACAAAAATGTATTTTCAAACACAGTTTTAGTTTTTATGTCAAAAAAAAAAAAAAACGACAACAGAAAACATAAACATATAAACGTAAACAAAAAATTACAGCGTTATCAAACAGTCGCTCAAATATTTTTTGTTTTTTTTTTTTTTTTTTTTGAGAGAGAGATGACTCTTGCTTATTCTAGTATTGTTTAGTTTGAAATGATACTCATAGGTAATGTTTGTTTGGTTGATAAAAACGGGGGATTGGATAAGTAGTCTATCATTTTTGATCAAGTTAACTTTAATCTTATGTTTTGTTTGCAGTATTGCAACTCCGGATTGAATTTCATATCCCTCAAAATGGAGGATAAGTAATACTATGGGGAATATGGTATTATTTATCACCCATCTCTGGATTTGTTTTCTGCCAAAATTCAAAATTATTTCTTGTCACATTTCATGTTAAATTACATTTTTTATCTCATTTTATATATCATCAACCAAATATCAAAAAAATAATCTCACATAAAAATTAATCCCATGTTATATCCAATCCTATATATTATCTCATGATATTACTTATACCTTATTATCTAATCTCTCAAAACAACAAAGCCATAAAGTACTTGCACCTATTAATGGAGTTTTTATGATGCATCACTATCATCGTACGCTTGTACTAGTATTGTTGTTATCCTCCATTCACCAATCATCTATATAATAAAACACAATCGATTGACATGATAGTTGCGTGCGTGGCAACAAATGAAGAGAGAGAGAGAGAGAGAGAGAGTGAGTGGGTTGGGTTTGAAATTCAAATTTTGACCTACGAAACCGTGCTTTGCATGAGTGTAAAACTAGTACTTGAACGTACTATGGCACTATTTGGAGTGCCAACAAACCAATAAAATAAAATAAATATCTAACAACTTCTATAAATAATTAAAACTTTCTATTATACATTTATGAGTTTATTATGAAAATATCCTTCAAACTATTGCTCTTTTTTTATGTCGTTCTCAAACTATTAAATACACTTATTTTATTTTCAAACTATCTAATTTCGTTCTATTTGGTCTAAACACTAATTCCATCTGTTAACTTTAATGGATTCAGACCAAATAGAATGAAATTAGATAGTTTAAAGATGTAATAGGTACGTTTGATAGTTTGGAGATGAAATAGAAAAAAGAATAATATTTTCGTAAGAAACTCTTGCTAAATTTAAGACTTATTTTTTTAACATTTATGACTTTTTCGTTTATCTTCAATCAAAATTTTGTTTATTATTGTTTTCTCCAAAATAAAAACAAAAACAAAAACATGTCTGGCGGAATAATTTTGTTTACGATAACTAATTTTATTTTAAAATGTTTAATTTTATTAATTTTTTTATAAATTTAACTAAATTTAATAAAATATATTTAAACTAGTTAATTTAATATTATAGATTATTTTTTAATAATAATTAACTTTAATAAAGTAGATTAATAAATAACATAATTTAATAATAAATTATTATTTTATTTATTAAAATTAATTCAATATAATAAAAATATTTTAATAAAAAAATAATTTTTAGAGGTAATTCTTATTAAAAAATTTTTAATTTAATAATATAAATTATTTCAATGATAAAATATTATTTCAGTAGTAATATTAATTTATTAAATAAATTATTTTAATATGTAATTATCATTAATTTTAATTTTACTAAAATAAGTTATTTTAATATGTAATTATTTGTTATTAAAACATAATTATAATTTAATAAAATAAATTATTTTAATAATAAATTATTATTAAAGTTATGATGTAAAAAAATGAATAAAGTATTAAAATTAAAAAAATATTCATAAAAGAAATAGTTTTTTTATGAAAATATCCCTCAAACAATCCCTCTTTTCTTCTATTCATCCTCAAACTATCAAACGCACCTATTATATTGTCGAACTATCCAATTATATTCTATTTGGTCCGAATCCGTTAAAGTTAACGGATAGAGTTAGTGTTTGGACTAAATAGAACGGAATCGGATAATTCGAAAATATAATATGTGTGTTTAGTAGTTTGATGACGAAATAAAAAAAATAAAGATAGATGGAGGGATATTTTCATAAAGAACTCTATATTTATACTTTCCTTTTTTTACTAAGTTCAAAACATTTTAATATTTTGCTAAAAATATGAAAAATTCGATAGAAGATTAATCGAGTGCAGAAATTTTTTTTGACCATCATATTTTTCAAGTTGAAAGCTTTCAAATAAGTACCATTATCACTATTTTATATAAATTTTTTTGAATCCATCAGAACGAATTTGAAAAACCGTTCTAATGATTTAAGGCAAAAGAGAGAAAAGAACTATTATACAGAACGTTGAGAGGTATTTTTTTGAATCATTTAGAATGAATTTAGAAAATCGTTCAAAAAGTTTTGACATTATTTATTTTCAAAAAATATAATTTAGAAGAAAACACCAAACATTATTTTTTATTAAAAATTATATTATATTTTATTTTATTTTTTACCACTCCGAACATACACTGTATTTGAAGTTCAGTGGGTTTTCTTGAGCAGCATTCAGGGTTGTCTGCCGCTTGGTGGGACCCAAATTGAGGAAGTAGTACAGGAAAGCCTGGCATATGGCTATTTGTTGATTTAGAGAAGAAATTCTGTGTGTCGAGGGCTGTCTTGTTTGTTATATCTCCTTAATGCCTTTTTTGGGCTTTGCTTTAATAAATTTTTTTTTTATTCATAAAAAAAAGAGAGGTGGGGGAGGGAAGAGTCTGTGCTAAACAAATGATTCGATCTTCTTTGATTTGTTTGAATTTTTAATCTTCATTTACTATTGAATCACCGAGTGCCTGTTGGATTTCATGTTTTTAGGTTAGAAAACAACCAGATGCTAAATTTTAGGACCTCCCAGATGTTTTGGGAGCAAAATCAAAAGTTGTGAGAGCAAAACCAAATCAGCCTTATGCGGGAAAGTATCAACATGATAAGGAAGCTTAATCGAAGGTTGTTGGGAACGATAAGCATGAGATTGAGGCGATGAAGCTGTTGGAGGAAGAGCAGAAACAGAGAATGGTCATGGAGTTGCTTCAGTATCTCCAGTTCAAACATGAAGCAGAGAATGAGAACAAGAAAGAAAAAGTTAATTCAGTAAAATTTTCTGTCTCCCCCGTATGCCCTCCATTTAGCTGGTTGCAAAAATCACTTGAGGAATGGAAGAACATGACAGATAAAACTGAGAAGGCCCCCATTAAGAGGTTCGCTTAATTCTCTCTCTTAATGGGTTTGATCTGCAACTGCAATTATATATTTTCCTTCTACTCTTAACACCATCTCTTGGAAACTTGCAGAGTGCAGAGCAAAACAAGGAAAAGTACATTGAAAGAAACAGAGGCTTGTGGGCTGAAAACAAGGAAAAGTACATTCAAAGAAACGGAGGCTTGTGGGCTGAAAAAGGAGGAAGAGGATGACAATCTCAAAGAGGAAGAGGAGCAACTTTTGTGATGGATTGATTTGTGAATTTGCTATATTATTCATGAACTTGTCTGTATTATTTCAAAGTAAAAAAATTCTCAAACTTTTAGAAAAGTAATTTTTTTTTTTTTGGTATGTGAATTTTTTATTTTTGATAAATATAAATATAAATAACATATTTAAAAGTTATTGAACCAAAAAATAAATTTTAATGAAAAATAAACAAAAAAATTAAAACGAAAAAACTGAATCCAACTATTAACAAGCAAGCCATAAAAGGAATTATATGACTGTTTATTTAGAGACGTAGAACTTAAGATTAGATTTATTATTCGTGAGTCTTATAAATTTAATATTTGTGAAAATAAAAAAAATTAGGAAAATTTTAATTAATAATTCCTCAAGAGGAGGGAGGTGAAAGGGTTTTTTACGTAAATAATAATATTAATTTAATTATATACAGAAATAGGCTCGCGGATGATTAATTATAAAAATCTGTTGGGTGTCGTCAGTGCTATTGACGACACCCTTCATTTACTAAAATACCCTTGGTGTCGTCAGTACTATTGACGACACTGGGTGTCGTCAGTACCATCGACGACACCTGCTTATATATTTTCGACCCGCAGCGCCTCTGCTCAGTTCGTGCGTTCTCCCTCCCTCCCTCCCTCCCTCCGATTTCTCTCTCAACGGTCGACTGCTGCGAGGTCACCTCCGTTGCCAGGCATTGTTTGATTCCTCTCATCTATCACCTCCATCTCCAACGGTCCAAAAAATGTGAGTTTTATTGTACCCAACCATTTATATATATATACGTATATGTACATGCGAGTTGTGCATTAATTTTCAGATCACCTTCGTATATCTATTGAGTGAGTGAAGTTTGTTTGTTTCATGCTTGATTGGAGTTATTTGGGTATCTGATTTGAAGAAGTTGAAATCTGCATTTGTGTTGTCAATTTTGATTTTGAATTTGGGTATTATTGGGCTGGATTAATCTCATTTCTTCACTTCACATTTGTATACTGGTGAGTTATTTGTTTGTTTGAGAATGTATAAAATTTGTTGCATGTAAATTGAATTTGTTCAAATTGACTAAATTCTATTCAACTTTAGAGGATCCTGGGTTGGGAATTTTTTGAACATGTTAATTTTTTTGTTGTATGGTATTGAAGCATAAGTTGGCTGTTTTTGTTTGATAACTTTATTTCTATAGTCTGTTTAGTTAAATTTAATTTAGTTAAGTTTAGTTTTATTTAATTTTGTTTTTTTCAATTTATGTAGTTTCTTCAAACATTCTAGATTAATACTATTGTTAGCATGTATCACATTGCGGTTGCAGCGGTCACTGGTGCGGATCATGCTGGTTACCTTCGGGCACTACAGGAGATTATTCATCAGGCAGGACCGGTGATCACTGCTATCGATCATGAGGAGAGGCTACGAGCCCCTGTTGACAGTAGGCAGACAGGTTCATCCTCTTAGTCCAGGCCATCACGTCCCAGCAGACTTCAGCCTGTCGGTAGACGAGCGCGGGGGCATCATGATACATATGGCCCCGATCACGCAGATGATTTGCCCCCACCAGTTGAGTCAGACATCCCTAGCAGTTCTACAGCATGGGAGTGTTTGCCTGCGGACGAGACACAGATACCATTTTCAGATCCTGTCGTCGACTATCGGACCCCACCCCCGGCTACACAGGCGTATGCTTCACCCTTAGCAGATGTGGATGACTTCTGGTCTGGCGTTTTCCACATAGAGCCATTCCCTGCCTCTCCAGCATACGTCTCACCTGTCCGCCTGCCCGTATCTCATGCACAGGCATCAATGGCGACCCCCCAGGCTCCAGCTAAGTATTACACTCGACGACGCAGAGCACGAGGGATAGACATTTCATCATCGTCGCACATTTCTATGGCTTTACAGACAGAGGAGGAGCATGAGCCATTAGCAGGAGAGACACATGTGGAGGACACATCGACAGCAGCACCTGGCCAGGAGCCATGTGTGGAGGAGCCACCGGTGGTATTAGCGGCCATGGTTGACGATGCGCCTCTACAACTAGACCGACCACGTCGTGCACGAAGGAGGCCTCCGTGTGGGACGGAGTGATCCATTACATTTTTGTCTTCTTAACATGTAAACACAAAACATGTTTTGTAAAAGTTTAGAATTAAAGGTTTAGATTGGAGGTGTAATGCTATCGAAAACTATTTTGCTTATGTTTTGATTTAGTTTAATCATCCTTTATTTTATTCTCTAATTTAGCAATTAAGGAAGCAAGCGTTTATTTTTTTGTTAATTGTTTGTAATGTTTATACTTAAAATCTGAAAATGTTTTTGACTTTAACAGGGTTGTTGTTGTTGTGTTGATGTTTTACTGTTTGGGGGCTGGATTATATAAACTGTTGTGGGGTGGGTTTTGGTACGGTGTCGTCAGTGCTACTGACGACAGGGTGTCGTCAGTGGCATCGACGACACCTTAGGCCGTTTAGGTAGTTAGTCTGATGTCAGTAGGGTGTCGTTAATAGCACTGACGACACACAGCACATTTTTGTCAATAATCTCCAGCGAACCTATTTCTGTATATAATTAAATTAATATTATTATTTACGTAAAAAACCCGAGGTGAAATACTATTGAATGAAATGACAAATTTTGTATTCCTAAATTTTTTTTATTAAAATTTAGAAGTTAAAATTTTTTTCCTGTCAAATATTAATAAAATAATTTTATTTTAGCCAAAAATAAAAAAAATATAACTCTGCATTTTCGTCGATCAAGCGATGGTGGAAACCGTGGCAAGATAAGTTTCTTGCCAAAATTTTAACTATCGCCAGGGCAATCGTAACTTTTTTTTTTTTTTTTTGGTAGGTAGCAATCGTAACTTATGGAGCGACGAGACTAGCACCAGCCACATCTGTTCTGGCAATAGTCTAGCCCGGCTTTAAATTTCACCCTCGAATCCCTCTCCTCCAGTTCAAAAAACACGCTTTTCCTGTTCTGCTAGCCGTCGAGTCTGCTGAATCAACGTCAGGTCTTGCTCTCTCTCTCTCTCTATCTCCCTCTCTCTGTATACATATATATATATATATATATATACAACCGTAAGCCAATCGTTTTACATATCGTATTAATCAAAACCCTAGATATATATTATTATATAGTGTTTATACATTCAATCCTCACAGAAACCCTAGGACCACATTTTCTTTGCAGACTATGGAATGGAACAAAGAAACCCTACAGTTTCTCTCTCAATGCTTTCTCCACACTCTCTCTCCTTACCCCGAGCCCCGCCATCGTGCTGAGGCCAGCCTGGCGGAGGCCGCCGATCGCCCCAACTATGGCCTCGCCGTCCTCCGCCTGGTTGCGGAGCCCACAGTCGATGAGCCGATCCGCCAGGCCGCCGCTGTCAACTTCAAGAATCACCTCCGCACGCGGTGGTCGCCGGTGCCTGCCTCTGAGCCCAATGTCCCTGCCCTGCCGCAGATTCCGGACTCCGAGAAGGACCAGATCAAGGCCCTGATTGTGCCCCTTATGCTCTCGGCCGCCCCACGTATTCAATCCCAACTGAGTGAAGCCCTAGCAGTGATTGGCAAGCATGATTTCCCAAAATTGTGGCCAGCCCTGCTGCCAGAACTCCAATCGAGCTTGGAGAAAGCTGGTGAGTCGTCTGATTACGCTACTGTCAATGGAATACTCAGCACTGTGAATTCGATATTTAAGAAGTTTCGGTATCAGTACAAGACCAATGACTTGTTACTTGATTTGAAGTACTGTCTTGATAATTTTGCGGAGCCACTGTTGAAAATTTTTAAACGAACCACGGGTTTGATTGATAATGTGGCGAGTTCGGGTGGGCAAGCTGCAACACTACGGCCTCTTGTTGAGGCGCAGAGGTTGTGCTGCAGAATATTTTACTCCCTGAATTTTCAAGAATTGCCTGAATTTTTTGAGGATCATATGGGAGAATGGATGGTTGAGTTTCAAAAGTATCTTACTGTGAAGTACCCCGTGCTTGAAGATGGTGGTGGTGATGGTCTTGTGATTGTTGATGAGCTGCGAGCTGCAGTTTGTGAGAATATAAGCCTTTACATGGAGAAAAATGAAGAAGAGTTTCAAGGTTACTTGGGTGGGTTTGTGGAAGCCGTATGGAATCTTCTTGTCTCTGTGTCTGCATCTTCTAGCCGTGATAAGTTAACTGTGACTGCAATCAAGTTCTTAACCACGGTCAGCACAAGCGTTCACCACACTTTGTTTGCCAGGGATGACATTTTACAGCAAATTTGTCAAAGTATTGTTATCCCGAATGTGATGTTGAGAGATGAGGATGAGGAATTATTTGAAATGAATTACGTTGAGTTCATTAGAAGGGACATGGAAGGCAGTGATCTTGATACAAGGAGGAGGATCGCCTGTGAGCTTTTGAAGGGAATTGCAACCAACTACAAAGAGAAGGTGACTCAACAGGTTTCCAGTCAGATACAGAGTAGTTTGGTGGTGTTCGCCGAAAATCCAGCAGCAAATTGGAAACATAAGGACTGCGCCATTTATTTGGTTGTCTCCCTTGCAACTAAAAAGGCAGGTGGTACTTCAGTCTCCACTGATCTGGTAGATGTTGAGAGCTTTTTCAGATCAGTTATTGTCCCAGAGTTGCAGAATCAAGATATAAATGGGTTCCCAATGCTGAAGGCTGGTGCTCTGAAATTCTTTACTATGTTTAGGAATCAGATCTCAAAACCTATTGCACTGGCATTGATTCCAGACGTGGTCCGTTTCCTTGGTTCAGAGTCAAATGTGGTTCATTCTTATGCTGCAAGTTGCATTGAGAAACTTTTGTTAGTCAAGGACGATGGGGGAAGAGCAAGATATATTTCATCAGACATCAGCCCATTTTTGCCCGTATTGATGACCAACCTTTTCGGTGCCTTGGGGATGCCAGAGTCCGAGGAGAATCCATATGTAATGAAGTGTATCATGAGGGTTCTTGGAATGGCAGATATTTCTCGTGATGTTGCTTCTCCTTGTATTGCTGGGCTGACATCTGTGCTCAACAAAGTCTGTGAGAACCCGAAAAATCCCAGCTTTAATCACTATCTCTTTGAGGCAGTGGCTGTTCTTGTCAGACGGTCCTGTGAGAAGGACCCTTCTCTTATCTCTGCATTTGAAGCAAGCCTATTTCCCAGCCTCCAGTTGATTTTGGCCAAGGATGTCACTGAATTTTTCCCTTATGCATTCCAGCTACTAGCTCAGCTTGTTGAGTTGAATAGGCCACCAATCCCACAACATTACATGCAGATCTTTGAGATTCTTCTGTTGCCTGATTCGTGGAAAAAATCTGGAAATGTTCCAGCTCTTGTTCGCTTGCTTCAAGCCTTCCTTCAGAAGGCTCCCCATGAGCTTAACCAGGGTGGGAGGTTGACTCAGGTATTGGGAATATTCAACAAGCTTGTTTTATCTCCAAGCACAGATGAGCAAGGATTTTATGTGCTGAATACGGTTATTGAGAACCTTGGGTATGATGTAATCGCACCCTACATGAGCCACATCTGGGCTTCTTTATTTACGCGGCTCCAGAATAGCAGAACAGTGAAGTTTGTGAAGTCTTTTCTGATATTCACATCCCTTTTTGTCATCAAACATGGTTCACAGACTCTTGTTGATTCAATGAATGCTGTCCAACCCAATATATTTTTGGCGATTGTGGAGCAATTTTGGATACCTAATCTTAAGCTGATAACAGGTTCCATTGAGCTTAAGTTGACATCAGTTGCTTCAACCAGACTTATATGTGAATCTCGAGCCCTGTTGGATCCTGCATCCTCTGGACTTTGGGGGAAAATGCTGGATAGCATCGTTACCCTTCTTTCACGGCCAGAGCAGGACAGAGTCGAAGAGGAACCGGATGTTCCAGATTTTGGGGACAATGTGGGTTATGGTGCTACTTTTGTACATCTATACAATGCTGGGAAAAAAGAGGAGGATCCTTTAAAGGATGTGAGGGACCCCAAGCAATTTTTGGTGGCGTCATTGGCAAACCTTTCTTCGCTTTCCCCTGGGAGGTATCCCAAAGTTATCAGTGAAAATCTTGATCCGGCAAATCAAGCAGCCTTGCTTCAGCTTTTCAACTCCTATAATCTCTCAATAGTTTGAGAAAGAAGCCACCATGGTATGTTTTTCTTGTTTGCTTTATAATGTGTTTTTGTACTATAATCAATGTTGTTAAAATCTCGACTTAAATCTTAAAATCTTACGATTTTATGGTGTTAGAGTAGGAAAACTTGTTTGATTTTATGTAAAATCTTAATAAGGGCAAAATAAGTAAAATCTCGATTTTGGGACGTAAAATCAGTAAAATCTCGAATTTTTAGGTGATTTTATCGATTTTAAAAATTAAGTATTTTTGTGTAATTTTGTCAAATAAAATAAATTTTTATGATTTTTTTCAAATAATATACCACAACTATTTCACTTATTACTTTTTTTTTTTAGTTTAATTCTATAATACTATTATTTACTATACTACACTAGTTGAGAACCATGTGCGTTGTTACACCAAATTGACTACTATATCTTAAATTTAGTAACTAGGATAGAAACCAAGAGACTTATGATAAAATATTAAAAATACATTTCAAGTCAAACAAAAAATTAAAATAAAACGAAATCGGTATTTTAATATCAACTGTATAGATCACATCAATTATTTTAATAGTCTCAATTGGGTAGTTGGGTAAAGGAATTATAGAACCAGATATAGAATCTTTTGTAAATTTTGTTGAGGATTCATTTTGCTAATATGAGTAAGTTTTCGGGTATGGCATTTTTCTTGACACATATTTTCTCTCTTCTCTGATTAATAAAATTATTAACTTATCAAAAAAATGAAAGTTCTAAATAAAAAATTGTAACATAATAGATTATATTTTTATTTTATAGGCATTTGGTAAAATCTTACGATTTTATGATTCAATTTTTGGACCCTCTACCGATTTTAAGTAAAATATCTATTTTAACAACCTTGACTGTAATTACTATGAAACTATTGTTAGTAACTTGAAATCTCCATTTACTGACTGAAACAAATAAATAAATGAGAAAACTCTAATTTTGGTTGCAAATTACCATGTGGAATTTGGCTGAGTCTGGGGTTTGTTTTTAGTGGTAGTTAACCCATGTAAGATGTGGGATTCCTACCAACTCATTATGTGGGATGCCATTGGGTGCTTCATCTAAAACTAGGGGATGGAGTGATTAGAAACTTCTAGAGATGGCTGGTGGGTTGGAAGAGAAGCTATTTTTTCAAAGGGGTTAGGTTCACCTTAATCAATAGCACGTTGTCAAGCTTGCCAATGTACTTCTTATCTATCTTTCCCATTTCAGCTGCGAGGAGGCTCGAGAAATTGCTGAGAGACTTCTTGTTTGGGGGAGTGGGGAGGGCACCAAATTGATCAAATTTCACTTGGTGAATTGGGAGACAGTGTGTTGGCCATAGAGGGAGGGGGTTAGGGATAAGGAGAATAAGGTGCTTTAATGAAGCTCTAATGGGGACATGGTTGTGGAGATCTGTTGAGGAAAATGGGAGCCTTTGGTGGAGGGTAGTGAGTGCTAAATAAATATGGACGAAGTGGGGAGAATTGACAGCTGAAGCATTGTTAGGATTGCATTGGGCACGTCTTATTTTCATCTCATGTTTGATCAGTAGTAGTAGGGAGGGGGGACGAGGGGAAATTCTAGGAGGAATGGTGGCTCGAGGAGAGATGTTTAAAATAGGAGTTTGCAGGGATTGATGCAGTGGCATGGAACAAAGATGCTGAATTAGCAGAGTATGGGAGCAGGAGGGGAATAAGTTGGCATGGGATATGTTAGATTGCACAGGAATCCTCATGGCTGGGAGATGAGGAGAATTGGACATTCAATCTTGTGAACTAATCGAGACCGAAATTGGAAAAAGAGATACGAACAGGGAGGAATGATCAATCGATGAAAGAACATGAAACCTCTGTGTTTCAATAGAGGTATGGGAAATGGTTGGGGGCAATGAAGTAGGTGAAGTGATTGGATTTTGCTAGCTGTTCCAGAAGGCTTCATCTAGTTGATGCAGCCTTTGTACTCTGTCAAGGCAACAGGGAGGGAAGACGAGTGTTGATGGTCCTTGATGAGCTTGGGAAAGTTTAAAGTAAAGTCTGGTTATAGCTCATCGCGGGGAAACAAGATGTTGGAATTTTCATGGAGCAAAATCTGGAGGCGTGGGGCTCTTTCAAAAGTAGCTTTCTTTGTTTGGTGCTTAGTACAAGGCAAAATCCTGACTGTCAACACCTTGTTTTGGAGGAAGGTAGTTATTGTGAACAGATGCCTTTTTATGCAAATGTTCGCATGAGTCCGTTGACCATTTGTTTGTGGAATGGCAAAGGAGCTATGGGATTTGGCCATTTCACCCTCCCCAAAGGGGGCATGGTGTTTTTTTGGAGGCTCGGTAGGGGTTAGAACCCCCAAGTATCGGAGGAGAATGTGGGATTTGATTCCATTTTGTATTCTTTTGTTGGTCTTGGGGGAAAAGGAATAGGATAGGTTTTACTAATAAAGAATACCCACTGTATGGGCTGAAGAATTATTATTTTGTTTACTTTATATACAGATGGCTAGAGGGGGAGAGATTTAGAACTTTTCCCTTTTTTTACGTTTGTAGATACATTGGAACTGCAATTGATGCTTGGGTATTTTTTGCATCTTTTTGATGCTTTAATACAAATATTTGATTACTTATTAAAAAAAAAAAAAAGATGCGGGATTAAAACCTCTGAGCTAAAATTGTGCCAATTTCCAGGGTTTTTTTTCCTACCTTCTGTGAACTAGCTTTTCCTTGAGTTTCTTATGGACTTCTTTGGCTCTGTGATTGCCATCAACAATTAGAAAAATTGAATTAAAAAAAAAAAAATTGCATCATAGATTAATCAAGGTCCTTATCATCCTGTAGAAACCTCATTGTGTGACAATTCCAAAGGAGGTGGTAAAATGATGTCATGTGGAGTGATAAGGGGGAAATAAATTGAGTGAGTAGAATGTGGAACGGGGAAAGAAACAGAGTGAGAAGAACGTGGAACAGAGAAAGAGTGTAGACTATGGAGAGATATAGGTTGATTCTTATTGAGCAAAGTTAAAAGACTGGGGGGAATTGACAGCATGGGTGAGGAAGTGATAGGCAAGAAACAAGGAGGAGAAAAGCTAGGTCCCATGGGTGAAAAGGTACTTGGTCTTTATAGGTGGGAAGGTGCACAGTACTGAAGAGGGAGAAAACGTGTTGGAATTAACAATTTCGTAAGCATATAAAATATATATATATATATATATATAGAATAATAGTAGCAAACATGGTATAGTGTATTAAAAAAATAATGAAAAATAGTGATAAAACTCAAGACATATTCATTGTTTAAGTTTATTCATTTTTTCAAATGAACTAACCATTTTAAGTAAAATTTCTAAGAGTAAATTATATTTACCATATAAAAAAAATATACACTAGTAAATAAGAAACATAGTTTAGTGTATTGGTTTAATAAAAAAATGATAGAAGTCAAGACATATTCAGCGTCGAAGTTTATTCATTAAAAAAAAAAATTATATGATTTCCAGATGAGTAGAATTTCTTATTTTTATATGTATATTGTGTCCAATATACACAAAATTAAGATAGAACAAGAGAGGTTAAGAAAACAAAAATTCATTTTAGAAGTTTTGCATAGAACCATTAATTTAGTTGAAAAAGAAACAAGGGATTACATTTTGTTAGTCACCATAGGGGGCTTTAGCATCACAAATTAATTTCGAGGGACACATGTTGATATATATATATATATATATATATATTTTTTGGGTCAAGAACTGATCGTTAGAAATTTTGTGATATAATTCAAAAATTTGTGCTCGTCATGTAATTAGAAATTTTGTGAAAAAAAGGGAGCGAAAATTTGGGTTGGTTCAGGTTAATTTATTTCGGGACTTGAAAAAAATTAATGTGGAATTTGAACCAATAAAAATTAGGTTAACACTCTTGTGATCCAGAATCAAACTGAACTTGTAATATAATCGAACCGATTTTGAAGTGTGTAGTGGTCGAATTGGTTCAATGCATCCCTAGTTAGTTATATATACTCTATATTTGAGGTTATGTGCAACACCTGATTTTATTTTTTGTTGCAGATCTGGCCGAGCGTAAGAAAGAGGTTGTGTTTGTCAGATGTTGACATCAAGTGAGTGCACAATCATTTTATGGATTTTTTTTTTTTTTTTTTTCGGCCTTAGGTTGAGAATGCATCTTTCTTGAATCTGGTTTTGTAAGCAAATCAGCATGTGGTTATTTTTGTTGTAGCTTGAAACCTTCAATCTTCCCCTTTCCTTTAAGGGCCCGTTTGGATCAACAAATTTCTACAAAAGAACTCATTATTCTCTTATAGTTATCAATTTTTTATCTCACTACTTGAATTATGGGATATAACTTTTATTAATTTTTACTGGCTTTTTGCCATTCAAAATGCACCCTAGTTTTCCAATATTTCCTGCATCATTTTAGCTAAAAAAAGATAATTGAAAAATGAACCAAAAAAAAAAAAAAGGATGCTTTCATTTTGACACTCTTCCAGGCATTTTCGGTTACTCGTTTAGATATATTATTATTATACAGACATTCTCAAAACACTTGGGGCGCGACAGCATATCAAAAAACTAGTAACTCTCATGCACGCCCAGAACATGTATGTGCATGTATTTTTGTTAATGCTTTAGCTAGATTTAGAGGGTATTTAAAAAATAAAATAAAATAAATGAGCATAAAAATGTAATTATGTCTTATTATTTTGTTTTTCAATCACCAACACAATTATTCTGGTGTCGAAATTTTAGATATAGACATAAATACATGTTCATGTCTAACTATATATTGATACAACTCGATTTATAATTATCTACAAAATAGTAAACTGACAAAATATGACGACTTGATATTACTATTGACTAAGTAGAGCTTCATATCATATTAAAAATATCACAAAGTGAAAAACTCATTAACCCCTTAACTAGATATGGTATTAAGCGTTTTAATCTTCAAGTGCCCTTAACTATGAAAAACATTTGTAGATTTGATTAGACCCCATGGGTTTTGAAAAATATGTAATTAATTTTTTAATTATATTTATCAGTATTATATTTATAACAATACATATAAGAAATGTTTGTTACGGGCTGAAAATTTTTGAGGGTAAAAGATTGCGGAGACAATTGTTACTCTGTTAATGATGGTTACTGGGATTATAAATTTATAATACTTATATTTTAGAATGGTTACTGGGATTATAAATTTATAATACTTATATTTTAGAATGAGAGAATAAATATTAGTAATAATTATATTATGTTTGGAATACTAAGGGCTCATTTAGTTTATTTTTTTATTTTTTATTTTCTGTTTTGAATGTATTTTTCATTTTATGCTTTTGAAAATAAAAAATAGATCAAAATGCATTTGGTTATTTGTGTTTTCAAAATTTATTTTTGAAAACAAAAAATGACTTTACGCATAAAATGAAAAATGACAAAAAGTTGTTTTGAGAGTTTTTAACAAAAAATGAGAAAAATCTCAAAATAAGGAAAATAGAGTATTTTATATTTTCTAATTTTGAGATTTTTAACACATAAAATAAAAATAAAAAACAGAAAACAAAAATGTAAATGTAAATCAAATGCCACCTAAAAATTTTGAAAAGATAAAGTTTAATTATATTTGGAATGAGAATAAATTAAGTAAGAGATAAAAGTTTATATTTAATCTTAATAAAATATTATAATAAAATAAATCATCATAATAATTATTATTTTAATAATAATTAGTTTTAATAAAAATATATTATTAAAATATATAATCTTAAATAAATATTAATTATAAAAAATAACTGAGTGGGTTAATTTCTATTGTACAAATATATTCTTGTAGTTTATTTTTTATTAAATAAAATTACATAACTACTCTCATTCCTCTAGTAAGCTATATTGTATAATTTTAACGTTATAAATACTTTTCTATAAAAATGAGAGTAATTGTGTAATTTATTTAATAAAAAAGTAAAGTAGATTGTAAGAATCTATTTGTAGAGTACAAATAAGCTCAGTTAAAATAATTTTGTTATAGATTAATATTTTAATAGTAATTGATTCTAATAGTGATTTATTATTTAATAAAAATTATTTTTATTTTGATAAAATAATTTAATAAAACAATGAACTTTATATTATTTAAATAAATTATTAATTTTAATAAACTATTTTTAAGAATAAACAATCCAGTTTGAGAGAATATTTTCGAGGGTTTATAGGCAGTTAAATAAATATTTTACAAAATAATAAAAAAATAGTAAAAATTTTTCCCGTATAAGAGTAATTATTTTTCCTAAAGTAATTATTACTCTCTCATTCAAATTGATGTAATAAAAATAGAAATTATTCTAATAAAATTACCATTCGTTATTCCTAAAACAAATAAGTCGATAGTTGTAAGATTATATTTAAACTCATTATCATTCAACCAGCTTCATACCATGATCAAATTGAAACATCGGCTTACTGCATGTGTCTGTAGAACATTTACACACACACACACACAGCTTCATTTATGAGAAAGGACAGTCCCTGTGTGGCCCCGAAAGAGGTAGTCGAGTTGGTTCTAATAGGTTCTGGGTTCGACTCTTCTTGGGGACAGTCCTTCCTCTAATTGTGGAGGGTCATCTAACAGCCTTCTCGGTTGAGCCGGTAAGCAGGGCTTACCTAGGCTGATTTACCGCATCGTGGTTATTTGCCGGTTAGGACCACGAGACGAATTTCATCCAGTGTATACTCATGAGTAACAGCTGCGAGCTTCTGCCCGATCGCAGAATGACAGTCCCTGTGTGAAGTTAGGATTCATGACAACAAATTAAAGTACTCCACGTAAACTAGGATAAAATCTTTGATTCAATACAAAACCCTTTTTCCAAGTATTAAAATAAAATAAGATAAAATAAAAGCCATTCATTTTTCCTCGATATTTCATGCAGTACTGATGCTCCACCAATCGATATATATATATATATACACACACACACGTTTCTTAACGCCAAATATTTATATGCCTATCCATGCCACCGACACTTTGCAATCTATCCATCAAGACGCATGCATAGTTATCATCAATATCACCTTATTAATTTTTCGCAACAAATTAAATGAAATTAATTATTGTTATACTTTTAATAGATCAAAATTCAAATTAATTTTGATATTTTCTATATATACACACTAAAAGTTGGCACATATTTTGTGTGATTTTTATTAAAATTTTATTTTAGTTAGCACATATTTTTGTGATTTTTATTATAATTTTATTTTAATTAAAATAAAATTATAAAAATAATAAAAGTTACTCAAATAGTTAATAACAAGCGGTTAAAATCATTTAAGTAAATAATAACTAATTACTAAATATTTAAAGAAAGTCAAATCGTTACAAAAGTAGTGAATAGTTAAAGAGTATTTAAAAAAAGTAAAAAAATATATAAATAGTGAAATTATTTAATTACATTATAAAAATTTACTTTTTAATACCATTAAAATTGTAAGTACGTCGTTGTTATAAGGAGTTTAGGGATATATAGGAAGAAGAAAAAAAAAGTATTGCTAAAATAAAAATTTATGAATTTTAAAACTTCACTCAACGTCTAATATTTTACTTTATATAACATTGTTTATATCCGTGTACACCATATAAATTCATGATGGGATTTTCATGTTAATATGTAAACATTTGTAGTCGACCTTATTATTTTCTTTAATTTATTATACTAAATCGGTTGATTAAAAAGAACATTACTGTTTACTAAATTTGTAATTTATTTTGTATAAATTAAAATTTTGTTTTCCTCTCTTTCTCACGAGCTTTATACTATTTGGAAAGATGGGAGATTAACATCAATTGTAATCTCAGCTCTATAACGCTGATCTTATTAGCTATTAGATTAAGAGTGTGTTTGAAGTAATAAAAAAATGAGACAAAATAAGATAAAATATAGTTTGAAAAAATTTTTGGCATTTAGTGTACACATTTCAAACTGTATTTTTTGGAGATTAACACTAAGATTTCGTTCTGATAGATTTAATTTTCGTTCGGACAAATTCAAAATTTTGGGTAGTTATGACTTCTTTGTACTACAATCCGTTGTAGAAACCATTTAGACGGAAGTTGTCCGCGTGAATTCATCGGAACGGTTTCTACAATTTGTTGCAATGGTTTCTATGACCCCACAAAAAAAGTCAAAGTGGGTGTCATTTGATAGTTTGGGAGTTCACGGTGAGAATGGCGAAAATATTTTTACTATTTGATTAATCGAATTTTAATTATCGACTTTTTTTTTGAAAGGTGTTGAATTCTTTTTTGAACTTTAAGAAGATTAAAATATATAAAAATATAATAAAAATTTTTACCAAATTTTTATGCTTCAAACGTACCCTAAAATGGACGAGTCGGAAGAAAGTTTAAGAATTTTACACCTTACCTGTGCCTTTCATGCCTCGTACGAAGCGACCAAAGTTTCTCGCAAGCAACAGATGGACATTCCTCTCCTCAATGGTACAATTGTGACTGTTGTAATTTCGCGGATGATATCATGATGCTACCTCATTGCCAGTCTGTTTTAGCCTTTCACAAAAGAGAAAGGAGAGAATTCTTCTTCGCTTTTTTTTTTTTTTTTTTTTAAGTAAAAGGTAATACACCATTTGAATTTCTTATTAAAATTTATTATCTGAAAATACAGTGCATTGGCAATAAATATTGGTGCAACTATTTACAGTCTTATTTTTGTTTCTGCTTCATGTTTTCTCTAAATAATTTAATAATTTTTTTACACAACTCATAAATTACACTTACAATTATAAAAATACTCACAAATTACTAAATATTTTCAGTACCTTATTATTAAAATTGTTTGATTTTTTTAGCAAATATTTGTTAAAAATTTTTAATTTGTTCAGTAATCAGTTACTAAAATATTTCGTTTATTTGTCAAAAATTTGTTTCAGTAAGTGATTGTCGAATTTATTTGATTTTTTCAGTCTTATTTTTTTTTCTGCTTCATGTTTTCTCTAAATAATTTAATAATTTTTTTACACAACTCATAAATTACACTTAAAATTATAAAAATACTCACAAATTACTAAATATTTTCAGTACCTTATTATTAAAATTGTTTGATTTTTTAGTAAATATTTGTTAAAAATTTTTAATTTGTTCAGTAATCAGTTGCTGAATATTTCGTTTATTTGTCAAAAATTTGTTTCAGTAAGTGATTGTCGAATTTATTTGATTTTTTTTAGGAAGTCGTTGTTGATATTATTTGATATTTTTAATAAATTTTTATTAAAATTTTATCTAGAATTTTTTAGAGTGTGTAATATGTGTAATAAATATAGAGAATAAAGAAGTTATTTTGTATTAGAGTATTTTTATCTAAGATAAAAAAGTTTTAACCGGATTGCGGACAAAAAAAAATTACTAATAGTGACACCCATAAATATTAAGTTTCAATAGAATAGCCTTATTTGTTTATTTATTTTCACTTTTTTGAACGTGGGAAGGTGATAAACTTTGAGCTCAAGTCAAATGGCCTTTGCTCAAGCGATTAACCCATCGAGGAAAGAGAGACAGAGAGATACAAAAATAGAGAGGTGGGGAGAGAAGAGCCAGAGAGCTATTCAGAGAAAGAAATCTAAACGGAGAGAGAAAAACAGAGAGATGGCGTTGACCGCAAGAGGCAAGAGCAGCAATGAAGGCTGGGATATGGGTTTCCTCGTAGTCTTCTTCCCCCAAGATGAACAACACAGTAATATCAGCAACAACAACAAGAAGACGAACAACAATATGTTCTCTTCATCACCATCACCATCACCGTCACCATCTTCATCTACCTCCAAACCCCGAATGAACAGTCCACTGATCAGACGAGTTACCTCCTCCAACCACCAACTCCTCTCCAGAGCCCAATCCACCATCTCCATCTGTGCCCTCCTCATCTTCATCACCCTCCTCCTCTTCACTCTCTCCAACTTCGAATCCACCACTGCCGACGCCGCCGCCATCAATCCCTTCACGTCCCGCCGACATCTTTCCACAAATCCTCAACTTCTGCACAAACCCATAAAAACCCATTCACCCTCTCCACCACCTTCGCATGCTTTGCAAGGAATGGGAACTCTGCACAGGAGAGGCACCAACGCCATGGACGACGTCGTTGTGGGCCATGCGTTGGAGTCCATTACAGAGCAACAACTTCGCTTGTTTCTCAGACTCTTTCATCGCTCTGTTCTCGCCTCGAGATCAGACCTCGTCCTCATCTTTCCCTCTCAGTCCCATTCATCTTCTTTCCAAACTGTAATCCTAGAAGAGAACGAGTCTTTCTCCGAACTCGTTCGTCGAACTCGGTCGAGTGATACGAACTCAGCGGTGAGTTTTGATTTGACCCAGTTCGTGAAATCGAGCGAGAAGGTGAAAGAATTGGGAGAGCCGATATGGGGGAGACGAATAAGAAGCAATGGCGGCGAGGAAGGTGGCGCTGAGTTGACTCGGTTGAGTTATGGCTCGGTGGTGAGTTTCGTTGCGGACGAGCTTGACTCGGAGAACTCGCTGGCTGGGTTCTTTGACGATGATGTTCCAATGAGTCTGAGAAGATGGGCTTGTTATCCAATGCTACTGGGTCGAGTGAGAAGAAATTTCAAGCACGTACTGCTGGCGGACGTGAATGAAGTTTTAATACTGGGTGACCCACTCGGCCCAGTCAGGACTCGGAGTCCCGAGTCAGTTCATTTATCAAGTGTTGCCCCCACAATCGGCACGCGTGGAAAGGAAAACTCGGTTAAAACTCAGTCACATGCTGACAAACCGGTGAACTCGGCGGTGATAATGGGCGGGACTCGGGGAGTTCGACGGCTGTCGAACGCAATGCTGACCGAGATAGTCCGAGCCGCAACCCAACACAAGAGGAAGAACTCGTTTACTGAGTCGGGGCTTTTCAATCAACTCGTTGGCAATGAGTTAACGTTGAAGAACATAGAGGTTGTGGTTAAGTCAACTGAGTCAATCCCCGACGCGAGTTCACTCACCGGGTTGAACTCAAACTCGAGTTCCTCCTTGCCTGTATCAAATTATGCCGTGGTTAGGCGGGGTAATAGCGACGTAGATATCACTTCTAATTTTTTGAGGCAATTTTGTTTACTAGAATTAGATTCGCCTGTTTATAGTGATTGTTAGATTTTTAATGAATAAACAATAATTGTAAAAGAAAATTATAACTATTCACTTATAACTTTTTATTCCACGCTATATACACCATATAAATTTTTTAGGCTTAGTTTGAGAAAGAAAAAAATTTAATTTTTTCAGTAACCAACAGTTAAAGAGCATTTCTTGAGAGAGAGAAAGTTTCAAAGGGCTATTTTATGTAGAGTATATTTGTGTTACGTAGAGAGAGAGAGAGAGAGAGAGAGAGAGAGAGAGAGGGGTGAAATGAGAAGTAAACAGACTCGAGTTCCACCGCGTTGCATTTGCAGCTTAAAATCAGAGTTACTAGTAACTTGCTTTTTGCTTTTGACTTTGCCAGCTTTGTCCAACCAAACAAGCCTTAATTAGTAATTTACATTAAAACTGTATTTAGATAAAGAATTTATCAATAAAAAAAAGAAATAAAAATTTAAAAATCCTTTTTTATTTAATCTGTAATAAAAATAAAAAATATAAAAATTAAAAATAACTTAATTAAAATTATTTATTAATGAACATATTTTCTTAATTTCTTCAAAAAAATATATTTTAAAATTTTATATTCCTTCATATTTTTTTTCTTTCTTTTTACTTTTTTAAATATTTTTTTTATAGAAAAAGGAAATAACCCTAAATGAAGTGCACAAGTGGATGAAATTGGGGTTTAACATCACATTTGATGATAGTTTGCCGTGAATCATTAAAATATATTTAAATCATTGAATTAAAATTTAACAACCGAAATTGGATTGTCATCTGACTAACATCAATTTCTAACATCAATTTCTTCCATTTGAGTCGATGACCCCATTAGAAATGCACATAAAAAAGGATCAATTATAAGATAACCTCTTGAATTATTGAGTAATATTATTTTCAGACTAAAAAAACACATCAATTCTTTAAATTATTAAATTTTAAGAATGTTTTCCTAAATTTAATTTTTATAACTCTAACATAATTTAATCCACGAACGTGGATAAGAGATAAAAAAAAAAATACTTTATGTTAAAATAAATACTTTAATAATTTTATTAAAATAAAGTAACACTCATATAACAAAGCCACAAACATTTTATTTTCATAATTTTAGTAAAACTCTTAGGATATTTTTATCAATTAAAATTTTATACTTTGATTTTTTGTTTACAGAAATTTATGTATGAGTATTTTGGTCCATAGTATTTTGTGCACATTATTGACATAAATTTTGTTAGAAAATTGAAATTAACAATATAAGGAAATGATACATTATTATGAATTGATAGTTGAAGATTTAATATTTAATATTTTTTAATTAAGGTGGTAAAATAATACTAAACTGTAGTTCGGTAAGTAAACATTAGTCCCTGTTTCCATTTTTTTTTTTGGGTACTGGCCTTTTAATTTTTTTTTTCTTTTAGATGATTAAAATTACTTTCTTAAATTTAAATTTTTCTTAAAACATGAAGAGTAAAATATGTCAAATGAATAGAAAGTTAAAAGTTATTTTTTATTTCTTCCCAAACTAAGCTTTAACTAATCAAGAAAAAAAAAAAAACTAATACGATGGCAACTTTTTGACAATCTGCGGCATCTTCAAGTGATTAAAAAAAAAAAAAATCATTATTAACAATATATATCACTTTCTTATTGGACTTGACTCATCCCTAACAATTTTTCATTAGCCACGACAATGACTCGTTAGTTTACTATAACTAAATTGATCAAATCATTCATAATTGATTTAAAAATAAAAAAGAATTACTAAGAATAAGTGTTACGTAATATTAGTATTAATAAATGAGGGTGAAAAAGAAATGTATAAGAATGAGAGTATTCGTCTCTAACAATTTCACATTAGCAACGATAATGATCAGTTAACTTACTATGGTTAAATTGGTCAAATCAATCACAGTTGATTTAAAAATAAAAATAAAAAAATTGTTAAGAATAATGTTATGTCATATTAATATTAATAGATGAGGGGGATAAAGGAAGGTAAAAGAATGAGATCAATGCCAAAGTTTTGGCTTAGGATGCTCGCTTTGGCCAGTAAAGTAGTATGCTTGATCGTGGTCTAAAATCCATTGCAAAAGCCAAGCAACCGACACCAATACTGTGTGCCACGTGTCATCACTCAAGCTCTATATATGAGATAATTACTAGCCTTTGTGATTTGAAGCGTCCTTGGTGGTCCTACATTTTTAGAGAGAAAGAGAGAGACATATAGAGAGAGAGAGAGAGAGGTGGGTTCCATGGAAGATATTGTAATCTTAGGTTATTGAGTGGTCTAGGGTTTGTAACTGTGTTTCAATTGGCCTACAAGACAACGAAGTCCCCATTTATGCTTCCTACAAGATTTGGTTCGTTAAGTTTTTATTCAGGGTGCCGCAATCAACAGTTTTACTTTTTGTCTAGCAACTCAATTAATTTATATATTTTATATTTTTTTTTGGAAGTAGTATAATAATTTCTTCACACAACTCACAAATTACTCTTGAAGTTTTAAAAATATTCCTTTCTTTCCTAAATTTTTTACCAATTAATTGTTGAAATTATTTAATTTTTTGAATAAGTACCTATTAAAAATGTTTAATTTATTCAGTAATTAATTACTGAAATGTTTCATTTATCTGTCAAAAATTTATTTCAGTAAGTGATTGACAAATTTGTTTGATTTTTTCATAAAGTGATTGTTGATATTGTCTGATATTTTCAATAAGTTCCTATTAAAATTTATATAGTTTTCAGTAGTTTTTTTAGATTGTAAGTTATGTGTAGTAAATATGGAGGGTAAAGTGATCATTTTGAATTAAGGCATTATTGTTCTAAGATGGAGAAAATTTAACTGGATTGCGAGATAAAAAATAAGACTGCGAATCCTGGCACCATTTATTTATTTGTTTATTTTTTAGAATATTCAAAGTATTTGAATGAACTTGTGTATATCTTGACTATCTTAACTCCTTCAGTAGCCTTGAAAAAATTATATAAAGTCTCCGAATTAATGACCGAGCAAGTATTTTAATAATTCTAAAAAAATTGAACTAATAACTATGTAAAAAAATTCAAATTCTTACCGATTAAATTATCAATAAGGATTAGTTGATGAATTTTCGCAACGCACAAGTCTGGCCTTTTGCCACTTTTCTTGAACTTCGAAGCATTTGAGTGTATTTGAGCTTCAAAAACTCTAAAAAAATTTCCAAAAGATTTTAAGAAATTTTTAAAAATTTTAATTAAATATCTTCATATGTTACTTTTACACTAACTTTTGATTTTTAATGAAAACGCAATTTCATATTATGTTTTCACGTCAATTAAAAACGCAGCATCAAAATA
Organism: Vitellaria paradoxa; assembly: GCA_019916065.1. Taxonomy (NCBI): domain Eukaryota; kingdom Viridiplantae; phylum Streptophyta; class Magnoliopsida; order Ericales; family Sapotaceae; genus Vitellaria; species Vitellaria paradoxa. The sequence goes on along the minus strand of CM034234.1, from coordinate 16,245,965 downwards.
TCCCTCAAAACGCATTTTTATCCTTGTTTTATACTTATCTGTAAACATATTTTTTATTTGTATTTTAGATCTTATCTGTAAACATATTTTTTATTTGTATTTTAGATCTCCCTCAAAACACATTTTCATATTACATTTTATCTTTATTTTATCCTTATCCTTGTTTATATCTATCTGTAAACATATTTTTGATTTTGATATTATATTTTTCTGTGTAATAATATTTATATTTTGAAATATGTATGCGTACATCTGTTAACCATTCTTTTTCTTTATCATTTTTTTCTTTCCCTCTAATAAAATTTGTAATTCAGTATACCTATTATAATTTTGATTTCTTTTTTCCTTCTTATTCTCTTCTTCTTTTTTTTTTTTTTTTGTACTGATCTTCTTTTTAACCGCGTCACTTTAATTTTAATATAACAAAAAAATTAAAGAGATATATCAAAAATCTAAAGAATATCTATTATTCTTATTTTTTAAAATAAGGATAAAATGATTCTTAAGAATATAATACGATTTACTCTTATTTAAAACAGGATAATAGTTCACGAGGCATTACATTTTCTAAGAGTATAAACATGACATCAAAATGCGTTTCTAGATTTGGACGCAAAAAACGCAATATGAAAGTGCGTTTCCAAACTTAATAAAAACTTACTTTCATATTGAATTTTTATTAACAGTATTTTGATAAAGTTTTTTAATTGAAGAACAATCACAACATATTTTATTATAATAACAGTAAGACAAAAAAAAAAAAATTATAGATCCCTGCCGTTGTTTTCATTTTTATTATTTTTTTATTTTTTCCTTTTTTTTTTTCCCGTAATCACACTATCTACAAGTCTACAACAATAACGACAAACAGCTGTAAGGATATATTGGGCCCGTTTGATGTGCAATAATTTGTTGAAAATCTTCAAAAATCTCTATAAATTTCTGTTAACTTTATATCACATCAACTTTTTTCTTTCACTGTACGCATTACGAATTCTCTCCAAACCACAATTTATCTCATTTTTTCTTACTCCAAACAAACCCATTATTTTAAAAATAAATATATTATGATATTATACGCAATTACAAAAAGGTCGCTATTTATATCGTTACATTTTTTTTTTAACATATTTTCTGATAAGAACATAATTTCCTTTTTCTCATACATCCATTGCATTTTCACACGGGCCGTTTGGCACCACCTAAAAAATAAATAAATAAATAAATAAATAAATAAAAGCGCACACGGGTGACATATTTGGTAAAAATTCAGAAAAATTACAGAAAATTGAAGAAAATTAAAAAGAAATTAATAAAAATTAATGTTTTTTATTTTATTTTTTTGGTGAGCCAAATGAACCCATAATAATATTTGCCACCTATGTTAGCCACTTCAAAGATCTAATAAACTTACCTGCTTAAAAAAAACAATAAAATATGCACAGTTTGGTTTTTATATTTCTGAGCAGAAAGTAACATTCATAAAAAAAGAAAAAAAAAACCTATTTCTGATAAAATTATTTATGTGCTAACTATTATTAAATTCATTGAATATAACGGTTAAAATAGTTTTTGCGAATTAATAATATGATACTTAGTAAGTCTTAATTATATAGACTTGTTATAATTTATTTATTCTAATTAACGAATTAAGAATAAAAAGCTAAAATAATTAAAATTTATTTAAGTTAATTTATCATAATAATATTAAAATTTGTAATTTAGATTTATCAATAAATGATAATATTATTCAAAAAAATAGTAGTAATTTATTTTAACAAATGGTATTAATATTTTAATATTCAAATAAATAGTATTCATTTATTTTAATATAATAATAAAATTTATTTTTAACTATGTATAGACTTCTAATAATACTCGATGATTAAAATTGATCGTAGTAAATAGTAAAAATATATTTGAGGTTAATCAATAAATAAAAATTATAATATTTACAAAATAGTAGTATTTTTTGAATATAGTAATAAAGTTATTTACTTAATTAACTATTGTTAAACTCTTCAAATATAATTTTTGTGAATTAATAAAGCAATTAGTTATTGAGCTTTGATTATATAGACTTTTAACAAAACTCAATGACTCAGATTTACTTATTTTAAGAAACTAAAATAATTTAATCATATAAAGTCCTACCCATACTCAACTATCAAAACATCCTAAAATTATGTAGACTTGCAATAAAACTCAATTATAAAGATTTATTTATTTAAAAAATATAAAAAAAATAATTTATTTTTTATAAAAATCTTAACCATACTCAACTATCAACACACACTAAAGATACTCACATCATTTATACAGGGTATAGATATAAAAGTACTAAAGATACTCACATCATTTATACAGGGTATAGATATAAAAGTACTAGCGCTTGTCCCACGCAGACTCATCATCGACTCTCTCTCATCCTGCAAGCTTCCCAAAAATCAATCCCACCCATCAAATATCTTTAAGTAAATATTAACTATTAATTTAATACATATATGTCAAATCAATTGACCTGATTTATTATATAGATATATTAAAAAGTATTGTTGCATCAAAATGTATCAACTACTTATTCATCGTTCAAGCTCAATTTAGAAAGAAAAAAGTAGTGCTTTTTTTTTTTTTTGTTTGCGTTTGCAAAACAAAAAAACTAATGTCTTAACTTCTTTGCTCATTTGACATATTTGGTTTAAAAAAGTTTAAAATGTAAAAAATTAATTTTGATAAATTTAGAAAAAACCAAAAGCTTATTAACCAAAAATTGACATGAGAAACCACTTGGTTACCAAACAAAGCCTCAATGACATGACCTCGCCATAGAGAGATTGGTCTTCCTCCCTACGACTACAGTTTTCATCCACTAAACCAAATGGTGCAGAATCACCATGAGTGCCACAAACAAACTCCAATTCAAAAAAAAAGCTGTAAAAGAATGCAAAACCATCCACAAAAATCGACCAGATTGGAGAAAAATAAGGTATCATTGATAAGTAAAAATCACCAGAGTCCCAAATGTCCCAACTGTAGAACAAACGTTTGATCAAGGACCACCCAATAAAGTTCATGTATTTTTTCAGCTATTACTTGATATTAGAAGCTGGTACAAATGCAATACATGTACACCTTTCCTTCAACAAATAAATGACAAAAATGACAGACAAAACTCCCAAAACCACAAACTGAGATACATACTGACCAAATCAAAGAATAAAATTATGATACGTGATCATAACAAATGCAGTAGCAGTTAAAATGAGGAGAGGGAATAAAAAAATCACCCTTCAAGCAGGCAACCCATTATCAATACCTGGACTAAAAACTGAGGTTGTCATAGTGCAAACGGCTAACTCATTACGCCTGACATGGCAATCCACCAACATTTTGCCTGACAGAAAAGAAGTCGGGACAAATGAGGCATGGCAGGTGAAGTTGGATAAGAGGTAAAAAGAGATTACTCCATTTTTTGGTGAAATCAGCTTCTAGAAGAGATCGCATTTCTTCTTTTGCACGTCTTGTTTCCATCTCGGTAATTTGTAAAAATCCTCTTTTGGCATCCCTAGAACGGTCTGGAATTCCACGTCGGACAGATAAGCTTGAAAAATCAAACAGGGGAAAATCACAACAAGGAAGCCGCAACAGAATAGTTTTAAGCGTAATAGCAATTGGAATTAATTAACCAACTTCTCTTCGTTTAAAATCAATTCCAGTAACTGGGTTGTCAGAATGAGCCTTCAGCTGTTCGTGACTGAATGTATTTTGATGACCAGTTTCGCAATCATTGGCTTCCTGTTCGGCCTCTTGCTTTGATCCTAAATCGTCCCCATTGCTCTCTAGTACAGGCTCAGTCACCCCTGTCACAACATCAGGACGACATTCTGCTCTTTTTTCCCTCATTGAATTGAAAACATCAATTGCTTTCCCATGTTGTCCAAGTTTTATCAGGCAATGTATCACGATGTTAAGTGTAGTTGTGTCAGGATGGATATTTGTACCTTTCATTAGCCCAAAATAGCAAAGCGCCTTCGAATACTGAGCCCCACTTTTGTAAGCAGATAGAACAGTATTGTGAGTCACCAGATCAGGCCCAACTCCATTTTCTGTCATCTTCCTGCAAACTCTAAGAGCTTCTCTCCAATTTCCACTAGATCCACATGCATTGATCAAGTTGTTATATGTTGACCGACTTGGTGGAATCTGCATGACAAATTAAAAAAACTATGGTCACGCATCTCCTATAGAACAATGGCATCAGAGACTTGGGAGTAGGCATGTAAAAAGGATCAGGCCAATCAGACACGCAGTTCCGCACCTGCTCGACTCACACCCCTGGGTCCATGCTTGGGCAACCCAGCCTCCCCCCTCCTAGGTACTCCCCGCCTCCTCACCCCGGTATTACCCCCTCTCCTCTCTATCAATTTTTTTCCCCTTGGCTACCCATGTGGCCTAGTTCCCCCCTCTCCCCCAATGGTAACTTATACATATTATATTTTTTTGCCCCTCCTCTCTCTCTTTCTATAGATTATATTATATACTAATATATATTTAATTTATAAATTATTAATAAATTTTATTCATAAAATTATTCTAATTTTATTTATAAGTGTTTTCTATTTATAAATATCATTTTTTAAATCAAAATTATTTATTACAAAATTAAATCTAATTCAAATTACAATAATTTTTTTAAGACCAATTAGACAATTATAGAATTTTAATTTTAATTTATACATATTTTATTTTACATAATTTATTTCAAAATATTTTAAAAATTATTATAAAAGTACATAGTTGAGTAGGTTAGAATCAAGGTTGGATTTTCCTAACCCGACTTGGTCCACTTTTTGCAAGGTCAGGGGCAAACTCCACTTGGTCGAACCAGTTTACATGCCTACTTGGGAGCTATTTCCACCAATAAATTAAATAAGTCAAGGTCACATATCTATCATGTAGAATGATCGCATCAGCTATGTATTTGCTAAATTCAAATGAAAATAAACAAAATGATTACAAATGTTATTCCATAATTAGAATACATACCATGAAGCACACACACAGATGCCAGACAGATAACACTCCTATTTTAATGTAAACACTGTGGAGATACGGGTTGGAAAGAGTATTTTATTTTATGTGCTATATTTATGAATGGAACATTTACATACAATCAAAAGTACTTAAAAAAATAACATCAACTCCACAATTCAATCCAATCAAACACAATCCAACACATAAAAGCATGGGAAAGAAAACATACCTAAAAACACAAATTGCAGTGATATAATCCATCTGTGTCCCAAGAAAAAAATATACTTGTAAAAAAAAATAGACATTACATGGTGCCTAAACACATATGACAAGCATGCGTGTCTAATACACATCGAACACAACTATGGCATCCATTTTGAAACATCAATGTTTCATAGCATACACAAGACGAAAATTGTCACTAGAATAGTTACCCACTTACCCATGATACTACAACAAAATAAAATTTTAGGGTGAAAAATTGTAGAACAGAACTGCAAACTAAGTTGTGCCATTCAGCCAACTAGCCAAGCAATGAGATAAGGTCACAAATGCAAGTGGTGCCAAGAGAAGAGTTCGTATTCTATCTCAAAGTGAATTATTCACAAAATTTCACAAGTAAATCAGATGTATCTTCTCTAACAGGTTGAAGATCTGCAGACATCCCAATAGAAAAAATATATATCCTTGATAAAATGACATACCTTTCCAAATTCCTTCAAGTTATATATGTTAAAGACTCTGACCATCTTTCTTTTACTTTGCAGGTCACTACTTATTACATTTACAAATAATAACCAATTTATCAAAATTATGATACGCCCTTCCCTTTCCAGCAGTAAATGTAAAGAATAGGCACAACTGCAAATAAACTTCACAATACACACATTTTCACTTTCTTATATCTCTTGTTCCCACAAACCATAATGATCAGTCAACAGAATTGTTAAGTAAATTAGATTATGCACAAACTAGACCCAATCCTTCCAAAACTACACCTCAAATTCTGGATTGATCAAAGTTTCAAAATATGCTTTGTGTCAGGCCATATGTACCTCCTACCCATCGATCAAATTCAACAAATAGCTAAACATTTAACCCATGAATCAAAAGCATAAAACAATGACAAAGGTGAACCATGTCAATCATGATAGTAATAATGAAAATGAATCAAAATTATAAAGATTCCAGTAAAAATAAAAATTATTTTGTTGCAGATACTGAGGATGGCCTTTGGCTGAGTGGCAGCCAGTTCCTTCGCCTCCTCACCCACTCTGGTTCGATTCTCCGGAATGTCTTTCCCCCCTCCCCCTTACCAATAAAAAAAAATATATATATATTTTGTTGCAGATACCGTCCAAGGGAAAACATCAAAAACCACTAACTTTGATAAGGAAGAGTACAAATACACACAGCTGCTCGAAGCATGTCTTCCATAATATTCATTGCCCAACACCATTGGCCAGCTCGACCATGCGCATTGATGAGTGCATTGTAGATTTCAGCATCAGGCTTACACCTACCAAAAAATAATAATTGTTTAATGAAATGAAAATAAAGAAATGTTAGCAGAAAACAAAGAATATGAAAGGGGAAAAAAAAAACAAAGATAGGACAAGTACATGTACATAGACAAAATATGATTTATGCCTCTACTGTTCTTTAACAAGTGCATTGAAATGGGATTCATATTGTGCCATCTCATCTGAAAGCCAACAAGTGTCCAGTAAGAGAAGCAAATTCCCTTTGCAACATTAAGAAGTCACCCCACGAGGGCCTGTTTTTAGAACAATCACAGGGAGCGACGCTGTGTCCACACTAAACCGCGCCACATAGAGGCATAGCAATCCCTACCTCATGATGATGCTCCTACGACTTGAACTCATGACATCTGGCTCTAATATCACTTGTTTGATTAGGAATGTAGCATCTCATTTGAAAACCAATTTGTGTCTAGTGAAGAAAGTAAATTTAATTTAGGCCTTCAGAAATCGCGCCACACCAGCTCGGTTTTAGAATAGTCATAGGAAGCGTCATTGTATCCATAAATAACCGTGTCACACATAGACATACAATGGAATCAAACAACAATTGTATACACAATGGGGGGGGACATTTACATTACTTTTTTTTTACTATTTTTTTTTAAGTAGAAAAAAAACACAAAATTTTCAGATATGTTTGATATTAATACGCTTGTCCATCTTATAAACAAATTAAATAGGCAAGCTATTTTGTCAACAAAGAAAAGCTTGGTCCTAAATTAACTTCAATGCAGTCAACAAAAGTTGCAATCTCTCATGACAATCTCTCATGACCAGTTGCCATTCTCAGTTACGACAACATTATTATCTAACAAAGAAATATCCTTTCAACAATCCCAACGAGACATTTTTTGACCTTAATACTCAAAAGTATGCTCCTCCACTGATCATCCCCTGTTTTAGCCTCATGAAGGAAATCTTTTTCATATAAAACATTGGGCAAAAGTAATTCATGTAAAGATAATGGGAAAATAATTACCATACCTCCACTCCTGCATCTCAAAAAACAAACCGCGTGCTTGGTCTGTCTGATTATGTCTGGCATGCAACCTGATAACCATGTTGTAAATATCATTTGAGCACAATAGTTCTTTTGATTCTTCATCCAGCGGAAAACATGAATGCTATGTTCAATTGATCACCTCTGAGTTATTTCCTACACCAAGAAAAAATATGATGGTTTTTACAACTTTGGTGCATGGTTTCTGTTAAATTCAACATAAATCTGAACCAAGAGATATGAAAAATAAAATCACACAATTCACACCATGAGCCGACTGAAAATAATAGGAACTGTACATGTGAATGCTTTCTATCACTAGATAAAAATTCAGATATGGGAAATTTAACCCAGCCGAAGCCAGGTAAATCATGCATTATTTGAGTTGAATGTAAATCGTGTACTATAGATTTCCTTCCATGAACATAGGCCATCATGGATGAACCACATAAACCTTGCATTTTTCTCATCTCTGTTTCTTTATTTCATTTTTATTTTTACTTACAGAAAAAAAAAAAAAAAAAAAAAAAAAAAAAAAAAAAAACCACACACACACTCACATTTCATCATTATGCATAAACTGTTTTTTCTATTCAGTACATTTGCAAAGCACCAAAAGGCGGCACAACCATGAATAAACAAAGCATATAGAAAATCTGAAAAACTCAAAAAACCACCCAATATATACTGGAACCACAAATCTACCAAAAATGTAAAGTAATAGTGAAGGTAGTCTCCCTAGGCTGGGAAAAAAAGAGATGAGCACTATTGCTTTGAAGCCCTTTAGTATTTCCTTGAGCATATCACAAATTTACCTATCTCCAAAGATACTTTTAGTGTACTAGCCTCTATCTCACCTAAAAGAGCTGTTAGGAAGAGAGTCAACTTTATTATCTATAACATTATTTTATACTATCAACATGCCCCTCTCATATGGTCAGCTTGAATGTTTTTGACAATGCTAAACATGTGCAACAATTGACTACTAGGTAGAGGTGAGGTTTGAACTTGTAACGGCTTACTTGCTCTAATACCATATTAGAGTGTTAGTCACAAACTGAGCTAGAAGTTTAAGCTATTAGGGAGAAGGAAAACCTTATTATTTATAATATTATTTTATCCTCTCAACGGATACAATTACTGTCATAAATCTTATCTCTAACGCTCACTTTCACAATGAGGTCAAGAGCATACGATCATTAGAGGAATGCTCATCTTGGTGCTCTCTTTTATTTTTTCTTTTCAAGTGTTAAACTAGTCTAATATACATTGTTAGACCCATTTACTAACACCTTAAGCTTTGGGACAATGTAATTTTATTTTAATTCTTTATTTAAACGGTAAATATGATATCTTAAAAAATTCATTTATAGGCTTTCCTCTCTTTTTCTTTCCAAATTTTTCTATCTATTCCATGATAGAAATAATGAATAGTAAACACCAATAGATATCTATTTATTTTTCATTTTTCTTTTCTTTTAATTTCATCCCATATAAACGCCAGTTAATGTTTTCCTTTCTTTTTTCTCGTAAACACACAGAGCATTAAGTTCTTGCCAATTAATTATTAGAGAGAAATCACGAAAGTATTTGATTACCCTCATAAGAACAGGAAAATTCTTTCTGGAGAACCTCCCAACCCATCGATTGAGCAGACCTTCAATGTCCTCCCAGTGATTGAGCTCTAAAACCTTCTGGACCACTTGACCGATGGTCCAGTCCTTCTGGAACCGGTCGCCTTCAGCTCGCAACCTGTACCGCCTCGGTATGTCCGCTTTCCGGAGGCCACTCACGTCGACGCGGACTTGGTGGCTCCCTTTGTCGTAGTCTACGAAGCCCTGCTTCTTCTCCTTCCAAGCTTCTTCGTTCTTCGCCTTCTTGCACACTACTGCTAGGCTTCTTCGGCTGTTGTTGTTAGTGCTAGCCTTTGAGGGTTTGGGCGATGATAAGAGCTCGATTGAGTCATTTGAATGCGTGGGTTTGAAGAATTGTGGATGTTGCAGGGTCGCCATTTGGGGAGGGGGGGCGGGGAGGAAGGGAAGGGAGAGACAAGCACGGTTTACGCCGACCGTAGTTCTGCGGTTTTGGATGCAGGGATGCCGATTAGTTATGGACTCGGTCCGGGTCTGGTCTGACCCGCTCCTTGACCTGATCTGACCCATCAGCGGGTCGGTCCACTGTCTCGTCTCCTGGTCGAATTATGGCCGGTCAAATCTGCTCTTGACAAGCCCGAACTACCCCATTTTATTTTTAAAAATTTTTATAAATAAATATAAATAAAATTCATAAAAACATATTAAAATATATAATACTATTTATCGATTAATTTTATTGAGAAATAAATAATTTGTTAATACATAATTAATATTAAATTCAAATTACAAAAATAAAATTCTAAATAAAAAAATGTCAAACTAAAACTAAGACAATGGCTAAAAAAAAGATAAATAAATAAGAGGAAGAGTCTTGGTAGGCTCAGCCATTGCCTACCTAGAAAAAAATATATAATTGAAAAAAGTTAATAGCCGAAGGTTATCTTTAGGAAAAAAAAAAATGCAGCGAAACAGGACAGCGAAACAGGACAGGTATCGAGTTACAAGTCAAGTCAAACCAGGATGTTCCAAACCATGACTCACGCGGTGCGGGGGTAGGTTATTTGATTCAATTTTTGAGTTGGACTGCAGTCAGTCCGACCCACTTACATCAATAATGTGAATGCTCAAATTTTTAATTTAATTTTTTTTACTTTTATAATAATAAAATTTAAACAAATTTTTTAAGAAAACTTAATTAGTAAAATAATATTAATGAAATCGTAAAATAATAGTGCGGTTTAAAGTACATATAAAAATGTAAAAACTGTGAAATAATAACGCGATTTGAGTTTACTAGTCGAAACTGCGTTCTCCTTTTCATGTTACCTCTAAATTGCTCAACTGGTTTATGCAATTTTCACTAGGCTGCTTTGCATGATTCTTGACGAGGGACACCCACGGGCAACCCCGCATAATTTGAAAATCAATTATGTGAATTTTGTTCTCATTTTCCATAACTTCGCAAATAACGACATTGGCAGGATTGTAGGCAAATTTGTAATAAATGGCAGGTTTGATAGAGAACGTGCATGTAGGACAATTCTGAACTTGTGGGTTGTTTGCTCGACGATAATAATCTTACTCAAAGCCCTTCAAGTATTTATACATCTAGTCTTAGGATACGTCCCCAGTGATTGGAACCCCACCTATGACAGAATTCATTTCTATAACTTGGTTTGAACTAGCTAAGGGATATGTTTGGTGGACTACAACGATTATCAATTTCAGATTTTAAAGCTTCATGGGATTGAGAAGAAAGTGATTTGGGATTTGGGGTGAAATCGCTAACTAAACTAGCTGAAGGTTAGAGGAGCAGAAATCACAAAGTGATAACGGCAGTTAAAATCACAAATTTACTTTATAGTTTTAGTTGAGATTAAAATTATATTATTACTTTGCGGTTTTTTTGAATAGTATTTCTCTAATTTTTTATTATTACAATAGTAAAACCAAAAAAAAAAATTTAAAATTCTCCTGCTTGCTTTGTCCTATAATAGGTCATTTATTATTTTAAATTTAAAAATATTTTATTTTAAAATATGTACATAGACTAGTTATTACTCAAAAATATAAAAATATTAATATATAAATTAATAAAATCATAGAAGCAAATATTCTATTATTAACATGTTAACTTCTAAACATAAAACATTCAAACAAAAAAATTAGAGCGTATGAAGCTAGATTGATAAAGATGTTTTTTTTTTTAATTATAAATTTAATCATCATAGGTCAAAAATCTATCCTAATTCTATTTCAACTTTTATTTATTTTGTTTTTAAAATTTTTTTCTCTAGCTTCATTAGAATAAGATTAGATCATGTAACTTGCTTTACCAACTCCATTATCATTAGCATGCAGGAAATCATATGAAAGGATGGCTCAAAAATGCTTATGAGTTTAGATGTTAAAATTAATTTATGAGCACGAAAAACATAACTAAAATTATGCTTTATCAAACAAAATTACAGCATATAATATAATACACAATAACATTACAAGTGTATTTAGATTGGTAAAAAGTAAAATAAAATGAGATAAAATGAAATAAGTTGTAAGTTTGTAATTTGTATAGTGAGATAAAAAGTAAAAGACTTTTAAAAATTTTTAGTATTTTTTTATTATTTTTCAGAATTTTTTATCACTCCAAACAAGTATTACAGTTCCAAAAAAAACCATTATATTACATGTGCGTGCAAGACAAATAATTATAATAATCAATAAATGACAACAATGGATACTTTAGGCAAATTTTGGTAATGTTTGTTTAACAAGTTAGGCAAATCTTGATTTATTGTCGTGTGAAGATTGCCTATGAGAGCTTGTTAAAGAGTATTGAAATATTAGGGTTTATTTGTGGAGAGTTATTTTTTGAAATAAGTAAAAATATTAAAGATAAAAAAAAAAATTATGTTAAATAAATTTAAACCAATTTCTTTCACATTAATTGCTTCCAAATTAAAGGTGAAATACATCTAAGTTAATGCAAGTGAATAAGGTAGGCTATTTATCTCCCTCTTCTTCTTCCAAACAAGATTAATCATTTTATCATCCTACATTCACCTCTATTTTTTTTTTTTTTTTGAAATGTAAAGTTTTTTCTTTTTTTTTTTTTAAAGAAGAGGGAAGATTCGAACTCGAGTTATAAGCGGATAGGAGGGGCTCTCAACCACTGAATTGTAGGCAACGCTCACATTCACCTCTATTACTCTCCATTCACGTTCCAAAACTAAGTCCCGTTTGATTGCCAAAAAATAAGAATTTTTGACAAACTTTTTTTTTCCTTCTTCTTTGGTATTTGATAATATCACAAAAAATTATTAAAAATTTGCTTTATTTTTTTATTAAACGGCAAAAAGTTACTAAAATTCTTTAAAGTTGATAAAATTTTCTTTGATTTTTTATTAGATAACAAAAAATTACTTAAAATTCCCAAAAATTTTAAAATTTTATCAAATGCATCAAAAAATTCAATTACTAAAAATTGCTAAAAATTTCACATTTGTGCAACCAAACGGGCCCTATGTCCTTCTTCTGTTTTCTCTGAAACCAGGCGGAAATAGGTTCGGGTTTTTGAGATAAAATGTTTTATAGCCTACCTTCAAGAGAGCCAACAAGCTAGAGACCCTCGCCTTGAGTTGCAGTCTTGCCATTATTGATTGAAGAGAGGAAACACCGCTCAGAACCGAGAAAAACTGAAGGGAATCCAGCGAAAGCAAAGCGACTGTTTGGTTGGGCATTAACTAGTGGCGTGACTCAACTGATTAGCAACCCGTTAAACGCTAAAAATCCCCTTTTTTTCCCCCTTGCCAAACAGCCCCTTCACGAACGTGGACCTAAAGTCTGCATTGCGAAGACCCAAAACAATATGACCAACAATGCTCTCTTGGGACTTACCAAAAAAAAAAAAAAAACGATGCTCTCGTGGGCGTCTTCTCGACGCCATTCCCTTCGCTTGCCTCAATCTCTCCTCTCTCAAATCCAATTTTTTCTCAATTTTCACTCACACCCTCCAAAAAATTCATCTTTTTCTGCGAGATCCTCCAAACCCAGTTCATGTCCTGATCTTAACTATCCAAAATCTGAATCAAACTCCTTAATCCACGGTCACTTATTTCAAAAGCCCTCTACGATAGCCAATGCATTCGATTTCGACGAAAACACAGTGCTCGAAACACTTTCTTGTTACAGCAACGACTGGAAACGCGCCTTCGAGTTCTTCAGCTGGGTCCAGACGGAGTGCGAGTTCCAACACTCCACCGAAACCTACAATCGGACAATTGACATTCTCGGTAAGTTCTTCGAGTTCGATCTTGCCTGGAATTTAATCGAAGAAATGGCGAAAAACGCCCATTCAATGCCGAACCACAACACGTTTCGAGCACTTTTCAATCGCTATGCGTCAGCACACCTTGTTGATGAAGCAATTAGGGCTTATTATCGAACGGGAGAATTCAATTTGAAGGATGAATTGTCGTTTTTGAACCTCGTCGATGCGTTATGTGAGCGTAAGCATGTAATTGAGGCTGAAGAAATGTGCTTGGGTAAGAAGAATGACAAAGATTTGCATTTGTATGTGAACACTAAGGTTTACAATATAATTCTTCGTGGTTGGTGCAAAATGGGGTGGTGGAGTAAGTGTAGAGAGTTGGGAGGAGATGGATCGAATGGGTATTCAGAAAGATGTATTTTCGTATTCCATATATATGGATATACAATGCAAGAGTAAGCCGTGCAATGCTGTGAAATTGTATGAGGAGATGAAGAAGAAGGGGATTAAACTAGATGTGGTGGCGTATAATACAGCCCTTCATGCAATGGGACGCTCAAATGGCGTTGATTTTGCGATTCGGCTCTATCTTGAGATGAAAGAATTGGGTTGTGAACCTAATGTTGTAACTTACAATACGATTATTAAGCTTTTTTGTGAATATGGGAGAGTTAGGGAAGCGTATAAAGTGCTCGGTCAAATGCGTGCAAAGGGTTGCGTGCCAAATGTGTTGACTTATCATTCCCTTTTTGGGTACCTTGAAAAGCCCAGGGAGATTCTTAAGCTGTTTGATAGTATGATGGCTGGGGGAGTTCGTCCAAGGATGGACACATACGTGATGCTTATGAGGAAATTTGGGCGATGGGGTTTTCTTCGACCTGTTGATGCTAATCCAGATTCCACGTCACTATTTCTATTTATGGTTTGAATAAATAATCTGTTTGTTATGACTTAGTAAAAGTCCTGGATAAATTTGAACTCCTGAGTTTGAGGAGTCTATTATAGTTAGAAAATAAGAGATTTAGTTGAGTTTTTCTTTTATATAAATCTACTGTTTCTATCTTGTAAAGTTGTAGTTGTCTGCTGTTTATCAAAAAAGGCTCCGTCTTTGTTTTTTTAGCTTCTCTTTCTCTATTGCTCTATAACATTGGTATCAGAGCTATGAATAACTTTGTCCAGCCCTCAATTCCCATATTGGATGGGAAAAATTACAATCGGTGGAGTGTCCAGATGAAGGTGTTGTTTGAGTACCACAAATTGCTATCTGTCGTGGAACATAAAGTTGCAGCTCTTGCACAAAATGCAATTGAAGCACAAAGGAACAGCCACCGTGAGAATACGAAGAAGGATAAGAAGGCACTGTATTACATTCACCAAGGAGTGAATGAGGAGATTTTTGAGAAGATTGCTGGAGCAACTACATCAAAGCAAGCCTGGGACACTCTCGCAACATCATTCAAAGGAGTAGAGAAAGTAAAAAAGGTGAGACTTCAAACCTTGAGGCGTCAATATGAACTATTACAAATGGAAGTTTCTGAAACTGTGAATGATTATATAAATCGGCTTCTTGATTTGACAAATCAAATGAAAACATGTGGAGAGGAGCTGAATGATATAGCCAAGGTAGAGAAGATACTACAGACTCTAACACTCAGATTTGAGCATGTGATGGTGGCAATAGAAGAGGCCCATGATTTATCAGTAATGACTCTTGACGAATTATCCGGTACATTGCAAGCTCATGAACAACGCATAAATGAAAGGCAAGTCCAGAAGCCACTTGAGCAAGCCTTGCAGGTTTTAGTCTCAGTCAAAGATGAACGAACTAGTGAAAAGGGCTAAAAATATGGTGGTTCTCGTGGCAGAGGACGAGGACGTGGTGGTCGTCATCACAACAGCAGAGGTCGTGGCACTCACAATAGTTACAAAGGTTACTATAACGATGCTAATAATGCAGAGAACTCTGATTTCAGCTACCAACCTGACACAAATTATAGAGGTCGAGGTCGAGGACATAGTAGAAGAAAGTATGATAAATCTAACGTTGAGTGCTACTCATGTCATAGACGTGGTCATTATTCAAATGAGTGCAGATACAAGGAGAATAATTAAGAAGCTCATTGTGCAAAAGAAGGAGAAGATGAGGATCATGCCCTGTTGATGGTTACAGCAACCAATGAAGCATCAGATCACAACACTTGGTTTCTTGATACTGGGTGTACTAATCACATGTGTGGCAAGAAAGAACTATTCGTGGAACTTGATGATTCAATTTGCTCCAAGGTGAAAGTCGCTGATGACAGTACCATACCGGTGATGGGAAAAGGATAGATTCTTATCAAAACAAAAATTGGAGACCACATGTACATTTTAGATGTGTTCTATGTGCCAGACATGAAAAGCAACCTGCTTAGTGTGGGTCAACTGCTTGAAAGAGGTTAAGTCATGCACTTATGTGATATTCAACTCTCTATTTTTGACAAAAGAGGTACACTCATTCTAAAAGCACCTCTGACAAATAACCGAATGTTCCGAATGGATATTGCCTCTGCTGCCTATCCTTGCCTTAATGCTATTATTCAAGATGAATCCTGGTTATGGCATTTTCGTTTTGGACATTTAAATTTTTGCAGCTTGAAGTTGTTGGCTCAAGAAAATATGGTAAAAGGCTTACCTAGCATATAACATCCTGAGCAATTATTTGAAGCTTGCACTCTTGGAAAGCAACACAGAATTCCTTTCGTAGCAGGCAGAAATTGACGCACGGGAGAGCCACTTGAACTTATTCACTTAGATGTTTGTGGTCCGATGAACATCCTATCACTTGGTAACAATCGTTACTTTCTTACCTTTATTGATGATTATACAAGGAAGACTTGGGTGTATTTTTTGAAGCAAAAATCAGAAGTCTTTGATTATTTTAAAAGCTTTAAGGCACATGTCGAAAGAGAAAGTGGTCACTTGATCAAATTGGTGAGAACTGACGGTGGTGGTGAATATACTTCTAATGAGTTCCTTGAGTATTGTGAACAGCAGGGGGATATAACATGAAATAACTTACCGTTACACTCCGCAACATAATGGAATAGCAATAGAACAATAATGGATATGGCGAGGAGCATGTTAAAGACAAAGGTATGCTAAATTATTTTTGGACTGAAGCTGTTTCATGTGCTGTTTATCTGATAAATAGCTGCCCAACGCATGTTGTCAAGTCAATCACTCTTGCAGAAGCTTAGAGTGGTGTTAAACCAAGTGCAAAACATCTCAGAGTCTTTGGTTCAGTTGCCTATGCACATGTTCCAGCTCAAGTGAGATCAAAGTTGGACGATCATAGAAAAAAGGTTGTCTTTGTTGGCTATAAGAATGGAGGTTACAAGCTTTACAACCCCACCAC
This sequence comes from Vitellaria paradoxa, assembly GCA_019916065.1. NCBI lineage: Eukaryota > Viridiplantae > Streptophyta > Magnoliopsida > Ericales > Sapotaceae > Vitellaria > Vitellaria paradoxa. The sequence goes on along the minus strand of CM034234.1, from coordinate 16,229,125 downwards.
AAAGAAAGTAATTCTCAGCCGAGATGTGATATTTGCTGAAGATGAGGCTTGGGAATGGGAGATGGACAGTGAGAATGATTCAAGAAGGCGAGTTACATCAATTACTGAAGATGATACAGAAAATATGGAGAACGTACAACATCTAGCCTTCCTTAGCAAGACTTAAATAATGAAAGGCCAAGAAGACATCGACAGCTACTAGCAGCACTAGGAGATTTTGAGGTAACACCTGACAGTGCTATAGATGATGAAGGAAACATAGTACAATTTTGTATGTTTACAGATTGTGAACCTGTAACACTCGAGGAGGCTCTTGAAGACCCTAAATGGTTGAGTGCCATGAAAAAAGAGCTGGAGGCAATTGAAAAAAACAACACATGGGAGCTTACTAATATTCCTCAAGGACAGAAAGTAATTGATGTGAAGTGGGTTTTCAAGACTAAGCTGAAATCCAATGGTAAAATTGAAAGGCACAAGGCATGACTAGTTGCCAACAATGACCCGGTTATGACTTTCAAGAGGTTTTTTATCCTGTGGCTCGAATTGAAACAATCAGATTATTGATTGATATGGCTGCCCAGAACAGATGGAAGATTTATCGAATGGACGTAAAATCAGCATTCCTTAATGGGCCACTTGAAAATGAGGTTTTTGTAAGACAACCTCCAGGCTTCATGAAAGAAGGTTGTGAAAATAAAGTATACAGATTGAAGAAGGCCCCTTATGGCTTAAAACAAGTGCCGAGAGCCTGGAACAAATGCATAGATTCTTTCTTCCAGGCTGTTGGATTTCAGAAATGTTCATCTGAACATGCATTATACATAAAGGTAAATGATTTTGGTGATATTCTTTTGCTGTGTCTTTATGTGGATGATCTTATATTCACTGGAAATAATTGTGAAATGATTGAGGAGTTCAAAAGGGCCATGAAAATGAGTTTGATATGATTGATTTGGGATTAATGTCATATTTCCTTGGCATTGAAGTTGATCAGAAAGAAAATGGAATTTTTATATGTCAAAAGAAATATGCTACTGATATTTTGAAGAGATTTAAAATGCTTGATTGTAATTCTGCCAAAACACCAGTGGAGGTTGGCATGAAACTATCAAAGGTGGGTGATGATGCTCAGGTTAATGCCACATATTTTAAGCAATTTGTTGGAAGTCTTAGGTACCTCACATGTACGAGGCCTGAAATTAGTTTTGCAGTTGGTCTCATAAGTCGATTCATGGAGGTTCCAAGGCAGTCATACTTGCAAGCAGCCAAGAGAATTATTTAGTACATAAAAGGCGCTCTTAACCATGGCTTACTTTATGCTCCATCAGATGAATTAAATCTTGTTGGCTACTCAGATAGTGACTGGAGAGGAGACTTAGATGACCGCAGAAACACTTCAGGTTATGTTTTTAAGCTTGGCTCAGCTGCATTTTCATGGTTATCAAAGAAGGAGCCTATTGTTGCACTTTCAACTTGTGAGGCAGAATATGTAGCTGCTGCTACAAGTGCATGCCAAGCAATCTGGTTTCAGAATTTATTGAGTCATACTTATATCGCCATCAAAGGCCCTACAAAGATTTATGTTGACAACATCTCGGCAATTGACTTAGCAAAAAACCCTGTAGTGCATGGAAGAAGCAAGCGCATTGACACTCGTTATCATTTTATCAAAGATCAAGTTTGCAAGGGAAGGATTAAACTAATCTATTGTAAGTTTGAAGACCAAGTGGCTGACATTTTCACCAAGCCCCTGAAGTATGGATCCTTTGTCAAGCTGAGACAATTATTGGGAGTCACTGCCATTATGAATCAGGATTAAGGGGGGGATGTTGATGCTAATCCAAATTCCACGTCACCATTTCTATTTATGGTTTGAATAAATAATCTGTTTGTTATGACTTAGTAAGAGTCCTGGATAAATTTGAACTCCTGAGTTTGAGGAGTCTGTTATGGCTAGAAAATAGGAGATTTAGTTGAGTTTTTCTTTTATATAAATCTACTATTTCTATCTTGTAAAGTTGTAGAGGTTAGCTGTTTATCAAAAAAGGTTCCGTCTTTGTTTTTTTAGCTTCTCTCTCTCTATTGCTCTATAACACGACTAGTTCTCGTTGTGTGGGAAAAAATGGAAGAGCATGGCTTGAGTCCAAATGAGCACGCTTACAATGCTTTGATTGATGCTTTGGTGCAAAAAGGTATGGTAGATATGGCTCGCAAGTATGATCAAGAGATATTGGCTAAAGGGCTTTCAGCTAAACCAAGGGCAAAGTTGAGGACAAAGCTTTTTAGCGAAGGAACCGATGGTTGATTCTTCATTCGAGTGCATTGGTTTATCTGAGGTTGGATACTACCAAAATTCTTATGGGGTTCATGCTTAACCCCATTTTGTTGTTGAGAATCTAGTGGGAGGTAAAATTGTGCATTTGTGATGGTCCTTAGTGTACATTGTATTAAAACTTGGCTTTACGCAAGGGTGTTGTTCGTTACATAATGAAATTGGCGACTTTCGAGTCCGTTAAAGTCATGTTACAGCATATGGAGCGGTAATCACATCATAATTACATGTTACGATGTTGTATAAGCTGTTACAATGATGTTGTAAAAGCTTTTACAATGGCGTTACATGGGCTATGTTGAAGATAGAAATTGCGACATAAATTAAAAAATTTCACAAAAACAGAAAGAAAAAGTTTAATTTGAAACCCTTTGCATCTTCCAATAGATACGGAAAAAAATTTTAATTTTTCAACAAATCTTTGAACCGAATCCTGAAAATAAAGTTCTAATTTTTCAACAAAACTCTAAACTAAAGTTCTAAGATAAAAGAAGAAACTGAATCTTGTGAGAAATCAAAAATCATGAAAAAAATAGTTTCAGATTGAGATTAAGCAAACCGCTTCGCTCCTTCATCTTTTTTCGGCTTCAGCTTTAGTACCAGGTGCTGTTCTTTTTTTCTTTAGATTTTCCCTTCTCCATGGATTATTATTACAAATTTTGAAAGGTAAAATCGAAATAAAAAAATTGAAAAAGCAAAGCTGCTGATAGTCTGAAACAGAGAACGAAGAGTCTGATGAAGAAAAGAATGGAACGCGCAGAAGTGTGAAACAAGAAAAGTGGTGTTGTCTCCATCATTCCTTTGAGGCTAGGGGGGAGGGCCCTGGGGGCGAGGTATCACCTTTTGCACCCAAGAAGGGTAGTGTTGAATTAAGGCCGCAGGTGAAGAGGTTCCTTGGGCAATGGGGCGCATTAATTGTTGGTACTTGGCTCTGAGAAGTAATAAATATAATAGTTTTGATATATAATATTAATATAATATATTATATTATAGTTAAGTTTATTGAATTATTTATAATTATAATTAAATACAATAATTAAAATTTTATATTAAGATATATTTTGTAATTTATATAATCATTAAAAATTATTAATTAAGCATCATTTTTTTTTTTTTGGGAAATTTTTAAGCATCACTGACAAAGGTATCAACTATTACTAAGCATTTTATTTTAAAATTTATTAATTTAACATAATTATTTCACTATAACATAATAGCAAAAATATTAACTATATTAAAAGTTATATTAAATATAATTTAATATAATTAATAATATTATTATATTAATATATTATATAATTTATGTTAGTTATTCTAAAATTATTAACTAAACAAAACTGTTATACCATAACATATCAATAAAAATGTTAAAGCACTAGAAGTTTTTATTAAATTGTAGTTGCAATAAATTTAATTTAATATAATTTATATTATTATATTAATATGTTGTATAATTTATCTTAGTTATATTAAACATTATTAATTAATTAATAAAGCATAACTATTATATGTAACATATTAACAAAAATATTAATTAAATATAATTATAATAATATAATAATATATTATATAATTTATATTGGTTATATTAAACATTATTAATTAAGCATTTTATATTAAAAATATTAATTAAGTATAATTTTTATACTATAATATATTAACAAAAATATTAGTTACACTAAAAATTAAATTAAATTAAATTTATTGTAATTAATTAAACTTAATTTAAGATTTTAGCTATAAAAAAATATAACAACAAACATTTATATTTTATATTTTGATGATACAAATTAATAAAATCATATAATATTAAATTTTATTTTATAAGTAACAATACCACCTCAATTAAATATTGGGAGTGAAGGCAATGGTACTACTAATAGTGATGATAGTGATGACACTTTTAGAATTATTTCAGTTACAAATATGCAACACCCATTAGTACTAGGCATTACTTGATATACAAATTTTGTAGAAAAATTATTAAATGGAGCATTACACGTGTGAAGTAACATTTTAGTTATATTTATACATTTTAATCGTTAAAATATAAAAAATTACTTAATTTAAGAAAATTCACGCTTTTAATTTTTGTTTTCGTTTCACAACAACCATTACATTTCATTTTCGTGTTAGCGCAACTGTAACCATTATGACATTTGCTACTATTTTTTAAAACTATAGTACTTGCATACATTGGATATCTTATTCGGTAACATCAAAAATCTCTAAAACTTATAAACTTTAACTACTTTTTATATTTTTTTTCAATCAAAATTTTTTATATTTTACTTTTATGTCATATTTTTTATTTTTATTATATTTTTTACCTAATTTTTTATCGACCAAACACCCAAGTCCCATGAAGAAAATTCGGCGCACATTTAGGGCGGGCGGAGAACTGTGCCTTTCTCCGTTTCAATTTATACTTGCAGTATAAAAATTGGGGGTTAAGCCGAAGTTTGCTTCTCCTGCAAAAGGGGGAAAAAGTTTAGCGGCCAAAATTCTGACATAGCTAGCTTCTGATTGGACATTACGTGGAACTGTGTGTGATGTCACTTTGTGTTGTATCCAAATTGAATAGACCATACTGAGGAAGGAAAAAAGCAGAGATAAGAGTGAGGGTTCGTTTGGAACCTTTGCTACTAGCCGACTAAAATGATTAAACACTGTTGTTGCAGCTATTATATGTCTTTTGGTAAATTATTAAGTTACCCTTAGGCTATTCTTCTGGTACGTGGAAGTCCGCAGCCGCTATCTCGTACTGAGGTGCGCACAGGGCGAAACACGCTCCAGGACTCTTAAGTTATTCTTTCTCCCCAAAATCGCCTCTCTCTCGCAATACACAGCCATGTGAACTAACTAATGGGGTCGATCCCGTTAACAGAAGTTGCCAACCCTTTTTTTAAATGGTAAATGAACGTTTTTTATAGTATAGATCTGAAACAGTATGGCTGAACAAACTGTTGCCATTATATATACAGATGGTAAGGGAAAGGGGTTGACCCCTCTGAATTGGTGTCGATCCATTCTCTCAGATTTTGAGGAGTTGGGTATGTATGTCTTCAAAGGTAATTTTGAAAAATAGCATAAAACAATAAGGGCATAAATGTAAATATATAAATTTAACTATAACTAGCTTGACTTCCCAAACAAAAAAAAAAAAAAAAAATAGTAGCTAGTTAAAAAAAAGTAAGCTAAGAGCAAGTGCACCAATGGATAGTCAAATTATCTAGTAAACAGTACACATTTTAGGTTTACCTAGTAGCTTTTCTTTTTCAAGCCACACCAATACTAGGCATTTTACCAATTATCTATTAAAAAATTAATTTTCTAAAAGTGGAGCCTATTATCTCCTTCAATATAAAGGTCATTGTCTTCTTCAACAAATAATAAATAATTGTCCAACTGGTGAACAGTAACTCGGCAGAAATGAAGAGTTACTATAGTAGGAGTAAAAATAACTATGACTTTAGAGAGTCTAGTGTAGATAATTTTCTTCATATTTGTTACTAAAAATATATAAAATACTTATTTACCTATTCTGCTACATATGTCCTAAAATGCTTCCCAAATCATGCCTGAGTCATCTGAAATCTACTTGTAGTTAAAATCCTGTATCTCTAACCAATTTCCTTGTTCTGTTTATGACGAGCCTGTGTTCATTTTTACAGTAGGTGTGAGTTCTTATCTCGTTTTCTTTTGAGCTTAATTTTTTTAATGAAATATTAACGAGTTGCCAAATTCCACGTTTGAAATGGTACGTTCAATTTTCTTTTTTTGAGAGAGAGAGAGACGATTCTTGCTTATCCTTTTATTGTTTAGTTTGAGATGATACTTATAAGGTACATGCGCCCATTAATGGAGTTTTTATGATGCATCGCAATCATTGTACACTTGTACTTGTTGTTGTCCCCCATTCACCGATCATACTTGAACAATCATATGTGCTCCATTTGGCGTAAGAAAAAATAAGATAAATTGAGATAAAATGTGATTTGAAATTAATTTTGGTGTCCTTTTTTTTTTTTCTAAAAAATAACAAATCGTGGGAACGAATTTAAAAAATCATTCCCACGGATTCAAAAAAATTCACAAAAAATAATGATAATGGTACTCATTTGAAAGCTTTTGACATAAAAAATATGATTATATTAAAAATTTACATATTCGATTAACCTACTTTCAGATTTTTTTATTTTTTTAGCGAAATATTAGAATTTTTTGAAATTAGTGATTGTAGAAAAATTAGAGATAAAGGAGTTATTAGAGATTTATAGAGTTTTATAGAAGAAATTAGTATGCCAAACGGACCCTTGAAGTTCAGGGGGTTTTCTTGAGGATTTTTTTTTTTTGTTTTACGGTTAATTAAATAAAATATATGGTGTCTACCGTCAGTTTAAAAGTATTTGCAGGAATATCGTTAGTAAAAGCGGAGTTTGAAAGGACGTTTATGTATGATACAGAAAACGCTATTTGATATAGCATTTTCTTGTTGAAAGTGCTAAACGAAATGACGTTGTCTGAAAACACTATATCAAATGACGCTTTCTACATTGCCTTAAAACTGCAGGTCGGCCTCATTCGAACTCTTCTCTCTCTCTCTCTCTCTCGCTCTCTCGCTCTCTGTCGTGCTCTCTCAGTTAACCACCGAAAACCCCTCTCACTCTCTCAATCGTCTTGGTCGTCGCTCACCACCAAGCCCACCGACCACCTTCGCCTACCGAGCTCCACCTATTTCGTCCTCTCTCACAGGTAAGTTTTTTTTTTTTTGTGCTGCGGATGTTTCCTACATTTGATTATTTAATTTCATTTGGTTTCAATTGATTGATTGTGGTGGTTGAATATTGATTGTGGTGGATGAATCTGCTGGATGAGAAGAAGATTTATAGTTTTGTTGTGTTTGGTGGCTGAGAAAGTGTAGTTTAGATTAATTTGAATACGATTTTTGGTGTTGGGAAAGGTAGTTTAGATTAAATTTTTTTTTTTATCAGAATGACATAACCATTCTTAACCCAATACCTTGGTTCCAAAAGCTCCTCCATTTCCAATTTTATCATGACCTTCACCAAGACACGGAATGCAATCAAAGCAATGGAGCAAAAACTGGCCCTTTAGCCAAGGATTGTTACTCAACAAAGTTCAAAAATCTTGTAAACACAAAACAACTTTGGACTAACTAGAATTCCCCAATTAATTATTAATTCGGCATGCACAAGGTAGCATGGTGAGCTGCACTATTTTTTTTATCCCCCGGAGCCGGGGCAGGGTTTTCTTTTTTTTTTTTTTCTGAGTGAAAAATAATAAAAAATGATTTTTTATTAGCCTTATGCTTATTTTTTTTTTTTTTTTCAAGTTTTATCCTTACTAGTTCTCTTTTAGTTTCCCTCCCCTTCATAATTTCAAAATTTAAAACCACAAATTCAAAATGAATACAAGAGAATGGAAAATTAAGCATATGCAGCTAATAATTTCAATTCGTCATTCCATAGACGATTGAGTAAAATTGTTGCTAAGATGAATTAAAATGACAATTTGGCTGATGACTTTGCAAGCTTATTGTTTAAATAGTTATGTACCTGACTAGGGAAAAGTCAGTGCTACTGCCACGAAGTTGGCTCATGGGAGACTTAGCCTCCAATTGGAAACTTTAGTTTATTAGTTTATTTGATTATTTGTTTATTTGTAAAATTATCAAATTTATCTTCTTATATTTTAATTTTCTGTTAAATTTTTTAGAGTAAAATATCAAATTAACAAACATTAAAAAGCCAGCTACTAAGAAATTAATTTTTTTCCCTTCCCAAACACAAAAAAAATTAAATTAAGCCTCAGGTTCTGTTTGGAATTTTTTTTTTTTGAAATAGGTTTGGAAAAAAAGTTGATACCTCAACCCACAGCTATTACTCTTAATTTTTTTTTAAATATCAAATTTATACTCTTATATTTTAATTTTTTTTAAATTGTAAAGAATAAAAATGTTAAATTAACCTAAAATTAAAAAATTAACTAAAAAAATTATCCTTTTCCTCCTCTCCAGATAAAAAAAGGTAAGTTTTTTTTTTTTTCCCATCACAAACTCAACCTCAACCTCAACCCAAATTATGTTCCTTTAGTAAAGTAAAATTTGAAAAAGTAAAATTTATAAGTTTTTACTTTATTTAGTGAATATTCCCATAAATTCCTTTTTTTTTTTTTGGGAATCAAATTGAGGTTTTTCTGAATCTGATTCCATATAATTTGATAACTCAAAATTTGAATTTTGCGTATCGGCGAATATCCAATCCAAAACTATAAATTTTGGTGAAAATTAATTCTTTTCTTATTTCGGTGAAGTTTTTTTGCGTTTATTCTTAGGTATGGTTTGGTGGTTTAAATTTTAAGTCTTGTTAACTACTTTTTGTGGATGTCTTATAGAATTTTTTCCTTCTCGTATATGTGATAAACTAATGAGGAGGTTTTGTTGTTGGTAATTGAAGGTATCATGGCTAAAGATTGCGTGTCACTTTTTTGTTACTGGGGGGAAGTATTGTATCAACGTCCGAAGGATTATCATACGATCGTGACTACGAGCGATGCATTCGGGTACTTCCGAGTGTAAGCTACGAGGAGTCAGTCACGAAGTTGTGTTCCGTGTTAGGCGTGCAACAAGGCCGGGTTAATATTAAAATCATATGTTCTTACCCGTATTAATGGCATGCACTTATACGGCAAGTACAAGGGTAAACTTCTGATTGCTATGAGTATTGATGTGAACCTGCAAATTTTCCCACTTGCCTTTGCTGTGGTGGATGAGGAGTCATTTGACAGTTGGTTCTGGTTTCTCCGTAACTTGAGGGTCCATGTAGTGCCAAACAGACGAGGCTTATGCCTTATTTCAGATCGGCATCCTGGACTTGTTTCTGCAGTCAATACACCTAGTTCAGGTTGGGCATCGCCTAATGTTACTCATCGGTTTTGTCTATGGCATGTGGAGGCAAACTTTAAGAAGAACTTCGGCGGAGTCCAACTTATTAAGTTGATGTCAAATGCGGCGAAAACCCCTCAACTTCGTAAGTTTGAGGCTATAATGGAAACGATCAGAAAATTAAACCCAGATGCGTGGAAGTACCTCGATGAGATCTCCAGGGAGAAGTGGACTATGTCTCACGATGGGGGCCACAAATATGGAAACAAAACCACCAATATCTCCGAGTGCTTCAACAATGTAATGCGGGATGCGAGGTCTTTGCCAATTGCAGCTTGTGCTCAGTTTACTTTCTACAAGGTATTGACATATTTCAGTGATAGAAATGTAGTGGGAGTTGCTTACCAGGGGAGTGGAGTTCGACTTTCCCCTAATGTCCGAGAGGTAGTTGAGAAGTTCTAAATCCGTGCTCGTACACATCGTATTGTGTGTTTCAACCAAGTTGACGATGTGTATGAGATAACCACAGGTCACCATGTTAGTGGAGGAGGCAATGTCCAAGTTGTGAACCTGAAAGAGGAAACTTGCACATGCAGTAAATGGAATCATCTTAGGATTCCATGCTCACATGTAATTGCCGTCTGTGAGGAGCGACACTACGATTGGATGGGGATGATAGCAGAAGAATACTCCATCGATACTTATGTCAACACCTACACTCCTCGCTTCAAGCCTTTGCATGATCCAAAGTATTGGGAAACACCAAGTGGTCCGGTGTTTATCCTAAATCAACGTTTGAAGCGGAAAAAAGACAGGCCAATGTCAACCTGCATCCGAACAGATATGGATAGAAGTGAAAGCGCATCGAAAGTACGATGTGGAATTTGTCGTAAGGAGGGTCATAACAAGAGGAAGTGCTTGAGCAAACTTCCGAGGTAGTCATGATAGTACATGATGTTTTGTTTTTGAGAATATAATGATGTATTATTGATTGGACCCCTATTGTCGCATATTGACTAGTTGATTTACACCTTTTTTATGGCATATAAATGATATAAAACTCTTGTCTTATACAGATTTTATCTCTCTCACTCAAATAGAGCATATGTTGAGTTTTCATCACATGGAAGGTAAATTGAGCTCACTAAAGTTGCAAAGGAAAAGTAATGAAGAAGTGAAAGATTGGATGAGCTTGAACACAACACATCAGCTGATTTAAACCTTTTTGGGAGATTCAGAATTTTTCTTAAGATCAATACCAGGGGATTAAAATCATCAGCTCTGAGATTTTTGAAGCAGGAAATTGTATTCGGATGATGGATCTGACCCATTCGAATGCTTTTAGAGAGTGCATTGAGTGCTGGAGAGAATGTTGTATTCGAATACAATGTTGCAGCATTCAAATGACGCGTAATATCCCAGTAACAGATCCCACGCGCATACACACGAGAAGAGGTTATAGAGAGGAAGATATAGAAACAAAGGGAGCTGGAGAGGTCTGAGAGTTTTCTTTTAAGTAGAGAAGGAGAGCTTTGTTTTTCTCATCATTGTTATTGCTGTAGCTTAGGTTTTGGGTCTTGAATTTCATTTTTCCAATTTCAACTGCTGTAATTAGATTTCAACTCAATTGCAATTTCAAATTTCAATGTCTCAATTTCATCTTTCTATTTTTGTTTCTAATTTCCTGAAAATGACCGGTCGAGTTCTTCTTGGGCCAAGGCAAGGACAATGTCCTTTCCAATGATTCTCAAGATGTTGATCTTCATGGGTTTATTCTGAGTTCTTTGATCACAAATTCTGTTTGTATCTAATTGCTTTAGACATCATTGATTCAAGGTCCGATTGGCATTGATTTACATATTCTATCAATGGGCTCATAGGGGTTACTTAACTTAAAACTTTCATTACAAATTTGTATGAGAGTTGCTAGACTTAGAATCTCTATTGTTCTTAAAATAGATTATGCACATCATGTGTTTGATCCATGGCTTGTTTTAATTGAAATTAATTTCTTAAAAATTGGAACAAATAAGATTGATGATTGATACACTAATGGCATTTTGAGATTGATTTGGAGAGGCATTGAAATTGCCTTGCCCATCTTTTTAAATATCAGTTTCCAAGTAAATTTAATTTTTATTTCAAAACTCATTTTCAAAACCACAAACATTTCCAAATCAGATTTTCATTTCTATTTTACATTTTTGTGAGCCTTTGTTTTGCTAATAAAATCCATTAGATTCAACCATTCATTTGCTCCTTAGGTCCCTGTGGAAATGACCTAGTAATCACCAGTATTTTGTGCTACAATCACACCTTGCACTTGGGGGAAGTTTGTCTCAATTTTCTTTATTCAACCTTCTTAAATCTGAATTTTGTATTTAAGAGTGAGATAATTGAGCAACGACAAGCAATTATCCTCGATATGTCAAGATTATGTAATGACTAAAGTGAACGCAATGTCACTGAAACTTTATTTATTTAGTTGTAATGAAGTTGACATTTGCTTTACTTGCATGTTAGAACAATATTTGTTGAATAATTCGAATGACAATTTCTTATGTGTTCGTATTCGGTTGACATTAACGTTTTTTTAGCAAGTGATCAGTAGTTTGAGCATTTTATCAGACATTTAATGTTTCGTTCTAATCTATTACTGTCGTATATACAGGTAGTTGTAGAGCAGTTATGGATGCACGAGCAGATTTTCTTTCACCCGGACCTGATGACCCATCAGTGTTGCACCGTCAGGAGTCGCATAGATCTTCACAGATATAGGCTGCTGGGGTAAGTTTATAATGTAGATTCCAACTACAAGTTTATAATATTTATATAATAAAGCACATCTCCTCAATGTAATATTATTTAAATTATCGTATGTCATATTTTTACTAATGCCTTTAATTTCCTCGTTGCAGAAGGAGACAGTCCTTAAAGTCAGGAATAGTAAGCAGTTGATGTGTGATTTTACTCGTATACCCAGAGATGGCAGGGTGGTCGAATACTTGGTGAGAGCAAGGGTGTATGGATTCTATAGGATGGGCTCCATTCAGTTGTACCACGCCCTCATCACAGCCCTAGTTGAGCGATGGAGGCTTGAGACGTATACATTTCACTTGCGTTGCGGGTGCACAGTCACACTTGAGGATGTCAGTGTGATCACAGGCCAACCAGTTGATGGATTTGCCGTGACTGGCATGGACGAGGAGCACAGTGTGGCAGAGTGGATAGCCATTGTGGAGAGGTTACTAGGCATTGCCCCTTCTGCAGCTGCTATCCATGGAGCACAGTTACAGATCACTTGGTTGACTTGATATTTTACACGATTGCCGGAAAGGACGAGGTTGTGCGGCAGCATGCAAGGGCCACCTTGTTGTTGTTGATCGGGGGTGGCTTGCTGGCAGACAAGTCCGGAAACATGGTCAAGCTCATGTACTTACCGATATTGGAGCATCTAAAGCACGTTGAGCGATATAGCTGGGGGTCCGCAGCACTTGCTTGGTTGTATAGGGAGATGTGTAGGGCGGCGCAGCCAGGCGCTAAGGAGATCTCAGGGCCGCTAGTCACACTACAGATTTAGGCATGAGAGCGGTTATCCTTTGTACGACCACTGATCCGCCAGTCAGAGCCGATTGCAGCACCTATGGATCCTCCGGATCAGGATGCACCCATACATAACGTCGCACCTACAGAGGGGGTAGTAGCCCCTGACCCAGCCCATGCTGCGGACGCACATCCCGACCCCCCACCACTACCAGCCGACCCATATGGCTATAGGTATGAATAGCAATAACTTATTTATTACAGTTGTTAATTGAACTTTATTTTAGTTTTCCTAACATACTCATTGCTTCAACTAATACTACCTCTTTTAACTGTAGGTGGCTAGCGCCACTTACGATGACTAGTTTTCGTACTCTCAGAGGCTACAGAGATCAGTTGGATATCATGAGTGAGGCACAGATGGCGTGGCAGTCATATCCAGCGGATCTTCCCATTCTACCACGTGACCAGGCGATTTGGCGGGCCAAAGTGTCCCTTATATGTTATGATGTGGTCGAGATGTACTTCCCAGATCGCGTCATGCGGCAGTTTTGGATTATTCAGGAGGAGCCAGCCACATGCGACACCAGCCTTGCATTGCATGCACTTGATCGCCGAGGTCGCGGGGGGACTCGCTGGGATGTCCACTATCAAGAGCATATCACTGCGTGGGAGGATCGACTTAATAGAGTGGTCATAGCTGACCCATTTATAGGCCGGATGCCACTAGATGATCCATATATGAGATGGTATCGGACGATCACCAGGACACCGATTGGACCTCTGCGAGCTGTGCCTCTGATCGGATCTCAGCCTGTTGCAGCTACGAAGACTATATTGGTGAGTAACTCGTTAATCATTGACTAATTAATTGCTATTTTTGTTTTTCAATAAAATGTAATTTATGACTTGTTAATCATTGTTCGCACACTTACATGTGGACACCGCTGTGAGGGCTACTCAGATAGCGATAGATATCCTTCCTTGTAGAGATTGGGAGGAGGTTCGTCGATTGGCTGAGACGATGAGGAGCATCGGGAGGAGGACCATTGCAGCCATAGATAAGGAGTATCGATTGACCGAGTCTGGAGGCACTACGACCTCATCATCTCCCCCTGATGGCAGACCATCATCATCTACTGCAACGGGACTATCCAGTTATGCAGGAGCTATGCCCTCTACTTCTGTAGAATCCAGACCCTACAGTTCTCCAGGAGCGCCACAATCTGTATCTGGCAGGCCACCATCACCTATTACTAACCTACATCATCCATTGGAGAGCATTGATGACTACACTATAGTCATGGATGATGTGGATGTCACACCGTCACCACCGGCGCAGCCTACGCCACCAGTTCCCACCACCAGCATAGCATTGCCATCAGATGATATCACAGCACCTCTTCCTCCAATACAGTATACCCGAAAGAGGCCTAAAGCTCCTTTCGACCCTAGTTAGGCTCCAGCCCATTTAGAGCTCCCTCAGGACCCACCACCTCAGGTACAGCCTACAGCACCACAGACTCAGCCACAGGTGCAGGAGAGGCGGAAGAACCCCCTCGTAATAGGAGGCACCCTTCTTGTGGGAGTAGTCATCATTTACCCCGACTTTTATAGATTCATTGTTGTAATGCTACAATGTAATATTCTATTAGGTATACACAATTTAAAAGTTCGTGTATATATTCTTCATAACTTTATTTATTAATCTTGCAATCTTATTTTTCTTACATATTATTTCTCTCATTTAAACTTTAATTTAGTTTTAGTTTATAGATTTTGTGATATCATTTAAAAGTTAGTTTACTTTTACCTTATATATTTTGTTATACTGATTATATATTTTAGGATATTATTTATAAGTTATTATTGTTTTTAAGTTTATTAAGTTTTAGCAATATTGAGTAAATGTTAGTGTTTTACTTGAGCAACTTGGCAGGTTAACAGGGGGTATAGAGGAGAAACAAAATAGAGGAGGGAAGGTGGCACAATTAAAAACGCTATTTCATATAGCGTTTTTAGAAAACACTCTTTCAAATGGCGCCTTCAATTGGATGATATCACGGGCATAAAGTAAAAAACAAAAAAAATGGAGGAGTAACAAAACAATAGAAAACGCCATATGAAAAGGCGCTTTCAGTTGAATGTTAAATTTGAAAACGTCCTTTGAAAGGACGCCTTTAGTAGATTCACAAAACACTTTTCCAAAAGAGAGCGTTTTCACTAACAGTACATATACAAATATTTTTTTCACGACAGTCGATGGCATATATTTTTACCAATTAACGGCAGAAAAAAATAAAACTCTTTTCTTGAGCAACATTCAGGGCTTGTTTGCCGCTTGGTGGGACCCAAATTGAGGAAGTAGTACAGGAAAGCTTGGCATATGGCTATTTGTTGATTTAGAGAAGAAATTCTGTGCGTGGAGGGCTGTCTTGGTTGTTATAGGCATCTCCTTAATGCCTTTTTTGGGCTTTGCTTTAATAAATTTTTTTTTTATTCACCAAAAAAAAAAGAGGTGGGGGCGGGAAGAGTTTGTGCTAAACAAATGATTCGATCTTCTTTGATTTGTTTAAATTTTTAATCTTCATTTACTATTGAATCACCGAGTGCCTGTTGGATTTCATGTTTTTAGGTTAGAAAACAACCAGATGCTAAATTTTAGGACCTCCCGGATGTTTTGGGAGCAAAATCAAAAGTTGTGAGAGCAAAAGCAAATCAGCCTTATGCGGGAAAGTATCAACATGATAAGGAAGCTTAATCGAAGGTTGTTGGGAACGATGAGCATGAGATTGAGGCGATGAAGCTGTTGAAGGAAGAGCAGAAACAGAGAATAGTCATGGAGTTGCTTCAGTATCTCCAGTTCAAACATGAAGCAGAGAACGAGAACAAGAAAGAAAAAGTTAATTCAGTAAAATTTTCTGTCTCCCCCTTATGCCCTCCATTTAGCTGGTTGCAAAAATCACTTGAGGAATGGAAGAAATGACAGAAAAAACTGAAAAGGCCCTATTAAGAGGTTCGCTTAATTGTTTCTCTTAATGGGTTTGATCTGCAACTGCAATTATATATTTTCCTTCAACTCTTAACACCATCTCTTGGAAACTTGCAGAGTGCAGAGCAAAACAAGGAAAAGTACATTGAAAGAAACGGAGGCTTGTGGGCTGAAAAAGGAGGAAGAGGATGACAATCTCAAAAAGGAAGAGGAGCAACTTTTGTGATGGATTGATTTGTGAATTTGCTATATTATTCATGAACTTGTCTGTATTATTTCAAAGTAAAAAAAATTCTCAAACTTTTAGAAAAGTAATTTTTTTTTTTTGGTACGTGAATTTTTTATTTTTGATAAATATAAATATAAATAACATATTTAAAAGCTATTGAACCAAAAAATAAATTTTAATTAAAAATAAACAAAAAAGTTAAAATGAATAAACTGAATTCAACTATTAACAAGCAAGTCATAAAAAGAATTATATGACTGTGTTTATTTGGAGACGTGGAACTTAAGATTAGATTTATTATTCGTGAGTCTTATAAATTTAATATTTGTGAAAATAAAAAAATTTAGGAAATTTTTAATTAATAATTCCTCAAGAGGAGGGAGGTGAAATACTATTGAATGAAATGACAAATTTTGTATTCCTAAATTTTTTTTATTAAAATTTAGAAGTTAAATTTTTTTTTCTGTCAAATAATAATAAAATAATTTTATTTTAGCCAAAAATAAAAAAATATAACTCCGCATTTTCGTCGATCAAGCGATGGTGGAAACCGTCGCAAGATTAGTTTCTTGCCAAAATTTTAACTATCGCCAGGGCAATCGTGTAACTTTTTTTTTTTTTGGTAGGTAGCAATCGTAACTTATGGAGCGACGAGACTTGGACTAGCACCAGCCACATCTGTTCTGGCAATAGTCTAGCCCGGCTTTAAATTTCACCCTCGAATCCCTCTCCTCCAGTTCAAAAAACACGCTTTTCCTGTTCTGCTAGCCGTCGAGTCTGCTGAATCAACGTCAGGTCTTGCTCTCTCTCTCTCTATCTCCCTCTCTCTGTATACATATATATATATATATATATATATATACAACCGTAAGCCAATCGTTTTACATATCGTATTAATCAAAACCCTAGATATATATTATTATTATATAGTGTTTATACATTCAATCCTCACAGAAACCCTAGGACCACATTTTCTTTGCAGACTATGGAATGGAACAAAGAAACCCTACAGTTTCTCTCTCAATGCTTTCTCCACACTCTCTCTCCTTACCCCGAGCCCCGCCATCGTGCTGAGGCCAGCCTGGCGGAGGCCGCCGATCGCCCCAACTTTTGCCTCGCCGTCCTCCGCCTGGTTGCGGAGCCCACAGTCGATGAGCCGATCCGCCAGGCCGCCGCTGTCAACTTCAAGAATCACCTCCGCACGCGGTGGTCGCCGGTGCCTGCCTCTGAGCCCAATGTCCCTGCCCTGCCGCAGATTCCGGACTCCGAGAAGGACCAGATCAAGGCCCTGATTGTGCCCCTTATGCTCTCGGCCGCCCCACGTATTCAATCCCAACTGAGTGAAGCCCTAGCAGTGATTGGCAAGCATGATTTCCCAAAATTGTGGCCAGCCCTGCTGCCAGAACTCCAATCGAGCTTAGAGAAAGCTGGTGAGTCGTCTGATTACGCTACTGTCAATGGAATACTCAGCACTGTGAATTCGATATTTAAGAAGTTTCGGTATCAGTACAAGACCAGTGACTTGTTACTTGATTTGAAGTACTGTCTTGATAATTTTGCGGAGCCACTGTTGAAAATTTTTAAACGAACCGGGGGTTTGATTGATAATGTGGCGAGTTTGGGTGGGCAAGCTGCAACACTATGGCCTTTTGTTGAGGCGCAGAGGTTGTGCTGCAGAATATTTTATTCCCTGAATTTTCAAGAATTGCCTGAAGTTTTTGAGGATCATATGGCAGCATGGATGGTTGAGTTTCAAAAGTATCTTACTGTGAAGTACCCCGTGCTTGAAGATGGTGGTGGTGATGGTCTTGTGATTGTTGATAAGCTGCGAGCTGCAGTTTGTGAGAATATAAGCCTTTACATGGAGAAAAATGAAGAAGAGTTTCAAGGTTACTTGGGTGGGTTTGTGGAAGCTGTATGGAATCTTCTTGTCTCTGTGTCTGCATCTTCTAGTCGTGATAAGTTAACTGTGACTGCAATCAAGTTCTTAACCACGGTCAGCACAAGTGTTCACCACACTTTGTTTGCCAGGGATGACATTTTACAGCAAATTTGTCAAAGTATTGTTATCCCGAATGTGATGTTGAGAGATGAGGATGAGGAATTATTTAAAATGAATTACGTTGAGTTCATTAGAAGGGACATGGAAGGCAGTGATCTTGATACAAGGAGGAGGATCGCCTGTGAGCTTTTGAAGGGAATTGCAACCAACTACAAAGAGAAGGTGACTCAACAGGTTTCCAGTCAGATACAGAGTAGTTTGGTGGTGTTCGCCGAAAATCCAGCAGCAAATTGGAAACACAAGGACTGCGCCATTTATTTGGTTGTCTCCCTTGCAACTAAAACGGCAGGTGGTACTTCAGTCTCCGCTGATCTGGTAGATGTTGAGAGCTTTTTCAGATCAGTTATTGTCCCAGAGTTGCAGAATCAAGATATAAATGGGTTCCCAATGCTGAAGGCTGGTGCTCTGAAATTCTTTACTATGTTTAGGAATCAGATCTCAAAACCTATTGCACTGGCATTGATTCCAGACGTGGTGCGTTTCCTTGGTTCAGAGTCAAATGTGGTTCATTCTTATGCTGCAAGTTGTATTGAGAAACTCTTGTTAGTCAAGGACGATGGGGGAAGAGCAAGATATATTTCATCAGACATCAGCCCATTTTTGCCCGTATTGATGACCAACCTTTTCGGTGCCTTGGGGATGCCAGAGTCCGAGGAGAATCCATATGTAATGAAGTGTATCATGAGGGTTCTTGGAATGGCAGATATTTCTCGTGATGTTGCTTCTCCTTGTATTGCTGGGCTGACATCTGTGCTCAACAAAGTCTCTGAGAACCCGAAAAATCCCAGCTTTAATTACTATCTCTTTGAGGCAGTGGCTGTTCTTGTCAGACGGTCCTGTGAGAAGGACCCTTTTCTTATCTCTGCATTTGAAGCAAGCCTATTTCCCAGCCTCCAGTTGATCTTGGCCAAGGATGTCACTGAATTTTTCCCTTATGCATTCCAGCTACTAGCTCAGCTTGTTGAGTTGCTGCCACCAATCCCACAACATTACATGCAGATCTTTGAGATTCTTCTGTTGCCTGATTCGTGGAAAAAATCTGGAAATGTTCCAGCTCTTGTTCGCTTGCTTCAAGCCTTCCTTCAGAAGGCTCCCCATGAGCTTAACCAGGGTGGGAGGTTGACTCAGGTATTGGGAATATTCAACAAGCTTGTTTTATCTCCAAGCACAGATGAGCAAGGATTTTATGTGCTGAATACGGTTATTGAGAACCTTGGGTATGATGTAATCGCACCCTGGATGCCCCACATCTGGGCTTCTTTATTTACGGGGCTCCGGAATAGCAGAACAGTGAAGTTTGTGAAGTCTTTTCTGATATTCACATCCCTTTTTGTCATCAAACATGGTTCACAGACTCTTGTTGATTCAATGAATGCTGTCCAACCCAATATGTTTTTGGCGATCGTGGAGGAATTTTGGATACCTAATCTTAAGCTGATAACAGGTTCCATTGAGCTTAAGTTGACATCAGTTGCTTCAACCAGACTTATATGTGAATCTCAAGCCCTGTTGGATCCTGCATTCTCTAGACCTTGGGGGAAAATGCTGGATAGCATTGTTACCCTTCTTTCACGGCCAGAGCACGACAGAGTTGAAGAGGAACCGGATGTTCCAGATTTTGGGGACAATGTGGGTTATGGTGCTACTTCTGTACATCTATACAATGCTGTGAAAAAAGAGGAGGATCTTTTAAAGGATGTGAGGGACCCCAAGCAATTTTTGGTGGCGTCATTGAAAAACCTTTCTTCTCTTTCCCCCGGGACGTACCCCAAAGTTATCACTGAAAATCTTGATCCGGCAAATCAAGCAGCCTTGCTTCAGCTTTTCAACTCCTATAATCTCTCAATAGTTTGAGAAAGAATCCACCATGGTATGTTTTTCTTGTCTGCTTTATAATGTTGTGTTTTGGTACTGTAATTTACTATGAAACTATTGTGAGTAACTTGAAATCTCCATTAACTGACTGAAGCAAATAAATAGATGAGAAAGCTCTAATTTTTGTTGCAAATTACCATGTGGAATTTGGCTGAGTCTGGGGTTTGATTTTAGTGTTACTTAACTCATGTAATTTGTGGGATTCCTGCCAACTCATTATGTGGGATGCCATTGGGTGCTCCTTCTAAAACTAGGGGATGGAGTGATTAGAAACTTCTAGAGATGGCTAGTGGGTTGGAAGAGATGCTATTTTTTCAAAGGGGCTAGGGTCACCTTAATCAATAGCACATTGTCAAGCTTGCCAATGTACTTCTCATCTATCTTTCCCATTTCAGCTGCGAGGAGGGGTCGAGAAATTGCTGAGAGACTTCTCACTGCTTGAATTACGGAATATAATTTTTATTAATTTTTACTAATTTTTTGCCATTCAAAATACACCCTAGTTTTCCAATATTTCTTGCATCATTTTAGCTTAAAAAAATTGGAAAATGAACCCAAAAAAAAAAAAAAATTATGCTTTCATTTTGACACTCTTCCAGGCATTTTCGGTTACTCGTTTGGATATATTATTATTATACAAACATTCTCAAAACACTTGGAGCGTGACAGCATATCACAAAACTAAGTAACTCACATGCACGCCCAAAGCATGGATGCGCATGTATTTTTGTTAATGCTTTAGCTAGATTTAAAGGGTATTTAAAAAAAATTAAATAAATGAGCATAAAAATGTAATTATGTCTTATTATTTTTTTTTTCAAGTTGTCTATGATCATCACCAAAACAATTATTCTAGCGTCGAAATTTTAGATATAGACATAAATATATGTTCATGTCTAACTATATATTGATACAACTCAATTTATAATTATCTACAAAACATTAAACTGACAAAATATGACGACTTGATATTACTATTGACTAAGTAGAGCTTCATATCATATTAAAAATATCACAAAGTAAAAAACTCATTAACCCCTTAACTAGATATGGTATTGGGCGTTTTAATTTTTCAAGTGCCCTCAACTATGAAAAACATTTGTAGATTTGATTAGACCCCATTGGTTTTGAAAAATTTGTAATTAATTTTTTAATTATATTTATCCGTATTATATTTATAACAACACATATTAGAAATGTTTTCCATGGGATGAAAATTTTTGAAAATAAAAGATTACGGAGACAATTGTTACTCTGTTAATGATGATTACTGGGATTATAAATTCATAATACTTATGTTTTAGAATGAGAGAGTAAATATTAGTAATAATTATATTATGTTTGGAATATTAAAAATTTTGAAAAGGTAAAGCTTAATTATATTTGGAATGAGAGTAAATTGACTAAAGGATAAAAGTTTACATTTAATTTTAATAAAATATTTTAGTAAAATAAATCATCATAATAATTATTATTTTAATAATA
Source organism: Vitellaria paradoxa (assembly GCA_019916065.1). Lineage (NCBI taxonomy): Eukaryota > Viridiplantae > Streptophyta > Magnoliopsida > Ericales > Sapotaceae > Vitellaria > Vitellaria paradoxa. The sequence continues at coordinate 16,207,700 of CM034234.1, read as the reverse complement.
ATTAGCTTTAATTAAAGTATGTTATAAAAATATATAATCTTAAATAAATATTAATTATAAAAAATAATTGAGTGCGTTAATTTGTGCTATACAAATATATTCTTGTAGTTTACTTTTTATTAAATAAAATTACATAACTATCTTCGTTCTTTTAATAAGATATGTTGTATAATTTTAACGTTATAAATATCCTTCTACAAAAATGAGAGTAATTGTGTAATTTATTTAATAAAAGAATAAAGTAGAGTATAAGAATTCATTTGTAGAGTGTAAATAAGTTTAGTTAAAATAATTTTGTTATAGATTAATATTTTAATAATAATTAATTCTAATAGTGAATTATTGTTTCAACAAAATTATTTTTATTTTAATAAAATAATTTAATAAAACAATGAACTTTATGTTATTTAAATAAATTATTAATTTTAATAAAGTATTTTTTAAGATGAACAATCAAGTTTGAGAGAATGTTTTCGAGGGTTTATTGGGATTTAAATAAATATTTTACAAAATAATGAGAAAAAGTAAAAAAATTTTTCATATGAAAGTAATTATTACCCCTAAAATAATTGTTACCCCTTATTCAAATTGATGTAATGAAAAGTAGAAATTATTCTAATAAAATTACCATTCGTTATTCCTAAAACAAATATGTCGATAGTTGTAAGATTATATTTAAATTCATTATCATTCAACCAGCTTCATACCACGGTCAAATTGAAACATCGACTTACTGCAAGTGTCTGTAGAACACACACACACACACCCCCCCACACACACACAGCTTCATTTATGAGAAAGCACAGTCTCCGTGTGAAGTCAGGATTCATAACTACAAATTAAAGGACTCCACGTAAATTAGAGCCGGTTTGGAAGAAAAAAAAGAAGCTCAAAAAAATTTAAAAAATTTCAAAAATTTTTAAATTCCTCCAATCAAAATTTGTCACTTATCATTTTTATATTACATCAACCTCAAAAGTTGAGTTTTTTTAACTTGTTTAAACTTACAAACACCCCTAGTATAAAATCTTCGCTTCTATGTAAAACCCTTTTTCCAATTATTAAAATAAAATAAGATAAAATAAAAGCCATTCATTTTTCCTCGATAGTTCATGCAGTCTGATGCTCCACCAATCGATATATATATATATATATACACACACACATGTTTCTTAACGCCAAATATTTATATGCCTATCCATGCCGCCGACACTTTGCAATCTATCCATCAAGATACATGCATAGTTATTATACAATATCACCTTATTAATTTTTCGCAACAAATTAAATGAAATTAATTATTGTTATACTTTTAATAGATCAAAATTCAAAATAATTTTGATATTTTTTATATATAAACACTAGAAGTTGGCACATATTTTGTGTGTTTTTTATTAAAATTTTATTTTAGTTAGTACATATTTTTGTGATTTTTAATAAAATTTATTTTAATTAAAATAAAATTATAAAAATAATAAAAGTGACTCAAATAGTAAAAAACAAACGGTTAAAGTTATTAAAGTAAATAATAACTAATTACTAAATATTTAAAGAAAGTCAAATTGTTACAAAAGTAGTGAATAGTTAAAGAATATTTAAAAAAAAAGTAAAAAAAAAATATATAAATAGTGAATTACTTAATTACATCATGATAGTTATAAAATTTTACTTTTTAATATTATTAAAATTGTAGATACGTCGTTATAAGGAGTTTAAGGATATATTGGAAGAAGAAAAAAAAGTATTGCTAAAATAAAAATTTAAGAATTTTAAAACTTCACTCAACCTCTAATGTTTACTTTGTATAACATTGTTTATAAACGTGTACACCATATAAATTCATGATGGGATTTTCATGTTAAAATTTAAACATTTATAGTCCACCTTATTATTTTCTTTAATTTATTATACTAAATCGGTTGATTAAAAAGAACATTACTGTTTAGTAAATTTGTAATTTATTTTGTATAAATTAAAATTTTGTTTTCCTTTCTTTCCCATGAGCTTTACAGTATTGAAAAGAGGGGAGATTAACATCAATTTTAATGTTAGCTCAATAACATTGATCTTATTAGCTACTAGATTAAGAGTGTGTTTGAAGTAATAAAATAATTAGATAAAATGAGATAAAATATAATTAAGAAAAATTTTTTATGTTTGGTACACATATCTCAAGTTGCGTTTTTTGAAAATTAACAGTAAGATTCGATTCCAATAGATTGGATTTTCGTTTGGACGGATTTAAAATTTTGGGTAGTCATGATTTTTTTGTATTACAATTCGTTCAAATGAATTGTAAAAACCATTTAGACAGAAGTTTGCCGCACAAATCTATCGGAATGGTTGCTACAATTTGTTGGAATGATTTTTACGACCCCATAAAAAAAGTTAAAGTGGATGTTATTCAATAGTTTGGGAGTTCATAGTGAGAGTGGCAAAAAAATTTTTGTTATTTAATTAATTGAATTCTAATTATCGACTTTTTTTTGAAAAGTATTGAATTTTTTTTTAACTTTAAGAAGTATGAATATGTAAAAATATAATAAAAATTTTTAAAAATTTTACCAAACTTTTATATACCAAACGTACCCTAAAATGGACGAGTTGAAAGAAAGTTTAAAAATTTTACACCTTACCTGTCCCTTTGATGCCTCGTACGAAGCGACCACCCAGTGTCTCGCAAGCAACAAATGGACATTCCTCTCCTCAATGGTACAATTGTGACTGTAGTAATTTCGGGGATAATATCATGATGCCACCTCATTGCCAGTCTTTTTTAGCCTTTCGCAAAAGAGAAAGGACAGAATTCTTCTTCGCCTTTTTTTTTTTTTAAAGTAAAAAGTAATACACCATTTGAAATTTTCATTAAGATTTATTATCTGAATAATACAGTGCGTTGGCAATAGGGGGTGTTTGGTAGATAAAAAGTGAAAGAAAAAATATAATAAAAATGAAAAGATGTGACATAAAAGTAATAGATGGAAGATTTTGATTGGAGAAAAATATAAAAATTAATTAAAATTAATAAATTTTTGTGAAATTTAGTGTGGCCAAACAGGACCTAAATATTGGCGCAACTATTTGTAGTCTTATTTTTTTCCACTTCATTTTTTTAAATAATTTAATAATTTCTTTACATAATTCACAAATTACACTTAAAGTTTTAAAAATATTCATAAATTACTAAATATTTTCAGTAACTTATTAGTAAAATTGTTGAATTTTTTTAATAAATATTTGTTGAAAAATTTTTAATTTATTCAGTAATTAGTTACTGAAATATTTCATTTATTTGTCAAAAATTTGTTTCAGTAAGTAATTATGAAATTTATTTGATTTTTTTTAGCAAGTCGTTGTCGATATAAATTTTTATTGAAATTTTATGTATAATTTTTTTAGAGCGTGTGATATATATAATAAAAATAGAGAGTAAATAAAGTATTTTATATTAGAGTATTTTTATTCTAAAATAAAAAAAAATTTAACTAGGTTGCGGAAAAAGAAAAGTAAAATTACTAGTAGTGACACCCATAAATATTATTTATGTTTCAATAGAATAGCCTTATTTGTTTATTTATTTTCACTTTTTTGAACGTGGGAAAGTAAACTTTGAGCTCAAATGGCCTTTGCTTGAGCGATTAACCCATGGAGGAAAGAGAGACAGAGAGATGCAAAAATAGAGAGGTGGGGAGAGAAGAGCCAGAGAGGTACTTAAAGAAAGAAATCTAAACAGAGAGATGGCGTTGACCGCAAAAGGCAAGAGCAGCAATGAAGGCTGGGATATGGGTTTCCTCGTAGTCTTCTTCCCCCAAGATGAAAAACACAGTAATGTCAGCAACAAGAAGAAGAAGACGAACAACAATATGTTCTCTTCATCACCATCACCATCACCGTCACCGTCACCATCTTCATCTACCTCCAAACGCCGAATGAACAGTCCACTGATCAGACGAATTACCTCCTCCAACCACCAACTCCTCCCCAGAGCCCAATCCACCATCTCCATCTGTGCCATCCTCTGTTAATGTTTATTTGATTGAGCATGCACATTAATTGAATTTTGTTTTTAATAAAATGGGTTGAATTCAAGTTTAAAGTTAATATACACAGAAAATGCCCAATAAAAAAGTGATTTATATGGACTGAGATTTTGTGCACCTTTCAGATGTATTAATTATGTGGTTGGACGATTAATAGTGTGAGCCTAAGGAACTCACTGTAGGCTTTTTATGGGAGGGTCCAGTAAGATTAGGATTTTCCCTATAAATATATGGTTAAGTCCTCTCTCTATCCTAGACAGACAGAACACGTCCCATAGAAAATCCGTCATACAGACCTAGGGCATAGAAAAGAAGATCTATAGCCATTGAAGTTTTATTTTGAACTTGAAAATCACTTCCGTTCACTTCAAGAATAATGGAACAAATAGATACGTTTTTGTATTAGTAATTGTATAATTTGATATTCATAAATTCATATACAGATTTATTACATATGGTATCAGAGCAACTGTATATGGATTAGGGACTCAGAATCATCAATTTATTTATATTTTTGATTTTCAAATTTAAATCCAAGATATTGAATAATTGATCTGGAAAAATAATAATTTTTTTTTGGAGACAAAAGGCTTTTGTTCTTCTCGAAAACTGATCGTAAAAGGAGGTATACTAATTTAAAATTTTGTGATTTAAAAAAAAAATATATATATATATATTCTCTTTCTCGTCTGATTGCGTTTCAATGTTTTATTAGATTATTTTATTCCTGTTAGGAAATTGCAGTCTGTGAATTAAATGCGAGTAATTAAAAATTGTGTGTATATATATATATGGGACTGTTTGGTTTACAATTAAATATCAAAATTTATCAAAAGTTACAAAAAATTTATATTTTTTTTAATTTAATTTTGTCATATATCACTTTTACATTAAATTTTTATATTTTTACTATACTTTTTTACTAATTTTTTTTTTTAACCAAACACATCTGTATATCGCGGCTGTGTGTATGCATAAGAGCAAACGGATACTCTGTTTTAATTTCTTTTTTTACGGTTAGACATATATATATATTACATATTATATATGTACGGGGGATATATAAAAAAAAGGGAAAGTTGATTTTTTTGTCTTGTCCTCTTACACACTTAACAATCTGGTTTCCATATGATTTGGAACCTCACAGCTTGCTGGTTTCATCTTTTTCGGATTATATATATATATATATATATATATAAATAGAGAATAAATAAAAAAAAAAGGTTGAAAAGTTGAATGTATCATTCACAGATAGCTGGACGTGCGTGCATATATCACACGGTTTTGTCCTTTTCTGTTATTATACATATTATGTATATATTATACATATATATATACGGAATTAAAAAAAAAAAAATGGGCACTAGTGAGGACTAGTGACCGCGAGAAGTGCCGAATGCTAGCAACCTACACTTCTCGGTAATTTTTGTAAATTCTTGACAGTTACGCAGATTTTTTTTATTTTTTATGAATAACATATTTTAAAATTTACGAACATTCTAGAATAGTGTACCTCCCATTGGGTAAATTTGGGTATTTAAATACCTATAAAAATGTGATTGCGAACATATTTTTTTTGATACAAAAAAAAATATTGAAAATAACAAAGGGCAATTTAAACAAAAGAATGTCATATTAAGGATTTGTAGGTTGATATAGGTGCTACTACCCAAAAGAGTACATCTATTGATATGTAAAATATGACAGTATCTATTGTATTATTACATGTAATCACCTGCCCAAATGGGGTAATTGCATGTTTTAATGACACGGATAATTTTTGGTGACTGACTTGAAAATATTTATTTTTAAGAGATTGGTATGCCTAAAGGGAACTAATCTTTTTAAATATTTGAGTATTTTCATTGTAGTTAACCGTGAGGAATCTCATAGCATGTTGCGCTCTCTGCCCAAAGGGGATGGGGCAATGATGCACCGAGGTACCTTTATTATTATTAATATTATACTTAATTAAGTTTAAAGCACATAAGAATTGTTTATTGCCCATATTATGCTAATTTGTTGCCTCTTGTGTTCGCATGTATAATTTCGTTTAAAGTTATTAATAGCAATACAATTATTATGCTACTGAATGATTCCAATTTTAAGAAGTGGTAGCAAATTTTTTTTGGTAACCTATTTTTTGATATTTTAAATTTAATAGTAATATATACTCTCACTGGTTTTAATAATATTGAACTTTTAATTGAGCTACTTAATGGCCCCAAATTGCTTGTTTACATAATTTTCTCATTTTTTTAAAGCACATAATTTTTTTTTTTGCCATAAAATAATACTACAATCATAGACAACTTAAGTATAATTATGTCATGATGAGAAATGTTAAGTTGATATTAGCATTACTGCCCAAAGGGGTAAGCTCGTTGATTTTTGATATTTCTTGCATATTTGTACATGACGAGCCATTGTATTAGTACATATAATAATCTGTCCAAAGGGGATTGTTGTATGTATTAATGACATGGTTAAAATTCAGTGACTGATCAGAGAATATTTGGGTGAGAAAGGTCTTTCTGTCCAAAGAAGATTAATTTTTCAAATTTGGGTATTCTCATTGGTGGTTTACTGAAGGGACCTCATAGCATATTGCATTCTCTGCTCAAAGAGAAGATGACAATGATGCATCGAGTCATCTCTTATAGTTTATACTTGATTAAGTTTACGCTAATTATTATTTTAAAATCTTCAAATTATTAAGCGTGGCGTTTTGCGTAGTGATCTACTTTAGATAAGTCTAGTGCAAATTTTGAGTACGTTTAATTTTAATGATGATAATAGTATGTCCAAAAGACATAAAGTTTGAGATAATTTTTTTTTATAGCATAAAAAAGTAGGTCATATTTCTAAAGAAATATTCAAAGCTTGATACTGCTAATTTAGACTTTTTATAGCAGATTGATGAAGATAGGAGCAATGTGATAATGCCTATTTCATTGTTCAAAATCTAGACCTTTGTTTTGTTTACACATATGGAGGAGATGATTATTAGTTGATGATTTATGATATCATTTCTATTAATGGTCATGATCTTGTTGTACTTGATCTTATTTCTATTGGTGCTCCTAATCCCATTCTATATATATCTGTGAGAAAATTCGTCAAAATGAGTTATCTATGTATCTCGGTGAAAATGATTATAATGCAGATCCTATGGTTGATCTAGTGACCTATACTAGTGTTATTTTGAGTCCTTATGTAGCATTTGGGTGTCAATATTTTTGAATAGTGACCTAAATTAGGAAATTTATTTGGTGCAACCTAGGTGATAAGAAGCACATGGTGTGTAAGTTGATAAAGTTTATTCATAGGTTGAAACAAGCCTCGCACTAATGTTACTTAAAAATGAGATTGTCTCTTCTATAAGTTCTGTGAAAATAAGGTTGCTTAGCGCATACACCCTAGGTCAGTTGGAGAAAATTTATTTTCATTTTTTCTTTATGTGATGATACCCTTCTAGTTAGTATGGATTTAGGTCTCTTGAGAGATACTAAGCCACTATTATCTAATACTATTGATATAAAAGATTTAGGAAAGGCCTCATTGCTTTGGGCATTAAGATTATTCGTAATAGATCTCGTGATATACTAGGGTTTTCTTAGAAAGAGCATATCAATCACTTAGAAAGAATGGTGATATCATCATTGAGCACATTAATACAAAACAGATGATGGCGAATCCATTAACCAAAGGACTTCGACCTGTTATTTTTAATAATCATGTTTCAAACATTGGAGTAATTAAGTCTCTTGATATACTTGGTTAGTGGGAGTTGTTTTTCTTTACATTATGTGATTGTTATTGTATGTGATACCTTTCAATTTGTTCATGGCCATTAAAATTTATAAATGGTTATCGGTTATTTTATTTTTGATACTATTTATGCATGGATATATATTTTTTTGATATTTTATATGTCTTATATAGATGCATATATATTCATGATACAAATTTAAAGAAAAGTCTCAAGTTTAGTGTACTTGAGCATTCGAGAATATGTTTTGTTTTGCACCGTAAAGTTTTCTTGAGTTATACATGCAAGACATATTAGTTTCATTGGAAACTATTGAAATTCTCTTACTTAATGAATAAGTGTATATAGTTAAAGAGAATTTGAAGACTGATAGAGGAGTAACACATTTATGAGATCACTTAAGGAGTGCTATTTCCCACCACACTACCACATATGATTCATATTAATGAGGAAATTGATATTTGTGATCATAAGTAGTCTTACATTGATTATTAATGTAATGACAATCATGGTTTGATATTGGTTACCTTATTAGACAGGATTGTTTTAAGTGTTATCTCTTGACTTTACTTGTTTTTTTTAAATGTGGCCACATACGGATTTTATAGTTTCAACCTAAGAGTCATTTTGTTAAAATATTTTAAATTATAACTTCAATTAATGTTTGCTCAAGTGGGAGAATGTTAGTGTTTTCCTTCATTAAGCATGCACATTAATTGAATTTTGTTTCTAATAAAATGGGTTGAATTCAAGTTTAAAGTCAAGACATACAGGAAAGACCCAATAAAAAAGTGATTTATATGGACTAAGCTTTTGTGCACCTTTCAGATGTATTAATTATGTGGTTGAACGGTTAATAGTGTAGGCCTAAGGAGCCCAGTGTAGGCCTTTTATGGGAGGGTTCAGTGAGGTTAGGGTTTTTCCTATAAATATATGGGTAGGTCTTCTCTCTATCCTAGACAGACAGAACACGCCCATAGAAAATCTGTCATATAGACCTAGGGTATAGAGAGAAAAATCTATAGCCGCTGAAGTTTTATTTTGAACTTGAAGATCACTTCCACTAACTTCAAGAATGATGGAACAAATAGGTACGCTTTCGCATTAATAATTGTATAATTTGATATTCCTAAATTTATATACAGATTTATTTTAAATCTTACATCCTCGTCTTCATCACCCTCCTCCTCTTCACTCTCTCCAATTTCAAATCGACCACCACCGCCACCGCCGCTGCCTCCGCCATCAATCGCTTCACTTCCTGCCGACATCTTTCCACAAATCCTCAACGTCTGCACAAACCCATAAAAACCCATTCACCCTCTCCACCACCTTCGCATGCTTTGCAAGGAATGGGAACTCTGCACAGTAGAGGCACGAACGCCATGAACGATGTCGTTGTGGGCCATGCGTTGGAGTCCATTACAGAGCAACAACTTCGCTTGTTTCTCAGACTCTTTCATCGCTCTGTTCTCGCCTCGAGATCAGACCTCGTCCTCATCTTCCCCTCTCAGTCCCATTCATCTTCTTTCCAAACTGTAATCCTAGAAGAGAACGAGTCTTTCTCCGAACTCGTTCGTCGAACTCGGTCGAGTGATACGAACTCAGCGGTGAGTTTTGATTTGACCCAGTTCGTGAAATCGAGCGAGAAGGTGAAAGAGTTGGGAGAACCGATATGGGGGAGACGAATACGAAGCAATGGCGGCGAGGAAGGTGGCGCTGAGTTGACTCGGTTGAGTTATGGCTCGGTGGTGAGTTTCGTTGCAGACGAGCTTGACTCGGAGAACTCGCTGGCTGGGTTCTTTGACGATGATGTTCCAATGAGTCTGAGAAGATGGGCTTGTTATCCGATGCTACTGGGTCGAGTGAGAAGAAATTTCAAGCACGTATTGCTGGCGGACGTGAATGAAGTTTTAATACTTGGTGACCCACTCGGCCCAGTCAGGACTCGGAGTCCCGAGTCAGTTCATTTATCAAGTGATGCCCCCACAATCGGCAAGTGTGGAAAGCAACTCGGTTAAAACTCAGTCACTTGCTGACAAGCGGTGAACTCGGCGGTGATAATGGGCGGGACTCGGGGAGTTCAACGGCTGTCGAACGCAATGCTGACCGAGATAGTCCGAGCCGCAACCCAACGCAAGAGGAAGAACTCATTTACTGAGTCGGGGCTGTTCAACCAACTCGTTGGCAATGAGTTCGCGTTGAAGAACATAAACGTTGTGGTTAAGTCAACCGAGTCAATCCCCGACGCGAGTTCACTCACCGGGTTGAACTCAAACTCGAGTTCCTCCTAGCCTGCGTCAAATTATACTGTGGTTAGGCGGGTAATGGCGGTGTAGATATCACTTCTAATTTTTTGAGGCAATTTTGTTTACTAGAATTAGATTCGTCTATTTACAGTGATTGTTAGATTTTTAATGAATAAACAATAATTTTAACAGAAAATTATAATTATTCACTTATAACTTTTTATTCCACACTATAAACACCATATAAATTTTTTACGCTTAATTTGAGAAAAGAAAAAAATTAAATTTTCCAGTAACTAACCGTTAAAAAGTTAATCTTTTTTTTTATTTAAGATGGAAAAATATTAACTTTTTAATAATTAATTTTTTAAACTTTTTATTAATTTGACTTTAAAAAAAGTTAAAAATATAAAAAGATAATTTTAATCATTTTAGAATAAGTAAAAAAAAATTAAATAATAAAAATTAACTTTTAATTAGTGTTACTAAACTAAGTCTTAAGACTATATAATTATCGTGCCTAATAAAAGATCATCCAATAATAAAGTATCTTCAATTAAATTCAATTCAATTCAAATTTTTATTTAAAATTAATATGTGCAATCTTATATTATCATGATTTTACACTGAAATAATATGACGGAATTCTTAGCCCTATCATTTTTAAATTAAAAAAATAATTCATTAAAATGTATTTTTATTATAATAATATCATATCATTTTTATTTAGTGATTTCATATATATAATAAAGAAATGTTTCCTAATATATATATATATATATATATATATTTCATGTTGTATTACTTAAAATAAATAAATAAATAAAATTTCTATAGCAACCGTATCTTTGGTTTTTTTTTTTTTTGGTAGGTACCGTATCTTTGGTTTTATTAGTTTTCTATGAGGAAGTAATGTTGGCAAGGTGATTCTAATATATATAGAACCAAACCACATCCTTTCATTGTTAAAAACTCCTTCAAAAAAAAAAAAAAAAGAAAAAACATTAAAATTTTATATTTAAAAAAAAAATTATCATACACACAAAATTATCAATTTTTTCAAATTTCCCTTTCAATTTTGTTGACCTTTCAAGGTTTTAGCAAGGAAAAAAAAAATCACAAAATTGCCAAAAGTAAGATTTTTTTTAATTTACCAAAAAAATCGCCAAATTCCGTTTTTAAAATGGAAATAAATTAGGGATTCTGCTCTAAAAAAGTACGTGGTTTGATGGAGTGTAACTGGTTGTTATCAAATAATTGGTTGTTTTAATTTAGTTTGAAAATTTGACCAATTTTAAATATTTCGTAGTTTTTTGAAATAATTTTTATAATTTTCAATCAAAAAAATAATTGGTTATCAATTTTATTTTCTTAATTTAAATTTATTTAAATTTTAACTTATTTACAGAAAATATCCATTCCGTTCCATATGCAAGGAGTACTTTCCACCGAACTTTCTTAGATAAGATACTGTAATTTTGCTTTTGTTGAATTAAATGCATGAATTAATTAATAATATAATTTAGGAGGCAAAAATAATGAATAATAATGAAAAATATGATCTGAGTAACTTTTTATATTTGACTCATATCCATCAAATTACGTTTTTCAAATATGAATAGTGTCATTTTTTTACTTTTACGTGGGTTTTTTTGAAGAGATAATTCGTTCGAATTAATTTTTTTTAATTCATTTGAATGGTTTTATATCAGAATTTTTTAAAAGTTATTGAAAAAATTTTAAAATTCGTAGAAAAGTTAATGAGGTTTGTGGGAGTGTTACTAAAATTTGTAAAAAAATTTATTAGGGTTTATAAAAATTTGTTAAGATATGTAGATAAATATTGATTAATAGAAATTTCACCACAAAAGGGACAAAATTTGTTAGAATTTTAAAAATTTTTAAAACTTTTCAGAAATTTTTTTAAACTTTTAACACACCAAATACACTTTTAGTTTCATTTCGATTATGACATATTTACCTCTTATTAACCTGTTTAAAAATTTATTTTCAAAATTTTTTAATAAATTAAAAATAATACACGATATTTATTTTTTAAAAAACCCAGAGACTACCATGATGGCCTTCCATAACATGTCTTCTGCAGCGATAATGAAGAGGCAACCACACAGGAATGAAAGTAATAAAGACTGAAGGCTGTGATTTGGTGCTTATTTCTTAGAGAGAGAAAGTTTCAAAGGGCTATTTTGTATAGAGTATATTCGTGTTACGTACAGAGAGAGAGAGAGAGGGAGAGAGAGAGAGAGAGAGAGAGAGAGGGGTGAAAGGAGGAGTACACAGACTGGGATGGGAGAGAGCGCATTGATTAAGCCATGTGCCTCAATGTTTTCCACCGCGCTGCATTTGTAGCTTAAAATCAGAGTTACTAGTAACTTGCTTTTTGCTTTTGACTTTGCCAGCTTTGTCCAATCAAACAAGCCTTAATTAGTAATTTACATTAAAACTGTATTTAGATAAAAAATTTATCAATAAAAAATAAAAATTTAAAAATTCTTTTTTTACTTAATTTGTAATAAAAATAAAAATTATAAAAATTAAAAATAACCTAATTAAAATTATTTATTAATGAACATATCTTTTTAATTTCTTAAAAAAATACATTTTAAAATTTTATATTCCTTCATATTTTTTTCTTTTTTTTTAACTTTTTTTTAATGTTTTTTTATAGAAAAAGAAAATAACCCTAAATGAAGTGCACAAGTGGATGAAATTGGGGTTTAACATCACATTTGATGATAGTTAGGTGATTGCTTGATGTGAATCATTAAAATATATTTAAATCGTTGAATTAAAACTTAACAACCGAGATTGGATTGTCATCTAACTAACATTAATTTCTTCCATTTGAGTTGATGACCCTATTAGAAATGCACATAAAAAATGATTAATTATAAGATAACCTCTTGAATTATTGAGTAATATTATTTTTAGACTAAAAAACACATCAATTCTTTAAATTATTAAATTTTACGAATGTTTTCTTAAATTAAATTTTTATAATTCTAACATAATTTAATCCACGAACGTGGAAAATAGAGAAAAAAATACTTTATGTTAAAATAAATACTTTATAATTTTATTAAAATAAAGTAACACTCCTATAGCAAAGCTACAAACATTTTATTTTCATAATTTTTGTAAAAAACTCTTAGCATATTTTTATCAATTAAAATTTTATACTTTGATTTTTTATTTTATAGAAATTTATGTATGAGTATTTTGGTCCATAATATTTTTCTTTTCTATTTCACATGCACATTATAGGCATAAATTTTGTTAGAAAATCACAATTAACGATGTGAGGAAATGATACATTATTATGAATTGATAGTTGAAGATTTAATATTTAATATTTTTTTAATTAAGTAAAATAATATTAAACTGTATTTCGGTAAGTAAACATTAGGCTCTGTTTGCAATTTTTTCGGGTACTGACTTTTTATTTTTTTTTTCTTTTAGATGATTAAAATTATCTCCTTATATTTTAAATTTTTCTTAAAAATGAAGAGTAAAATATTTCAAATAAATAAAAAACTAAAAAAAGTTATTTTTTATTTCTTCCCAAACTAAGCTCTAACTAATTAAAAAAAAAAAAAAACTAATAGGATTGCAACCTTTTGGCAATTTGCGGCATTTCAAGTGATTGATGGTGATAGCCCTTCGGGGCTAGTCGAGTTAGTTCGGGCAGTGTGCTGTAGAGCTTGGGATCATTTGATTCTGAGTTCGACTCTTCTTTGGGTCAGTTATCCCTTTATTGTGGAGGGCAGTCGTCCATTTATTTTGGGGACTGTCTAACAGTTTTTTCGGTTGAGCCGGTCAGCTAAGATTTACTTAGACTGGTTTACTCTATTTGATTCTTGGTCGACTAAGGCCACAGAGCAAGTTTCATTCAGTACTCACCTCTAAGGTAGGGCTGCGAGTTTTCTCGTACCAGAAGTGATTGATGGTGATGGCAAAAATAATTAATTTTGTTTCACAATATAAGTATATGCAATAAACGCTTGAATTTCATCTCTTCTACAGTTATCAAAGTAGAAATAAAGAAAGAAAAGAAAATTTCATTAATTATTAACAAATTCCTTCTATGAGAGCAATATATATCACTTTTTTTTTGGATTTGACCTATCTCTAGCAATTTTCCATTGGCAACCACAATGACTCGTTAGTTTACTATGGTTAAATTGATCAAATCAATCATAATTGATTTAAAAAATAAAATAAAAATAAAAAATTTGCTAAGAATAGTAATATTAGTATTAATAAATGAAGGTGAAAAAGAAATGTATAAGAATGAGGTTGAAAAGGTAATGTATAAGAATGAGGTATTTATCTCTAGCAATTTTACATTAGCAACGATGATGACTCGTTAGCTTACAATGGCTAAATTGGTCAAATCAATTACAATTGCTTTGAAAATAAAAATAAAAAATAAAAAATTGTTAAGAATAAGTGTTACGTGATATTAATATTAATAGATGAGGGGGATAAAGGAAGGTAAAAGAATGAGATCAATGCCAAAGTTTTGGCTTAGGATGCTCGCTTTGGCCAGTAAAGTAGTATGCTTGATCTTGGTCTAAAATCCATTGCAAAAGCCAAGCAACCGACACCAATACTGTGTGCCACGTGTCATCACTCAAGCTCTATATATGAGACAATTACTAGCCTTTGTGATTTGAAGCGTCCTTGGTGGTCCTACATTTTTTAGAGAGAAAGAGAGAAACATATAGAGAGAGAGAGAGAGATAGAGATGGGTTCCATTGAAGATATTATAATCTAAGGTCATTGAGTGGTCTGGGGTTAGTAACTGTGTTTCAATTGGCCTACAAGACAACGAAGTCCCCATTTATGCTTCCTACAAGATTTAGTTCGTTAAGTTTTTATTTAGAGTGCCGCAATCAACAGTTTTACTTTTACTCTAGCAACTCAATTAATTTATATATCTTATATTTTTTTAAAGTAATATAATAATTTCTTTACACAACTCATAAATTACTCTTAAAGTTTTGAAAATATCTTTTTTCCTTTTACATTTTTGATCAATTAATTGGTGAAATTATTTAATTTCTTTAACAAGTACCTGTTAAAAATTTTTAATTTATTCAGTAATCAATTGCTGAAA
The DNA here is from genome assembly GCA_019916065.1 of Vitellaria paradoxa. NCBI lineage: Eukaryota > Viridiplantae > Streptophyta > Magnoliopsida > Ericales > Sapotaceae > Vitellaria > Vitellaria paradoxa. Next base: position 16,192,499 of record CM034234.1, on the reverse strand, counting down.
TATTTCATTTATCTGTTAAAAATTTATTTTAATAAGTAATTGTCGAATTTGTAAATTTATTTCAGTAAGTAATTGTGAAATTTGTTTAATCTTTTCATAAAATGGTTGCCGATATTGTTTGATATTTTCAATAAGTTCCTGTTGAAATTTTATATAGTTTTTAGTAGGGATTTTTTTAGAATATAAGTTTTGTGTAATAAATATGGAAGGTAAAGAATTATTTTGCATTAAAGCATTTCTGTTTAAAGATGGAGAAAATTTAACTGAGCTGCGAGAGAAAAAATAGAACTGCAAATAGTTGCACCATTTATTTATTTGTTTATTTTTTAAAATATTCAAAATATTTGAATCAACTTGTGCATATCTTAACTATCTTAACTCCTCCAATAGCCTTGAAAAAATTTGGTAAAAAGTCTCCAAATTAACGACCGAGTAAGCATTTTAATAATTCTAAAAAAAACTTGAACTAATAACTATTTATAAAAAAAAATTCAAATTCTCACCAATTAAGTTATCAATAAGGATTAGTTGACGAATTTTCGCAACGCACAAGTCTAGCCCTTTGCCACTTCTCTTGATCTTCGAAGCATAGGAGTGTATTTGAGCTCCAAAAACTTTTAAAAATTTTAAAAAAATTTTTAAATTTTTAAAATTTTTAATTAAATTTCGTCATATATCACTTTTACACCAACTTTTGATTTTTAATGAAAACACAATTTCATATTGTGTTTTTTGTGTTTTCACGTCAACTAAAAACGCAGTATTGAAATACATTTCTTTATCTCAAAACGTATTTTTATCCTCGTTTTATATTTATCTGTAAACATATTTTTTATTTGTATTTTTGATCTCCCTCAAAACACATTTTCATATTACATTTTATCCTTATCCTTGTTTATACTTATAAACATATTTTTGATTTTGATATTGCATTTTTTTGTGTAATAATATTTATATTTTGACATATGTATGTGTATCTTTTTCCTTATCTTTAGCTTTTTCCCTTTCTTTCTAATAAAATTTATAATTCAGTATACCTATTATAATTTTGATTTCTTATTTCATTCTTATCATCTTCGTTTTTTTTTTTTTTTTTGTACTAATCTTCTCTTTGATCATAGTACTTTAATTTTAATATGACAAACAAATTAAAGAGATATATCAAAGATCTAAAGAATATCTATTATTCTTAATTTTTAAGATAAGGATAACATGATTCTTTAGAATATAATAAAATTTATTCTTATTTGAAAAAGGATAATAGTTATAAACATAATATTAAAATACGTGTCTAAATTTGGACATAGAAAATACAAAATAAAAATGTGTTTTCAAACTTAATAAAAACTTATTTTCATATTGAGTTTTTATTAACAGTATTTTGATAAATATTTTTAATTGAAGAGCAATCAAGATATATTTTATTATAATAACAGTACTGCAATTACAATATATTTTACTAGTAAGACAAAAAAAAAAAAAAATCTAGACCCTTACCATTGTTTTTATTTTTATTTTTTCCTTTTTTCCGTAATCACACTAACTACAAGTCTACAACAATGAGGACAAACAGCTATAAGGATCTATTATTTTAAAAATAAATATATTATGATATTATACGCAATTACAAAAGGTCGCTGTTTATGTCATTACACTCTTTTTTTTTTTTTAAACATATTTTCTGATAAGAACATAATTTCCTTTTTTCTCATACATCCATTGCATTTTTCATACGGGCCGCTTGGCATCACCTAAAAAAAATAATAAAAAAAATACACACTGGTGACACTTTAGTTATTAGTCAAGTATTTGGTAAAAATTTATAAAAATTAAAAAAAATAGAAGAAAATTGATAAAATTAAAAAAATCAATATTTTTCATTTTTATTTTTTTGTGAGCCAAATGAACCCCATAATAATATTTGCCACCTATATTACCCACTTCAAAGATTTGAATAAACTTACCCACTTAAAAAAAAAAAAAAAAGAAAAAAAAAACATGAAAACATGCACAGTTTTGTTTTCATATTTTTGAGCAGAAAGTAACATTCATAAAAAATATATATATATTTCTGATAAAATTATTTATGTGCATAACTATTATTAATTTTTTTTGGTAATTAACTATTATTAAATTCTTTGAATAAAACAGTTAAAATAGTTTTTGAGAATTAATAATATAATAGTTAGTAAGTTTTAATTATATAGACTTCTTATAATTTACTTATTCTATTTAATGAATTAAGAATAAAAAGCTAAAATAATTAAAATTTATTTAAGTTAATTGATCATAATAATAATAAAATTTGTACTTTTGATTTATCAATAAATGATAATATTATTCAACAAAATAGTAGTAATTTATTTGAACAAATGGTATTAATATTTTAATATTCAAAGAAATAGTATTCATTTATTTTAATATAATAATAAATTTTCTTTTTAACTATGTATAGACTTTTAATAATACTCAATGATTAAAATTGATAATAGTAAATAGTAAAAATATATTTAAGGTTAATCAATAAATAAAAATTATAATATTTATAAAATAGTAGTATTTTTTGAATATATAATAAAATTATTTACTTAATTAACTATTATTAAATTCTTCAAATATAATTTTTTTGTATTAATAAAGAAATTAGTTATTGAGCTTTGATTATATAGACTTCTAATGAAACTCAATGATTAAGATTTACTTATTTAAAAAAATTAAGGTGTCATTTGGTTTGATTTTTTATTTTTTATTTTTATTTTTTATTTTCTATTTTCTATTTTGAGCTCATTTTTTATTTCACGCTTTTAAAAAGAAGGAAAACAGTTCAAAACTTATTTGGTTATTTGTATTTTTAAAATTTGTTTTAGAAAACAAAAAATGAATTTACATATAAAATAAAAAATAGCAAAAAATCACACAAAATAAGAAAAATTTCAAAATAAAGAAAATAGTGCATTTTCTATTTCTTCTTTTGATGATTTTTAACACATAAAACAAAAATAAAAAAGTAAACCAAATACTACCAAAATAATTTAATCATATAGTCCTAATTATATAGACCCCTAATGAAACTCAATTATAAAGATTTACTTATTAAATAATTTAATTTTTATAAAAATCCAAACCATACTCAACTATCAACACACGCTAAAGATGCTCACATTTATATGCTCTAGAGCATAGATATAGAAGTACTAGCATTTGTCTGCGTCAAAGGCACGCAAACTCATCATCGACTCTCTCTCTCATCCTGCAAGGTTCCCAAAAATCAATCTCATCCATCAAATATCTTTAAATAAATATCCACCCTTGATTTAATATATATATATATATATATCCAATCAACTGAACTGATTTATTATATAGATATATTAAAAAATATTGTTGTATCAAGATGTATCAACTACTTATTCGTTGTTCAAGCTCAATTTAAAAAAAAAATTATTATTTTTTTGGTGTTTGAAAAAAAAAAAAAACTAGTGTCCTTAACTTTTTTGCTCATTTGACATATTTGGTTTAAAAAAGTTTAAATGTAAAAAATTAATTTTGATAAATTTAGAAAAAACCAAGAGAAAAAAAACCAAAAACTGAACAAAATTGACATGAGAACCCACTTGGTCACCAAACAAAGCCTCGATGACATGACCTCGCTATAGAGAGATTGGTCTTCCTTCCTACAACTACAGTTTTCATCCACTAAACCAAATGGTGCAGAATCACCATGAGTGCCACAAACAAACTCAAATTCAAATAAAAGCTGTAAAAGAATGCAAAACCATCCACAAATATCGATCAGATTGGAGAAAAATAAGATATCATTGATAAGTAAAAATCACCATAGTCCCAATTATAGAACAAACTTTTCATCAAGGACCACCCAATAAAGTTCATGTATTTTTTCAACTATTACTTGATATTAGAACCTGGTACAAATGCAATACATGTACACCTTTCCTTCAACAAATAAATAACAAAAATGACAGACAAAACTCCCAAAACCACAAAATGAGATACATACTGACCAAATCAAAGAATAAAATTATGATACGTGATCATAACAAATGCAGCAGCAGTTAAAAAGAGGAGAGGGAATAAAAAAATCACCCATCAAGCAGGCAACCCATTATCAATACCTGGACTAAAAACTGAGGTTGTCATAGTGCAAAAGGCTAACTCATTATGCCCGATATGGCAATCCACCAACATTTTTCCTGACAGGAAAGAAGTCGGGACAAATGAGGCATGGCAAGTGAAGTTGCATAAGAGGTAAAGAGAGATTACTCCATTTTTTGTGAAATCAGCTTCTAGAAGAGATCACATTTCTTCTTTTGCACGTCTTGTTTCCATTTCGATAATTTGTAGAAATCTCCTTTCGGCATCCCTAATACGGTCTGGAATTCCTCGTCAGATAGATAAGCCTGAAAAATCAAACAGGGGAAAATCATGACAAGGAAGCCGTAACAGAAGAGTTCTAAGTGTTATCGAAATTGGAATTAATTAACCAACCTCTCTTCGTTTAAAATCAATTCCAGTAACTGGGTTGCCAGAATGAGCCTTCAGCTGTTCGCAACTGAATGTACTTTGATGACTAGTTTCGCAATCATTTGGATCCTGTTCGGCCTCTTGCTTTGATCCTGAATCGTCCGCATTGCTCTCTAGCACGGGCTCAGTCACCTCTGTCTCCTTTACTTCTGGAACTTCTTTAGAATCCTCAACGTCTGAAAGTGCAATTTCACTCTTTGTTCCAGCTGAAAGCAGCACTTCAGATATGTCCAAAAACTAAAGATTTGCAAAATTATGAGACCAAATATAATTCCTACAATAAGTATATGGATGCAAATTGACTCCCATATCGCATACAGATATTATAGCCATCTCAATGGAAAAAAATGACTTACTCCATATTTACTTTTATAGCATGTTAAGCTACATTCATTAACATATAGAGGACAACTTGACTCATAAAGACCATAAGGAAATTTACATCTTTCCAAGAAAATATCGAAATTTCTTTTTAGTACGTGTTTTGGTTTAGCATGGAACTTTATGCTAGGTGGACAGTTAAAAGTCACTTGAGGGGGGACATTGGAACTAATGAAAAGCTCATGCCTCAATTATTGGGGGAAAAAAAAATTAGGTTCTAAAGTGGGATTTCGAGTAAAGCTCACAGGGGCAAAGCGAATTTCTCCCAATTAGAATGCGAATGAATCATTAGCAAGTGGCTTTAAACAATTTCAATTTCTCATCTTTACAATACTTTTGTTCCATTTCTCAGTTTGCTTTTATATCGTCATTCAACCAAAATTTCATGTTAATCAGGAAGTCAGGATTTCAGCAGATACATTCAGCCAATGCAGAAAGGAATACCAAAGGAGGGGAAAAAGGAATTGAAGAACGCAGTATATGCTGATAAGTGCTATGGAAATGGATTTCAATATACTGCAACAAACTAAAAATAGAGAAGACACTGTAAGATATTGAATACAATGGGTTTATCTAAAAATATAGTGAGATATAAACTAAAAATAGAGGAGACACTGTAAAATATTGAATAAAATGGGTTTATCTAAAAATATAGTGAGATATAAAGACTGATCATTAAGGTTCTGTACCAGGAAAGCTTTCTTCTGATGGTGGACTTCTGGTGGACTGAACAGGAGACCCTTCGGGCAACTGCTTCTTTTCAGCAGTAAGAACTTGTGATAAAGCAGCTACTGCAGCTGCTCTCTGTGATCCTTGACCCGAGCCTGATGGCCTTGAAGCAGGCACACTTTTGGTGTCTGAAGATGGATTAAATGCAGAAGACAAGGCAGCCAAGGCTGAAGCTCTTTGAGTTGGCCCACCCTGATTTGACCCATTGGATTTGTCCTGGCTCTGTAATAACATTAAAAATCACAAAGCGACCTCGTTAACTGAAAAATATATTTTACCTTCCATACAATCATAACCATTTTAACAACAATCATAACCATTTTAACAACCATGACTATTGTAACCAAGCATTTTGGACTATAAAATATCAAGTGCAATTTACTTTATTAAGAAATTCATATTGCCAAGGCAGCAGTATTAGATGAAAAAGAATGAAAATGAAGTAATAATACACCAAAAAACACTCTCAGCTAATTCACAAGATTTAATTTCGAGTTTACAATGTAGACTCAACAATGCCATTGCCAATGGTTAGAAACAAAAACAGAATTAACAGACGCCGCACTACAGTTCCCCACCAACCCATCTACATAACAAATGATAGATTTAAAGAAAAAAAATATATGGAAAGGAGGGCTCACTGGGACAATCTCCTGGCCTAGGTTGTTATGAGACAATCAAAGTGCCTTTTCACTTTTTGAGATTTCTGAATTAAGAGATAAAAACTGAGATGGAGATTTATTCAACCAAGATAATCGTACTAGAGTGTCATTCAAAGCAGGAGAAGACAGCAATCAAGTAGGAATTTGCTTAGCCAAGATAAAAGGTTGGGCTCAAGTGTCAGTGTGGTTGTCGCTCTAGTGAATCTCTTTGAATGCCAAGGTTGACTCCATAGTAGAGCGTATATAGATATATGATTGGTCTACCTATCACATATATGTCTCCAACCTGTGGAAATGATCCAGTGGCAAGCCACTTTGGAGCTTCTGATAAATGTACGCACAAAGCGACACATTAAATTTCTTAAGCTTAAGATCAAAGACTATTTTATAAGAAATTTACCTCCCCATTATGAACTAAGCCAAAAAGTAGCATAACCTTCTTCTGGAATGAGTTTCCCTGAGCCTGTTACATAGAAATATGCCGAATTAAGGATATATAATAAAATGACAGTAATATCATGCAACTGATAGATCTTGCGTTCTGCTTGGTTTCTATGTGGTTGTGATCTTTTAATTTTCTATAATAGTTTCTGTCCTTTTAATATTGCTAAAGTTTGGATTCTAGGGTAGATTATATATTTTCTTTTTATTTCCAATTTTTCATGCCCATAGTTGACAAAATAAAGTTCCAAAGTTCTATTTCCCTAAAAATATACACATACAAACAGATTAAAACATAACAGTGACAAAAGAAAAGTTCTCTTGCTGCACATACGGTAGCTTTCACAGAATCCAATGAAAAATACGTCGTGAAGAAGCATGGTTCGTTTCCTTCCATGACTTTGTATAGTGGCACAAATGGGGACAACACCTCAAGAGATGAAGCCATATCTACGTATATCTGCAATGAACTTCTATAGTCAATGAAATACACAACAAAAAGTATACTTTTGGGAGCATAAACTGCTTGAGCAGTACCTGGCCTATTTCAAAAGAATTTTGCTTCTCTATTGAGTCTACAGACTGACCAACCCAAACAAACACTTCCGCTTGTGTGTCAAGTATCAAAATATCCTCAGTCAACAGGTCATCTTGAGAGAAGTTGTAAACTTCTTCAACCAGCCAAATAAAAAATATGGCATGAATATATATTGCTGAGCAGCCAATAAATACACGAGGATAATCAGTCCAATTCAAATTTCTAGAACTCACCTCAAACTTTCCTGGAGATCCACATATCAGCAGAAATAATCATTACAAGAATGGTTAGAAATATAATTCAACCATTAATGCATTTAAGAATGATTATATCAAATAAGAAACAAATCAAGTTTACATAGCACTAATTGCACTCATAAATAGAATGCTACCTTCTTTATTGAATGAGAATGTGAACAAGTGAGGATCTCTGACAATCTCCTGAGATACTTTTTTGCTGGTGTAACTTTGTTTCCCTCCAAGAGCAAACCAGAAGGATGAGTTCTCAGTTCCCTCTTTAGCATGCTTCACAGCTACTCCTGGCTGAATTTATAAATCAAAAGTAACTCATTGATTAATAACAACCTATCAAACAGTAGGATATATCAATTACAAGTCTCATTTACTTGGAAAAAACCAATTCTAGCAGGACCATGCATAGTACCAACTCATAAAATAATTAACGGTGCATATCCATTTGAAATGACTGCATTTGATAATATACTTGTGTACATCAGCTTTTGTAAACTGCTGTTACTGCCATTGTGTAAGTCATAAATTAGGAGATATGTTGGTACCAGGAAAGCATCTAAAATTGTAATCATGTTCACAACCTCAGAAGGTGAACCCAATGAATAATGGGAACATAGGTAAAGAAAATAAATCAATCAACTTAAAATAAACTCATCACATAACATGTTCTCAAATACTATTATATATATAAGGAAAAGGGGGCGGGGTAGTTGGTGAAATTCAATTTTTGGTTAAACATTTTCTTTTCTTCTATTAATACCCTTAACCAACTAAACTACCCATAACTCAAAGAGATGTTTAAGTAATTTTCCAAAACTATCATATAGTTAACTAAATTACGTAGAACTTGTTTAAGTTCCTTTAATACCCTCGCCAACCATTAGAAATTACAAAAAGTTAAAAATCATGTGCACCGCAGTAAAAGGTGTAAAGAAGGTAAAAGGTAGACTTAAAATTATATACACTGAAATTGTGAAAAATTACCCAATTTCAAATAACCACATGAAAATTTAAACACTTGAAAATAAATTGATAAAAAAGATTTATGTAGCGAAACCCAATTAATTTGAGACTAAGGTTTTGCTGAGATGAATAGATTTGGCAGGTAACCAACATATATTGAAAATGAATTAAAAAATATTTTGTAATTACAAGTATATTTACTTAACATTGTCCATGTAAAAATAGAAAAATATAAAAAATAAATAAAAATACTTGGAAATTAAAAACATATTTTGGAAAACAACAGATGAACCACAAAATAATATACGACAACCCGAATATTCAAATATAACAGCCATGATGAAAAATGGGAAGAAAAGTAGAAGAGAAAAAAGAATGAAAAGAAAAGTTCTAATAAAATATTTTGCAATATCTCATTTTTGGTCATAGCATCAATTCTGGCCATTAAAATCAATATTGAACCCCTTGCATGAGCATCAACTACAGAAGGACTGGTAATTTCGGATAGTTCCGAACCAGATCCACTCATTTAGAAATTTAGAGAGAGAGAGGGAGACAATAGCAGCAGTTACGGAATATTTTTCAACCAGACATTCATCAAGAAATAAGGTTTTTGACAATGCTCGAGTATTAGACAAAATTATTAAAAAGTGGTAAACTTCGTGTTAGATTCTCAAAATGAACCATTTCATGAACTGACAGTTCAATCTTCAGAGCTATGGAAAATATTCCAACTCATGCTTCTAAAATCTTTGGAAAAAAAAAGTTCATGTTATTCCATACTTCTTAAAGGTAAAAACTAAACTAAAATCAAGCCTGCCTGGCAAATCAAGTCACAGAGAGGACGTACCTTCAAAAATTGTGCTACTTTTGCAGCTAACTGCTGCTGCTTGAAGGTACTTTGATTTCCCTGCCAAGTGAATATTGAAGAGCCAGATTGTAGAAGGAAACACTCATTGGAGTTCAATGATGTTGCAACCTGACACAAATAAAATATTTCAATTGAAGGGTTGCCAAGATTCGCAAGGCAATTATTCAAGTCAGTCAGAGAGCTCATGCCATACACCGAAAAAGAAAGAAAATGAAAATACTAAAGAAAAATGATATGATAACTATAAACTCATATATACAATAAAAAACTAAAGGTAGACAATGAAGTGACTCCTTTTCTGGTTTTATACATACACAGTTCTTTTCATCATCAATTTTACTTGGGGGCTACAGGAATTTAGGTTATTCAGTTATATTTAGGGCAATCTTTAGCTTAAAACCACATGCTATCATTTATCTCTTTGAAGTTAAAACCAAGCTACCCCCCATGCAAACAACCTGTAGACAGTCCAGATTGACCAGATGCCACAAAGAGGTCACATGGACAGTTACCCCACATTGTGCCTTGACCATTCCTACTTAGATGACCTCAGACATTCATACTTAAGACGCCCTCAAAGAGCTTCTGTTCTGGTGGGCCAGAGGATGCAAGTAGTAGGCTGGTGCGATGGGTCATGTAATGGCATGGACAAGACCTGCATTGATACTAATGCTTTTCTAGACTTGGTTCACTCTAGCCCATGGCTGTATACAGGGGGATAGAGAGAGATACCATGGGATACACATCACTCTTATAAAGAGGCAATGCGATCAATACGTCCCCATTTTATCAGAACTTCCACATGTGCCAGGCCACTTTCCGTTAAGCACAGATTTTTGTAATCTACAAAGAAACACTTCAAAAACCATCTTCTCACGCCAACCAAGAAAACCAAGACCATCCTAACTGATATTTGGTATCTTATGCTTGATCGTAGCCTAACTGATATTTGGTATCTTATGCTTGATCGTAGCCTTTCTTCCCATGAACGAACAAATCCTTTATTCTAGCTTCTCTTTCCCTGACATTCCAAGGGCACACCATGTACAGGGGAACATGGCCTCTCTCTCTCTCTCTCTCTCTCTCTCTCTCTCTCTATCTGGACAATGGTTCAAAGCCACAATTCCTGTAGCTAAACTATGACTCTCCAGCCCTCCAAGGCAACCCATTTGTGTGACGAAGTGATGCACGAAGATATACTACTACAGGGGTATAAAGAGATCAAAAGGAAACATGAAATGTTTTTTAAACAATTGGAATTATAGAATACAATTAAAAAAAAAAAAAGAAAAAGAAAAAATATATCTTAAAAGTAGTAGCTCAAAAGACTCAAAGATCAATGCACACATACAGCATCAACTTGCATAACTTTATTATTATGCACAGAAGTTCCTGATATCCGAATAAGTGCAACACAATCGGCAGTGTAAGTTTCATCATTTAAACCTTTGTCTGCAATATAGTTTTTGTAACCAGAGCTCCTTCCACCCTATAAAAAAATGGTCAGTTCATCAAAATAAGAGCAGCTTTAAAAACATTTTAACCGACCCCACCTTTGAATAGGTTAAATATACCTTAAGGACTACCATGGGCTGAAAGATGGCCATAAATTGAGGTGGCTCTTTCCCTTGAAATATGCGACCCTACAAGCATTATGTTATATTTAATTCTTTAAGATTGCATCCTCAATGTAATAAGTAACAAAATACTATGGTACCTGCACAGGTCTGCCCTTTAGTGAGTTGCACATGGTAGTAGCTAAACGAGCAGCCATTTTTTGATCCTCCTGAAATAGGAAATACCATCAGAAGATCGTATGTGTTCAAGAAATACCAAATTCCAAATAACCCATGATTAACCAGCGATAGAAGGAAAGCCAAAACACCCAAACTTTTAACTTCATTCGTCAGAACAACTTGAGGAACAAGAAAAAAAAAATCTATATACCAGAAATTATTTAGCAAAAGAAAAACAACGCAGATATTAATTCACCCTATGATTCAACTGTTAATTTTGAACAATTGAAGTGTCAATCAAAATTTGAAAGGTTTAGGTGTTGTTTGCTAATATTGTGAGCCTTTTGTTCTATATTTTTGTTTGTTAGAAAACAAAAACAAAAAAACATATTTGGTGCTTACAAATGTTGTAAAAACAAAATCAATAAGTCTGCTAAAAGCAAGATGAAGTGGCAGGAGTGGTGGGGAATAGCCATAAAGATGGAGGGTATAGCTGTAGCTGGTAGACAGCGGAAACAGTGACAGTGGTAGGAGGAATTTCTTTTTGGTTATGCTGATATTTTAAGCAAATTTTGGCTATATGCTGATGATTTTTCAGTATTTGAAAAAATACTGCTAGCTGAGAAAGCATTCTTTAAAAGAATGCTTTTACAAAACCCCCTTTCAAATAACACTTTTTAAAAACGCTTTTTCAAAAAAAAGCGTTTTTTAAAATCATCTTTTCAAAGAATACTTTCAATATAGTTATAATTTTCACCAGATTGTTACAAATTAAATATTAAATTTATTTTGCCACATTTAACGAGAATAAAAAATTTAAATATTTTGCTTTTGCTCACATAAATTTCACTAAAATAGTATAGTATTAATATATTTATATAATAAATATTTACGTGGAAAATATAAATAAAAAATTAAAACTGAGAAAATACCAAAAATCTTTGCAAACAATCATACACAATATATTCATCCACTTACATTTAATATAGAATACATGCTTTCAAAAAAAATAATTTCAGAAAATAGTCCATTAAAAAAATTCTAAATAACAAAATCAGAACTTAATTCACTAAATTTATAAATTGAAAAATGAGCTAGCTAATCACATTTGTATACAATATACAATATATACATTTGCATATAACATTCTCTGCATGCAAAAATTATAACTAGGTTGAAAGCATTCTTTGAAAGGGTGCTTTCAAAAAACACTTTTTGAAATGGTGTTTTTAAAAAGTACACCTTGAAAGAGCGTTTTTTAAAAGTACTCTTTCAAATAGTGCTTTCTCAACTAAAAAAATCAAATAATAGTTTCAAATACTAAAAAATCATTAGTATTTAACCAAAAATTGAATATAATATTAGCACAATGAAATTCAAATGGGTTGGTGGGTGGTGGCATTTGTGCGGAATGATAGTGGTGCTAAAGTGTGTGGTCATAGTAGAGTTACTAGAAATTACTATTACCCCTATGATCCATGTTTTGGTATAAACACTTTGGAACATGGTGCATTTATGTTCTAGTACACTAAATTTGACGATTCAAAAATATTGTAACTATGCTACATTTTCATGAGAAAAACTTGCAAAAAATTAATTGATAACAAATTATGAAACAATAGCTAATGAGTTTAAAATTTTATGAAAGGAGAATGAGCAAAAATTCATATCAACGCGCCGTTCTATTTTCTTGATTAATTGTTTTTTGAAAATAAGTCACTCTCATATATTAAACATTTTAACAAAACACATATGATGTCTCCATGCTAAGCATTGGAACATATTGTAAATATTGTAAGTATAGAATAGGATCATTTAGGTGATTTCATTTTATTGTTGTTTCCTTTTTTGTAAATAGTTCAAAATATACAAATACATCTCTAGACATGGGATTCAATTGTCTGAATCCTGAGATATTTGAAAGAAGCCGGGAAGAGATTTGTTATATTAGAATAATGGCCAAACTTAATACAAGGGACACACAGACGTAAATTGGGTGGAATCACCATCAAATGGACACTCTACTACTTGCTATTGTATATTTGTTAAAGGTAATCTAGTGTCACGGAAGAGCAAGAAACAAATGGTTTCTAGATACAAAATATGATGAAAAAATTGAGAGTTTAACATCCACAATCCATGGAATTATTATGTGACAATTAGGTTGCAGTTCATATTACTTCCAATCTAGTATTCCATGAAAGAACCAAGCACATTAAAGTGGATTGCCACTTCATTAAAGAAAACATTTTACAGGATATCATTAAAACTGGTCATGATAAGTCTTCAGACTAACTTGCTGACTTGTTCACTAAAGCCCTTGGAGAAACTCGAGTTAGATATATTTGTAATAAGCTTGTAATGCATGATGTATTGTCTTTTCCTAATTTATAACTTGTTCAATGTATATAAATACTTGCATAGACAACACCAAGGATGTCAAGCAATTCCATTCAATTTTTGTTCTTGACATCAAGCATATCCCCATCATGCCACCTTTCATAAAATAAGTGTACCAAATTCCCCTTTTTATTCCATGGATCGAAAGAATTCATATTTCAGATAACATTGGGTCATAGTGGGCGGCCAACAGTACAATGACACTGGTAGGTAGATAAGTAAGTGGTGGTGCACTGGTGGTAAATAGCAATAGTTATATGGCAGCGAATAGGCATAGGTGGTAGTAGCTACCATTAAAGCAACAGGTATAAGGTATTGGTGGTTTATGGGAAGCAAATGGTTGTGGGTACTCATGGTAGTGACCACGTGTTGGTGGCAACAAGAGTAGGGATAGTGGCAATGAATGGCGGTGGTAGTTGACTAGTGGCAAAGCTAGGATTTTCGTTTTGGGGGAGGGGGGCAAATGATGTGTAGCGAAGGAAAAATAGGGTTGGAGCCAACCCAACCCAGTTTTTGGCCCGCCTTTCCCCCACCCACAGCCCCGTCCTAGGTTTGGCGCCGCCTTCTCTTCTCCTCCCTTGCTACTCCTACAGGCTGTAGTTTCTCTTTTCAATTCAACTTTTTTTTCTTTGTCCTTTTCTCGTGGGGCCCACCTCACCCATCCATTTCTCTCCCTTTCTCCTCGCCGTTTTCTTATGGGCCCCACCCCTCTCTCTCTCTCTCCCCCCCTTCCCAAATAACTAGACAAGTAAGTAACTAATTATTTATTCATTAAAATTTTTTTAATAATAATCAAAATTATTAATTAATAATTAATTAATTCAAATTTAATTATTTATTAATAAAATTTATTCATTAAATGGTTCTAATTTTATTTGTAAATTGTAAGTTTTTTTCTATTTTTAAATGTCATTTTTTGTAAATAGAAATTATTTTTTACAATTTACAAAATTAAATGTAATTGAAATTACATAAATTTCTTTAAAGACCAATTGGATAATTATATTATTTTAATTTTTCTTAATTTATTTAAAAATATTAAAAAATACATAGAGTCAATGTTCAGGGTTGATTTTGTCTGACCTTAACTCGACCCAATTTCTCGAGGTTAAACCAGGCCGGGTCGACCCAATTTCTATTTCAAAATAGGGTCCAGTCGACCCATTCTACATGCGTAATGATGTGTCATACAAGTCTTGTAAAAAACAATATAACTTTTAAAATTATTATAACAATTGTTTATTTTGATATCATAAGAATTTGAATAAAATAACTATTGTCATAAAGCAAAAATATAAAAACACAATTAACTATATGCTAATATTTTTTGATCATCAGTATCTAACATTAAATATAGTTATAATTGCACCAAAAAAAGTATATATTCAAATTAATCACCCCTAATAGGATAATTCAAAGTACAATGAGGTTATTGAATATGTATATATATATATGTATGAAAATACCTTAAAACCATTCATGCAAGCCTATAGATTTGACTAACACTCTTAATGTTCTATGCTTTTGTTAAGATTCCTGCTGTAATTTATTAGTCCTCTCCACTTATGCATTTTCCTACTTCTAAATGAATCCTATTTGATACGAACTCAAGAAGTATTTTTTTTTTTTTTTAAAGAAAATCTTAAACTCTAGTAGTTCTTTAATTAGAATTTTTAAAATTCTAATCATTAAACTAGTCTTATCCAGGTTTGTAGTAGTTTGAAAGCCAAATTCATCTAAATTATTTGGTATGAAAAATAAAGTTTTGACATAAATTGTAATGTCATTGCTTTCCAAGAATAGCAATTTATATTTATCAAAATAATTTAAATTTTTATAATACAATCTCTAGTTGCCATAATAATACGGATCCATTTTTTTTTTTTTTAAATTCAGCGGGCAACTTAACAAAATATTCTTAGTTTTAAAACAGCTTTTCCTGTTTTTAAAATTTTTTGAAAATTGGTGTAAAAAAGAATGTCAACAAAAATTTTACCAATTATGTTTTCTTTTCGAGTTCTCAGAATTTTGAAAAGTGAAAACACCAAAAGAAAAAATGAGAAGTTATCAAACAAGTGTTAGATAAGTCATGATGTTAAATTCCAATCACAAGACTGATATTGCAAAAGCAAGTGATGGAACCATTTGAAAACCATAAGATAGACAAGATCACATAATAACTATAACTTACATTCAAATGGAAAGCATTTAAGAGACAGAATTGTACTTCCACCAAAAGTTAAAGAATGAAGGTGACATACTTTTCCTGAAATGATGCCAATCTTTGATAACTTTTTCCGTAAGTATCAAGTTTGGTATTGTAAAATTAATATTACAATGTGACATCAGAAGGAAAGGGAAAAAATAGAGGAACTGAAAATGGAAGGGACGGCAACTTAGATCAAGACACATATATGGCTTTGCAAATAACATGCAATACAAATAGTTTCTTTTAACTACTTCGAACTCAACAATGAAAATGTAAATTACCTCAATGCTGTCCTTCCCAATCCAACAGCACAAGTAATAATCTTCTTTCTTGTCCCCAGAATGGTAGGTGTAGAGAATGATGTAGCAATCTCCACTATAGAATTTACCAACGTCCTCCTTGGGGACTGGTGTCTTGGCATTGCCATTGATGCGCCATACCTGGAGACTAAAAAGATACAATTTCCCAAATATAGCATAACAGCGAGCCAATATGAATCAAATAATACAGGATACCGCCATGAAACAAAATAACTACCAAACCTCAATTTTTCCACCACCCTCAAGCAAAGGTGGGACTTCCTCATTTACAGGAGCACCTTTCGTTATTTCCCTTGACACCAACACCTTGTTGCTTCAGAAAAGCTGCCATTTCACAGATCCAATTCATTATCTATAAGATATCCAGCAAAATCTTTCAGTGCTTGACAACCAAGGAAATGAATCTACCTGCTACTTTTCCTCTTCCCTCCTCACCGGTTGAAGGTGCTGACCCTGATGGCCAAGAACCAAAGTTGGACTTGAATGAATGTGTCTCATAACCTTGAGTAACCCGGGTAATCCGTGTTGACTTGGGCCTACTTTGGCTACTGACAAATTCCTGCAGATGATATCCAGGGATGAGAATTAATCAGGCTGTAATAAAGAACATTAAGATATAAATGCTAAAATTCTACCTCAGCAGCTTGGCTGGCAGTTTTCCTGTCCTCCACTTGTGTAACCCGACCAACCCAAACAAATATCTCAGCACCAGAGTCCAATAAATAGCACTTATTGTTTTCCAATACAGATTTGGAAAGTTCTCTTTCTACAGGATTAACTTGCCCATCAATGATGCTGCGAAAATCACCTCATATTGATGAATGCACATTGCAACAACCATAACACTCTACTTGAAATTACAAGCACAACCAAGTGACAACACGTAAAAGTCTGCCAATCACAACCAAATTATTATTAACATGGACAATGCCAACCAAAAAAAAAAAAGAAAAGCAAACAAAGCAAACTTCTATGAAAAGGCAACCACGAGTAACAGGCTACCAGTATGCCTCAAAACTTTCTTATGGTTCTTTATTTTACTCTTGACCTTAATTTTAAATAAAGTAATTGACTACAAAATTGGATTTCATATATACTTTTCCTCTCGCTAGACATTTTAGTCAACAAAAATTTCTAAATGCTTCCTGCAACAGGTTTAATAAGCAATGATTGCCATTTTTTGTACAGCATGATACCAGAACAAATAAAGGCTATACAGAAAAACATGAGAATCAGTTCAAGCAGAAAACTGAAGGTGCTTTTACAGGGTCAAATTACATTGATTGCAAATTACAGTAAAGGAGTGATAAAGAACAGGACGTGTTTGCTGATGAGTAAGTGGATTTACAACACTTGGAACAAATACACATGCACCATAAGGCTGCGTTTGGTATGCAAGGATAGAATAAAAATGAAGGTTGGAATGAAATAAAGGTGGGAATGAAATGGAATGGAATAACCATTTTCATTCCATTGTTTGGTTGTCAAATTAAATAATGTTAGAATGGAATATATATTCTCATTCCTCTATCTGGTTGTCAAGTTTTGCTAGAATGGGATAATCATTTCATTTCAACATCACTTTAAATTAAATTAAAATGAAATAAAAATAAAAAAAAATTTCTTGAAAGGGGGGTGAGAGTAGAGGTAGAGGTAGAGGTAGAGGTGGTAGATGGTGGTTTTGATGGATGTGTTGAGGGGTGATGGTGATGGAAGGGTGGTGGTGGGTGGTTGTTACAATGATGAGTGGTGGTGGTGGTAGAGGTGTCGGGTGGTTGTGGCGGTGAGGAGTGGTGGTGGTGGAGTAAATATTGGTGGTTGGTGGCGATCTCTCGCTCTCTCTCTCTCTCTCTCTCTCTCTCTCTCTTAGTGCATGAGGGAATAAAAATGTGGGAATGGCCATTTGTTCCCTTGAGAGAGGGAATTGTCATTCCTACTTCACATAAGCATACCACAAGAGGGAATGGCAATGAGACATGAGAACGAGCATTCCATTCCAGGCCATTCCCTTGTGCCAAACGCAACCAAAGATGCAATAAAATGCTAGCTAGCAGAAATTATTAACACAGGAAATTGAAATATCAGTTGACTAAATAAGTGGTCATGGTAATATATAGTCAGTAAATAAGTACTAAAAAGAGGAAATAACTATATCGATCCAACAGATGGGCAAAGAAAAGCAGTAAATTGTGACATTAACTAGTTTTGGAGAAGACATAAAATTTTCCCACACGAGTTGTTACAACGGCACTTATAGCTAAATAGTTGAACATGGATGCCCTCTTTTGGTTTCCAAGAATCTTGTCTTGATAGCAACAACAAAGAAAACTAAATAGCAAATAATAGAAACATGATAACTTCAAACCTCATCTGAAGGTGGAAAGCAAGAGCCTGAACTATTATTCCCCAAAAACACAGCACCAAGAACACATGTATAAACATAAAAACAATTCTCCTTTTATCACAGAAGAAGATGATGAGACAGGACATCTCATTTAGTCCCACCCAAAAACCCTTCAGCACATATTCACCATAGTTTGAGACATAATAAGTGCAATCATTTCCCAGCTCCTGTGGATTTGACAAAACCATGTTTCTACTATTCATTATAAACACTTAATAAGGCCGATTTGTTTTATAGGAAGATTTGCATGCCATTATTTCAACATTCTCAATCTAAAGTCAGCATGGGTTAATTGCATTTTTACACATATATGAACAATGCAATATTTTCGTAATTACTGAGAAGCACTTCCAGAAAGCTCATTTAGCAATCATAAAATGAAAAACAATAGAATCTTGATCCAACCTATAAATTTTATTCCTACTTGGCTACTGAACACAACAGCAAAACTAGAGAGGAGGATACCTATAAAGTTTAGGAGGAGTCTTCTCTGGAATGACATCATCCTCATCAGCAACCTTTTTGCTAATTGGAGCAAATCCACCAAAGATTACCCAGAATTCACCAGAATCTGACTCCATTTGTAGCTTTCCATCATCTGCCTCAGTAACCAAGATTTGTACCAAAATAAATAATAGATGAAGGATTAGCAATTACTTATAAGTGAATGCGCCAGCAAAAAACCCAAGGATTAAAGCAGTTAGGAGCTAAGAAGCACGGATATAAATACAACATGACACAACTAAGCAAATATGTCAATCTTAAAAAAAATAGCAGGACAGACATGGAAAGTACATGTTAATAGATAAATATATTTTTATATACAGATGAAAAAATAACTATTTATTCACTTTTATATTAAAAATACATCTATCTTTATCTTATCACTTAATTCCAATTTTGTTTTCTTTAAAATTACAATGTGATTCACCATATTTAATTGATGGATACCTCTCTCTCAATGTCCAAAGAGGTACCCAGTTCTAAAAAATTAAAAAACAATATGAAATGTTTAGACAATTATTTGACACACGTTGAGATAGTATTTGATCAGTGTCGGTGTCCTTGCATCTTAGGTCAGCAGGAAAACAGCCTTCCAAAGTGGGGACTAGGGTCATGGGTTCAAAACTCCACCACAGCACCCTAGTCAAGTGTTTTCTGATGTGTGTTGACAAGTGGCAGGTAAACATCCTCAAGCACACACCCATAACAAAAAATATATATGTAAAATGTTAAACTAAAAAAAAATTAAATAAATAAAAACCGAACAAAGACATCTTTTGGAAGTACTACATAGGTGTTGTAAACTTACCAACAATCGCAACATCACACTTTCCCTCGTGATACTTGTCCTTAAAAAATTGAATTACTTCCAATGCCTTCGCCCTTTCCAGGATATTGGAGTTTGCACCATTGAATTGAAAAATCTTCTCTTTAGTGTCCAGGATAAACACATCATCATGATTGAGCGAGGAACGAGAAAAAGGGACCTGGATAATTAAGATCAACTCATTTCCTTAAACAAAAGGAGATGCATATATAAAAAAGTAGCATTGCAAACTCAGAAAGTTCATGTTTGGAGGCGCACATACCTGCTTCAGTTTGACAACTCGCTTCCCTTTGCAGACATATAAGCGTGTTTCAAACTCTTCTTCCTCAGGTTTCTTAAATCCAGATGCAACACCACCCTCCAGTGGTATAATACATGGTTTGAAGTAAGACAGAAATTTGTCAGATTCGTGACCTTGGAGTTCTCTGTGCTGTACTGCACGCCCACCAAGAATTGCATCAAGTTCAACAGTTTTAATGGCTGCTGTTCCAGCTTCATCCTATTACAGAAACACGACAACATATGAGGAAAAATATCTGAAATATAACATAAATGAGGAAATAGAAAGAATAAAGAGCATACCTGGCTTGTATCTTTTCCAAGCCAAAAGTGTATGTCATACAAATAAGCACCTCCTCTGCCAGGAGTTGTCTGCAGAAATTTACGACATAAATAAAATTTGTAACTACAAAGCATCTGTCCAGTACAGAGGAACCAGATTTTTATTCTGAAAATTTACTTATAAAAGACAGTTGAACGAGAAAAATTATGATCAAGTGGAAAGGGGGACAATAAAATAAAAGACAGTTGAACGTGAAAAATTATGATCAAGTGGAAAGGGGGACAATAAATTTGCCATGCACCTGCAAGACAATGTATGAATCGCCTGAGTAGAATTTACCATGATCAGATTTTGGCAAAGGAACAGGAAGGAAGTTCTCAATTCTCCAAATTTCAGTCCCTCTATGAGGCGTTGTTAAGTATGCATTCAAAAATAAAAGTGCAATTGGAGCATTTAACAAAACTAAAGTCCCAAGTCTACATGCACACATAAAAACAGTAATCCATCTCCCCCCCCCCCCCCGCCTTTTTTTTTTCTAATTGTTAGTAATAGTAAAGTTATATATAAATGACCCCGCAGGCAAAAAAATAAAATAAAATAAATAAGGGGCAAACTATACATTAAAGGAAAAACAACACATCACTATTTCCTTTACATTGGTATTGAAACTAAAATTACAATATCCACCACATATACCCACCCAGATACCCAAAGGGAAAATAATAAACCTCCTTTATTATTAGCATTGAAAGAAAAAACTATTCATCATGCACAGTTCTTCATGTGAGGATACACTCTCTGACCAGCTCCCTGAAATGCAGGTTCCAAAGCTTTTGTCGAGCTAGACATTGTGTGAAATCTTTGTTTATTAGTGTTTCTTTCAACAATGGCAGACGGCAAGGAGACCCTTCAAACTCCCAAGGCCTCGTATCAAATTCCACAAGTGGCTACTGCAGATAGAGGGGAAAAAAGTAACTGACAAGGCAACAAGAAAATTGCAACTTAAAAGCAGAACAATTTGACTATAATCATCTAATTTAGCTGTGGCAAGCAATCTAACCTTTTGCATCGAATGATTAGAAACTATCAATAACCAGACGTTGTAGCTTTAAATGCCGAGTATATTAACACGGTTTGAAACAATATTCATGAAACAGGGTAAAAGAAGCAAAAGGACAGATTTAGTACACATAAAACAGAAAATAGGCTCCACATCCAATTAAGGAATAGGAATTGATCCATCAGCCAGTGAAAAAGCAACTAAGTTATTCCCCACTATCATCTAAATTTTTTTGAGTAATCAATTGTTACCTGGTCTTAAAAGGTCCCATAATTGGCTTTCAACACTTCCCTAGCCACCATGAGATATGCAAATGCTTCCCCCAATAAGGAAGTATGAGGCTAAACATTAGGGAACGTTTGATGACGTAAGTAACAAAGCTACACTAAATATTACCAGCTTAACATTTCAGACTAATCAGGTGCAACACACCATCATGTTTTGTCACTTTTGTGTCAGTTGCCACTCCAAACAAAACAATTGTTTAACAAGCTGCCTTCAAGATATCAAATTAAGCAATACCAAAAGGCGGTAACCACAGTGGTATTTTCTTGTACAGGAGATCAGTGTCAATCTTCTGTAGAGAAACTTGCTCTCTGATGCTGCATGTCATGTCCACAACAATGAAAGATGGGCAATAGGTTTTGCACAAAAAATAAGGCAACTTAGGCAAGTATGCAAGAAGCAAAATTTCATTTCAATCGCTTCGATTAGTGCAGAAAACAAAATGTTCTAAAAAAATTTTCAAAAACCACAGAAAATATAAAAATACAATAGAAAATTATTTAAAAATATAAATTGAAAACCATCTACATGCATGAAAGGCTAACAAATTAATTTTATGGGTGACAATACGAGCCAAAAACCATCAACCCGCACACCTTAAATGGGTTGGGTCTAGCACCTTTAATAAATAGGTTGTTATTGGGCTTATCTTAAAGTACTCATTTTTAAGAGGGTTTGATTGGGTTGAGATGTAATATTTATTGGGCACCCAATTAAAGAAACCTTGTCAAACCCAAATACTAGTATACTCACACTCCAAAATTGTTGTTTTCCTATTCCTAACTTCTAGGTTTTTATTTGGGTTGAGTCGTTAAGATATATTCAGTGGGGTCAAGCGTCAACAGTAATTGGAGTCACTAAACATTCCTCAAAAGGTAAACATGGCGAATAATGGTTGTGGTCCCGGGGGAGGAGATGTCATGCGTTGATGGAATCGGAACATGCGTGTCATGCTAGTGGACAAAACCAATTTGACAATGCAACAAGACATTTTAGAAGTATGCCAAATTGGAAGAATTGTTGATACAGTAGGACTGCCTTTGTTCATTTTTTTGCCCCAAAACAAAAAACACATACCTGGACGAACTATTTAGACATGGTTGATCATTTAAAAAAAAAATAATGCAACTTTATTTTTTTCTTGCTACATTATATGTTTCTCAGAGAGAGAGAGAGAGAGAGAGAGAGAGAGAGAGAGAGAGAGAGAGAGAGAGAGAGAGTTTCAGTTTAATTTACCAAAAAAGTTAATATATATAGGTCATAAATAAATGGATTGGGTTTGGGTTATTGGGTTATGAATGGACCCATATCTAAACCGCCCAAAAATGACCCATCAATTAATTGAGTATTTTTAACCCAGAACCCATTTTTTACCTGATCCAAATCTTCTTATTTTGCCACCCTTTATTAATTTAAAACTTATTATTTTGGTATATTATGATGTCTTTCACTATGTTTTGATCCACATATTAGAATGATTCTTCACAATGTTTCATTTTGGTCTCTTTCAAAACGAAAACAATTTGGTTGTTTCCATGGAAACATATAGAAATTTTGTTCCCTGGAAGTGAATGACTCATATTTGGATAAATCAGCAGAAATATTCCTAAAAGAGAACTTGTATGACTGCGTGAAACATATCTCCAAAAGGGATGGTAGATAATGGCAGTAAGTTTCTTTGTACAAAAGTGCAAATAAATGGCTCTATATATGAAGTACAATTGCCCTCCCCCACATAAAAAATGCAACTTCTTTTGAAATGCTGGCATATTATCCTTTCTGTGGGTTCATTGAGAAAAAAATGTTTTGGATATTCACATTTGTACCTGCAATGTCACCGATGAGTAGTGAGCTAATAGGCCATTTGAGTATATACTAAATTCCATTCCTCTGTCAAATGACATGTAAAAAAGTTAAGTCTATTATTTATAAATATTGGCTCAATTTTCATACCATCGACAGAACTGAAAGGTAGATGCAATATTTTGATATCAATGGTCATATCATAGCAGACTAGATGCAACACAATAGGCCATTTGTTTATAAATCTTTGTGTGTTTCCCTATCTTCAATTTGATGAAGGTTGAAACCATTACTCATCTATATTGGCTCAAATTTCATTTGACCAAATTAAAAATTAGAGGAAGATGAAATTTAGACGTCAAATTTCATTTTTTGAAGATATCTTCTTGTTCTTCAGCATCAATTTTTCAGTATGGAAGGTGTTACAATTAAGTACATGAAAATTTTATCAACTCCCAAGGCTGTTGGCTTATGGGGGCCAAGAATCTGCCCTTTGACTCAGTTGCTGGCTTATGGGCGCCAGCCCCTTCTGCTTGACAACTCAACCCATTGGCACTGTACCATGGTGCAACCCTCCTTGCCCACCTGCCACCTAGTGTGGGGCTCTGCCCTGCCATAGTTTAAGAGAATTAGTATGTGCCATTCCTAACAGCTTTAGTGCTTGCAAGAGTTGGTATGGTTGATGATTCTAACATGACGCATCACACAAAACTTCCAAACCTTCTCCCAAATTCCAAAAGTTAAACTCCAGAAAATGAAAAGATTACATGTGCTGCATACATCTATGATGTTCAAGACTCCTCTTAAATCAGCTAGGACTAAGACTTGAAGTTAGGAAGTCATGAAGTTTTAATAAATAACACTTCCAAACTCACCAAAGACTCCACATAAGACGTAATAGAAAACATCTCCTTTCTGGTTTTTGCATTACCGCCCTTTAACTAAATAAGTCATTGCATTGCTTTTGCAATTTTCAGGTTTGACCATATATTTGTTTTTGCATCTAAGCAGGTTGTAAACTCCTCTTAGTGGTACTTGTATCTCTGTATCAAAAAACATCTAACCTACAGAAAAAGTGATACAGGTCAAGCATAAATAAAGTTATAAACCTAAAGTCACCACCATATTCTTTTTCAACACAATGCTGCAAGAGGCACTTTTGCTGCCCTCACATTTTTGAACCCATGATTCATGATAGCAACATGACTGCTTGGATTTTTTTTTTTTTTAGTTATTTTAGCTTAGGCAATGCCTACTCTAATAAATACCTAAACAAACTGATAAGCAATTCATCCAAGTACACTAATTTTCCATCAAAATTGATTGTCATTTTCCTAAACTTCACATCTTTATTTCTTTCCTTCTATCTCTCTTCTTCTTCTTCTTCTTCTATTTTTTTTTTTTTTTTAATTTTTTTGCCAATGAGGAAAAAAAAGAAAAAAAAAAGGATGTCACTGTCTATTGTCAATCATGCGAATTTAATCCAGGTGATGGATCAGGCAAAGACCTAACTTCAAATGTTTATTGCACAAAGTGCCAGCCCCTCAAACTGATACCAAAAAAATACCAAAGCTTTTACTGGACATGAGAGAAGCTCTTTCCACCAACATATTAATGTCAAATAGCCTTTATATTATTTGGGCTCCTATATCTTTTCATCCTTAAAACAATAATGTCTCCCAATAAATAAATAAACTGATAGAAACTCTTCATCTTTTACTTCCTTGATATCTTCGGTCTTCCAACTACAACTTTTCCCTCATTTTTCTACATCAAATTGTAAGGAATGAAGGAACATCAGTAACTACATATCAATCAATGCCCTAAGTAGCTTGAAATCTTCAAAATTTTGATACTAATGCAAGGTCCTCAAAGTAGTCAGCAATAACTTCCATCTTTTAATCACAATCCTTAAACGCAAGGTCCCAATAACTTAACTTCCATTTGTTAATCACATCCCTAAATGCAAGGTCCCCTAAATATAGAAGTCTTTGTCGATCATTACCTTTGAGCTTCTCTGCACAGCAAACTCAACCCATAAGCTATCTTTGGGAATTTTCGTGCCACCATGACAATCTCATTTAATCATTATTTCAGACCTACATTTTTTTGCACTTTGCAATTAAATGCTAATTATCCATTCTGATACTCTCCTTCAAATGATTTTAGTAGCCTAATTACTGAACACTAAACCAAGTTGGAAATTAGCATTTGCACGAGTACCACGCGTGTTACCTGTTGAATAATACACTTTTCAAATTGTTTCCCACACTTCGTATACTGGTCTTTCTTCATAGAATATCCTAAAAGGCGAAACTGTAGAATCATCAACTCAAAAATCTCTTTAGATTCAGATGAGTTGTGTCAAACAAAACGCAACCAATGCAGCACTCACAGCTCCAATACCACCGAACAAACCCAAAATCTTACGCATTAATGCACTTAACTAACATTGCTGAAGAAGACTTCCAAACCAAAACAAAGTTCCAATCCACAACAAAATTGGCAGTGCTTGTTTTATCATAGCTTCCAGAGTGATAGCAAGCATCATGACAAAATTTAAAAAAAAAAAACATCTAAGAATTTTCATAAACCCTAAAACAAGTCCACCTGATTGTTTTTGTCACAAAATAGGTCAATATGTATATCTTGTCGCTCTTATATTCAATTGCCGAACAAATTCATTTCCATTTTAAACAGTAATTCACCAAACATTCAAGCTTCAAAGAGGCCATGCCATGGCACAAAAATATCTATATATATATAGAGAGAGAGAGAGAGAGAGATCAAACAGTCAAAACCCATTAATAGGGAATAAATGAAATTAAAAGAACGCCATTTATCAATATTAATCACAATTTCAGCATACCCAATATAAGAAATGGACCGAATAGCTCAGATCAAGATATGAAAATGCCAATCACAGTCAAGCTATAAATTCGATAAGCAAAAGAGAAAACAAAATATCTAAATTGATCACCGATCAAGCAGTGATCAGAGGAGGATCGACGTACCTTTGGAGATCTCTCTGTGTTCCTTGTCCTGAAGACAATGATGAGAGGTCAGGCGTAGAGAAATAAGGGTGTGCAGAGCTGGCAAAATTGAGAGAGAAAGAAAGGATGGGCACTGTAAAGAAACAAGTGAATAATTGCAAGTGTTTTTTTTTTTTTTTTTCCTCTCTCTCTAACTTTTTGGGCTTTTGATTTTGAGGTGTGAAGAGAAAATTTGGAATTCACAGAGCACTAAAGGTAGAAGAACAATAGGCAGAGAGAGATTTTTGGGCATGCGATGAATTGGCTGAAAGAGGTCGTTAAATTGTAAGCAAGGATCTGGTTGAATGGGAGTGGCACCGGCCATGTTGGCTTTTTCCGGGAAATTTTGGACTTTTCCTTGGTTTCCTTTTTTTTTTTTTTTTTAATTCCTCTATTTCTAATGCTTTGTCTTTTTTTCTTTTTGTGAGTTTAGGAAAAAAAAAATATAATAAAAAGGAGAGAAAAAAATTAAATGATAATATTTTTTCAATTTATTTAAATGTTTAAGAAAAAAACAATGATAATTTTATTTCTTTTTGTTTCTAAATTGAGAATAATATAAAATAAAGCATATATTGTTATTTACCACTAAATACTTTTAAATTTTGAACCGCTACTAATTTATTCAATCATAGATATATTTGTAAATTTTTTTTTTCTTTATCTTATTAACTAATGTGTCATTTTAAAATTTTTACTAATTTATTTTTCTTTTCTCTTTTCTTCATTTTTACCTACTTTTGAGATGATGAACATTTTGAAAGTTTGCAAGACTCAAAGCGAGGGGAAGCGCTATCTAATCACTGGTGCTGGTTCTAAAGTTTTTCTAGGTGAAAGAGTGACCTTGTTTGGCGTTATTTTAAGTAATCCCCTCGTTCTAAGAGTAATAGTAAGCCAACCCTAAAAGTCTTTTGCTAGGAGTAGTGAAATTATAAACTATCCCTTATCTATCCTCTTCTCTTGTCTCTTGCCTACGTTCTAACCAGTAGTAAGCAGATAACCTTCCTGCTCGTGTTGTACCGTAGTAAGCAACTAATCACTTATGCAAAGATTTAAAAAAAAAAAGTCACAACACAATGATAAATTCTAAATTTTTTTTTCCTTTCTCTTCTGGTCTTCTCATTTTGTTCCATCTAAACTGGGTCGTAAGCCTTTGTTTGAAATAGTGAGAGAGAAAGAGAAGAGTAGAGAATGGATGATAACTGAATGAACAAATTAAAATGATAATAGGTTAGTCCACAATTTAAAATTTTTTTAATTCAAAAAATTTATATATATTAGTGGCAGTATTTTTCTGAATAAAGCCAATTATTTTTTAAAATTTTAGGAAAGTCAAACATATTATAAATTTTTTAGCAAAAAATTTACATATATGGATAGCATTTTTTGAAACTTAAGAGAAGACACTATAGCTTTGTCCCTCACGACAAGTTTACTTCAATGGGATTTTTTTTTTTTTTTGGTTAATATTTGAAATGTATAAATATATTTGAAAATTGAATAAGAATATGAATTAAAAGACTAAATTGAACTTTTTAAAAGGAAAAAAAAAAACATTTGACAAATGAGAGCAACATCTATTTGCGATAGTGCGAGATACCGCAACGAACCCTGAAATTTGTAATTTTCATTTAAAGCCACAAAAGTAAATAAACAATAATAGAATATCTAAAAATCAAATAGATATAAAAAAAAATTAAACCAAAGATGTCGAAGGACATATGTATGCACATTCAATCAATCAATTTATTTTATTTTTTTATTTCACTATTAGGCAAATAGAGATTCATTTTTCCTTCTTTAAGGAATTCCAATAACAAAATCACATAGTTACAATTAATATGACGTCCAGCAATAAAGTAATCAAACTTAGAATCTCAAAAATCAAGATAGCACTGATGAGAATTTGATGTCATTATTTAATGTATATTAGTCTCGGCAAGTATCTAAAATTTCCAACGGTGTACTGTATCAAATATGTAAAAGAAAAAAAAATAAAAGGATAAATTTTACATTCAACAATTTTACTTGAAATTTCATTTAGGTTCTGAATTTTTATTTTGTTTTTTTT
This sequence comes from Vitellaria paradoxa, assembly GCA_019916065.1. Lineage (NCBI taxonomy): Eukaryota > Viridiplantae > Streptophyta > Magnoliopsida > Ericales > Sapotaceae > Vitellaria > Vitellaria paradoxa. Next base: position 16,163,909 of record CM034234.1, on the reverse strand, counting down.
TAATTTAATAATAATTAAAAGTGTAAGTTTTTAATTAGTTATAATCTCCACGTTAATGACTATTTTAAAAATCCATTTCTACATCCCTCAGTGGACTTGTTAGAAGAGTGTGTGAACGCTACTAAGTATTTCATCCATTTTATGTTTTGAGCACATTTTTTTTTTGGTTGAAAAACCTTTCCCGACGCTCTTGAAATCCTGTTTTTGAAATAATACTCTCCAAATCGTACTTGACGTTTTCAAAACGCAAATAAATCTAGATTTTTAACTTTTGAAATAGAATTGAATTAAAGTTTTTGAAGTTATATCTTTTACAACGAAGACAATTAAATAAAAAACCGTGACTATATATTATATTTTCTTACAATATTAGGTGATTTATCAATTGCATGGCCAATAGAAATTACCAATCTTAGACATATATTTATATTTATAAAGCTCGTCGTAATTTTTTAGTTTATTTTCTTGTTTTGTTATTAATTATTGGATAAATATTGAAATAACGAATTTTCAATGACATAAATGAAAAAAAAAAAATCATATTTTGGTAGCTTAAGAAACTCGTCATAAAAAAAAGAATAAAAAAATAATCCAATACATAAAACTTCTGCATTACAAGATTTAAGAAGATTATATATATGCAATCTCCTTTTATAAGTACACGTACTAATTACTGAGTTTAAACTCTTCGTCCACGTCCAACTTTTGAAACTGTAAAAATAAAACATAAAGCAAAGAAGAAAAAAATATAAAAGCATAAGAGAGCTTTAACAACAATAAGATTAGGAAAATCCACCACAGAGGCAAAAGGGATTTCGCTGTAAAGCGTGTAATTTCTTCATACATCATGGTTATATTAAAAAGAATTAATAAATTTCGCAAAACTAGAGTCAGCACATCTTGGGTGGAACATAATGTTACAAATAATTGCTTATGTAAAGGCAAAGTTGCTATGATAATAATAATAATAATAGTAAGAATAATAAGGGTTCGTTTGGGAAACTCGACTAGTAGTCGGCTTTTTTTTTTAGTTTCAACAGTGCTTGGCTAATTTTACTCTCTTATATTTTAACCTTCTTTTAAATTTTCAAGGGTAAAAATGTCAAATTAATAAAAACTATCTTTCTACCTCAAAAAAGACACTTTTTTTTCCTTTCCAAACACAAAATTATCTAACTTTCTTCCCAAACCAAGCCTAAGTATTAGGACGAAGTAAAAGTCGTTGACACTTGGGACACAACAAGCCGAGGTGCTTCGTGACTTGCATAATAGTAAAGGTGAGGGGGTGAGAGTGGCCGTTTAAGGCTCCGTTTGATTTGCTATAAACCTTTAAAAATTTTTAAAAATTATTTATTTTTTATCCTACTATACGAATTACGAACTCACAACTTATCTCATTTTATCTCACTTTTTATCACTCCAAACACACCCTAAGTTTCCCTCGCAATCCCACCTTAATGATTGCAATATCAATGCAAGTAAGACAGGCAGACTGGTCGCATTCGTCACAATGGTAGAACCACTACGTTGTATTTATTTCTCCCTCGCAAAATTCCCAACAATATTCATCTGGACCATTCTCAAATGGAGCATAGGTTATAGGTTGAAGGAATGCTTTTCAAACCAGCTGTGTGTGACTGTAAGCGGTAGTGGTAGAGCACAAGCCAAGTCCAAGTTGAAATTGCAAGTGCGACATCCAAATAGGGGGCCACCTAGGATGCCTTCGCAGGAAACACAATATTGGCCGTAGCAATCCTTCTTTTGGAAGAGGAGATGGCCATGAGCTTCATGCAAGATAGCATCTCGGTAAGGAAGCACACAACACGTCGACGCAGAATTAATCATCACATTCGTCACAATGGAATCCAAATCCATTGGAAATATGCTTACAATTAGAACACTTGAAAAATCCGTGACGGTCAGGATGATGCTTTACGTGGAGATTGAGAAGGCGGGGATGACAAGGAACCTGCAGTTTGCTAGCTCGGTAGATCGGAACACCATTTGTGGAGGGAGAAATTACATACAAGACATCTGTAAAATGGAGGATCCACGGTTGGTTGCAAGCACGCATCACATGTTTTGGTCTCATTCTTCTTCTGATTAATATTATCTACGATACATGATTCATCGCTCCCAGCAGCTGAGTAGTACAATTCGTAATCACTTTGGCTATCGAAAAGGGTTAATGTATGTTCATGGATCATTTGAAGATTGAGCTGTATTCCTTCAGTGGTGTTCTCCTGGCTAATTCCTTGTTTATTGTGCCACAAGCATAACATTTAAATGAGGCACGGCTGAGGACCAGACTTGCAATGGGTGGTTGTGACCTTGATGTTTCAAAATTGCCCCTTTCAAAGCACAATCCATGTCCAGGTCGAATTCGCTGGGAGAACAATGGTAGGTGAATCCTTTTTGTGAGTAGTTCTCACATGCATCGCATTTGAATTCAGGGGATTCGTAAGGGGCTTTTGGAAGAAGATGGAGAGGATGGTGGTGCTTTGGGTGTTTCATCTCTCGGGGTAATAATGTTGCACATATTACGTGGAGAAAGAAAGAACAATCTCTGCATCTATATGCTGAACCTGATATCTTTTTCACACACCCATTGCACACATCATCATCATTAACATCAAAACGAACATATTTAGAATCAATATCATCAAAATGAACATCATCATCATCATTATAATCGCTCTTCTGTTTACAAAGGATTAAAGGATGCTCATCACTAAAATGCTGAAGCTCCGTATCACACTTTCTCTTTCTTCACTCCCCCACAGAGTAGTACAACTTTCTCAATCCTGTTTAAATTCATCAATGATTAATTAATGCTATGAATCACAAATTAACTTCACTCAAAAAAGAAAACACTATCATATATGTATTACTGGAGTGACGAATAACTTGTACGTAACAAATTATACACTCCATTTAGAAATATTTATTCTCTTAGAATTGATTTAATTTTAAAATAAAGAATTGATTTGATTTGATTTGATAAATAAAATTTTATATTTAGAACACATTTTTAATTTAAGAATTGAATTGATTTGATTTAAAAGAAATACCAAATTTGACAATATTATTAAGAAATAAAAAAATATGGTAAATATGACATATGAGGATAAATTTGTTTTTTACTTAAATGGCTAAAGAAAATAATGAATTCTCATCAAATTCTATTATTTTGAATTGAATGTTAAATTATTTAGGTAGCATTTGGTTTACTTTTTAGTTTTCATTTTATTAGGTTCTAAAAATCTCAAAATAAAGAAATAGAAAATGTTATGTTTTCCTTATTTTGGATTAAAAATAATCAAAACGACTTTTTGTCATTTTTCATTTTATGTATAAACCTATTTTCTATTTTCTAAAATAAATTTTGAAAACACAAGTGATCAAATGCGTTTTGAGATTTTTCCTTATTTTCAAAAGCGTAAAATAGAAATGAGTTCAAAACAGAAAATAGAAAATAAAAACAGAAAATAAAAAATTAAAAAAAAAAAAACCAAATGAGCCCTTAGAAATCCCAAAATTTAAATTATGAAATAAAATCAAATTCAGCTCATAAAATTATATTTTAATTCTAAACATGAAAATTGATGAGAATTATTCTCAAATGAAATTAAATCATATCAAATCCATGGTTCCAAACAGGGTGTAAATTAATAATGATGAATATATAATCAAATTTCCAAAGCAAACAAGTATGTAAGTTCGTAATTTGTACAGTAAGATAAAAAGTGAATAATTTTTAAAGATTTTCAGTACTTTTTAGTGATTTTCAAAGCTCCAAATGATGCCTAAGTTTTAATGATTGATTTCATCGGAAGAATGCCAATATTAATAACATTTCAAAATAAGAAAAATAAGTGTAATTTTTAAATATTGTAATTTGTAAGTGCTAAGTAAAATTATACAAATGTTAAGAGGAGATAAGTGTAATTTATCCATTTTAAATATATACACTTTTATACTATTTGTGTCATTTATATAATCAGGAAATTTGAAATTTTGAATTTGAGATATTTTGTTGAATTTACTCAATGGTCAATGTTGTTTTTATTTTTCTCTCTATTTTGGTTGTCTTTTTTGTTGTTTCATATGAAAATATACTCTCTTACTCTTCTCATATTTTTTAATACTTTTTATATAAAAGTTTTTAAATTAATATTTTAAAAAATGTGATAATATTTGTAATAAGTAATAAAATTTTATACATTTATTTATTAAACATAATATGGATTACCTTAATCTCTTTTATTAGTGATTTTTATTTTTCTAAGTTATTTTTACAATTTTTCCATGTAGGTTTACGTTATAAATTTAAATTTTAATTATTTATATGCTAAATTATATTTTTGCTTTTTTTAAGTACGAGCAACTACTGGTCATATATGATACATAACAAGTATTGTATTTTTTTTTTATGTATTTTTAAATATAAACTAGAAGTAACCTTGAAATTTAATGAAGGCTGAAACATCAAGTTAGATCAAACTTAGACAAAGCGCTTGCGCAAGGTAAAAATACTTTTGTAAAAAACCGGCTTAATGTAATACCCAATAATTTTAAATTTCAATAAATATGTTTTATTTAGTTATTTAGTGAATTTATTTTTATTACCATATGATGGCATCAATTGAAAGTTTAGTTATTAGAAAATTTTGTGTGATAATTAATTTCTTAAATTAATCTTGAAATTAATTTTATTCCTTATTAGAAAATTGGAAACATTGAAAGTATGCAATTCTTGAAGTCAAACAACTTAATCCATATACCCAATATGCACTACTTGAATATAAACCGATAAAAATATGCACTACTTGAATATAAACCGAGCCGAATTATATCGGTTCAGTTATATACGCTTACAAATTTAAATATATTTTTTATAATTTAATTATGAAAATAAATAATAATTTTTATAAAAATTATTTTAGACTTATAATGTATATTTAATATTATGATAATTTGTTAATTTTTCATATTCTTGGAGATTTTAAAAACAAAATCATTGATAGGAATAAATATTTAGGTTAATTATATATATATATATATATAAGTAAATTTAATTCAATTTATTTGGTTTTTAAATTTTAAACTTATATCCAAAATTAATAACCATTATTTTAAAAAAATTCAAATTGATTGTTGCTAAATAAATAACTAAACTAAACTTAAATTTGAACAGTACAGTTTGAAAATCAAATTTTAACCTAAATTGTGTATACCCTAGCTAGGAGCAATGCATATTAGATCTTGCTCGAGAATGGGGTGAATCCTCTATAACTATGCAAGTCATTTTGGTAGTTAATGAATTCAGAATCTCCAGAGAGAATTTAATTCATTAGCTTGGTGATGAACTCAGGAATGAGAAGGGAGAATAAAGAAATTTAAATTTTCAATTTCGGTCATTTCTTACGTCAAATTTCTTTTCAAAATTTAAAAAAATATAATGATAAATAGAAAGAGTACACAAATAATTTAATTTAATAAGAAAAAGATTGCATAATTTTAGTGTATGTATACATATAATGTAAGTTTAAAAAATAAATCAAATATTAAGTATTATTAATTGGTTTAAATAATCAACACGATCAATTTAAATTTAAATTTAAATTTAAATTTTTCTAGTAAAAAATTACTTTCAATCCTAAATAATATTTAGACATTTTTGTGTTTTTAGATTTAAAATATAACAAGAGTTGGCATTACAAGAGAAACTAGATTTTTTTTAAATTAATCGATATTCAATAAATTTGAAAAAATTAGAAGAGGGTATTTTATTCAAATATTTGTAAAAATTATTAAAAATAGAATGATGAATAGTTAGTGTCACAGGGGATTTGTAATAATTTTTTATTTAGTTTTATAAAAATAACTTAAATTAAAAATATTACTATTAATCATACATTGTTAAATTTAAAATTAAAATTCAAGGAAAAAATTCCTCCAAAGTCTAATTTTATTCAAAGATTTGAAAAAAATTAAAAAAAAGTACAATGGTGAGTACGAATAGTGTCACATAAAATTTGATAATATTTTTTCAATTGCTTTAATAAAAATAACTCAAATTAAAACTATTATTATTAATTGTACGTGTTTTTACACTCGTGCCCTTATTTTGAAATGTTTATCACAACAAAATATTTGTGTTAATATACCTACCAATTAAAAAGTAATGTAGCCACACAAGCACGTGCTTTCAACATTGGCCATCCTATTTTTAATTTACGATTGATAATTAAATGGACGAAAGGATTTAATTTTGATAAGCATTTCAAAATAAGAAAATGTTTTGAGTATAAATTTCAAATGTTAGATGTAATTATATATAATTAGTTAAATGTGCAAGCAAGTAATGGTCATTTACCCAAAAATAAATGAAAGACGGAACTATGTGCAGTGAAATTGGCAATACAAAAGCAGGAATAAGTAAACAAAGACTTCAATTTCTCAATTATATGAATCTGAACAATTACATGTACAGTTTCGAAGGAAAGGAGTAACATTTCCAGAAAACATAATGACCAAAAAAAAAAAAAAAGGACATATATGAGAACAAATTTCTGCTCCTTCCTTCTTTGTTTAAGTTTCTTGTCGGATTTAATCTCCAACAAGTAAATCATACAGGGAAAATCTACAAAAGAACCCCCTCTTCCATCTGAAAGAATAGTACCCATAAAAAAAAAAAATCAAATGTAGAATTTGGTGTAATAGTTAACATAAGCGGTACAAGTTTTTTTTTTTTTTTTTTTTTTTCAAATACTCTGTCCAAGTCCTTCCACGTTAAAAACCAGCCTTGCCTTCAAACTAACTCCATTAACAAAGGATCACCTTCAGCCATAATTCTGATCAATTTTATAAACTCTTGCTCGGTTGAAACTCTCCATGGGTGAATTGCAGGTGCTTTGGCAGAATAAAAGGTCGAAGAATTAGTAGGGGGTGGTTTTTGCTTATAAATCATCGTGTTGAACACCGAGTCAAAGTTCTTGGGTGAGTCCATTGATACAAAGAACATGGGTATTGCAACCTTTTGGTGGACATCTAGATCCCCAACTAGCTTTACAAGATCGATGAAGTCAGCTACAAAGCGCCGAGGAACGTAGAATACCTCAGAATTGCATATCGTGAGGCTCTCTTCACTCGTCGTATATTCCTTGTAACTGACTTGAAAATGAACAGGCATCGAGCTAACAACTTTCTTCACCATGTCTGCTTGTTTTGCAAACCAACCTGAGTTGCCATCGGTTTTCACAGCAGTCCAGGACTCGGACACCTGAATGCCATTAAATTGTCAGAGGTGCTAAGAATTATATCTGCTAGAAGTGAGTGCTCACACTTTGTGTGTATTTTTATTTTATTTCGATTTATTTTATAAATTATTTTATAAACTATCAAATAAAACTAAAATAAAATAGCAAGTAATTAAAAGAGTATTTATGTAGATAGTGAGTAATTAAGGGGCATTTAAAAAAAAAAAGCAAAAAAACTCTACAAAAATGGCAGGTAGTTAAGGGCATCCAAGGAGACAAAATATATATATATGAAAAAGTGAAATTACTTGGTTGATTGGTAGTTATTGAAATTTTATTTACGGTACCGTTGAAGTGATAGATAGTTATTGGAAGCTAAAGGGTGTATCAAAGGAAGAAAGGAAAAAACTTCACAAAACTTGGGAGTTTCACCAAGGCTAAGGCTTCACCAAATACCCCTCCTCTTCCTTTATTATATTAGTGTAGATATATACTTACTAAGGGAATCAAAGAATAGTATAGATATGTGTTGTGTTTGTTTTTCAGTCCTACAAGGATAAGCATTACAAACGTGGAAAAGAAGCAGGAAGCACTTATTTTTCTCCATAAAATAGCCATGGACCATGTTCTCTTTCCACTACTGAAAATGATCTTTTTCCAAACCTTTTATAAATACAAAGGAAATAGTGGGGACAGAGAAGAAGTTAATATTACCTTGTCAGTGATCCAAAGCTTCATTTTGTCTGCTTGCAGTAGGTTCCAGTAATTAAGAATCGTATCATCCTGAAGGAATAAAAATCCTTCTGCACTGCTGAATCTCTCAAATATGGTTGGCAGATGCCTGCAACAAAGTTGAAGAATATTATCAGAAGAAAGAAAATGAATGGGTGCTTTTCCAACAAACCTCAGTTGTTAATGAAGGATATTTGCAACCAAAATAAAGAGAACTGCTATCATGGGTGGACCCATTAACGGTTGCCCCCACTGATTTGGAAAATTAGATTAAGATTTTATTGATTTTGCTCTTTTTTTCCTTATTAATTGTACTTTTTTCCATTGTTATTAAACTTTTGCGCCCACTGTGTTTTTACTTTTGCCTCTATTTACCTTAAAAATGTACCTTTGCCCTCATTAATTAAAAATCCTGGGTCAGCCCCCTGAGTACTATAATATCACACTACAGCTACCATTTTGCAATCACCACAAGCAACAAAATCATCCCTGAATGACAACAGAAGTTGACACCTTAACAACCAGAGCTTTCTTCCAAGAGAAATTTACTTCAAATAATAAAAAGTGGAAAACAATGACGATGACAAAGGAATAATCAAATCGATACAACTCCAAACTGAATTGCAGATAACAACAAAAAGGAAGAAAGAATGTAAATTATCTAGCATTGGAAGTTAAACATTCAACTGAAAAAATCTATGCCAAATCAGGAATCTACTTCACTGTTATGTGAGAAAAAAATTCCTTTAAAAAAAAAAAGGAAAAGAAAAAAGAAAGAACAGAGGGTCTTTGAGCCTAAGTATTAACTATTAACCCTACAATGGTCTTTGAACTTGAACCAGAAAAGTAACAGAATATATAGGATCCCAATAGCAAACTAACAAAAATAGACAAACCACCCACCCACAATTCATGACTAATTTGTCAAAAGACCGCTGTAACCTACTAACATTTTTTTTTTTTTTTATAACTAATGTGAACACCAAATTAATTAAAGGTTTCCTTATTTAAATAATGTTTTCCAAGGGAAATTTTTCTAAGCTATTTCTTAATTTATATTATACACACATTACTAAGGGATTCATCTTGAGCCAAAAAAATGCTACATTAAACAACATTAGGATACAAAATCTGGTGGATCCAGAAATAAATTATTTTCCCCAGGCAAGAAATTAATATTTCTCCCTTTCCCCCCTTTATTACCACAAATATATGATCCGTGACATTGACATTCTAATGAAGACAAACTACAATAATCGAAACTGAAGTTCGGAATCTGGCATTTTCAATATTCTAATGAAGACAAACTACAGCAATCAAAACTAAAGTTTGGAACCTGGTACTTTCTTTGGTTAAGTTATTAGCAGGAAGTTCTATGCTCATGAACCAAAAGTATTGTAAATTCAAGTCAGGCATAAAAGAAATTTAGTCAAGTAAGTCTTCCTACTCCATGAGACCAACACATCACAAATCCCAAACTCAAACAAGACAAAACAATAGATAAATAAATAAAAGTAATTGAAAACATAGAGGGGGGGGAAGGAGAGGTCCCCCCCCCCCCGGGGGGGGGACACAATAGTTTGGTACATATGTATATGCATGTATAAATATTTGATAAAAGGCCTCAAACCATGAAGGCTTGAATGGATGGGAAATTCAGATTTCATAATGGATATGCAGAAGGGAATTGAAAACCATTGAGAATTTTTAAATAACCAGGAAGAGATATCAATTCTGAGTGGTAAACAAAAGATACTCATCTTCCACAAGATTAGCCTTCACTATTATAGCGATATATTAAGTGGAACCACAGTTGGTGTGATCCTCAACTACCATCCTCTATAACCGGCTTTCTTACCACGGTGACATTGTTAAATAACACCATCTTGTTCTAAATCTATGTCCACCACTACCAGCAGTGTCCCCTTACTGACACCCTGCACTCTTATCTCTCAGCATCTCAACGTTTGAATTTATTAATATGGCAATCAGGGACAGATTCAAGATTTGATAATTTTTTTAATTTTTTTTTTTTTTGGGGGGGGGGGGTGCAAGGTTGAAAAATTATGGATAATAGGAGGAAATTAAAAGTTTAATATATTGAAGGGGCCAGCCTTAAGCCTTAAGAGCTATTCAAATTTTTTGCTAAAATTACAATTTTCTGGAGATTGGAGGGGCAACCGCCCCCAAGAGCTACCCCCTAGATCTGCCCCTCATGGCAATATGTGTACCTAATGAACTTGGAAATGCACCCACGTCAAACATGTCCTGTATTCTGCAGTTGTCTCAACTCTCAAGTGTAACACAAAACAAGTCTTACAGCAGTCACATGTCAGACCCACAACCATAAATATACCATATAATCAAACTGTGCCAGGTAGTAAAGGAATGTTTTCATTTAATTAATTTTATCGAATTAATGAAATATAATTGCATGAGGAATCCATGTGTGCAGTTATGATAAGAATTTGTCTCAACATAGTTACCGATAGATCTATCCATATCCCCGATCATCATTTCATACCAGAGGTAATATTACATTCTCCATTACTCAACTTCGTTCTCCTTGGGGAAGCCAAATTGGAACACAGTTATTCAAGAAAATTAAGCAGTCAAACATGCATGCGCAGACAAGACTTTTAAAATGAGAATAGAATCATAATGAAACAGAAGGAGCAAAATTGTGATCACTTACCTGTATAGATGGTCCAAGTGGCCTTCTTCAACGGCAAGATCTACATCCTTCTGCTCTGACAAAATAATCACAGCCCTGAATATCCTGCCATAAAGCAATCTCCATTCCAAAGCAGTATGTTCAACAGGTCCAGTGCAAAACATTATAAGCACCACATTCCCAAAATTCTTCCTCCACCGAATCAAATTTCCAATCTCATAATTCACAGTACCGGTTTCCTCAACTCCAAGATGAACAGAAGGTAATTTCTGAGGGATAAACTCCTTCCTATCCCCATGACCAATATTCGCCCGTGGCCGGTCCAATTCAAGTGACATTAGCCTCGGCTGCTGGTACCTAACTGCAAGCAAGTCTTGAAGCCAAGCAGCAGTAAACTTCACGTCTTTCTCAGTCCAGAACCCCTCCTCTGCCATGGCATAACTTAATTCCAAAATCTTCTCAAACAATCTATGCTTACCCGATCTCCATGAAACCAAGAATTTAATTAGACGACCCACATTCACATGAAGATCTTTCTCTTCCGAAAAGGGGTATGCTTCAATTCTATCATACCGATGAACTGTAGGAGGGTAAACAACAACATAGCCACCAATCTCCCACAGAAGCCTTTGTGCCCAATAACCCCTCAGTACATCTGAAGCCATGGTACTCACTGAAACAGGAAGCATCAAACCCCAAAATGCAGATGAGTGGTAGATTGTATTGAAAGAATTAACAGGCACCATCATGCCTTGTGGTAATGCCACTTTTGGGGCGCGCTCATCAAATCTAATATCAAATTCTTCCAAACCCGATTTCCGTGTAAAATAGAACACGGAATCAACATCAGGAAGGCCATTGGAAATTCCCTGTTGTATAAACTGCTTCCCACCAAAGATCTCAGTGTAATATTCCTCATGCCCGATTTCACCTACATTCTCCAAAGGCAATCCTCTAGGCCAAACAGACCTTTGCCCGAAGTGAATATACGGATTCACAACAGTCCGATTAGGGTTCTCATGACTGTATTGTAATATAACCTCTTGCCTAGCATCCTCACCGATCAATTCTACATCAAAATGCTTACCAATATCATTGTCTATCACATCACCACGATCATCAGCATCGAATATTTTCTTCGCGCCGTGTTGGATTGCAAATAAATACCCAACAGTTTTTCTAACATACGAATCATAAGGCAAGTAATCAACAACCCTAAACCCTAATTGAGCTTGCTGTTCCAGTGAAAGGAATATAGTACCTTTGAGGTTCCAATCTGGGGGCGTCTTCGAATTCCCAATTGCGAGCACTTGCCATCCTCTGATCTTCGCGAGGTCACGAAGCGAATTGGTGGGGTAATTCGACACGGACACGACGATCCACCGCTCGGCTCGGAAGTTCACGTAAGGGGTGGACTTATCGAGGATGGGTTCGATTGAATTCCAATTGATTCGCGGGAATACGATCTTCTCTAGCTGTTGAGACTGGGACTCGAAGCAGAGGAGTGCGGCGGTGTCCCCGACGTTGCGGAGGAAGAAGAGGGCCGCGACGGTGCCTATCATGAGCACAATTGCGACGATTTTGTAGAGATTCTCGGAGAACCATGTCGAGAAATCGAGGCTTTTGGGTTCAGAGAACCGATTCGGATGGAGAGTCGGCAGTGGCCTGCTCTGGGTTTTGGGGGATTTTGGAGTTAAACGATCTTGGACCAACATTGAGTCCCAGCTCTGAAAGTTCACAAATCCAGTGTCAATCTCTCTCTCTCTCTCTCTCTACACTTCTTTTTCTCACTCTAAACTTGACTCTATCTTCTTCTCAGCTCAATGAGACAGGAACAAGGTACTCTTTCACTCCAGAGAGAGATCTCTCGTTCTCTGTCTAAAAACACATATAGATACATACGTACACATTGTATAATATGTCATCAGAGAGCTGGTGGCTGCCGACAGATCGAGGCTGTCTTCCTTACGCTTGAATGTAACTGCTAGTTGTTTGGTGGGTGCCGTGGGGTATGTTGACTCCTTTTTTTTTTTTAAGACTTTTTTTTTTTTTTTTGCTTTATTGTTAATTAACAAAATAATTAGCTAACTTCAGTTGGCAAAAAAATAATCAGAGATGTACTGTAACAGAAAGGAAAAAATGAAACTCCATTTTACGTATTTAAACTGAGGCATAGGAAAAGAGAAGGTTGATATAGTAAAACATTGAACTCATAAAATTAAATTAATATTAAATGATTTAAATATATTTGTACTATTTTAATTTAAAAAAAAATATGAATATACTTAAATTATTAAATTTTAATCTAATAGTTCTGATTGTAAGTCATGAAATTGGCATAACTTTATTATGTCAGCTCTCAAATCCAAGACATAATTACCAACTTGAAAACCTGACGTCGTGTTGTGTTTTTTATTAGAATTAAAACCACAACATCGGGGTGTGTTTGGAGTGATATAAAATGAGATAAAGTGAAATAAATTGTTGGTTCATAATTCGTTCAATGAAATAAAAGTGAATAAGTTTTAGAGATTTTCAGAAATTTTTTTTATTTTTTAGCACACCAAAAAGTGCCATTATAGAATTGACAATAGGACCGGTACAGTGTATGTCTCGTGTATGATAAATTTATTTTTTAGTTAATTACTTAGGAAGGAGTGTAAATTATATTAATTACCAGAATCCTTAGATAATTATTTACTGTTTCAAAATTAATAACTAAAAAAGTACCGAACATGCACCTGTGCACAGCGGCACGAGTTTATCCCCAATCTCGTACCGGCTATTTAACTCTTTCCCAAGCCTTTTGATATATTAAGCATAAACAAATTCATAAAACAACCGCATATATATATATATATATATGTACACTCCTTCAGCTAGTCGAGAAGAGAAGTGGCGTGGAGGAGGAGTCGTGGAGAGTAGTCAAGGAGGAGCATGGAGGAGTTGTGGAGAACAGTTGCGATGGGAGCTCCATTAACGAGTAACAGACAAAAGGGAGGGCTTCTGGTAAGAAAACGCAACATGATGTTATAGTTTTAAGTTGAGCAAAACACAAAACAAGTTGCGTCTTCGCTCGACAATGAAGTTGCATTTTTAGAGAACTTAAAACGTGACATCATTAATAGAACAATAACAATTAATTTTTTTTAATTGTACTTTGCCAATTAATTTATTAATTAACAGCCAAAAAAAAAATCATTTTTTTCCTCCATGGTAGTCTGATTGTGGGGGCCAATATAGCGGAGTTGAGTGAATAATAATTTATTTAAAATTAAATTACTAAATTTTCCATCAGAGTTTGCTGGAGTTCAATTGAACTAATTTAATTTTTTTTATATAAATATAAATTTATTGAGTTGAACTTTAATCAAACTTAAACTATAATTTAAAATTTTATTTTATTTTATAAAAAAATAATTGCAGAAACAAACTTAATTATAGGAGATGTAGCTACTCCCAGAAAATTTACAGAGTCGATTTCATGGTTGTACGTTGGACTGGTGGAAGCTAAAGCCGTTCTGGAAATAGATTTATATTTTTCATCTAATAAATGCGCAATTTTGTTATGGTTTGCGATTAGGACAAATTAACTAATGATATTTACATATGGTTTTGTTGGCGGGTGGGTTGGGGTTTTCATCACGAGAAGCAACTTGTTTGTTGTGTATATACATTTTTATGTATGTATACGTTAATAGAGGTGGATCATATAAATGATATATAGGCCCATTTTGAAGTGAAAAAAATTTTAAAAAACGATGAAAAACGTTAAAAAATTTTAAAAATTATTCATTTTTATCTCACTGTATGAATTACGAACTTACAACTTATCTCATTTTATCTAATTTTTTATTATTTTAAATGCATATGGAATAAGTATTTTAAAAAATAATAATAGTATTAAAAAATAATAATAATGGAGGTTGCTTTGGTTACATAAGTTGTGCCCCAAAATAGTGCAAGAGTGTTGAAAAGAAAAGGTACGCTTAGCTTGGAAGATGGTATTTTACTGTGAAAAAAAAAATTAAAAGTTAAATTCACTTGACTCTTAATTTTCCCCACCCGTCAAAGTATCATTCACTAAGATAGGTAATATTCGACAACACCTAATAATACCATCCGATTGCAACATAATTTATAACACAAATTATTGAAATAAAATTTGGATATGATACGAACATATTAATCCGAAATTACTACAAAATTGACCTCACTATGAAGTAAATAAATTAATTAATATGTTTATTAAATTTTAAAATATTTAAACATAAATATAATTATGAATCCGAGCATCAAAGGTGTTATTTTTACTATTCATTTTCATTGGGATGAAATGTAATAAAATAAGCATTGAAGGCATTTAATATTTTCATAAGGCTATGTTTGGACTGTGAATTTATAAAACGAAAAAAAATGAATAAAAAAGTAAAATTATTAATTTATATAAATTTTTAATGCTTAACGAAATAAAAATATATCTTTTTCACAAATATCTATTCACTTTAATTTAATTTTTCTAATTCAACAAAAAATAAAATTACATTAATTTTTTATATTATTTTATATTTTTATTATTTTCTTTCACTCATTCTTTCATTTAACAAATTCACACTCCAAACATGGTATAAAAGAATAATATAAAATTAGAAACACAATGATATGATATGTATTCTCATTGTGATTAAGGACTATTTTGAAATCATTTTTTTTAAAAAGTGTTTAACTTATAAATATTTGACATTATTCTCTTTGAATTTTCTATAGACCAACTTTGCTCATAAAATAGCTTTGCGTTGGTTTTAAAAATATTTTTGATTCATTAGAAACAATGTTGATCAATGGAATATAATTTAAATTCACGTGACTCTAGAATATGCATATAGCATTTGTGTTGGGATGTCAATATCACTTGCTGGCCGTAATAAACAAATTGTTAGTTGTGAAGGTCCCATTCAGACCATGACAGTTCATTTACAATGTATATATATATATATATATATATATATAATAAAAGGTAAGTTACACTTATCCCCCTCAATATTTGAATAATTACACTTACTGCCCTTCAACATGTAAAAATTATACTTATATCCTCTATTTTGGAATATTATGAATATTTTACCCCCTTTGGTTAAATTAGGATGCGTTTGGTGCACCAAAATTTAATGAAAATCTCTATAAAATTTTACACATTCCCACCTTATTAAAATTCAAAAAACGTTCAATATCTTTCTAAAAAAAAAGTCAATAACTAAAATTTGGTTAATCAAATAATAAAAATTTTTTCGTCAATCTCACCATGAACTACCAAACTACTAAATGACACCCATTTTGATTATTTTTTGTGACGTTTTTAAAACCATTCCAACGGATTGTAAAAATCATTCCAACGGAATCGCGCGATTAACTTTTGTCCAAACAGTTTCCACAATCCGTTTGGACGGATTGTAGCGTAAAGAAGTCATGTCTGCCTAAATTTTTGAATCTGTTCAAACAGAAATCCAATCCGTCGGAACAAATACAGTTTGAACGGTATGCACCAAACATAAAAAAATTTTCCCAAATCACATTTTATCTCATTTTTTTCTCACTTTTTGGTGAGCTGAATGCACTCTTAATTGTTAAAAGTTAACAGAAAATTTCAAAATAACCCAAATGTTGGGTACTTTAGTTTTTTTTTATCCCTCACTCTCTCACATATATTCGTTAATCTTCTTTATAAAAATTCTAAAGAATAAGTATAAATAAAAAATTTAAAAATTTTTGTAAAGAAAATTAAGAAAAATGTGAAAAAAAGGGGGATGAAATAGAAAAAAATTCAAACTTTTGGTTACTTTAATATTTTTATTAAATTTTAATGGTTAATTTAATGGAGGAGGTTAACGTTAATAATATTTTCAAATAAAGGAGACAAATATGTTTTAAACTGTTGAAGGGTGATTAGTGTCATTACTTAAATGTTTATGGGAAATAAGTGTAATTTATTTTAATAATAATAATAAGCCATGATAGTTGCTATATATTATTAATATTATTGGCAAAGGAGAATTACTTAAATTGAAAGTAAGATGTATATTATAATAAAGAAAAGGCTAGGGTATATTTAGAGTAAATATTACATAAAAAAGAACAAAATAGATAAGGAAAAGAGATCATGCAAAAGAAAGGAAATATAAAATTTTAAATATATATCATTGTTTGAATTGATTAAAAAAATAACAAAATAAAATATGTTTATTAATATAATAATTTCTATTTAATTAATTTCAATCTTATATATTTTTTATTTTATTTTTCATTGTAGACTTGCATAAAATTTTTCATTTGTTATTAATTTTTTTCTCTTTTTTTTTTAATTAAAAATCTTAAAAGCTCACAGTATGAAGTGCACAAGTGCACAACGATGGACCGAGGGACTTCCCTCAGAGTCGCTAAAAATTATTTATGCACTTTCAATGTTTTGAGTGATTATATTAATATATAATATATAATTTATTAAATTTAAAAAAAACATTATTTTATATTTTTAAATATTTTTTACTTAAATATTTGAACAGCCATGTACACCCAAGTAATTAATGATTCAATCTTAGTAGATATATAAGTCAGCAACTAAATAATAAATCGGACCCAATATATCATCGGTCTAAAAAGTTAAGGTACCATTTGATTTGTTTTTTTATTTTTTAGTTTTTAGTTTTTATTTTCTAGTAAAGCTTTACTTCATTCCCTTATCAACCCTTTTAGATCTGAATTAAGTGTGTGCGCCTGTTTTAAGTGAGAATTTAGTAAAAGAAAATGAAAAATAAAAAAATAAAATCTCAAATATATGGTTTTATTTGAATGAATATAAAAATATAGTAAAATAAAAACATTTGAATGAATTTAAAAATATAAAAAAATAAAAAGTATTCATTAATAAATTCATTTTTTAATTTAATTATTTTTAAAATTTTAAATTTTATGCTTTTTCTATTTCATTTTCCATCATAAAACAATTAAGAAAAAAATTTTAAATTCCCATTGCTCTTTTTTTCTTAAAAAATTCTTAACCTAAACACAATTTAAAAAAGTATTCAAGATCAAAGACCCAATTATTTTAGTTGCAATTTGTTCGTCTTTTCTAGTATTTTGATTAGAAAAGAAAATTATTCTGCAATGAGGGGTTCCATTACACTCTATTTGGGATAGAGTATTTGATTGGATTTTATTTTATTTAATAAAAATTCTCATCAATTTTTATGTTTGGAATCAAAATAAAATTTTATAGGGTTGAATTTGATTTCACTTCAAAACTTAAATTTTGAAATTTATATACCATTTAAAATCTACCCTAAAACAATAAAATTTGATAATATTTTATTATTTTATTAAGCTATTTAAGTAACTGAACAAATTTATTCCCATATGTCAAATTTATCATATTTTTTATTTTTTTCTAATATAATTAAATTTAGCATATCTATTAAATCAGTTTAATTTAATTCTTAAATTCAAATATAAAATTTCATTTATTAAATTAAATCAATTATACGAGGGGAATCTTATCAAACAAAGTGTTATGGAGCTCACTCATATGGACAATTTGGATTGTACAATCATAATCGACCGAACATGCATAGGTGAATTTAGTTTGCTTATTGAGATCTTGAGGTTTAACAGTTTCATACGATAGATTTAAAAATAAAAAAAAAAGGCATTGTATTTCAACAAATTGTGATTGGCTATTGGCTTCAATCTAGTGAAGTTGAAAAATTTTTAAATCTGCGTGCCACCCAAATTTAGTTTTGACTTGTTTAAATAATGCATTTGATGGTGTGGAGATTTTGAAATTGTTATCTAAGCATTTAAATAGGAGAGGAAACTAATAGAGAGAAAAAGCAACGAGAGCAAACAAAGAGAGAATGAAAGAGGAAGGAAAAAGAAAAAAAATAAAAATAAAAAAAGAGAAGAAAAGAAAATAACTAACGTAATGAATCTAAGAAAGGAAGTTTTTAATTATTCATAGTAATAAAATAATAAGTTTTTTTACTTAAAATTAAGGAGGTATTTGGAGTGATAAAAAGTGAATAATTTAAGATAATTTGTAAATTCATAATTTGTATAGTGAGATAAAAAATAAATAATTTTTAAAAATTTTTACTATTTTTTAATACGTTAAACACACTCTAAATGCTATTAACAATGGTCATCATTCTCATTTCTAGTCCCATTTAAAAAATGAGCAAAATAGAGGAGCTTCCTAGTTGGTAATTTTGCCTGTTTATCTAAGCAGGTTACCATTTTTTTCATTTATTTTTGGTAAATAAGTTTAAACAAAAAACAGTCAAAAAAAAAAAAAAAGAATGATCGAATGAAGTTGAGAAAATGAAAAATAACAATTAAAAAAAAAAAAAACTAAAAAGAAAATGGAGAAAAAACTGATCCAAACAGAGAGTACATGTAAACCGTTAACAGAGTGTGCTTCATTGCGTGAGAGAGCGAGGAGAGATGGAACAGCTCTCTTCAAACCCCAACAAAAATTTTTAAAAATTTTGAGTTTCATTTTCAGTCAGCCCGCCGTTTCTAAGAACACAGAGGGGAAAAACAACGTGTTTTTTCTTTAAACAATGGAAGCGTCGTTTCCATGTCCGCTGGAGCAAACAGTTGCTTCGGCTCTTCTCCTTCTCTCCTGCGAACCACATGACTCTCTCTCTCCTCCTCCTCCAGAGTAACTAGTCTTCACATCTTCTTTTTTGAATGCTGATCATCAATCAAGGTTGATTTGATTTCTCAACTTTTCGTTGCAGGGAAGGCAAGAGCAATAGCTCGGAGAAGCGCTTGGCGCTGAGTAGCTCGAAGTCGTGTTCATCGTCCGAGACTTGCGACCATGGCTCGTCTGCCGAGGCTCGAGCTCATCCGCTCACGATGGTCGCTGTTGTTGCTCGTTGTCATGAGATGAAGCTCAAGGTAATTTGTAGCTGTGAATTGATCGAATTTGTGGTTTTAAGCTCCGTTCATTTTTTTTTTTTTTTAATCTTCTAGTTTGTTTCTGATTTCAATTTAAGTTGACGAACGAAGCTCCATTTGATTATGTCCCTCTGTTTTTTACTTGGAATGCGTTTAATTGGTAGGTTTTTGAAGCTACGATTCAGATTAGTTCGGCTTCGGTACCAATTTCAATCTCTGCTTCATTGCATTTCGAATTTGAATTTCCGCTGATGAATGTGATTTAATTTTTTCCACGATCGTAATTTGCTATGTTTTTGCTGAAGCTGCCTCGTGATTGATGTGGCTTGTGTTTGTTTTGTGGCGGTGTTCTTTTCTGCTTGCTTACTTGTAGTTAATTTGCTGTTACCCCGGTTTTGGTTCTGTTCTCAAACTCTCTCTGCAATAGAAATTTCGTTTGTTGAAGCTCAAAAGTAATCAGATCCTGAAAAAACAAAGAAATTGTACGTTGATTCACATGCAGCCATGCTCCTGATCTATTTTTCCCCCTGGTTAAATTTGAATCTGTTTCAGAGCTAAATGTATTTTAATATTGAAATTATTGTTCATTGGATTCAAATCTCCACCGGAAATCGACTATTTGGTGAATCGAATTGATTTTTCTGATGTTTCGATTACATGTTCGAATTATTTGAATGTGTGGCATTGATTTTGAAATTCATGAGTTTGACAGGTCGTGCGAAAGAGTCGCTCCCAGGTCATCAGGATCTCCGACCATCAGAAAATCAACTCCGGGTTCAAGAAGGCGGCGGTTTCCTCTGGATGTGCGTCGGAGACGACGACGGAGGCTTCTTCGTGTCTTTCAAGTAGCTCAAGTGCAGTTTCCAGCGCGCGAAGTGGGAAGAAGGCCGCTCTGGCTCGAGATTTGAAAAAGAAGCCGCCAGCCAGCTCGGCTCTCATGCGGCGCCGAGCCGATTCTATCATGCGGCTCTTGTCTAACGGCTCTGCTTCTGAAGTGAGGATACGCCAGCTTCTTGGTGACAGCCCCGACACCAGCAAAGCCTTGAGAATGTAATGTATCTCTCTCTGGATGCCACCAAAGTGTAGGAAACAGTAGCAACGTTGGATCATCTCAACCGTTGATCAAAACAAAATCCAATGGTCCCCAAACGAGATCTTATATGGGCCCGCCGGCTGGCGTGGCCCAGATCAAAATATATTGTTTTGTCCTGGCCCTCCATCTCAGATGAAGCATAGCCGTTGGATCAGTAAACTTTGTTGAGAAAAACTAATTAATAAATCTTGGATCAACGGCGATGGTTTCTGGGTGACCTTGTGGTCGGTTGACCTCCTCTGACTTGATCATGTGATATTTTTTGCAGGCTTTTGAAGCACGAAGAGGTGAAAAGGTCGGGAGCAGGTGGTCGTGGTGACCCTTATATTTACAAGGTAGTGCAACTAAGGAGTCACTCTATTTACTTCAATACAAAATGTTTTTTTAGTAAAATATATATATTTATATTTTAATAAATGTCTTTGAAAAGATAGAGATTTTCTTGAAAATATTTTATATTAAAATAAATAAAATTTAAAAGATAATAAAATTATATATATATGTGAAAACTATTCTAATATTTTGAGCTCATTTGAAAGATAATGAAAAGAATTGAAATTTTTGGTATATTGTAGTTTTGATCGGACTAATTTTTCATGTTCAATTTATAATCTTATTTATTTTTATTTATGCTAAAATATTTTTAAATTTAATGGGTATGTTAAATAATTAAATTATCTTATAATCAAGTAAAATTCACATCAAGTTTAAGTTAATGTCTGTATGTCTGTCATATTCGAGTTTTTAAGATTGTAATTTGTATTGTATTTAAATTTTGTTATCATGTTATGTCAAATATTGCCAGTCTCACAAAAAAAAAAAAGAAAATTATTAATAATGTCATAGTATCTTTATAATTTTTAATACTATGTTACATTCTATAATAATGAAAGCATGATTATCTTAAAGGCTCGACTGTATGGTACTAAAATTTCAAGAGAATAAGTTTTAGATGATGTATAAGATAAGAAGGGGTATTATTTTTAAAGGGTTGGCCCACATTGATATAATGTTTATGGAGGGGGATCACTTTTTATTTGGTTTGGATGTTTCATAAATAAGAGAGAGTAAATGATGGAAAAATAGTCAAATGGCTCTTTTGCCCTTGTGGTATCCCAAACTTGGTTACCCATTAAATTAAATATTAAATTATAAAACTTACTCTATTTAATTATTTTTGGACAATTTGAAATTATATTATTCATTTCATTGAAAATTTAATTTTTTATAAATTTATTTAAAAAACTTTTTTTAAGTATTTACTTTTGAATGGTTAGTTATTATTTAATTTTTTTAATCATATTTATTTTGACTTGTTGGTCTATCTATTATTTTTTTACTAGCATTATATTTATTTTGATCAAGTTAACAATACAGTTAACGAGGGTTAAAAACATCAAAAGCAATCAACTTAAAGGGGGATAATTTTTGGGCACCCTTGATTTTTGGCTAGCCCCAAGGGTTGCCCAAAAATTATCCCCAAGGGGGGGAAAATGTGGAATCTATGCCAAAATTTATCCGGAGGGGGGGAGAATTGGCTTGCCAAACAATAACAAAAGTGTGAGACCCACACTTATGACTGGGTATTAATTTTGGAGGGAGGTTTTGACTGCATCCAAGCAGGCCCTAAAAGTGTTAACTATTTACGAGGAGAAAGCATGGTAAGGTAGAAATGCTTCCCTCATATTTTCTACCCTTCTGGAAAGAATTATTATTTACAAGTCGGGTCGAGAGTAAACAATAATTAAACTTCCTATTTATAAATTAGGCTACTTCCATATGTTTTTTCGCATATAAAAATGGAACACCACGATATTAATTTTTTCTTAATATATTTTTAAAATGTCTAATTATTGAAGTTAATATTTGAACATTTGTTGGAGCTTCTTTGTTAGAATGTCTAATTATTGGATTTTATTTGCCGCAGATAGCACAAAAATAGAAAGCATGACCCAACTGGAGCGGGCCGCATGTAGAGGTATGGACAGTCGTCCCAATTTGTGATTTGGGAAATTTTGTTTACAAAAAGAAAATGAGAATTGATTACAAATATAATTGATTCACCATTTTTTAACTCAGATCGGTATATGTATGGCTTTACACGCCCTTATCATCCCTTTTCTCTAACATTTTCGCTAACCGGATGCCACGTAAAAGAAAGGATCTTTTGTATGGCAAAAATTAACTCCAGTACATAAAAGTATACTTTTATTGGTAATTCCGTTTTTCTTTTATCGTTAATTTTTATGCTGACTTATCATTAGCCTTTGGACAGCGGATTGTGACTTCAAATTTTTTATCCTGCCTTTGCAAATGTGTTCTAACTAGCCTAGCATTAATGCATGCTGTTTTACAAATGTTTTCACTTATTATTAAAAGTACTAGAATTACTTGGCACTGGCTGGCGCAGAGTACTTGATATCAAAAATTTTCATTGCTCTTCTGTCTTGCATTAGTCACCGTTCGTCAATTTTATACTGATGACTATGAGTAATTATTGATATATTTCGTTCAAAATTATTATAGTCGTAATATATTATTTTCTATTTAAAAATTAACAGTGTAAAATTGAACGGTGAATAATACGAGATAAATAAATAGTGAACATAACATTATTGAAATCTCAAACTCTTTATTAAGTAAGATATTATTTACTTGTCTAACTTCTAAATCATGCAATCTTTTACCTTACATGGTGAATTTGTAAATTCAAGACGAATCCTGATTAAGTTCATGAATTGATTTGATAAATTTTTAAATTTAAAATGAAATTATCTTTCGACTCATAATATTATGATAATTAAAATTATATTGGATCATTATCTTGATTATGTGACATAAAACTTTTAAGACGATAAAGTTATTTGTAAAGATAACAAGCATATATGAAATTGTTGAACAAAATTTATGTACATTTATATATGAATTTTTTTAATTTCTAAAATAATATTTATTAATATAAGTACATATTTAAATATTCTAATATATGCTCTGATAATGTTCTCACCTTATATTTTTTAAAAGTTGGCATTCTTGTACTCTCATTTTCACTCCCCCTCTATTTGTGAGTTTTGTGAATTCAGATCTAACCAATGAAATATTATTATTAATTAATATCCCTTACGATTTAGTGAAATTATTTTTGTAGTTACAAGTTGCACAAGCATCATCATAAATTCACAATATTTTGTACTAATTTTACAAGAAACATTTAGCCCAAAAATGGAACCGGAGATCATATTGATTCTCCTCTTTTTCTCCTATTCATATTAATATATGGTTTAATGTCCATAGAACTAGCACTGTTTTGATACAATCGGAATACGAATTACGGAGAAAAAACACAAATATGATATGAGTATACATTGGTGAAGTCATGTATAAACCGTAGTAGACTGTAGTCCAAATAAGATTTCGACCTAAATTTTTTTAGTACCGATAGTATATAATATTTTAATTCAATTATCTATAAATCAGTTTAATATTCAATCATAATTCAGTTTAATACTTAGTTTATAGTTCAAAACGAAAAAAATTTCTAACTCAATTTATTATCTAATTCATAACTTAAAACGCGAAAAATATTTAACCGTGTTCTTACGAGCGTATTAACACGAGATTGATATAAATTTGATCCAATTATAAAATTAATTAATTATTTATCATATTTATTAAAAAGTGAATATTAAATTTACAATAAAAAATTAACAAAAATTACACACACAATGTGTACTCAATTCTTATAAAGCAAACGCGGCACGTCAATTCAAATTGCAACCGCTAACTGGTGGGGTTGGTAGCCTTTGAAATCCCCGAACCCCGAGCGTTTTATATATGTTTTACCAGACGACGATGCCTGGCCACCTAGTTGGGCAAGGCAAATTTTCTAGGCCCCTTTATAACCATATATTACATTTTAAATCATTTACATTTTTTTTTCTTAAACTTCAAACACCTACACATTAATTTTAAGTTTGAAAACAACAACAAAACCACAAAAAATAGCAAATTATTTGATTGACTTGAAAAAAAAAAATGATACAAAAATATATATTTAATTTTGTAATACGCTAGTTTTCTAGCTGTAAGAGCAAACCTTAGAAATTTTGATTTACTATTTGGACAGTCCAGGGAATACAAGTTTATGCCCAATTTCAAGTTGAGCTAATGATTCATTTGTCACTAATTTTGTTTTGGTTTTTACTTTTGTCTTTTTTCTTCAATAGATTAATCTTTTAAGGTGTTCTTGGCCAAATTCATAAGGCTGGCTTTGAATTGCTACGTACCCAGGGATTGGTTAATTATGTGAACAAAATACAATTCCATGTGTGTTTGTTTCCTGGATATAAAGGGCGGATTAAAATTTGGAGATGCAGCTTACCTTTTTTTTATCAATTTGACTTTAATCCAATATTTAATTTACCGTATTACATATCTGGACTGAACATTATATTCTCAAATGTGGGATATACTATTTCCACCTCCGAATTCGTTTCCTATCAAAATTTAAATGTCAAAATTATTTTGTCACGTTTTATGTCAAATCATAATTTTATCTTACTTTTATTGTGTTTGGAGTGATAAAAAGTGAGATAAAATGAGATAAGTAATAGGTTCGTAATTCATGTAGTGAGATAAAAAGTGAATAACTTTTAGAGATTTTTAGAGTTTTTCCAATATTTTTTTTGTTTTCTAGCACACCAAATGGTGCCTTTATATCTTACAAACTAAATACTAAAAAAAAATATAATCACATATACCCGTTTGGTTTGTAAACAAATAACAAAAAATTTTATAAATTTCTGTTAATTTTATATTACATCAACTTTTTTCTTTCACTGCACGCTTTACGCAACATGCATTGAAGGAGTTGAAACGGCCAATATTCAGCAACAAACCTTGGACAAATTTCTTCGAAAGTGTGTGTTTAGAGTGAAAAAAAGTTAGCTAAATTGAGAGTTCGTAATACGTGCAGTGAAAGAAAAAAATTGATGTGATATAAAATTAACAGAGATTTATAAAGTTTTTTATTATTTCTTTGCAAACCAAACGGTGCCAAAAAATTTTAAAATATTTTCTCATAATTTTATCTTAAAGTTTGCAAGTGTTATCTTCACTGTGCAAATGAGTTTTAGGCTGATAGCCGATATAAGTAAGAATAAGAATGTTTCCATGCACCCCTTCGGGGGTGGCCGAGTGGAAGTCGGGCTCGCCTTAGAGCTTGGGCCTCTCGAGGTTCCGGGTTTGACTCCCCCACGGGGGTGGGTTACCGCTGTAATGGCGGGTGCCTAATGGCCTCCTCTCGGTCTTGCCGGTCAGCCAGGGCTTGCCTAGGCTGGTTAACTCTCCAGGGGCCTTTGCCGACTAGGATCCTGGAGCGTGCTTCGCCCTGTGCGCACCCCAGTACGGGATAGCGGCTGCGGATTTCCACGTACCAGAAGAATGTTTCCATGCCCCTTCGGAGGTGGTCGAGCGGGAGTTCGGGGGCGCCTAAGGGCCTGAGCCGCATGCGATCCCAGGTTCGACTTTCCTTCAGGAGGGTGGGTTACCATTTTGGCGGGCTTCTAACAGCTCCCCTCGATCGAGCCGGTCAGCCAGGGCTTGCCTAGGCTGGTTTATCATCTCGTGGGTTATTGCCAGCTTGGTCCACGAGACGGGCTTTACCCAGTGCGCACCTTTGGGTAGCGGCTGCGGGTTTCTTCCCGACCCACAGAAGAATGTTTCCATAGGCACATGTATTCAAATTTTTGCTAGGAAATTTGTCGAATTAAGGCTGAGCTAGGCAAGAAAAAAAAAAAAAACTTACTTTTTTTTAAATAATTATTAGTTAACTACTAAAAAAATAATTTTTTTGGTATTTGCAAAGGGGAAAAAAATAAATTTTTAATTTTTTGTAAATTTGATATTTTTACCTTTCAAGTTTTAAAAAAATTTAAAATGTAAAAGGATAAATTTAATCATTTTAAAAAATGACAAAAAACTAATCAACCCCTCCCCCCTTTTTTTTTGACAAAATGACCACTAACATAAGCATTTTATCGAGGTGTTAAGGAGTTGGCCAAACGTTTAGTCTTTTAAAACTGTAGTTCATGGTATTTTGGGGTTAAAGTCTGAAAATTAAGGGCAGACTTAGAAATTTTTTTAACCTTAGTTTATAAGTTGGATATTGAATTGGGTTAGAAATTTTTCTTGCCCTAAATTATGAAAACGGTTTTTGTGATTTTGCCATAATAGTTGTATGTCAGAATTTATTAAAAGTGGTTAAAAAATTTTAAGATTTATAAAAAAGTTATTGAGATTTGTGAAATATTATTGAAGTTTGTAAGAAATTTATTAAGATTTATAAAAATTGGTTAGGATATGTAGATATATATAAATTTATAAAAATTTTACGAATTATGAAGAATACAAAATGTATTAAAGAATTTTAAAAATTTTTAAAAATTTACAATATTTTTCAAAATTTTTTGTTTTGCCAAATGGACTCTCGAAATAGAATAAGTATGAGTATTTTAATTATCTTGTTTGGGTACCTTTTTAGAAGACGGAACTCAATGTTTATTTCATTTTTATTTAATTCATTTGAAGAAAAGTCATTGCCCTTGAATTGTAATTTATCTTAAGAGGGCGGCGAGGGTTTTTGTTGGCTATATTGTTCTACACGGCATAATCTAAGGTGAATCTGCGGTCAAAAGGAAACAGAAGATGAATTAACATAAGAGCTACTCGGTGATTTTTATTGTTACATATTAAAAAAAAAAAAAAAGGTGGCCTATAATTTGATTACATGGAAAAGTCTTGGGTCGTGGTACCCATTTTAACAAACCCGACCCTACCTAACTCCCACGCGGTCGGTGACATTCAATGCCGAGTTGCGGAAAGAATGAGCTGTTGGGCTTCGAGACTTCTTCTAGTATGTGAAAGTCCGCAGCCGTTACTCAGTACTGGGGTTCTTCTAGTATGTGAAAGTCCGCAGCCGCTACTCCGTACTGGGGTGCGCACAGGACTTCGAGACTTCTTGATTGCTTCTCCGGTTGATTATTTATATATTTATTTATTTCACCTACCATTTCACAATTGCAGCTCATTCCAATTGTTGGCTCATCCAATTTATATTCAGAAGGAGACACAGGGACCCTTAACCAGCTAGACTACCAATTTTATTTATTTGAATGTACCTGTTTAGAGTATGAAATTTTAATAAATCAATAAATAAATAAGTTTTAAGTTGTTGGATGTTTGATATATATATTTTTTTTAAGTATAACAAATTAGAAAAAATTAAAAAAAATTTTGATAGGAAGAAAGTTAGAAAAATTAAAAGAATTTAAAAAATTTTAAGCA
This sequence comes from Vitellaria paradoxa, assembly GCA_019916065.1. Classification (NCBI taxonomy): domain Eukaryota; kingdom Viridiplantae; phylum Streptophyta; class Magnoliopsida; order Ericales; family Sapotaceae; genus Vitellaria; species Vitellaria paradoxa. The sequence goes on along the minus strand of CM034234.1, from coordinate 16,135,852 downwards.
AACACGTTAGCGGAGTGTCTAGGTTACCGGTTAGTTGGACTAGGTGGACGTACGAAGTGATAAAAAAATAACGAAAAATAATAAAAAAATGTTATTTGAGTAATTTTTTAACGTTTAATGTGCAACAATCAAATTACATTTTTTAGAGTTGAATAGCAAAACTTTTTAATTATTGTGTCAATTTTTTTAGAGAAAAATTGTCCAAATAATTTTTTTTGCTCGTGAAGACGATTTTATGTCAGAATTTATTAAATAATTTTTTAATTATGCTTGTTAAAGAATTTTAGATGTTTTTTGTGACTGCGAACACAGCCTAAAATTAAAGTAAATGGT